>OY294070.1:88720414-89409992 GCA_958510875.1 Endomychus coccineus
TCACAGATGGTTGAAATGCGTCGAGCTCGGGGTATATCCTTTTTCGTTGAATTTTTAGGAAATATTTTTCAGATTTAAGTGTTTATATATGTCATTTTAAAATTGTACATATTTTGGGGAATTTTTTGTAAAATATTTTTTAGATTCAAGTGTTTATATATGTTATTTTTAAATTGTATATATTCAAGAATAAAGTTAAAAGTTAGATGTATGTGTCTAACTGATTCCTCATCTCCTATTCAAAATCAAACAACCACTATACTTTCATTATTTATCATTATTATTATTTTTAATACGTTTCTTTACATTTTTAATGAGGATTTTCAGTAGTAAAACTGATAATGCACAAAGGCATTTTTAATGAGGATTTTCAGTAGTAAAACTGATAATGCACAAAGGTTGAAGCATTGCATAGCGTAGATTTCATTTTCTTTCTGTGGTGGTGTGGGTGGTGTTGGTTGGGCTTCAGACACATTGCTTTGACAATTGATTGCTGCCGCCACAGGTGTTGGGGCTTCAGTTTGCTGCCAATTCACCACGTCTCCCTCACTACCATCATGGAATAATAACTTGAGTTTATAGTTGAATGTTGGTAACATCCTTTTAGGAATAACGTATGAGAATACCTCTAGGTGATTTTCATTAACTAGTTGATGGTCCATAGGCTGCCATTCAGTTCGATTACATTCCTTCTCTGCGAAGGCATCCTTGTTGGGACATATATAAATACGATTCACTTGAGGTGGTACGTTTGTATATAGGACCTCATTCAATATTGCTGTTAGGATTATAAAATTTGATTTCAGCACAGCCATCTCCTCCACTTATACTCAAATTGCCTAGTTGATTTATAGTTAACGTTTTATCTTCGTGAAATTTTATGTCTTTATTCAGTGCTACTAATTTCATATGGAATTCAAGCAGTTTACGTGCGTATTCTCCCGAAGACATATCAATACTGGTCAGTTCGGTGGAGTGCCACCCATACCCATTTTTGACACCCCCGTAATATATCCAGATGGGCATCTTCCTTTGTAACATATTCAAACAATTTCCAGCTGTTTACACTGCAGCACATAGAATTATTGCTGGTAGAGCGATGAAGGCAGATATATCTACAGTTTTCTCGAACAAATTGTGGGCAGCTGCCTTTCAAATTCAACACTTTCACCTGACGATCTAACCCCAATTTTTTGAGAATCTTCACTATGAATTTGGCTTTGCCCTCACTACTAACGTATATGATGCTATTTGGATCAATATTTTCCTTGAAAATTTCCTCCATCCGAATATAGTCCTGATATCCGGAGTTGTATGGAATCCCATGGTACTTTTCGCAAAAGATTACTTGCTTCATTTGATTTTGTGAGAGTTCACTTAGCGGTGTGAACTAAACTGCTCCATCGATATTAAGACCAACAATGCAAACTAGAACGAGCCGGATGAGTCGTACGAGTCGCACGAAACGTTGCAGCCGATGATCTCCGAGTCTAGATCTTTCATTTGCTAAAGTCGCATGAGTCGGACGAGTCGAACTGGTGGCGCCACCTCTACGAAGCAGTCTGTACCTTCGATGACAGCTAACACGTGGTGGTGACATCTTCATGAAGCAGCCTGTACCTTTGAACCAAAGGTACGGATTGCTTCCTAGAGGTGGCGGAGCCCCCTCCACGAAGCAGTCTGTACCTTGGGTCCGCCATGACAGCACGAAGCAATCTGTACCTTAGGTCCGCCATGACAGCTGTCACTTGGTGGCGACATCTCTACGAAGCAATCTGTACCTTAGGTCCGCCATGACAGCTGTCACTTGGTGGCGACATCTCTACGAAGCAATCTGTACCTTAGGTCCGCCATGACAGCTGTCACTTGGTGGCGACATCTCTACGAAGCAATCTATACCTTAGGTCCGCCATGACAGCTGTCACTTGGTGGCGACATCTCTACGAAGCAATCTGTACCTTAGGTCCGCCATGACAGCTGTCACTTGGTGGCGACATCTTCACGAAGCAATCTGTTCCTTAGGACCACCATGACAGCTGTCACTTGGTGGCGCCATCTCCACGAAGCAATCTGTACCTTAGGTCCGCCATGACAGCTGTCACTTGGTGGCGACATCTCTACGAAGCAATCTGTACCTTAGGTTCGCCTTGACAGCTGTCACTTGGTGGCGACATCTGCACGAAGACATCTGTACCTTAGGTCCACCATGACAGATGTCATGTGATAGTCACGTGACCCTGTACATGTGACACACTTTTTATACACACCCTGTATACTCTTTCATGTGACACACTGTTTATACACACCCTGTATACTCTTTACAAATAAAATCCTTATGACCTACATCCTTTCAAAACTGATAAGGACGAGCTCATACACCGGATGCACATCGAGAGCTAGACCGGAAGTGGAGACCGGATATCCTGGTGGAGGACTCGCCATGTTCATCTACTCTCCGATTTACCAGTAGCTTACGCAAGCAGAACTTTGAATACTTCAGAAATTAATTATTCCACTATAGAAAAAGAATTATTAGCTATCATTTATGCTGTCAAATATTTTAGACCACATTTATTTGGGAGAAAATTTTACATTGTAACAGACCATAAACCACTACAGTGGCTGTTCTCACTGAAAGAGCCGAATTCAAAATTGGTTAGGTGGAGGTTGCGTTATGAAGAATACGATTATGAAATTATTTATAAAAAGGGATCTTTGAATAAAAATGCAGATGCATTATCGCGAATTGAACTTAACATGGTTCACGATACAAAAGATAAACCTAGTGTTATTCTCAGCTACATGGAAGAATTCAACAAACAGTTAGATAAATCTAATATGAACAAAAATCATGATGAAACAGAATCTTTGATAGTAGAACTTGATGACAGAGTTGAGGATGATAGTGACACCATTCATTCAAATCACGAAGATCCTATTGTAGGAATAAAAATAACAGATTGTCCAGTTAATTATGGAAAAAACCAAATAATAATTTCAGAAGTTAACTTTACCCCTTCATGCCCAACGGTTATAAAATTGTATAAAACTAAACAAAGAATTCTGATACAATTTTCAAAGAATAATTTCGAACAAGAAATGATTGATTTTATTAAAGAATTCATCGTACCTAAGGTTGAATATTATATCTATTTTGAAGATCCGATTTATGAAAAATTTAGCACAGTACTTCAAACTCATTTCAAAAATTCGGAAATACAAATGATAAAATGCGATAAAAAATTAATTGATGTTTACGATGACAACGAATTGTTTCAAATTATTCAAAACTACCACGAAGGTAAAACAAATCATAGAAGGGTGGATGAAACTGAAAATCAAATAAAAAATCGATATTATTGGCCGAATCAACGTAGATCTATTCAGAGTTATATTAATAAATGTGAAGTATGTCGAATCACAAAATATGATAGGAAACCTCTGAAACTAAAATTTTATATCACACCCACGGCAATAAGACCTTTCCAAATTTTACATGTGGATAGCATAACCTTAGAAAATGCAAAATTTTTCACTATTATTCACTCATTTTTAAAGTATGCACAAGCTTATAAATTGAGTTCATCACAAGGTATAGAAGTTGTTAACAAACTTATTAAATACTTTACAGACCTTGGCATTGCAGAACAAATCATTTCGGATAATGATTAGAATTTAAAAATTTGTTAGTGAAGGAATTATTAGAAATTCACAAAATAAAATTACATTTTATTAGCTCGCAACATCCCGAATCAAATGGTTTGATAGAACGCTTTCATTCCACGCTTATAGAACACATTCGGTTATTGACTAATCAAACACAATATAAAAATGACTCCATTGAATCTAAAGTCAACTATGCGTTATTAGCATATAATAATTCTATTCATTCCGTAACTAATCTAAGACCGTATGGAATAATAACCGGACATTTGGAAAAAGAATCACCCTTCAATATAGAGATTGACAAGCAAATAATGAACAACTATATCATAAGTAATAAAAACAAGGTTAAACTTTTATATGAAAAACTTAACAAAGATATCCAAGAAAAGAAAACACACGTCATTAATAAAATAAACGAGACAAGAGAATCTTTACCAGATATCCCCAAAATTGTTCATGTTGAAAATAGACAAAAACAATCTGAAACAAAAAATAAATATAAAACTGAAAAGTAGATGAACACCACGAGTTCGGGACCAGGATATCCGGTCTCCACTTCCGGTCTAGCTGTCGATGTGCATCCGGTGCATGAGCTCATCCTTATCAGTTTTGAAAGGATGTAGGTGATAAGGATTTTATTTTATTTGTAAAGAGTATACAGGGTGTGTTCAAAAAGTGTGTCACATGTACAGAGTCACGTGACTAACACATGGCAGCATGGCGGCCCTAAGGTCCAACTGTCATGGCGACCATAAGGACCAGCTGTCATGGCGTTCATAAGAACCAGCTGTCATGGCGTCCATAAGGACCAGCTGTCATGGCGACCATAAGGACCAGCTGTCATGGCGTTCATAAGGTTCAGCTGTCATGGCGACCATAAGGACCAGCTGTCATGGCGACCATAAGGACCAGCTGTCATGGCGTTCATAAGGACCAGCTGTCATGGCAACCATAAGGACCAGCTGTCATGGCGACCATAAGGTTCAGCTGTCATGGCGACCATAAGGACCAGCTGTCATGGCGACCATAAGGACCAGCTGTCATGGCTACCATAAGGTCCAGCTGTCATGGCGACCATAAGGTACAGCTGTCATGGCGAACCCAAGGTACAGACTGCTTCGTGGAGGGGGCTCCGCCACCTCTAGGAAGCAATCTGTACCTTTGGTCCAAAGGTACAGGCTGCTTCATGGATGGAGATGTCACCACCACGTGACAGCTGTCATCGAAGGTACAGAATGCTTCGTGGAGATGTCGCCACCACGTGACAGCTGTCATGGCGAGCCTTGGGTACAGGCTGCTTCATGGAGATGTCGCCACCATATGACAGCTGTCATGGTGAACCAAAGGTACAGGTTGCTTCGTGTAGGTGTCACCAACACGTGACAGCTGTCATGGTGAGCTAAAGGTACAGAATGCTTCGTGGAGATGTCGCCACCACGTGACAGCTGTCATGGCGACCCTTGGGTACAGGCGGCTTCATGGAGATGTCGCCACCATATGACAGCTGTCATAGTGAACCAAAGGTACAGGTTGCTTCGTGTAGGTGTCACCAACACGTGACAGCTGTCATGGTGAGCTAAAGGTACAGAATGCTTCGTGGAGATGTCGCCACCACGTGACAGCTGTCATGGCGACCCTTGGGTACAGGCTGCTTCATGGAGATGTCGCCACCATATGACAGCTGTCATGGTGAACCAAAGGTACAGGTTGCTTCGAGTAGGTGTCACCAACACGTGACAGCTGTCATGGTGAGCTAAAGGTACAGGCTGCTTCGTGTAGGTGTCACGTGACAGATGTCATGGCGGACCGAAGGTACAGGCTGCTTCGTGTAGGTGTCACCACCACGTGACAAAGACTGCTTTGTCATTGTTTCAATCCGGCGACCATAGTTTACGAACGATGATGACGTCACTGCTTCGAACCGATGACAGTAACTGATTCAATCCGGCGACCATAGTTCACGAACGATGATGACGTCATCATCGTTCACGAACTATGATGGGCTAATGAGGAATAAAATGTGAATAATCATAATGATTGTATTACATTCATACACATGTTTTTTCGCATGATTCAACACATGCTTTAACATTCAGACAAGTGTTTCAACATTCAGACACGTGTTTCAACATTCAGACACGTGTTTCAACATTCAGACACGTGTTTCAACATTCAGACACGTGTTTCAACATTCAGACACGTGTTTCAGCATTCAGACACGTGTTTCAGACACGTGTTTCAACATTCAGACACGTGTTTCAACATTCAGACACGTGTTCCAGCATTCATACCTATTTAACATGTATTTGATACCTGATTTTGACAGAACCGTAGAAGCACCTAACCGCGCGATCAGACATACACAATATAACATCATCATCTAGTATATAAACAAATGCTTATTAACATATGTTCCAGTATGATTTCGATTCGCCTTCAGGCATGATGAAGATTGTTAAGCAAAAAGACTCGTTGAGTATTATGAACTTAGGGTCAAGCAATGAGAATGTTGAACAACCACAACGTCACAGCTCTTTGCTGCCTAATACTCTACGAACAATAATCTGTGGTCCAAGTAATTGTGGGAAAACAAATGTGATGTTATCTCTATTGTTAGATGCAAACGGTCTGAAATTTGAAAACGTGTACATATATTCAAAGTCTTTACACCAACCAAAATACCAGTTACTAAAGGAGACATTGAAGAAAATTGAGGGGCTTGGATATTTTCCTTGTACCGAAAGTGATGAGGTCATAGACCCCACAGAAGCGAGGCCTAATTCAATCATAATATTCGATGACGTGATGTTTGAGAAACAGGAGAAAATTCGTGCTTATTTTTCAAGAGGGAGACACAACTCAATTGATAGTTTCTATCTTTGCCAGTCTTTTGCTAAATGTCCAAAACATGGATTGCGCGACAATGCCAATTGCTTGATTATTTTCAAACAGGATGAGCTCAATTTGAAACATATATTCACCGATCATATAAGTACCGACATGTCACTCGAAAAATTCAAAGAGATGTAGCGTATGTTGGAAAGATAAATATGGATTCCTTATGATAAACAAAGACTGTGATATGAACAAAGGACGTTATCGCAAAGGTTTTGATAGTTATATATACATCTAACATGTATATATACTTTCATTTGAAATAGACAACCCGCTCAGCATGGACGTGGGTGTGAGTAACACGCTTAAAGGAAAACAACAATTGAAGAAAAAAATTTGGGAGTTAGCAAACGTTGTGAGGAAAAAATATATGGCTGTGAAATTGGGTAAAGCTGAAAATGATGAGATTCTAGATAATATGTTCAGGAATGTATCTAAACCTCTGGAGGAAATTGCGAAAAATGCTGAAATAATCAAACAAAATTCGTTGGTTAAACCTAAATGTATTGTTTCTACAGCAACACAAATGGAGAACATACCAATCCCAAATATTGTAACTGAAGGGGAAGAGTTCGTATATAACCCCCAAAATACTGAGGAGGATGTGTTTACCCTCGAACCTACTATCGATCAGATTCGTGAAGAATTCAGAAAACATAAGAAAGATAATGCAGAGGCTACAGAGGAGTTTCTGCAACAATACCCCACATTAGCACGTTATTACTTGGAAGGATTCCTATTGGATGATGATGTCAAGAAATACGATGATAGAATGGGATTGCAATATAATTCAACTTTAGACAAATGGTTCATGGGTAATCAACCTATAGAAATTGATAGTGAGAGTAATATAATTATCAAGGGTACTCCGTTCAAGGGTACCACAGGACTGTATAATTTGATATTTTATATAGATGTTCTACCTGATACTTACACTGTGGAAGATGGGAAAAATTACAGTCAAATGATGGAAATGACTAGTGCCCATAGGCGTAATAACGATCCAGCTGATCGAATAAGAAACATTGTAAAATACAAAAATGTACTGAAACCTTTGATTAATTCCATGAAAAGACCCAGAGCCAAAACATACACTGGAAGTGCATATATCAAAAATGATATGCTTGAATATAACGAGAAACCTATCGAATATGTTTATTGGGATGACGTTAACGAAATTGTGGATAGACTGAGACTTCTTGTTGCATCCTCGCATGCAGGTAACCATAATCATCACAATGAGATAATCTCTATAATAGAAGAATTGATAGAGGCAGGGGTAATTGAACAAAAACCAGGTGTAAGACAAATTCATCTCAGTTATAAAGATGGTTTCAATGGATAAGTTTGGCAGAGCCTCCTCTTCCATGTGGATATATGATACAAATGTATTTAATAATAATTTCAAACAAGTTCACGGACAAGGATTATTCCTAACGAGCGATGGAAGTTATGATATGGAAAATCGTAGATTGTGCAACGTAAAATCACCGAATGATGATGGAGATGTTGCAAATAAAGTATATGTTGATAAATTAACACACAAACTGAATCTGAAAACGGAAACCAGTCTTAAAGATACCTTCAATGTTAGGGTTGATAATTTGATCAAAGATATCAACAAGGATCTGGATGAACATAACTTAACGAATGACAAGGTTATTCTCAACATTGATAAACATCTGATGGACATTCAGAATAAATATAATGGAATGGGGATCTATATAAAATCAGAGTATAAAACAATCAGTGATAGTGTGAGGGAAAACAGAAATGAATTGAAAGAGATCAATAACACATTTAACAGTGTGAACATGCGTCTAAATGACATTACTAGTAAAGTGGAGGCGTTAGAACGACGGATGACATCTGTGGAACCTTCTAAGAAGAGACCCTCATCATCCACAACAACAAAGCAGGGCTCTGTGAAACGTATATCTCCAAATCCTGTGAATATACCCAAAAAATTAATTCTACACTAGATTTCCACATTGATAAGATGAGTAGAGAACAAGTTGTGCATGAGCTTCATAAGCCGAGTAGGAAGAATTTCAAACGACGCAGAACGATCATAAAAGGTTTGGATGATTTGTGGCAAATGGATCTGGCAGAAATGGGTAATTACGCTCGTGAAAATAGAGGATTCAAATACATTTTGATTATGATCGATTGTTTCTCGAAATTTCTATGGACACGCCCGCTGAAAACAAAATCAGCCGAAGAAGTTCGGAAAGCGGTCAGTTCTATATTGCTAGAAGGACATCGTAAGCCTAGGAATCTGCAAAGCGATCAGGGAAAAGAATTCTTCAATAAACACTTTAACGATCTAATGAAGAAACATAATATCAATCATTATAATACGTATAGTGTGAAAAAAGCAGCCATTGCTGAACGTGTCATTCGAACGTTAAAGGAATCGCTCTACAAACATTTCAGTCTCAGCGGGAAATACAAATGGCTTGATATACTTGAAGAAACCACAGAAAAATATAATAAACGTAAACATAGTACTATAAATATGGCTCCAATAAAAGTGACGAAACAGATTGAGAGCGAGATATTGAAGCGATCCTACTCACACATCAAGTTAGCTCTGCCTCACAAATTCAACGTAGGAGATGTGGTACGAATAAGTAAGGCTAAACATATTTTTGAGAAGGGATTTACGCCCAATTGGAGTACGGAATTATTTAAAATCATCAAAGTAAAAATTACCAACCCGGTCACATATCTACTAGAAGATATGACCAACGCACCAATCAGCGGCTGTTTCTACGAGGAAGAATTACAGAAAACAAAACAACCCGATGTGTATTTAGTCGAAAAAATATTACGAAAGAGGAGGGGTCAACAGTATGTGAAATGGTTGGGTCTAGATAATAATCACAACAGTTGGATCAATAATTCGGATCTCGTTCAATGAATCCATCATTGATCATTTGTAGATTATTAGGAACAAACAAATAGCTGGAATATTATTGACTCGAGGGTATGGTTATTATAATAGAACAAAAATTCCGTGAATATGAGGGTGAATCAAGAGTGAAGATTATAATATTTGAAACATATATTGTTAAGATTATACTTAAGTCTTTTGTATTGAGAAAATTTTGAAATTAATAAAAAATATTATTTTGAGATCTTTGATCTTTCTCCCTCCCCTCGTTAAATAACGGTGCAATCTTGAATTTTCATCAGTCTGTATGGAAGCGTACGTAGGAGAAGGTGTTCTCAATACGCTTATAAACAAGCTCCCGTTTGAACTTCATATTCCTGGTTATCAATTCTGTGGTCCCGGTACAAAATTAGAAGAACGGTTGAGAAGAGGAGATTCAGGTATCAATCCACTCGATAAAGCTTGCCGCCAACACGATATTTCATATCTGCGAAACGCTAGTTTGGAAGGACGTCACGAGGCGGATAAAATATTAGAGAACGCTGCTTGGCAACGTGTCAAATCTAAAGACACAAAATTTGGAGAAAGGATTGCCGCTTTCGGTGTAAATAAAATTATGAAGGCAAAGAGGAAATTGGGAATGGGTATGAGAAAGAAGGTTGGGTTCAGAAGTGCAATTGTCGATGGGGTGAGAAAAGTTATGAAGAATAAGTTTGACTCATCCAATCTGAAGAAAACATCCCAAACAGCGTTGAAAGTTGCACGAAAACAATTCAAAAAAGCGGGTGGTCGGAAAAATGTTCGGTTACCAAGAGTAATTCCTATTCCAAAGACTGGAGGATTTCTACCATTTTTAATACCTCTGTTTGCCGGCTTATCAGCTGCTGGAGCATTGGCGGGGGGTGGTGCAGGCATCGCTAAGGCCGTCAACGACAGCAAAGCAGCTCGGAAAACCTTGGAGGAAACGGAAAGACATAATAAAACAATGGAAGCTATAGCTTTGGGGAAACAAGGATCTGGTCTATATTTGAAAAAGTATCGCAAAGGTCTTGGTCTATATTTAAATAAACATCCAAAAAACTGTCAGTAAACCTACCCAGAAGACCTCTGACCGATCTCGATCTACGAAAACTAGCAAAAGCTCTGAAAATTCCCCATTTTAGAGGAGTATTTATGCGTGATGAACTACCATCCAACGGACCATGGAAAAACGAGCGTGGAATAGTTAATTTAGATAGCTCGGACAATGGAGGCACTCACTGGGTTGGGTTTAATAAAGTCGGTGATACAGTTTTATATTATGATAGTTTTGGCAATTTACGCCCCCCTCGCGAACTAGTGGATTATTTCAAAAAGTGTAAGATATTATTCAATCACGATAATTTTCAACAATATAACACTTATAATTGTGGTCAGTTATGTTTAGATTTCCTCTCTAACTCTTCAGTTGTGCTCGACTAACCCTGCATTTATTAGTATATAAATAGATTGTTGGTAAAGTTTGCATCAATCATGTCTCAGACGTTCACTATCACGGGTAAGAGCTCCCGCTTATCTGTAGATTTCCACCCACCTATAGAACTAGATCCTCATTCATATTATTCTATCGCACTTGTTGGCTTGCATACGTACAATAGCATTCCGAACATTGAAGAAGGTTTTAATAAATTTTATTATAAAAATGTGAAGGGTGAGGAAGAAGTAGTAACTATACCTACGGGGTCCTACGAGTTGACAGACATCGAGGATTTCATACAAAGTGCAGTTTGTGGGATAGGAGTGAAGCAAGAAGAACGTGACCGGAAATTATCAATAAAATCTAACAACAACACTCTACACACAGAGCTGAAGAGTGATTTTGAAGTGAATTTTATTCCTAAAGATAGTATAAGCGAACTGTTGGGATTCAGCAAAAAGAAATTGACATCTCGCGAACTACACGTATCTGATCGACCTATAAACATAATCAAAGTTCAAACAATACGTGTTGAGTGTAACTTAACCGCAGGAGCATATTATAACAATAAGATAGCTCATACGATATATGAGTTCTCACCTCTTGTACCACCTGGGTTTTCCATTGATATAGAGCCGAAGAATCTTATTTATCTACCGGTCATCAGCAAGACGTCCTTCGATAACATCACGCTGAATATTTTAGATCAGAATTGGAAACCGGTAAATTTTCGTGGAGAAGAAATTATTATACGATTGGAATTGAAAAAGATCGTTAGGGATTATGGCTCACAACAATAAATAATAATCCAATACTCACCACCACTCATTATATGAAAGGAATTCAACTGAGAAGGTTGCAGTAGCCATCACTTGAGAACATGGGTTTGGATTTCAGCAATAAAAGACATCTCCATAGTGGTCATCAGTCATTATCTACAACGAGCTCGAGGGAGAAGGTTGCTTCTGCATCACTATCATTGGAAAATATCAATTTTTTGAAGTCCCTTGGTTACAATGTCGGAAAAACTTCAAATATTCAACGAGCCAAACTTCAATGAAGACATCATCCGAGAAGAAACTCATACCTACTATCCCCACACAACATCTTTTGGCAACAGCGATGAAATTGAGATATTAATCAATCAACAAGATGTGTTGGTAGATTTGGCCTCGTCTGCTTTATTCATCGAGGCAGAATTCCAGCCAGAAGCAAGTGGTGATGGTGAATGTAAACTAACGAATAATTTCGGAGCGTTTCTCTTCGAATATATCAGTTATGAATTGAATGGAAAAGAGATAGACAAAGTACGTGATCCTGGTATTGTCAGCACCATCAGAGCTTATCTAACATATGCCAAACATGAATCTATACCTCTAGCTATTTCTGGATGGTCATTTAAGGATGTATTGAGTTCAGTCTACAATAATAAAATCAATTTATGGATACCGTTGAATTTTCTACTAGGCCTATTCATTGACTATAACAAAGTTTTGAGTGGAAAACATAAGCTGCGCTTGATAAGGTCTCGAACCGATAACGATTGCTATACTAATAGCACAGGCACGAAAACGGCTAAAATAAATGTGAAGACGATAGCATTAAAAGTGCGACATGTGTTTCCAAGTGATCAAGTTAAATTTCAAATGTTGGGGAATTTGAGTGCTGAGAAGCCTATTTTGATTCCATTCCGTAGTTGGGATCTGCATGAAAATCCGTTGATGAAGGAGAGCACTCGCGACATTTGGGCTGTTAAAACTTCAATGAATTTGGAACGACCCAGATATGTGATTCTAGCTTTCCAAACTGATCGAAAAAATAATCCTGTTAAGCACAGTGCATATTTCGATAATATAAACTTGCTAAATGTTAAATTATACTTGAATTCAGAGTGTTATCCATATGAAGCAATGAAATTGAATTTCACCGACCAGCAATACGTGGAAGCATACCAGATGTACTATGATTTCCAGAAATCATTTTCAAATAAAATAATAAGCGAACCCATGTTGGATTATATAGCATTCAAGAATAGAGCAATTTTTGTGATTGACTGTTCAAAACAAAACGATGCTATAAAGTCATCAACAGTTGACGTCAAACTAGAGATGGAAAGTTTCCTGAATTTCCCCAAAAACACCAGGGCTTATTGCATCATCATTAACGATCGTATAATGGAGTATTCTCCGATTACAGGATCAGTTCGGAATTTGGTGTGAAGAACCAGGTGATGAATCATAATGTTATAATTTATGTTCTAAATGATGTACTATCAAAATGTATCTTTCCCAATAAATGTTATTATTATTATATTTGATATTTTATTTCTCAAACGGTAGGTGGTGATGTAAACATCCGACGATCATAGTTTGTAAACTATGGTAGTCGGTTGCTGGAAATGAAACAAATTGAAACAACTAGTGACGTTATCAGTCAGTTATCAACGTTTGCAATGATATCGAAACGGAGAGTTACCCCCCACCCTCACTATTCACGTTCACGTTCTCACGTATGTAAGAGAGAATCATTTCAGAAAATGTTCAGTTATAAAAATGAACTTAGCAGCGTGCGTTCGTGATTCAAATGTGGCTACATGGTCCACCAACAATTTTATTAAGTTAACAGTTAATGAAGTGTGTCTAAAATTTGGGATCGATATAAGAAACGATAAAAGAAACTATTTATTTTGGAATATTCAACTAAACCAACGCGTTCTGATGAATGAAGATCTATTGGATTGGTTAGGTTATCGCGGCAAAAAATATCATGCTAAAAAGGGTGTTATAACAAGATTGTTGAGGAAAAACCCGCATATACACCATTTAGAAATTTGTGATAAGACTGATGCACGAAAGAAATATTATGTTCTAGATGCTATTGATTTCGAATCATTATTGATGCAAATGCGAACTCCTAAAGTCATCGAGTTACGTGAACTGTTTTCGTTGATGAAATTTATTATGATGAAATATTGTGAGTACGAGAAATTCTATGAACAACAAGAACGTGAAAGAGCTGAGGAACGTGAATGTCTTGCGAATGAACGATCTCAACGCTTATCTCAACAAATTCAAATGAATGTTATCACCTTACGGAATAACATTGCACCAAATATTGTTCCACCTCCTATAAATTTTGGAAAGAGACGAAATTTAGGTAATTACTTTGTTTTTTATAATAAAATTTATATAATATATATTATTTAGGATTATATCGAACATCGAATGATATGAGACCAGAATGGTACCTAATGCGTCGACAGGAGGATGGTTGGCGTGATGCCGACAGAAAATTACAAAATCGGGGAATGCGATTAATACGTAAATGGTCTAACATATCTCATGCTATCGATATTGGTAACGAAGTGAAACAGAATTTCCGCCGCGATTTGAAATGGTATGCAAGAGGAAATATTATTCATGCCGCAGAAGAAGAGGGGGGTGAACAATTGATTAGTGATATCAACATCGAGTCATTGATAGAATGTGTTATCAATCACAAAAATGAAGCTTATGAACTAGCAAATGATAATGTCAATATATTATTATAATTATCATTCCTTTTGTTTTATTAAAACACTTATATCTTCATACAATCATTTATTTACATGGTAAATAGCCTTCTTTACATATTTAACAAACATTTTCAACATTAGTACTGATAAAGAAGATAAAATTGCATACAAAATTGCGAAAATTTTAGAAATTTCTTCGTCTAGTGAGGATGATGTACGTGTGGATGGTGTTGATATTGTCTTTTGTATGACATGTGGTAAACATGATGATTGTTGGAGCAATTGCCATTCAGCCATATCTCCCTCACTCCGATCAAAGAATAAAAGTTTAAGTTTATAATGTATGGTGGTACGATTATCTTGAGGAATGTTGAATGCGAATACCTCTAATTGATTATCGTTGATTTTTCTAAAATTCATCGGAATCCATTCGGTACGGTTACACCCCCCACCACCATCGGTTGCAACATCGTTCAGACAAATATAAATGCGCTCAACGTGTTGGGGAACGTTCGCGTATAGAATACCATTCAGAATTGTGGTTAGAATCACGAAATTTGTTTTTAACATCCCCACTCCCATCATTATCTTCACTTTTTGCACTTGTAAATGTATTCAACAGTCTTATAACTTTTATTTTATGTTCGTAAAAATTCAAGTCTCTTCTTAGTTCATGAACTTTCTCCACAAATTTTCTAAGTATACGTGTGTATTCTTCAAAAGATATATGCATAATGACACATTTACAAACTTACTGGATATCTTTATCATAACCTCCAACTATTCACATTTACACATAGAGTATCATTATTATTACTCGCATTTCATTCCTCATCTGACCATCATAGTTCGTGAACGATGATGACGTCATCATCGTTCGTAAACTATGGTCGCCGGGTTGAATCAGTTACTGTCATTGGCTTGAAGCAGTGACGTCATCATCGTTCGTGAACTATGGTCGCCGGATTGAATCAGTTACTGTCATCGGTTCGAAGCAGTGACGTCATCATCGTTCGTAAACTATGGTCGCCGGATTGAAACAATGACAAAGCAGTCTTTGTCACGTGGTGGTGACACCTACACGAAGCAGCCTGTACCTTCGGTCCACCATGACATCTGTCACGTGACACCTACACGAAGCAGCCTGTACCTTTAGCTCACCATGACAGCTGTCACGTGTTGGTGACACCTACACGAAGCAACCTGTACCTTTGGTTCACCATGACAGCTGTCATATGGTGGCGACATCTCCATGAAGCAGCCTGTACCCAAGGGTCGCCATGACAGCTGTCACGTGGTGGCGACATCTCCACGAAGCATTCTGTACCTTTAGCTCACCATGACAGCTGTCACGTGTTGGTGACACCTACACGAAGCAACCTGTACCTTTGGTTCACCAGGACAGCTGTCATATGGTGGCGACATATCCATGAAGCAGCCTGTACCCAAGGGTCGCCATGACAGCTGTCACGTGGTGGCGACATCTCCACGAAGCATTCTGTACCTTTAGCTCACCATGACAGCTGTCACGTGTTGGTGACACCTACACGAAGCAACCTGTACCTTTGGTTCACCATGACAGCTGTCATATGGTGGCGACATCTCCATAAAGCAGCCTGTACCCAAGGGTCGCCATGACAGCTGTCACGTGGTGGCGACATCTCCACGAAGCATTCTGTACCTTCGATGACAGCTGTCACGTGGTGGTGACATCTCCATGAAGCAGCCTGTACCTTGGGTTCGCCATGACAGCTGTACCTTATGGTCGCCATGACAGCTGGACCTTATGGTAGCCATGACAGCTGTACCTCATGCTCGCCATGACAGCTGTACCTCATGCTCGCCATGACAGCTGGACCTTATGGTCGCCATGACAGCTGGACCTTATGGTCACCATGACAGCTGTCACTTGGTGGTGACACCTACACGAAGCAACCTGTACCTCATGATTGTCATGACAGCTGGTCCTTATGGTCGCCATGACAGCTGGTCCTTATGGTCGCCATGACAGCTGGACCTTATGGTCGCCATGACAGTTGGTCCTTATGGTCGCCATGACAGCTGGTCCTTATGGTCGCCATGACAGCTGGTCCTTATGGTCGCCATGACAGCTGGACCTTATGGTCGCCATGACAGTTGTTCCTTATGGTCGCCATGACAGCTGGTCCTTATGGTCGCCATGACAGCTGGTCCTTATGGTCGCCATGACAGCTGGTCCTTATGGTCACCATGACAGTTGGTCCTTATGGTCGCCATGACAGCTGGTTCTTATGGTCGCCATGACAGCTGGTTCTTATGGTCACCATGACAGCTGGTTCTTATGGTCGCCATGACAGCTGGTTCTTATGGTCGCCATGACAGTTGGACCTTAGGGCCGCCATGCTGCCATGTGTTAGTCACGTGACTCTGTACATGTGACACACTTTTTGAACACACCCTGTATACTCTTTACAAATAAAATCCTTATCACCTACATCCTTTCAAACTGATAAGAACGAGCTCATGCACCGGATGCACATCGACAGCTAGACCGGAAGTGGAGACCGGATATCCTGGTCCCGTGGTAGCCCAGTTCATCTACTAAGAACATTTGGTTCTGTGCATATTCACTTCAATATTACCATTAGATATTTTGCTAATGACAATGCATAAGTGTTCGATGGTTCTTAATGAGAAATGCATGCTAACATGAACTGCCAAAATCAAGCCTTTTTGCGTTTATTTATTTGAAATAATTACAACCCGATTGTTGTCGGTAAGTTTTGTTTGCCTTGCATCAATTCTAATTGAATTCATGTTTGTTTTTCTGATGCATGGACGTTTGTAAATGTCTTATTAAATCAGTTCAAATCAAAACGCATACTGAAAGGATTTTTATCTTCGGATATATCAATCAGCTATACTAAAATAACACAATCTTATGATGAATTTTTCAGAACAATATACATAAAAAATGTACCTTTTCCCCAAGACTCAAAAATCCATTTGCTGTTGAATTTTTTCAATTCTTCTACATTAGGAAACATTTCTTGTTTCAATCATAGAGATTATATAGAATAGAGGCGTAAAGAGCGCGGAAATAAAGCGCAGGATTCATATGGTATTCGGAGAATACAAGGACCCCACTCCTCGTAAATAAGGTAACGTTCTCGCGTTACCTTATATATATATATATATATATTATTCCGGTTGCCTTATTTCAGTTAACTAAAATTATAGTATGTATTTTGTTTATAAGAATTTTTTTTTAGATTGGATGTGATGAAAAAAAAATGAAATGGATAATATATCTTATCCTATTTTAATCAATATCTTTTAATTCTTCTGTCTTAGAACTATGACTTATTATTAATCCAATGAAAAAATCTAATGTTTTTTGGTGTGATTATTGCAATAATTAAAATCTGATTCTAGAAAAATATCTTCGGGAATAATTTGACAAGTGTTTGTTATAATTTCTTCTAGAATTCCTATCCGCTTAATATATTTGTATTCCCTGAAAATAGTTTCGGCAAATATAATTATGTTTAATAAATCTTTGGACGACTGATATAAGATTATTAGTATCGTTCAAATTATAATCTTTCAAGCGGGTCAATAGATATAATGTTGAGATATCATTACAAATTTTAGGCATTTTGAACATTTTTATTCGTATTTATCATTTATTTGACACAGCTACCTGCAATATGTTTTCTAATTGTTTCAATTGCAGTTGACGTTTGCCAAACTCCGATATTATTTATACTATTTTCAGAACTTAACATAATTTCCTCAACATTTACCTTCTTAGGTCCTACTAAAGACATTTTTACGTTTTTTATCACTAGGTATCACAGTTTTTTTCATATATTTCATAGAAAATATTTGATTATTAGTTATATCACTTAACACTTGATAACAATGATCATTTTTAATATTTACAACACGACTAGAGTTATTTCTTAACCATGGTATTACTTTCATGATTTACAATAAATTCAGCTAAATTATCACTTAATTTATTTCTTAACATCATGGTATTATTTTGATGATTTACAATATTTTCAAGTGAATTATCACTTAATTTATCAATATCATAATTTACAATATTATTACTGTTGTGTATAGTTAATTGATTATTCTCGATCTAATAGTGAACTGTATAATAATTACTTATTTAACTCTATCAACAGATATTTCTTCACTTGTTAAGTATACAAATTCTGATTATAATGTCAATCTGACAAACTTACAAACTTAAACTTGTTATTATTGATATAACAACGGGGAACAGCGGAACGGAATAGTTTTAGAGACCAAGGAAAGGTTGATCTCACTATTTGATTGCAACAACCTCCCCACCGCGCACCGGGTTGATTGATTCCATCAAAACAAAATGGAAGTGGACATAATTTTGTTATTGGTCTAATAAATATTCCATTCATTCAACGTATTTTAACCACTCGAACCCTTTTATCAGGTTCTGCCATTACCTCTATAATTCGAGCTAATTGCCATTCAAGAGGTAGAATATTATCCTTCTTTACTAAAACTAAATCTTTAATCTTTAAATTGTCATATACCTTAGCCCATTTTGGTTTATGTTGAAGCCTATTCAAATATTCTATGGACCAAAGTTTCCAAAAGAGTTGTCTAATTTTTCGACAACACTCCCAGATTCTCAACCTATTGACGGGAACGTCTATAATATTGATTTCCGGGAAAGAAATTGAAGATCCTTCAATCAAAAAATGACTAGGTGTAAGACACGAGTAATCTTCTGGATCTGTTGAAATAGGAGAGAGAGACCTATAATTCAATATGGCTTCAATTTGATATAAAAGAGTTGTGACTTGTTTAAAACTCAAAACACTCTTTCCCATAACCCGTTTGAGATGAAATTTCGTAGATTTTATACCCACAATCCTCCCCTGTATGGACTATTGGGGGGTATGAACTTCCATCGCATTTCCTTAGTAGATAGGAAATCTTTCACAAAATTCCTTTTCTCGAAAAAAATAACAAAATTTGTCCTAAGTAAGTTATTAGCACCCTGAAAATTATTTCCATTATCGCTGTATATGATTTGAAGACATCCACGTCGAGCAAAAAAGCTTTCAAGTGTTGAAAGAAACGCTTCTGTTGATAGAGTGGAAACAAGTTCGATATCAACTGCCTTTGTAACCAAATACGAAATGTATGATTTGGAGATCACTGCCTTTCGAAGGCGAGATTCCTTAACCGCAATGGGACCACCAAAGTCAACTCCTACCTTAAGAAATGGACGTAAATTGAAAGTCTATCAGAAGGTAATGAATTCATTATTTGTTGTGACGAGGATGCTTCAAACATGAAACAAGTAAGGCAATTTTTAATTTCTCGTTTGATTGGTCTCAATCCATTTATAGGCCAAAATCTTAACCTAAGATGAGCGAGAATAGTTTGCGGCCCTACATGATGTAAATACAGATGTTCTTGGATATAGAGCAGTTTCACAACATTTTTTGGTGGTAGAATTATAGGATATTTTTGAGAAAAAGATAAATTGGATTGAGATAACCTTCCTCCCACACGAAGTATACCTTTTTCATCCAAGAAAGAACTCAATTGTGCTAAAGTACTTAATTGTACAGCTTTTTTAGATGTAATTTCCCCAATTTCCTTTATAAATTGATGACCTTGAATACACTTGACTAATACCATCAATAAATTTTGTAATTCATCAATATGAAGAGGACTATTAAATTTAGATTTAACCCTGGGAAAATTATTTACAAATCTTAAACAATATGCTGTTGAGCGTTGAAGTCGAAGAAAACTCGAAAATTGTTCAAATATTTCCATCGCTTCTGAAAATTCATTCGAAGAGACGAAAGTTATCAATATTTGTTCAGGAACTGAATTTATTTTAATCGAAGAAAAATTTCCAAGCTTCAACTTATAATCATTTAAGAAATTTGGTCCGCACCACCATTGTTTACAAGATATCAACGAGTTTGGATTCAAACCACGAGAAATGTGATCAGCAGGATTTTCCTCAGAAGATACATGTAACCATTTAGCATTAGGAGTAAGTTCCTGTATCTCTGATACTTGAATACCTACAAATGTGGTCCACCTAGTAGGTACTTCCTGTATCCAATATAAAACAATTTGAGAATTATATCACAAAATAATTTCGGAAAATTTCATCTGAAAAATCGAACATAATTTGTGACATAACTTAGCCATAAGTAGCGCACCACATAATTCCACTTTTGGAATCGAGATTATTTGTTGCGGACCTACACTTGATTTGGAACAAATCAACCTACAACTTATCTCCTTGTTGAAATGAATAGTTCTTAAAAAAAGCATGTTCCATAAGCCTCAAGAGAACTGTCTGAGCACCCATGTAATTCGAAAGACTATATGCCATATGAAAAATGTAATAATCGAGGAATCCTAAGCTAATTGAGGAGAGGAATATCTTTTGAAAATAATTTCCATTGATGACATAAATCCGGAGATAGAGTGTCATCCCAGTCTAGTTTCCGACTCCAGATTTTTTTCATGAAAATTTTTCCAACCACTATAATTGGACTTATGAAACCTTTTTTTTTTTTTTTTTTTTTTTTCGTGAGAGGGGAAAATCTGCATGGCAGATTTCCTGGCGCGTTTCCAGGAATATGTCGGGTTGGCGAGATGTTTAGCCGACCGACTAAATACCCCTCTCGAAAAGCTCACCTTTATGTGGGCATGTATAGGGACCAGCCCCCGGAACTGAACTGAAACTGTTCTATGACGTCAAGGGCTGTCCATGTATTCATGTGTCCTCATCCTCTGATGTTTCGTTCTCCATTTCCCTATCTTCTCTCTCTTTGGTGGCCATGATTTGGGTGATGACTCTGTATGTCGCCTCCCAAACATTTCTATCGTCCAGCATCACGGTAATAATTTGTGGCACTGTGGGCATGTATCCTATGTACTCAGCAATTTCGTTCCGCTGTTCCGTCCATCTTTCACATTCCCAGATAACATGCTTAGGGGTGTCCGGTCTGTTACACGCTCTGCATATATCGTTTCTGGTCTTCCCTATCCGGTGTGTGTAGGATCCGAAAGAGCCATGTCCGGTCAGGAATTGCGTAAAGAAATAGTTGCTTTTCCTATGCGAGCAATTTACCCACATCCGAACGTCCACGATCAGGCTTTTCGTCCATGCTGCTACCCCACTATGTACAGACCACTTTTCCTGCCATTTGTTTAGTGTCCTCTTCCTGGCCATTCTTCTGTTGCCCGGGAGTCTTCCCCAATTGTATATAGGAATGACACCTCCGTAGCCATAAGGTCAAAAGGGGGGAAGCCCGCGATGACCTGGACAGCCTCTGCCGACACCGTTCTGTATGCTGACGCCACCCTCAACAGGCCCCTCCTCAGAATAGAAATGCATTCCTGCTTCTGCTTACCTTGCTTAAGCACTTCCCTCCATACCGGTGCGGCATACAGCATTGAACTATGCACCACACCACACAACAGTCTTCTCTTGACATAGAGGGGACCACCCACATTTGGGAGTAGCCTCTGTAGCGCTCCTAGCCTCTCCGTCGTCCTCTGCACCATGTAAGTCACGTGAGCGGAGAAAGACATATTCTTCTTGAAAATGACCCCCAAATATTTAATCTGGGGGTCTGGATTCCTCTCTTCTCCCAATATATCAAAAGTAAGTCCTGCAAGGCTTCTGGGGCCTTTAGCCACCAATACTTCCGTCTTTTGTAGGGCTACCTCAAGTTTTCTTGATGTAAGCCACTCGTGAGCCCTTCGCACGGTTTCGGTTACTTTGCACCTCGCTGTTTGTGGGCTCTCTGCTTCCACCATGAACAGCAGGTCATCCGCATATGCACTGGGATGTACCCCTTCGCCGTAATCCAGCTACAAGACCCCGTTATACATAATATTCCACAGGGTGGGACCGAGGACCGAGCCCTGTGGAACACCCATTTTACAGTTCCTCGTGACCGACCCCATCTGAACGCTTCTGTCGTCAAGGTAATCTTCGCAGCACTTGATTATATATTCACTTATACCTGTGTCCAACATCGTTTGTAACGTGTGACTCCAGCTGGCAGTGTTAAAAGCGTTTTTTATGTCGAGGGTAACCAGTATTACAAACTTGGCTGTCGAGCCTCTAATGGCTGTCCTGAGTTCCATCATCGCTGAGACAGTGGACCTGCCAGCTCGAAATCCGTGCTGGTGGTCCGAGATGATGTCTCTCTCGTTCAATTCCTCCGCGACCCGACCGACCAGCAATCTTTCATAGAGTTTCCCCACACAACTCAACAAGCATATCGGCCTGTACGCGGAAGCGTCAGACAAATCTTTATCCTTTTTTGGCAGCAACACCACTCTTGCGGATTTCTATTCCGTTGGCATCTTCTGGTTGTGCAGGCACTCATTATAGAGACGTAGAAGAAAACCGGGAGCAGTCTCCATCACCAGCCGCAGTGCCTCTACTGTTATGTTGTCGGGACCTGGGGCTGTCCCGGGTCGCATCGTTGCGCTAGCCTCCACAAGCTCCTGCGCCGTAAAAGGGGGGGAACTCCCCGGCATCTGCACCGATCCACTTCCACCTTTCGTCTGAATCCGGAAACAGAGCAACCAGGATCTCCTTTCTCCTCGCTACCGTGAACGAGAAGGGGAGACCGCCCTGCCTGAGGTGCCGCGTTACAACGCGGTAACCCCCCCCATATATCCTCGTTTAATTTGGCCAGTAGGTCCTTCCAGCTCGCTCTTTTCGCTGATCGTATTGTATTCTTTAGAAGTTTTTTAGCCGCTCTTAGCTCGCTTACTGGTTCGATCAGGTTTGGCGCATCTGTTCTTGGCCGCATCCTCGTTACTCTACGGCGACATTTGATACAGCTCCGGTGTGCCCTTTCCGCCTCGTCGTTCCACCAATAAGGGACCTTTCTGGCCAACTCAGGAGTTTTGCCGACTGTTGATTTCCTGAAAGCCTCCAAGAGAGCTTCATACGCACCGGTTTGCATCGGACTTCCTGTTTTTTCGAGGTTCTCCATGTGCTCTTTGAAACAATCCGTATCCAACCTTCTCACTCGCTGCTCTCTTTCTCGGCACGTTGTGTCCTCCTTCACCGAGAAGCTGATGTGGCCGTGATGAGTGAAAGGATTATCGTGATGTATTCTCCAGCTGGAGTACAGGGGAGCGAATCTCTCCCTTACCAGAGTGACGTCGATACACGATGATGAAGGGCCCCTGACAAATGTGGGTGAGCCATCGTTTATTGCAACCGCAGAAACTTGTCCCATCCATTCCTCCACGTACGCGCCCCTTAGATCCTCAGCCAGAGATCCCCAGTTCGCCGATTTCGCATTAAGATCACCTGCGATAACGAAATTTCCACCGCCTCGGGGTATCTCACTGAAAAGCACATCTATGTATTGCTGGAACGACGACAAATTTATATTTGGGGATACATAGGTTGCCAGGAGGGTAAAACTCTCCAGAACTAATCGGACGTATCCCTCCCCGGACTTGACATCATTGATTCGAACGTTCTTATTAAAAAGGATTATTGCCACGTCTTTTCTTTTATCCGAAATCCACCCGCTAGTGCTGCATAACTTTTTGTTGGGCTCAGCAATTATGACCACATCGATTTGCCTTGCAAGTGCCTCTGCCCATGCAAAATCATGAGCCGCTCTCGCACGCCCCAAGTTTACCTGCATTATCGACAACATTTGATCAGATTCATTCCTCTCTTGGGCACTTCCTGCTTATCCCTTGGTACATCGTTGTCACTGTTCATTCCCTCCACAGGGTCTTTAGGTAGATGTAAACACATAAATATACGCCACATGAATAGCACAGGGTAACAAACAATATATATAAAAATATGTAGGCACATACGTAAATATTTTCTGTCTATACACTAAAAACTTAGGCACTAGTATCACAGAGTTTATCACAAACTATCACTAAATATATCACAGACTTTATCACCGACTATTGGAGATCCTTTCGTGATCTTCCACACTGCCTTTTTCCTTTTTTCGACATTTCCAAGCGTAGGTCCTGTGGCCTACTTCTCCGCAGTCCAAGCATTTTGGGGTGGCCCTGCAATCCTTTACTTGGTGTCCGCCATCTCCGCAGTTCCTGCATAGTGTGCTCCTATCCGTTTCTCTGCATGTTTTGGCCACATGCCCTTCACCCCAGCACCTATGGCATCTGACAGCATCCCTCCTTTCCTTGATGGATGCATACGAGAGTCCTAGCTTTATTTCACTTATTCCGGTTAGCTGTTCTATCTGCACTGCCTCCGCTACGATCGTGGCCGCCAATCTGCCCCCTGTCATGGGGCGCAAGGCCTTGATCTCCACTCTATCTTTCGGTTCCTTTACGATTCCTCTTATTGCCTCCACGATATCCGCCTCAGTGAGGTCAATATCAATTCCATATATATTGGCCGACTTCAGTTTGTCCCTGTTATTGAACATCTTCACAGTACTATTTCTGTTCAAGCTCCTGACGTGCCTGTAAACCTCATTCGTATCAGGGTTGTCTTTTTTCATTTCCACCAGTAAGTGGCCTTCTCGGGTTTGTCTAATTCCCTTAATGCCATCACACATACCTAGTTCGTTTCTAATATCATCCTTTAGGCTCTTCACCATTTGAGCATAGGTCGCATTGTCAGTCTTCTCTATGATAAGAGCGTCTGTTCGTCTGCCTGACCTCTGGTCACTGTTCCCTGCGGCCGTATCTCTTTTCCCATGAAGTGTTATGTGTCCATCGAAATTAAAGAATGCGCACTCCATAATCCTTCTTCTGTCTTCTAGTGGCATTGTTGCCTCCAGTACCACATGAAGCGACACGTTTCCGTTCTGTATTTTATCCTTAGCAACTCTTAGTGATTCATACAAATTATAGCTCTGATTCTCGACTACGTTTGTAAGCCCCATTATATATATATCGCCTTCGTTAGGGATCTCTTTGTCATCAATAATTGAACACCCAGCGCCTTTCTTTATAACGAGCTGTCCCTCTTTGACTTTACCCGATCTGATATGACTCAACAGGGCTCTGGACGCCCCCGTCAATTGTCTAACATACTTAAGCTCCTTGAGCTTGTTTGCCGGGGCGATCACCAGAATGTTACCTTCTACGCTTGGGTCCGTTATGTTCTTCGACACCATTTCCGATCTGAATGCTTCTTCCGGCCATTCGTCCCTGATCATAACAGCGAGTTCTTCTCTCGACATGTCATCTTTCATTTCTCTTCTCAGAGCCCTGGCCTTCAGCTCGTTCGATATGATCTGCTCATTTTCAGTTTGTGTGCCCATTTCCTGCCTTTCAGTCATCTGAGCTTCGCTTATTTTGGATAATGACATTTCGTTTCTTAGCATTTCCTTCACAAACTTCAATTCCGATATTTTTTCCTCCTCTGTAAGTTGATTATCCAGAATCTGCTCAACGCGCGTTGCCACTACTCCTATTGTTTCCATCAGCTCCGCGTACCTATCGCTCCCCATACTTACTATTGAGGAGTCCAACCTCTTCCTTTTGCTACCTGTCTTTGAGAAAAGAAGATCTAGTACACAATCCTCCTCGAAGAAGTCGTCTGCATTTTCATCAATTGGTGTGGACGCGCAGGGCTCCCGTTGCTCGCTCTCCTCTGAGGTCTGGGTGGTGACCGGGGTGTTGCCATATCTTGTATTTTTTATTGGGCTTCTAGCCGTTCTTTCGCTCTTGTTGAACACTTGACTTTCTTTCAAGTCCATATCCAATTCCGTGTGCGTATTTTTATTCGTATCCTTTCCGGCGCTTGTTGTCCTTGTCTTGGGTTTTTTACTTTTTTCCATCGTATTCCCACGTGTTGGGACGGAGTAGTGTCACCCCCCGGCAGTGCGCCCGTACCAGGGGGAAGGCTATATACTGCGGAGGTCGCCCAGTTTCCGCAGGTTTTTGCGACTTCGCTGTCGGTTATTTTATAGAGGTTTACTCCTCGCGGGCCGGTCGGTTAAGACAAGCCCCCCGCTTCCGGATCCCACAGCACACTCCTCTCAGACTCGCCTCTCTGCGGTTCGTACTGTGGTCCAGATTTACGGTGTTAGCGGGTGGTAGGCGAGCGACCACCCTCGGCTAAGGCCCTTGGGATGCCAACCCCAAAGTGCTTTCCAACACTTGCCCTAGGTTGAGTCGTTCCTTGGTTTTTCACCGCTCGCCCTCGACCTGTCCGGCTTGGGAGGCCCTGCCAGGAGTCACTTGCGAGACTCCAGCCGGCATAGCTCTCGGGTTCATTGCAGTTACTTAAGCCCCTCCACCAACTACAAGGTGACACGATTCCTAGGAGGGGGGACTTATTAAACCTAATGGATCGAAAAGCCTTGCAATATATGAAAGAACATTCCTTTTTGTTAGAGGTATGTTTTCCTCAGAAGCAAACCCACAAACCTTGAAATTATCTGATGAAGAATGCCGAGAAATTCCTAAAACCTTGTTCAAATATTCATATGCATCAATTTCAACATCTTCAAGAGAACGTCCACCTTGTTCATCTCATGACCTTTGCACCTTGTCCTGTATAAAAGATTGAGAATTCTCGTTAAAATTGACAACACTCGATACCCACTTATGTAGTTTTAAACCTGCTGATGCTAACAAATTTATCAGTTCCTCTAGTAATTGCTCAAGTTTCTGTAGAGAATCAGCTCCTGCAAGAATATCATCCACATAGCATTGTTTGAGAAGAACCTGTGATGCTTGTGGGTGAGAGACGCTTCCGTCATGTGCTAGTTGTACCAAACATCTTGTCGAGAGAAACGGAGCACAGTTCGTACCATACGTAACTGTTTGGAGTTCTATACATCTCAATTCATTCTCTGGATGATCGCGCCATAAAATATTTTGTAAATGTCTATGCTCGGAATGTATAAGTATCTGTCTGAACATTTTTACCATATCAGCTGTAAAACAATACCTGAAAGATCGAAACCTACATACAATGTCAAACAAATCTGACTGAACAGTGGGTCCTTGTACATAACATCATTAAATGAAACACCTCTTGTGGTCTTCATAGATGCATCGAAAACAACCCTTAACTCTATACACTTTCCTCCCTGATTACACAGTGATGTGGTAAGAAGTATTTGATATTAGAATCCTTACTTTTCATTTCAAGAGGAACACATTTAGCATGATTCAAATTGACATATTCATCTATGAATGCCTTATATCGAGAGCGCAAACTTTCATTTCTGCTCAATCTCTTTTCTAAAAAATCTGCGTTTGGCCATTTCAAATGATTCACCCAAACTTAAATTTTCAATGCTGTTTTTCAAAGGTAATTTTACTATGAACCTACCATTTGCAGTACGTTGCATAATAGAAGAAAAACTATTTTCACTTTTTTTTTATCCTCAAGAGATGAAATTCTTTTTGAAGACATTTGTTCTAACTGCCAGAATTTTGGAATAAGTTCTTCAATGTCATTAGGTGCATATAATACGACACTGACATTAGAACTATTATTGACGTGTTGATGTTCAACTGTCCCTCCCAATCAATACCCATCGTATCCATCGTAGTTTCTAAAGGTGAATCCAACAATGCTCGTACTTCTATCCTTTCACCGTTTTCTGAACATAAAGTCACCCTGGCTGTGGCTAATAATACCTGATGTCTAGAGGAAGAAATCGTATAATGTTGTTGATCATTTCCTCTTTGAGTATATGCTAATATTTGAGCTGACTGAGATGAACCTTGATTATGTGATTGGGATTGAAGCAATTCCTGATTATGAGCGAGAGATTGTGATTGAACAGACTTTTAAAAATGAGGTCTCTAAGTTTGAGTGTTTGTAGATTCATGCATTTGAGAATGAGACTGATGAGAACCTTCTCTATTTAATGTTTGTTCACTAGAAGAAAAAATGTGCAGTCTTATTTTCATGTAAAAGAGTATAATGTTTCTCTGAACAAATTCTACACCTATCTCTTGGGCATTGAGAAACTGAATGTTTGCCAAAACAATTGAAACATAATCTTTCGTTGAAGTTTGCTCTAAGGTAAATTTCATGCATTTATATATTTTATGCCCTAGTTTCTTGCAATAAATACATTTTTTCTCATTACTACCCTGAGTATCAGTACTAGTTACTATATTCCAATGTACAATTGATAATTGTTTATTGAGATATTCCGTTTTTTGTTCTATATTCCTCTTTATTTCATTGGCTTGAACAGATGATTCCCATGACGTAATCCTTTTGTTCAAAAAATTAAAATATCATTTATTGTAGGCAATTCCTTCTGATCGCTTTCAAGTTCGAAATCATTCCTTAAATGTCTATCTAACTTACTGGAAAATATTTTAATCAATAATAAATCCCAAGAACCTATATTAGATTAAACTAGTAATTTATTGCTGGCATTTTCTTGTCATATTGAGTTTTCAACAGATCCCTAGTCTTACTATAGTTGTTTTCAGAAATATTCAGTTCACAAACAAGAGAAAGCAGTTCTCATTTCAAAAATGATTTCAAGTATACAAATTTCTGAGATTTTGCTAAAAAATTATCGTTTACAATAGAAGCCGTGAATAAATCTACGAATGTGCGCCACTCTCCGTAATTTACATCAAAAGTCGAGATATCCATATTGGGAAGTTTCACTTTTGCAGTTGGTTGAATTTATTTCAAAACCCCTAGAATGATCTCTGGCAGAATCTATAGAATATTTTTGAATCAAAGTTTTTATTTTGCTGTGAAGAGAAATATATTGGTTTTCTATTACATTTCTATCTTGAAGCTGTAATTCAATTTGATCATCATCATTTTCATCGATAGAATCTTCTATTTCTTTCTGAACTGTATCATTCATCAAATGCTTTCACAAGAGATTCCCGAATAACTAATTCATTGACAACAAACCTATATACAGAATTATTAATTGTGACAGAACTTTGACATATATCAAACCTCTTTTCGTTTATGTTATTACATAAAAAATAATCAATTTTATGACACAACTTACCTATCCTGACTAAGAAGCTTTCACTAAACTAAAACTGTTCTGCTGATGAATCGATGAATGCGTCAACTAAATTCGTCGGGTTAAGCGAAGTGGCGATTCTGGCGGATTTTCGTTGTAACTAAATGTAATAGACGTTGAAAAAGAAGTAATCATAATAGTAAATATAAAATAACACAATACAATATATTTGCACTTACATATATTTATTTACATACTAATTATTCTTCTAATTTCTTTTTCTTCCTGCTAGATAATCAATCATGTGTGCAAAATATACATATTTTAGTTTTGCTAAGCATTAATTCACAAGATTTGACTTGTACCACTACATATAAAATATCGAATGAGGAATAAATAATAAAGTCACACTTTTTTGAATTTGTTACAACTGTGCTTATCTTTTAGACTAATATTGTTTGAATTGCTGGTATCTAAAAATGACAATTCGAATGTCAATTCTGCAGCAGTCTTTTTTTTCCTCCTATGGGGCATTTTATCTCAATAATATGTTGATTCACCACAATTCCATCCAAACGGCACCCAAGCCAAGAGATGACTGGGTTAAGTTCAAAGACTTCATAACCATTTTGCTTTATATAGGTCCTTCGGGCAACATCTTCCATACGAGGACCATATCCTGTAGCTGGATTGCCTTGAAGCTTGTCGTTAAGATAATTCTCAACTTTTTCGACCAATCTGGTCTTTTATTATCCAAATAGGTGACCAAGTAAGCTTTGCTGGCTGTTATGCTCTTTTGTCTCTCTGATCTCCAACTGGCTGATCTCTGACCCTCAGGATCCAAACATATGTCCAGAGCTTGTCGAAGAGACACTCTCACATTCTCATCATATTCTTGCTGAACTTTGGACAAATTATGAAATTTAAATGGTATCTTTTCATTGTGGTGGAATAGATGGAATAAAATTGAATCCTGAGTGATTATTGGTGCAATTTTAATATTCAAAATATTTATGCATTTGTCATGTGGAATGTATAAGGCGTTTTTCTCTAAGATAAACTGAGATCGATAAGCATTTTAATGTGAGCAAGTTCACTGTCCTGGCGTGCAGATATCAAAAGATCCACTGCTTCGTTAAGAGTCTCATCGAGCACAGGCTTGCAAGAGTATTTTGAATTTTTGCTGGCGCCATAGCAATTTTTCACTTGCGTCTCGTACAGTCTTTTGCACTTCTTTTCAACTTCCCTAATTTTTGCTTCACGTCAGTACAAGTAGAAACTTCAGTATCACTCTCTTTGACACTGATGGAAAATATAAAAATAAATATGTTATCGAAACTAATAATTCTTATAAGAAATAAAACTATTAAACTTACGTTATCAAATGATTCATTAAGTGCTCACAATGACCCGATGAACAAGAACAATTTAATGAGCTAATTTTTTTAAGATTTTGGTTTTCAATTGTTAAATTTAACTCATGAGGCTTATTAAATGAATTACTTGTTTGCATACATAATGCAACAATTTTTGCTGCATTATCATCACTTTGTCGCGAACCATCTCCAAAATAGGAATAAATGTTCCGAAAACTTAATAAATATTCACCGCTCATTTTTATAATTATTAATTGCTATTTTATCTATTTAATTTATCGAATTATTGCTAAAGACGCCCAACATTTATTTAATTATTCTGTTGAATTTGAATTGACAACGCATCTTTTCAAACGATAGTACTAATTTTATTTCACATAAAATATGGTAGATGGCGCCACTTCGCGTAACACTATGGGGTTTTCTGATATTAAATCAATCCCATAATAATTAAAACTCCTCGTAAAAATGAAGTGTCAATATGTATATTTATTGTTCAATACAATTCAATTTTTTTTCATATATTAAAAATTATCTCCACGGCAACCTGCCTTCGCTAGCCAAGATCCTAGATCTTCTTCTCCCCTCGTTCACCGATACTTCTCTGCCATAGAACCTTTGTCATCGACTTATAATTAAGGGGCGCCACAACACGCCGAATTGAAGTAGAAGTGGATTGTAACGCAAGTGTAGTATAGGAATCTTCCATCCCATGATCAGATGAACAGATGAGATATATCGAACCGTTCTGACCTTGTGTGGAGAGCGAGATTTTCTCTCTATATTTTAATTGTAGAGACAGATCATTGAGAGCGAGATTTCCTCCCTATCCTTTTATTTGTAGAGACAGATCCTTGAGAGCGAGATTTCCTTCCTATCCTTTTATTTGTAGACAGATCCTTGAGAGCAAGAGAAACCTGGGAAATTTATTTTACTTCTGAGAACGGAGAAATGAGAGAGTAGACAGATCCTTTTCAGTTGTGCCTCGTGACGTTCACACCATTATACGATCCGGCTCGTATGGACCATTTTGTTGTATACAGTCCACTATTAGCTGTACACAACAATTACTTAAATTATTACTTATATCATTACTTAAGGAAAACAATTAAATCCATCGATCGGGGAAGAAATACAAAGAAACCCAGTGATGGAACAAATTTACAATATTCCGTCGAAGACGATCGATAATAATAATTCGCGGTCGGAAACTGATAGTGTAGCGACAAAAAAAATCAACATTATTAGTATCGGTAAAAAAGGAATTCCATCGAAAACGGCGAAGTTGCCTTCAAAGTCGTTGGCATCGAAAAGAGGTATATATGAAAATCCGTTACCGTCAACTTCGTCCACGGAGATTCTACCGTCGGTGAACGGTAAAAATATTAGAATCGGAAAGCGCAAAATTTATAATAAAACGAAACAATCTCCCGTTGCGAACGATAAAAACGACGGGAAAAGAGCTGGAGATACGTCTAATTCCACGGTAAACGTGAAACAAATGAGGACGATCTACCGCACGAATAATAGTGACGACAATAATAACAACGGAAACGTTGACGTTAACGACAACGACGACGCGGACGATGACGACAGTAATAATAATAATAATAATATCGATAATAACAATCGTAAGAATAAAACACTCGTACGTCCGGCGAACGTCAGACGTGGTATACGATGGATGGAAACCGATCGCGGTGCTAACAATAACGACGACGATGACGAAGACGACGACGACGACGACGGCGGCGGCGATAACGACGGCACGGACGGCGATGATAGCGATGATGAAGATCCATTGATAAATTTCAAACGTATTCCACCGAAACGCAGGCATCGTCAATTAGAAACGGATAATGTTAATCCCAGAAGACCGCCCGCGAAAGGTGGTTTCGGTACGCAGAAAATGGGTCGATCTCGTAATATCGACTATTTGAACAGCGAAAATCGTAAAAAGTTGCTTAATGGCATATGTACCGATACGAAAGGACGGTGGGTCAAGTGCAAAAATCTAATACCAAAATATAATTTCAAAGACGTGCATCAATCGAAATGGCTGACACCCAGTCATATATGTGCTTTGGAAATCACACTGGCCATGCTGGAAAATTGTACGAAACACACCGTGCGTCAGTTCGTTTATTCCGTAACCAATTTCCTGTCGACGAACGATAATTATAATACCGTAGCACCGATACCGCTGAGTCGTTGTATAAGTCATCTCGTGTATGCTCTGCAACATTTCGACGTATGCACGGGAACGATTTCGTTGACGTATTATGCGAATGTTACGGTGATGATAATAATAGAAAATTGTTGAAGAAACATCTCAAATCATTCATCAAAGTTAACGATCCTCCGGTGTACGTTTTGGCAGATATCAAAGAAAAGCTCCGCGAAATTGTCGATCAATACAAATACGTTTACGACATTAACGCTTTCGTTCCCAATATCTCTGAAGATCAATCGCCCGTAGATTATGCTATGCGATTGACGGGAGTGAAACCTACAAAACTGAACGAGCTAAGAACTCGCCTGTCAAACGGCAATTTCGACTAGTACCGATCGGTCGTACGACGATACGTCAGGGTGGCCGTGGCACACAACTCATTCGATATGTCGTCGAATAACCAGACATCATCATCATCATCGTCGTCGTCAACAGCAGCAGCAGCAACAGCATCGTTCTGGTCATCGTTAGCATATACCAGAGATGTCGAGGATTATCTATTAGCAAACATCTCTACAGGCTTTTGCCCGTATTGTCTTCAATATTTTTGTTACTGTGAAACGTATTAATACTTATATCATTACTTACAATATCACAATCAGTTTCAGGTAATTGCGATTTATCTAAACTTGAATTTTTATTTATACCTAAAATTTGACTCTTGTCAAGAGGCTTACAATTAGCGGTAGTAAAATCAATATCGGAGGATCTATGCAGAAGTAATGTATTAAAGGCAGCTTTAAATTATAATGTTGTTGGGTAATTACACCACCCATTTAAATGACGGATCGATGTAATAAATGTTCTACATGATCCTCCGATATTTTATACGATAAGAGATAGTTGATACTATGATAATTACATAAATTATATGCACAGGTCAAACTGATGATAACACTTGAAAAACAGTTGTTTTATAAAAAAATTACCATAATAAAAAAGCGGCAAATCATTATAATCGTAGAGATATATCTTCGACTGCAACTAATACATTTATCATATAATTTATGTATTGACCAATTTTTTTCTTAATTTCTATATATTGTGTCTACTGATAGGAACTCTAGAAGGGCATGAATCACCTTTTCTTACATTTAATAGATCAACAATATTATTAATATTTAGACAAAATTCAGCAGTCTCAGAACAATTTTCAAAACGAATTATACTTAACCCTTTTGCTGTTCCATAACTGACAGATACACTGCGACTCAAAGTTTGGGCAGCTAAAAACATTTTTTCATTATAAAAATGGATATGACGCGTATTTAGTTTGATAGCAAAATATAGTCCTACATCAGATGGAATATTATGTAAAATTTTCAAGTAATTCCAACTAATTTGACCATTTTCATGATAAAATGATCTCTTTGCAGGCAAAATAATTACGAAGAAGCTTTAGTGCATGGCATGGATCGGAAAAATATGGACATGTTCATGTGAGCTTGGGTTAACTATAAATGGTTTGAAATTTTCTCCAAGATTTGAATCTACTCCTAAAATATTGCAAGCGACTAATAGCAAACTGTCACCATCAAAAGTTAAACAACCTACATTAATTTCATACGAGTGTAATTTTTCTAATAATTCCTTAATTAATTTTGCTCTTGAATCACCGTTAAGTGAATCAATTAAATAATAAGCGACCGGCACTTTAAAATAGCTATCAATACAAGTTAGCATAAAAACAAAAGTTTTGCTCGCGATTGTATGTACACCAAAGAGATCATATGCTATTGGAGGAGAGCGTAAAAATACAGCGGAGTGGGGCCCCGGTAATCTTTCGAACGTTACGCGCAACTTATGTATAGGCTATATACGGGCTTTACGCCTCTATTCTATATGATCTCTATGGTTTTCATTTTCAAATCGAAGGAGACGCGGTGGTAATGACTAAAGAAATATCACAATCATAGAGCTGAACTGTAAACAGAATTCTGAAGTTATGTTACACGAAGGCATCACGTCTGCACGGAACAGCTATAGTACTTCCGCGCCATTTTTTACCCCAAATAAATTTCGATCCCGCCAGATATTACGCCACCCGCCAACTTTAAAAATGAGTACGCCAAACGTTAAACAAAAACGACACTTTGGCGAAAAATCGCCACGGCTGGCAACCCTGCCACCGCATAAGTAGTATCCCTTCCATGAAAATTTATAGGGTACGTGACATCCTGTCCTTGAGTTTTATGTTCGGGTGTTGTGAACTCCCACCATGATTAAGAATTAGAAAATTTGCCATATTATATACTAGGTAATAAAATGAATGGCTCTTTAAAGCCACTGACTATATACTTAATTTTAATGTTGGTTTATAACATACTCTGTGATAACCTGTACATTCAGAATTATATTTACCTATCTCTCTCGCTTGATTGCGCGTTAGAGAGAGATGGCGCCATAGAGAAGCTGACAGTTGTGGCTTGAAATCGCAGACAAGTTTCATACTTCAAATCGATTAGGAGTGGACAAGAATTGTGATCCCTTATAAACATTATAGTTGTTCTGTGTTTATAATAGTCTGTTCCAGTGTTCTCGGCTCTGAGATCTTGTAGCATATAGTCTACTTTGTATTGTTCCCCCAACGGAAAAATCGACCAGAGTAATGTCTGGGGATCTCGGCGGGCAACGAATAAGAGCACTACGACCGATCCAACGATTAGGAAAATTATCATTCAACGACTGTCACATTGACAGTGTTATGGATAGGTGCTTCATCAAGTTGTAAGTGTAAATTGTAGCGATAATCAAGAGGAAGATCATCAAATGCTTAGGTGAACTAATTTTGTGGAAATCTAGAAAAGCTAGCAGCATTTAAATTTTCATAAAAACAGTATGGCCAATATTTTAATTTAAAATGCCAAAGAAAACATTTACCTTTGAGGAGTATTGTATCTTACACTTAATTACCCAACTTGGAACATGTTGGATCCACATTCTGATATTTTGTGATGATACAATCCCGTTGGTCGTAAATATAGCCTCGTCCGTGTACAAAATATTTATTCAAATTCAGGATTTTGTTCTTGCAGAAATAAACAGAATTCCATTCTTGTTTCAGCATCTTCAGCTTCAAGTGTATGAAGAAATTTTGGCTTAAAAGTTTTCTTACCGCTTTTCTTCAAACGTTTCCATATTTAACTTTTAGAAATAATTAAAATAATCATTTGGTTTCTTCTTCGCCCTCGATTACGATGCTGGTTTGGTACTTTCTCAACTATTCCATGTTAGTCAAAAAATTTGTAAATATTTGCAACGGTCACATGACTAATACTCTGGAGGTCGTTGGTTAAACTCAATAGCTGCTTCACGAAAAAACGTGTTCCGGTACCTACTAATTTTATTATTTCCACTTTTCCTTGTGAAGAATGAGACATTCTTTAGGCGTTTCGCTTATTTGGAACAGTAATAACAATACTACAAACTACTTAATTATTATTGACTGACAGCTTTCAACTACGATAACATTTTCTGTTTTCACAGCACACTAAGCTTTTTCACCGACCTGTTATCAAATGATATGAGGAAAGGAAAAGTGGAATTCGTTCGATTGGTCAACGTTTTATTCCATTTAATAATGCTTCAAATCATACTAACTGTAATAAAAAATCAAATTAATATTTCTTGATTATTTAAATGATAATTCATATTCAAGCTTTAGAAACGCAGTAGCAATTTACATTGTGTATTTCTAAAATCCAAATAGTACCTACATTTTCTTTTCTTAGACCATGTATTTTAAAATATTGAAAATCGGTACAGGTAAGTTTTACGTTATCCTAAATGAAAATCCGTCATCTATTTTCTCTAAAAAAATCCCTGAGAATAGTTTCTGAAATTTAAGTCAATAAAAGTGGTCGTAGCAGGCTATGATTACAGCCCAAAATTAAAATTATTCATTAGTTTAATGCAAATTTTGCTTACTAACCTAACAAAAACGTTTATAAAAATCCGCCAAAAAATACAAAAGTAACAAGGGTGGTGAGTCCTTAACGTGGACACACTGTATATGAGACCAATCTTGATTCTTCATTATGCTCTCCAATTTTTCCATATTATTTACATTGAAACATCTGCTATAAGTATGGGAGCATGTTGTTCTTTGAGTCAAGAATGTTAATTCCTGTGCGAAGTGATCTGATATAGTGGTGTGTAATACCTCAGCTGAGACACAGTCTTCAATATTAGTTAACATATTATCTACACATGATTTGGATGATGGTGTACTCATTAATTTTGTGGCTGATGTTGAATGAGTTTATCATATCACATAATCTGAATTTATATATTGTTTCCTCTTTCACATTGATGTTGAAGTCACCAACAATTACAACATTTCCTCTCTCATTATATACCACTGTAACAGACCGCCGAGCGTGTTTTTCATAATAAATCTAAACTTACTCCAGATTTAATTTTTCCAGGCAAGTGAATAGGTTTAAATTTTATATCACCGCTGATCCTCGTACTTGTAACAGTCCGCTGGGTATTATTTCAGGTAGCGTTAAATAAAATAAAAAGAAATTATAAATATTTCAATTATTTTGAGTGTGGAATCTAAGTAAAATATATGACTTGGATTAATGCAACAATCTTTCATCCCTGTGGACATAAAGCTGGCTGAACTTACCGAACGTAAGTAGTGAAGAAACCATTGAAACGGGAACTACCCCACTCGCAAAGCTTAGAAAATATGTTTAATTTAGGATACCGGGGCAAAACCCCGCCCATACGTTATAAAAACGACCTATAGGAATCTGACTGGGCTCCTGACAGCTCTTTTCACCTCCACGTGGATTTATCCTGACTCAGGAAAAAGTACCAATGGCCTCGTGCGGTGCTTACGTTTGCAAAGCATGATCCTTGCTGGCCTAGAAAAGTCCATGCTACGGAAAGAGGGAGTATATTACAGTAGCTAGGCCTGTCTGGTATATCGTGTTCAAGATATAATAATTTATAAAACTTCAATTCGAATTAAATTGAATTATTCAAAGAACTCAGAGTAATAATCCCTCGGAAATTTCTTCAAATTTAGAGAAAAAATATTTCAACTTTCACACATGAAGGCCTGTAAGTAGAAACTGTAAGCAGTTTTCTTTTTTCGATAATAACTTCACTCGCTGCACACTCAATTTGATTCTTTATTGACAACTTTTTGAACTCGTCTCGTTCTACGCCCTGAATTCCTCTTCTTAGGTATATTGCTGTCCCAACCATGCTCATAGTCATTCTGTCTACAGAAACTTGCCACCAAGAAGAAATCCTTTAGGCTAAATGTTTTTAATTGTTTCCGTTTTCCAGTGTTCTGTAATACATAGAATTTGGCAGTTTGCGCTTTCTGACATCAACTCGTCTACACAGTTACCTATTGATTTTTATGCATAATACTAATTTCACAATTTTTTTGACCCACTGCCTGTTTGTATATCAAAAATTTCCCCCATTATCTTGTCTAATTTGCTCAAGAAATTGCTTGTGTTTCTCAAAGTCACATCTTTTAATACCAACTCCACTTGGCCAAAAATGAGTCGTACATTTCGTCTTTCTTCTGCAGAGGTACACTCACAACATATCTTGTGAGTCCATAGCCCGTTATATGAATCTCTTTCACTCATATTTCATCTTCGTCCAAACCAGCTTTGCTCCTAATGTAGCTTTTAATTTTGTCCTCAGTAGCTTCTCGCTTCACCCTGTATATGTATATTCATACTTTTCTTTGAACACCTGAAAATCTATCTGTTTGTGTTTTCCCAATGTTTTTCTTGGTTTACGCCTTTTTACCTGTTGAAATTCGTGATCTGATTGTCAGTATCCGTCTTCATTTACCCTGGAACAACCTTTTCCTAAATTCCAGATGCGCCTGATATTAGCCCATTTGACTGATTGTCAACTTCGTAATCTTTTCCGGAATCTGGAAACCGAATTGAGGAATAAATTTGTGCAGACCTTGGGCCAATTTGGCTTGTGTGTTGGTTGTTTACATTTTTGGGACCACTGTGACTACCTTGCTCCGGTTTGATTTGATTGTATTTTGTTCTGATTTTTGCGCGTACGTTTTTTGTTCTTCATAGTTATTCATTTTTTGGAGGAGTAAATGATTATTTATGTGCAAGATATTGTTTTTATCTCCGATTTCCGCAATTGTTTCCAATTATATTACCTATTTTCAGCTTCCAGAGTTTGTTTTTCTCATGTATTTCCACTTGTTTTCTTATAACCTCACTGGTCTCATTGCAACATACCATTTTCTGGTCACTCAGAAATATGATTTGTAGGTTCCTTTTTGCACAAATTTTGTGAAAAATACCATAGCAAATTATACAGACATACACTGCACATGGCTTGTTACAACATGTTATCAGAATTTCGGTTTTTTCAAAACTTTCTTAATCCATACGAACCACATCAGTTTATTTCGATACATTAAAATATAAAAACTAACTATAAAATTTAAAAACCAGACTATAATTAATAGAAACACTGATTTATTTTTCAAAATAATAGGTTTTCTGAAGGAAGGTAACATGAAGCATATAAAAATGATTTCATTTGCTAGGGGCCACATATGTATAGACTTTCTGTCAACTAAAATACAATTTTTTTTGCCAGTACACTAAGTTGCTTAATTATTATTCGAAGATTTGCAATAGTCCTTGTTTTAGCAATGTCCACTTCATATTTAAAAGGAGGTATGTACTCCTTCATCTTCAAGTTAGTCACTCATGTCGAAACCTCTATCGGCTAGCACATCAACTTTTTCCAATTAATTCAGAAAAACCACCCTGTTCTACAATTTTTCCATCTGAGATGTATCCACCATAGACATTTGACACATAAATAACTATATTCTGTACAGCCTACAATAACTTTGATTGTATTTGTACTTTTATACTGAGAATATGTTGTTTGTTGAATTATGGAATCTTTGCTTTTCTCAATTGGAATTTCAGCACAATGATATTCAAATTCAGATCTCTTACATTTCATAGCTGGAAACTCAACCTTTTTCAACGTAGTGTACATATCCGACAAGAAACTGATGGAAAGTAATTGAGATCTTTGCAACGACATTATTGTCTGTGTGCTGATTGAAGTATTGCAATATGAAGTAGATTCCTCCCCTGTATCTTCTTGTGTAGAAAGTTCTAAGACATTGCCCACATTCGTTAAATCACAAATATCCATTTCCCCGATCACACTTGATGCGTTATCATCTTTTGCTACCTTTATTGTTTGTCTATTTAATAGGCGCCTTGCTCTATTGGTTGCCTTCCAGGTAGGTGCATTATTGAAGGTCTTTTGAGGGAGGTGTAGAGATGGAATTGCCTGTGCATTATGCATTTAATATTTTTCATTGCCCTAGAAATAAGAACGATCATAATAATAATAATAATTCTATTTGCTTTTAAAATTACATCATGTTCAGAATATTATAATATATTATAATACGTGAGTTAAATTGTAATGGAAATCAGACACAGTCGAATTATTAAAGTAACAGAAACAAAATATGCTCGACAGAACCACAAACATAAGTTTAATATTTGAATAATCAAAACTTACCCATGCTTGTAAGTGTGTAGTCACTTATTAATTATATTATACGTGTTTGGAACATACCTTTGCCTGTATGCCGGATTTTATGGAACTTCAAATCCTAGTTTTGTTGTTCACAGAGTTGCATTTATAAACAGTTGCTTGGCATCTTCATTCAACATGGTATTAATTGAATTCAATATAAAAATTGATCCGATAATAATAAAACAAACATACACATCTAATTGAAACTATCACTGAATGGATGTTGAAGTTTAAATAGCAAAGAGTTCTATATATAGAGTAGACAAGTAGTGTTAAACATAGGGAAGCGCTGGTAAGTTGATGGACATTCTATCCTCCTCGCACATGTATTGCGCTCTCACTCGCACAGTTTCCCCTTCTACACTGAATTTTTTACTTTCACGAAGGTGTTAAAATCAAATAGGCGCGCTTTTCAAAGTTGTGGAGCAGAAGAGGTAATATGAAGAAGAAAATTATAAAAAGAAAACAAATTTATAACAAATTGATATTTTATTAAAAATAATTAATAATTTATATAATTTATTTTTATTTATTGACCCGCAAACATTATCATACGGGTATATAATTGTCGTATTTGTTTTTTTTCTATCATTAATAGACTCATGACAGAGCCTATTATTAACGTATATTTCTACAATTTTTTCAATTAAACTATACTTATGAGTATAAGTGAATATCGTGATCTTTTTGTTGATCAAATAAATTATTTGGTAATTTTTTAAATATTTGAATTACAAGATCATTAAATATATTAACTTTGAATAAATGTTCTTGATTTTGAAGAATTGTTCCTTCTGCTGTGTAACAAATATACAATACATCATTAGTATGATGGTTTAAGCCTCCCAAATTTCTTTTTTTACATACAATTGAAAAATTTGCTTAATTTTCTTTTCACCATATCCCCTTATAATCTAAACAAACTTTGTTTTTTTAAATTATTATTATTCTTTGGATTACATATTTTATTAACAACCATTCCTGCAATACATTTTATAACTATAGAACTATATTCATTAATATTCCAATTATTCGGATTAATATTTGTTGGAGCAGACTCTGTTAACACATTTCCTGCAGAATATTTGTTTTATTTTTTCTACATTCTGTTTGATTTTTGGGAATGTTATTCTTGTTACAGTTACTTTGTCTTGTTGTTTACAATTGGCAAATTGAACATCATTTTTCTCATCGCAGACTTCAATTGAATAGGCGTCGGATTATTGGCATTACCAGTATGACGCTTAATTTGAGAAATAAAAACCAACAAAATCTTGCGAAATTATATAAAACTTGTTTTTCTTATTAATATCACAAAGAGTATAAGAATAGGTATAACACACCGCCGGTATAGTTAGAGGAGAAATCGTGCGAGTGGGAGTCCAGTACATGTGCGAGAAGGACAGAATGTCAATCAACTTACCAGTGAAAGGCTTAGTAGTCTACTCTATATATAGAACTCTTTGTTAAATAGAATGAGGTTATATTTGTATTCCCCAAGGCCAGAAGTGGCGCCCCCTACTTGCAAGCCTCCCATTGAATACCTGCCCCAAACAAGGTTGTAACCATCAAAAGACAAATAACCCCGCAAATTCCTTACGGGAATTGGGTCTCTGTGGATATTTCTGACTTTTGATTTGATGTAGTCTATGTAATTCTGAACAAATGTTATCATTGCGCCAACCCCCAAATATTAACAGTTTTTCTGCTAGGAGGGGTTATATTCACATTTTACTCATAATACTATTATACTACAACATATACTATTTATTTCTGAAGACGGGAACAATATTTTAACATGCTTCATTCTAGTTTATGTTGTATAATATTGTTCTTCTCCCATGAAAATTTTGAAGCACCTCCTATCCCCCAACCCCTCTGAATAAAAAAATATACTTTTTTCGGGATCACTTCGAAAATCATTGGAAAATGTTTAAATAAGCTCTGATACGGAAACCGCACTTCTGTATCATAATTGCCCCCCCCCCCTCAAAACCGTGGATGCACAGAAAATTAAATATCAATGATTCGAATTTGAGGCGGTGCTTCATTTGGATTAATTTGTGCAGGCCTGTTGGAGGCATCAATAACTACATCCAATAAGGTCGTCTCCATGGGTATCTAACATTCGGTTCATGAAGTGCAAAATTCAAGAACCATAACACACTTGCCACATGTGCACATGATCTCAAAGTTCTTGAACCCGCTTTGCAAGCGTAGTAATATTCAAGAATCGACTGATCATTCTCTTCATTGTGCATGTTCAGGTTAAAGGCAATCCAAAGCTGGTGTTTGGAAAGCCTAGTATAACGTGAGTGAATGCGCATTCTGATAAAATCATGTTCATTAAAATGCTCGTCGATTTGAATAGTTTCGGCGCCATGTCTTTGATACTTGTCTTGAATGTAGGATGGAGCCAGTTCTAGTTGATACACATCTAAAATGAATCTTTCACATGAAATTGTGTGAGAACGGGTCTAGTTTCAGCGAGAAGCAAAAATCTCACCTACAGTCAACCGGTTTAAGTATTCCAAAGTTAGTCGAAGAAATTCCGGCAACTGATCTGAATTAGCTTGGACTACATTAACTTCGTGAGCATGAATAATCATATGCTCAGCCAATTCTCTATTAACATCTTGCATTGTAATTGGCCATGATACCTATAAAATATTTTTTATACGAAAAAATAATTCACATTTGTTCTGAAGTCTGAGTTATCGGGTTATCTAATATCAAATATGATATACGAATATTTGTATTCAATAATACCATAGCAGAATTAAGAATCTAAGATACTTAGAACATTTAGAATAGAACAGGAGGATGCATCCTCCAAACTGAAATAAAGAGAAGTCTCAGAATGTATACCAATCTATTAATTATCGCTCCAGCTATCCAAAAAAGTCGCCTACATGTACCATGTTGTAGAGGAATAGTATCAGCCAAAAACTTGAACTTGGATTTAAGATGTCCATTTCGTGCTTTCACTATCCACCTGGTTTTTGTTATCAACCTGCATGTATTAGCTTCTTAACTAGTAAATTGGTACTGACCGGGTCTTCAAAGTGGAGGCATTATACCGGGATATCAAAAATTATCTTGGTCAAGGGAAGTTGTGGAATCTAAAACGTGTGTCTTACTTTACGTTTGAAATAACTACAAATTTCATACCTATTTATTTCAGTTGTGAAAGAATAATGAACTACAAATTATGAAATAACGGTTTTAGTAACAAGAAAAACTAAATTACAGTAATTGTTGGAAATGTCCCCCGTTTTGTTCGATGCACAAGTTGACGCGCATCCTGCTGTGAAAACCGTTTTGCTGCATTTCTGGCGTTATGGTTGCACATTGCTGAACTATTCTTTGTTGAAGTTCTTGCAAATTATTTACCGGAGTTGTGAAAATCTTATTTTTTAAGTAAGGAAATATAAAATAGTCCATGATTGTCAAACAAGGTGATCTCGGAGGAAACTCAACTTCTGTATGCAAACTTATCAGCCGGTCATCAAAAAACTCGCGGAGAAAAGCAATATTTTCTCGTGTAGTATGTGCTGTTGCACCGTCATGCTGTAAATAACCGTACTTAACAGATTCTGACACAACAAAATATATTCAAAAATTTAAAGTAAGACACACGTTTTACATTCCACAACCACCCTTGACCAAGATAATTTTTGATATGCCGGTACATAAGTAACCATTCCGTTCCATGAAGGCAATTGCGTCACGATATCGCCTATCCAATATAAAAATATCACCCTGATTGAACCAACGTTGTATGCCGGCATGGTCTCTTTCGTATTCATTTCGTAGTAATTCTGGGTCATTGTTTCGGCTGTCTTAAAAGTACGGTCCTTGTATATCCAAAATGAAACCGTTTGGAGCTACCATCAACACTGGTTTCAATAGATGTCGTCCTTTGTGTGTGCTGTATGATTGCCTTAAAACTCTGAAATTGATGCACTTCGGAAAACGCGTAACATGATTTTCCACATTCCACAAGTGGTCCGTCATTGCTGAGATGAGTCGCCATCGGAGAGATAAGGAGTTGGCTGTGATTGTGGTATGTTTGGGGAGGGGCGTGGCTTGTGTGTGATTGGTTGTTGGAGTTGTATGTGAATGGGTGTGACTTGTTGTGATTGGTTGTGATAAAAGAGAGATTGGATGGGGTGATAGAGTGGCCTGTGTGTGATTGATTGTTGGAGTTGTACATGGATGGCTGTGACTTGTTGTGATTGGTTGTGATAAAAGAGAGAGATTGGATGGAGTGATGGAATATGGTGGCGGTTGCTCTATGACAGAGATGACAGCAGCGCCATCTGTGGACAGCGATTGTTCAGTGAACAGTAGCGCCCTCTGTTAGCAGGACAGTGTTATCAACTGATCTGATGTTTCAAACAGATCTGTTAGCGACATCTGTTAACAGAACTGTTCGAACATATACAGGTGTCTGTTGTGTCAAACAGATCAAACCTGTTATAGGAAACTGATAAATCTGAATATAGATGGACAGTGTAGGTGTAGACAGACATCATTCAATAAAAAAATTAAAAAAACACACACACACACACACTACATTATAACAATCTTTTATTTTTACATTAATAATATATTAAGGATAGTTTTAATAAGGTATGGATATTATGTACTTCATCTCCATTGGAATATGTACTTGTTCTTACTTTTAGACAACTACAGAAAGAAAAGGGAAAAGTAAAATTAGTATAACCAATACATAAAAACTGAAAAATGCACATACCTCCACGATTAAAGTCACCAAATCCTTACTCGTGGCATATATCGATATTTCTCTGAGATCCTCCTCCTCATTATGGTGGACTTGTGAGGGTGTTGAAGGTGGCGGAGATGATGAAGGTGGTGGTGGCAGGAAGTTGGAGGTTCTCGGCATTTGATCTCTATAAACATTGAAAAAGATGTTCAAAAACTTTGATTCTAATCAGATCACTCACCTTATTTCATCATCATCGATTATTTGAATGGAATTGATGAGAAGTGGAGGTTGCGTCTTACGTTTCTTTCTCAATATATTTGGCTTTGTCCTACGTTCACTAAAATTATGAAAAATAAGACAATATCGAAAACAACAGAATGAAATGAAGGAAACACTCACTTTTTATTTTTAATCCTTTTCAAAGGCTTCTTACTAAAGCTGTTATTATCGTCAGATCTATAAGAAATATATTATTAGTTTCAACTAAAATTGGTAATATTTTTCAATGAACTTACACATTGTCAAATGATTCATTGATGAGAACTTCAGTCTCATCCTCCAATATACATTTTTCACTTGCTTCTCTGACGTTCCCACCAGATAAAAATGCTCCCACAATGTTAGCATCAGACGGTATCATCCCGTTTATAATAAGTTCAGTTCCGTCCTTTAGAGTACATTTTCCAATTTTCCCATTTTTCATATTAAATTTACTGTGAATAAATTATAATCAATATCCTCAAAACAATTTATGGAATTGATGAATGACATACCCTCTAATTGAATTATCTTCATTCTGAACAATTGTTATACTATTCTTCTCCACAGGATCATCATTATATTTAACCATGCTTCCATTATTTTTGCTTATGAAAACAATAAACTCACTACAAAATTAGTTCAAAACATATAATCTATCGCTAGATATTCCTTAATAAAACTTGCTTTGCAGATAGATATTCAGAGGGATTAACTGGTGGTGTATATCTATTAGTTAATTCTTCTATCGTTAACCCGATTTTCATGATAAAGACACTTGAAGAACTTCTTGCGGCTCGCTCGAACTTTGAAATGCAACTAACAAGAAAACGTTATTTTGAAGTGAAAACTAATCTGTTTACTAATTGTAATATCAACATTTAATTAGAAGTAACTAGATTAGTATATATAATACCACTAGAGATGAAATTTTGCCGGCGAAATTTCTCGCCTGACGGCTCGTGATTTTGATACAAAAGTCATTCGCGAAATTGCCTGAGCGACAAACTTGAATGTTACAAGAGAGAAATTTTACCTGCTTAAATTTCATCTCGAGTGGTATTCGACATGACTATTTCACGAGAAAATATGTCTAATAGTAATATGGTCACATTTGAGAAAGTCAAGAAAATAACGATTCATGGGGCAAACAATGTTTTGAAAGAATGAATTGGAACATGTTCAAATTAATGTTTGAAGTAAAAGTTACAATTGTTATAGTTAATTATTTGGGAATTGGTCCTTTCGATTGCAGCAGACGGAATCCCATCTGATGAAAGATTTGATACTTCTGATCAGTGGCGGAACTTCAATTTTTTGGCCCCCCCCGCAAAATATTATTCGGGCCGGTACTACAAAAGAAACACAAATTTTTATAGATATTTTTATTAAAAAATAACAAAAAGGAACAAAATTGCATTATTAACAATTAAAAATTAACAAAAGAAAATATGTTTAAAATTTAAAATCCTTCCTCCTGGATTTCAAATTTGCAAAATCTCTAATCACATCTTTTATTTCCATATTTTTGGCCGTTTTCGCTTCGATTCCCAATATAGAGAGATTATGCAAACGTTGTTGGCCTGTTGAGTTGCGTAAATAATTTTTTATTATCTTAAGTTTTGAAAATGTTCTTTCCGCCGTTGCCACGGTGACGGGTATCGTAAGAAACAATAACAATGCGGTAATTACATGTGTAAAACTTGAAGATATTGTAGCGTATTTTATCAGTAATAACTCCGCGAATTCTTTTATACTCGAAGTTTTAACAATTTCCTCTCTAAGCATAGCGGTTATCATTATCAATTGTGTTGGAAAATCTGTAGGTAGATCATCTTTATATTTTAATTGAAGCGCTTCAGCAGATTTTAAAATTTCAGGTTCTTCCATTTCTGCTAATTTTGTAGGTACCATGAAAGCAAATAAATTTGAAACTTCATGCATCCCTTTAAACCTGTTGTCTACTTGGTTTATAACCACATCTAAAACTTTAATAAATACATTGACTCGAAAATCATCGTCATTACCAAAACGGTGATCATTCGATAATTCATCAAAATGTTTTTTCACAAATGTTTGTCTCTTCCATGAAAAAGTTGGGTTAATTTTCCATTTACCTGCAATTTGAATTGCCTCGTCTTTTGCCGAATAATACATATTTCTGTATTCCTTTAAATGTTTACTTGCAGTTTGTAAAGATTCCGTCGCAGTCATGAGGTCTAAATTTTTCGTTTGTAACAATGTTGATGATAAACTTACTTCACTTAGTATTTTAGACAAAATCACGCATAGAAAAACAAATTCAAAAGTACTCAAATTTTTCTGAAGCCTAGCCGCTTCTTCGCGTTCGTCTTTTTTCTGACTTCTTAAGGATAATTCAGAAAGCCCTTTCATTATATCCACAAAACGAAGTTTAACTGCCAAAAGTGAAGTGTATCTTCCAGCCCAACGTGTTGGATTTAATCTTTTAAGTGTAATCTGCGACTCGCCTGTGAATTTTGACAGTAGGTCCCACCTTTTTACACTATTGCCGAAAAATGTGTAAATACTTTCCAAAGTTGCAAAAAATGTAGATACTTTCTTGCAACTTTTAACAGCATCGTTTATAACTAGGTTCAAGTTATGAGCTGCACAGTGTATGTATATAGCATTGGGTACATCTTGTTTAAGAAGAGCCTGAATACCATTGTATGCCCCACTCATAACATTTGCCCCATCGTAAGCTTGTCCTCTGCATTTACCTAATTTTATGTCATTCTTTTCAAGCAGATTTAATGTTTCTCTAAATAGTCCATCAGCTGTGTGGTTGTGTATTTCTGTAAAACCCAAAAAAACTTCCCTAATTTCAATTGATGTTGGTTCCTTTTTTTCATTTGTAATGATTTTCACGTATCTAAATATTTGGCTTAGTTGGTCTTTTTTTGTTATATCCTGCGTGGTATCCATGATAATTGAATAAAAAGGTGCATTGTTAATATCGGCGATTAACGTTCTCTTTAAACGTGTTGCAAGGCAATGTATAATTTCATTTTGGATATTATGGCTTAAATATTTTGTAGTTCCATGCGGCATGTTCAAAACTTGTTTCATAATACTGTCATATTTTGATAAAAGATCTACTTGGGTTAAAAAATTTCCATTATATTCTTCCTCAAGTGATTCACGATGACCACGAAGAGACAAACAATTTTTAGAAAGTACTAACGTTATATTAACGAGTCGCTCTAACACTTGTACCCAAAAATTAGATTCGTATCGAATCTGTTCTTCTAAATTTTTATCAACTGTTTCATTGTGCCTCCACTTTTCATATATGCAACATGATTGCACATGATGTTGACTATTTTCATGCAATTTTATCTTTTTTGAAAGACCTCGCCAATCTCTAATTCCTCGTGATCGCCAGTTATCCTGCAGCTCTTTTGAAAACAACCAACAAGGTTCGCAATATACCGCATCCAATTTAAGAGAATAACAAAGCCACAGCCTTTCAACACATCCATATTTTGTTGAAGTTTTGTAAAACTCTTCCGAAAACTTACGATTATTTTGCGAAGGATCACGTTTAAAAGGTCCTCGGGGTCGACATGAGTCAGATAATATAATAATTTTCTTGACATCATCTGTTAATATTTTGTTCTGAAAATCTGCAATGTCCGTTGGAAATAATCCGCCAGTCTTAGAGTCGCTATTTCTCTCTTCGTCCAAATTTACTGTATTTTTTCGTAAATCTTCAGATCCATGATGTATTTCATCATCATTTGGGTCACCTTGAATTTTTTCTTTGTTGCCATCATTTTCTATCTCCCCTCCATCTCTCGATGTACTGGAACTTTTCAGTTCCGTTACAATTGGTTTGAAAAAATTTGATAATTTTGGCATTTTAGCTAAACAATTTTCTTGTCTTTTTAGCTTCCTTTTTTTAGCTGCACCGCTGGTACTGCTTAGCATTTTTTCCATTTTTATCCCATAAAAATATTGAAACTTGATAACTTATATAAAAAAAAATTAATGTGTATTTGTAATAGTTATTTATTGTATAAGTGTTTTAGACAGCGTTTTATTCACGCAAGAATATTTAAACGCGAGAGCGCCAGTTCGGGCGTTTAATATTCTGAGTGAATAAAACGCGACTAAAACACGAATGCCGTATAACGTTTTATCCACAATCAACTTGTTTATCAAGCCAAAATTATTCGAATTTAATAAATAAATAAAACTGACATTTAGATGTCACACCGAATGTCCGCTAAAACTCGGTGAAACTTAGTATGCTATGCCGACTGGTTGCTAAGAGTAAAGAGTGGAATAAAGTGACTTTATTCCACACGTGGATAAAATATTGGTTAATACGGTTCATAACAGTGAATCAAAGTCCCATTATAAAGTGATTGTGGATAAATTATATTATATGTAGCTCTTAAATAATATAATTTCATTTTATTCTATTTTTGAAACTATATTTGTCTTGAAATCGTTACCAAAAAGCATAAATAAATGAGACGATCTAAAAACCACTTCGTCACATTCTAACATGGCTGAGTGCAATAATTCTTAAATATTATTCATATGAATTAAAATTATATAAAACTTACTTTGATGTTGTGATCAATTTTATAATTGTCAAGATGAAATAGTGCAGCAATTCCACGGAAATCACAAACTAAGGAAATAAATAAAAAGAGCACTTAATATTTGAATTAAAAAATAAAGCTGAAAATATAACTTACCTACTTTCACAGTTCACACTTAATATTTATTTAATATTTTGTAACGAATTCGAGTTGAATGCAAATTTCAAAGTTACCCACACATTCACAAGATATAGGTATCTTAAAATTAACAAACTTAAAATCTAATAGAAAAGTAGAAGAGGGTGGAGTTTACAAATTGGTAGGTTTTTATTGGTGACAGGAAGGAAGTGGTGGAAAACATGCTATTACTGAGGAATGTGTAAGAAGAAAGGTTGAAATACTTCAAATGGAAAAACCCGAATTGTCGATGCGCCAAATGGTCATAAATAACATCTGGAGAGGTATCATAAATAATAAATATTCGGGTTTGTATAGTTCTGAAAACATGAAACAAATGAACGTACCTACCGGAGGGTTCGAGACGGTTGTAAAATTGGGAAGTACATACATAATTAAATAACATAAAATAATATATAGTGGTGTTAATTAGCGACGTAACACTGTCACTGATCAACCTACCCAAACAATTTTCGACAAGTGCTCTGAAGAGTGTCAGAGAGGGGCCTTTTTCTTTGTTTTCAGGCAGCCGAGTCAGTACGTCAAAACAAAGTAATGACAAACAGATGTGGGAGGTTGCAATATGCTAAGGGTTTTAAAATGTTTTGTATTAGAATTGTTCGTTTTTTTTTGCGCTTGCTGGTAAAGTCGGTTATCAGTTTCGAGAATGTTTCACTCTTTTCATGATGCATTTGGGCCCCTATAGCTCTGGGCCCCCCGCGTTGCGGGGTCCCGCGCATTGTAGTTCCGCCACTGCTTCTAATTCTGTTCTGTGATGAGTTTGATTGGCGGCAGATTCATGATTACCCTCTCTAAGATTTTAATAAGTTTTAAATGATGTTCTGCATCTAGTTGTAAATATGGTTTTAAGGAGTGTGCAGTCGAATGTCCCGTAATTTTGATTAACTCTTGTTCATTAACTCCTTTTTTGGCCAATGATGAAATGGCCGAAGCTCTATGGGAATGGTTTGTTATTTTGAACTTTTTTGTGCTAATTCCAATATTATCTGCTGATGTTGTCCATTTCGATATTGAATTTATTCCTACAGGCATGTTTTTGTACCAAATTCCCCTTTCCCAATTTGGATGTGTAGCCAAAAAAAGTCTGTCAGTTGTTACGTTTGGATTTGTCGATCTTTTTTCCATGAGTTTGAGGTATAAGTGAACATGACATGAATCTTCGTTTTCTTTATTTTTCACTAACCATTTACTATTCGATAAGTTTTTCGAACCACCTTGGGAAGTTTTGGAGAATATTGGTATTCCACCGAACCAGTGAAGTTTTCCAGAAGATCATATTCTTTTTGAAAATAATGAATTGAGCAATTAGCTGCCTCATTGCCTCTCCAAGCCAATTCGAAGGAGCATGTATGGAAAAATTTCTTTTGCAACCCATCTGGCTTATCTTCATCGTAACAGTTGACCATTCCCAAAAACTGTTCGGTCGAAAAAGCTTTAGAACTTGATTTCCTTTTTTCTGATAAAGTTTGCAACATTTTGCGCTTTGAATCCCTGGCCAGACGAGCTGATTTGAAAATTAAACCTTCGAATGGATCGATCATTCTATCATATTCCTTGAAAAACTTTTCTCGAATCATCTGTGCCGTGGTATTCCATAAAGACTTCACAGAGGATTCTTTATGATCTTCTCCGTTTTTTTTTCTTCATATTGAAAACATAATCCTCTAATATTTCTGCTAATCTTTCTGGAGTCGTTTCTCTATCTAAGGTATAGTTTCTTTTTAGAAGAAATTCCGTGAACTGGTTCCATGCAGATGTCCTAGTTTTTCTTGTGTTGAAAGGCACTAGTTTGGCAGTTTCACTGTGTATTTCTTTCGACGAAATATTTGAAAATATATCTTGGAGGCTCATTTTTGGAATTCCCCAATCTACTTTTTGACACATATTGCGCTATTTGACAAATAAGTATTCATCATAGATTAACTAAACGTTGCTTGTTTTCTTTATGGTATTCATTTCCCAAGCTATCTATGAATGTGAGAAATGTCAAAATATTGTCACTTATAATTACACGAGAGCTTTTTTTTTGTCGAAGTAAACTTGACATGTATTAATGAGAATTTTGTTGCCTGGCAATTTAACGAAAAAAACTGCCCCTGAAAAATTTCTGGCAGTTTTTTGAGTTGAATTGCCTAATGGCAACAAAATTCGAATTATAAATGTCAAGTTTACTTCGACAAAAAAAAGCTAGAGTGTAATTCGGTAAGACAATTTAATGAATATGTGAATCAATAACTTTAAAAATAAGATGTAAATTAGTTTATTTAATTTAACGGAAAAGTACAGAAAAAGCTTGATTTTCAGGACTTTCTTGTCTTTTGTTAATAGTTTGCTGCATGCTAGTATTTTGAGCGGTGGTAGTAACTGTTTCCTGGACGGTAGTACGAATGGAACCAATGATTTCTTTATGATGTTCTTCATCTAACTGAAGGTACGGTTTTAATGACGATGGGTTGCTATGTCCCGTAATTTTCACAAGTTTTTGTTCACCTATACCACTCCTGGACAATTCAGTTACGGCGGCAGCTCGATTAGAATGGTTCGTAATTTTCACCCGCTTGACATCAAGTTCAATATTTTTCGCTGAGGATTTGGTCCATTTAGATATTCCATTTATCCCAATAGGAGAATTCTTATACCATCCTTTCGAATTTGTTTTTTGCCAAAAAGGATTTGGAATTAAAAAAAAATTTCACATGTGATATGGTTTCCCCGTCTTCCCATAATTTGTTTAAACAATTGTACTGAACATACACAATCTTCTTCAGTGTTTGCTACCAACCATTTACTGTCGGCCAACTTCTGATTTCCACCTTGTGCTGTCTTCGAAAACACTGGGTTATATTCAACTCTTCCGGTCTCTCTTTCACGGTTATCTGTCTCGATTTTAAAATAGAATACCTTACAATTTGCTGCTTCTCCCACCTCTCCAAGCCAATTCATAGGCAGCAATATGATAAAATTTTCTTTGAAGGCCTACAGGTTCTTCTTCACTCCAGAATGGTGCCATTTCAAAAATTTGTTGTTTTGTGAGAGCCTTAGAACTCACCTTCCTCTTTTCTGGGATTGCTTGCAAAATTTTGCGTTTTGTGTCGCGTGCATTTCTCGCTTTCTTAAACTGTATGTCCGTGAACGGATTAAAAATTCTTTTATATTCTTTGAAGTACTTCTCTTGTAACATTTTTGCTGAAGTGTTCCAAATCGTTTTGACTGCACTCTCTTTATAGTCTTCTCCATTGTTCTTCTTCATGTTGAATGCCCAGTCACATAAAATAGAAGCTAACTCTTCAGTGGAAGTTTCTGCAATGAGTTCATGTTTTTTTTCCAAACAAAACATCGCAAATTGTCGCCAAATTGACGTAGTTGAATTCACAGTATTGCGAGGCACATTATTATTGATGGCTTCTTCAATTTCTCCACTCGAAGACTGTCCAAATCGCGACATTTCCACAAATAAGATACTTTTCTGACAACACAAGTTTGAGAAAAACTGACATAACATCATCAAAAATTTGTTTACAATGCTGGTTGTCATGCTTTCAAAAGTTAGGTTCCGTTTTGTCGCTGGAAAAGTTAGGGCAAACTTTTTTCGCTGTCATAATGACAAAACACCGCGACATATGACATTTTTAGTGCATCAATTAAGGCTGTGTCAAGTCAACGGTCTGACAAGGCACACCCGTTAAGTATGAAGTATGACCAAGGGTCGGACCAACCAGCGGATCGGGTATATTGGTCACATTTCAAACCTGCCCTCGAAGTTTTTGGAATGGTCAGGCAGAGTCAAGTAGGACGAAATGATCAAAATGAGTTGGAAATTATAACCTACAAAACAAAGTCGTAAAATATTACAGTGGTTCACTTCAGACGAATTAATATGGCAGACAATAATATGAAGGAATTACACAAAGTGATACTGAAACATAATAGTGGCAATAAATTTGTTGTATATTTATCAGATTATGAGATTGACACGGCTAATAAAGGTTTGTAGAAATTATGAACTAAAAGTAGGTACTCATTGGAGGGCCATAAGAGGTGGAAATCATAAAACTAATGAGATCTACTTTTGATGTTCACAGTATTGATAATATATCTCCAGATCCAAAATTTTTGGAAGATATCACCAACAAATATTATTCTTTTCATAAAAGAGGTTTAGTGACAGCACATAATAATGATTCATCTGATGAAGAAAATTGTGATGGACGCAACATAATAGCAGATGAAAGTATGGAACAGACTTTTATACTTGATGAAGAACTTTGTTCTAATGGTAGGTACCTCTAAGAGAAAAATTGTGCACAAATGTGTGTATACTGGCATTTTGAATATGTTTCATAGTTCATGTATTTTCAGACAATATCAACAATAATCGGTTCATTTGGCCACGAAATGGAGTATTATCTCTTCTCGAGGAATTACTAAAAAAAAAAGCAATTACTGCAACCACATAAACGCAGAATATTATTTTCCCAAGTAGTCAGAGTATTGCAATCACAGGGATTACAGACAATGTATAAAAAAATATCGAGTACAGAAAATGCTTCTGGCAGTGGAGCAATCAACTGGAAATACTATAGCAAAGTTCAGGAAATAGTAGCTGAAGATCCTTCTTATAACCCAGTTACAACAATCTCTGCAGGAGTGGAGGCCATAACAAAAGTTAACAAAGATATCCAGAAAGGAGAAATTGATAATGTTGAGACATGTTTAAAGAAAACTAAACTTTCAAAAGAATAAATTGAAAGTCAATTCTCTGTTGTCAATGAAAATCTCAAAAGTCTTGATGACACAATTAATAAATTAGTAGGTGTACAGGAACGAAGAAATGAAATTTTAGATCGACTGGTTTCAAGTTTGGAAAGAAACCATTCTCACATTGAATAATCAAAATGAAATAGTTGACAAAGTTTTTGATATATATATTTTTATTTCCCAAATTTACATGATTTTAAAATACAAATTAATTTTATTTATTTTCCAAGTTCCTATTTGATGTGATATAATGTTGAATGATTTCAAAATACAAATTAGTTTTATGTTATTTCCTGAGTTCCTATGTATTGTTGTATAATGTTGAATGATTTGGAAATAAAAGTATTTAATTATAGTGAGTAGATTGCTTTGAATTTTTGGAACTGCCATCATTTAAATTTTCAAATTGAATTTAACCCATAGATATTATATATATATGTATATATAATGTCTATGATTTAACCGCAAACTTAACCTGTCATTTGGAATGGTGACTTGGGCGTCAAGTCAACTATATGACCAAGCTGGTCCAACCAAAATGGTCAGACGAGTGACTTGACATAGCCTAAATTGTCGATGAATTAATAACTTGCTAAGTTTTGCCGGCTTGCATGTTTTATCGCTGTGAAACGAAAGTTGCTATGGAAACTTCCTCACTAAAAATGGAATGAGTGAAATAGTCATATCAATATAGTTTTCCTGTTCCTGTTGACTTATGTGAGAGGAGATTGATTAGTTTTTCCTGATGATATATGAAAAGGAAACGGATTAGTTTAGTTGGTACTAATCGGAAGTAGGTTTTTCCTGTTCATGAAGGATTAGAAAAAATGATTATTTCAATTGAAGTGGAGCGATAGTGGTTTATCAAATCATTGTTCCTGTTGAAAAGGAAACCTAATTATTTTCAATTTAAACCAGTTGTTAATAGATCTCTCGTTGTTTTGTTTATCAATGTACGATTGTTAATTAATTAGACCGTCATGATTTTGATATTGAAACTTTATCATTCATTCAGTATTCATCCTTCAAACCAGTCACCACGACCAAATTTGTGTGCTATACACGTTTATTGAAACTGTATATATTATTCATTAGGTAAGTTCATCCCAATCTAAATCATATTTTCAATAATCTAAAGTAATTGGAGGGTTTTCCAGATATGGATTTACCACTAGTTAACCAACTTTCTCTTCTAGAGAATAAGGAAGTATGCAAGGCATCCAACCTCATTATTGGCAAGCTATATAGCATATACCATCTATGTATAAGGCAAAAATAGTCAAAACTGCTTTTGGACCTACTATTTTAGTAGATCTGGGTGACTTCGTTCGCTTCATTCCGAAGAGAGTAAGCAGTATTTCAATGGAACAGGGTGACTTCGTTCGCTTCATTCCGAAGAGAGTAAGCAGTATTTCAATGGAACACGTCGAAGAATTCAACGATGGTACATATTCTGTAATTTATAGAGGACGTGAAGAAGTGGGAAAAGCTAATTCTGCTATTAAATTGGAGTTCGTTAAGACAAGTGAGGAAAAGGAAAACATCGAACCTTCAAACCAAGTCGTCAACCAACCATCATCATCTAAGAAACTACGTAAAGCAAAATAATTTCATCAATGAACCTCCACTCCCATTTTTGGGTGACGTAAGAATTATTTTATTTTGCTCAGAAAGTATCTATATCTGAATAGTTGTATACATAATCCTCAAAAAAATGGGTGATATATCAAATATTAGTAAAGAAGTAGTAAAGAAAATTCATGAAGCTTATGATAATTTCAGAAATATAACATTCCAAGAATTAGAGAGATATAAATGGGTCAATTCTTGCAATAATCATTCAAGAAAATTTAATTATCATTTAATATATTGTTAACTAAACTCTTATGAGTTTATTATTTAATTATTAATTATTATTAATTCTTCCGGCTAGCTTTTATTTGTATTTTAAATCTTATGTTTGTTTTGATTTTAATAATCTAATGATTTGAATAATGAACTTTTACCTTTTTATTTTATATCTATGGAATTAAACACAATGTTCATTGAATGCTAACTTTTAATATTTAAATTTATATGACTAATTTATCTCGTGTATCAATTTTAACAATTTTATGTTGAAATAGATCTATGATCTAACCTCACAATTATTTACTATTTATTTTTGTTTACACAGTTATAATCTACAATCTTTCTTTCAGATTTACAGACAGATAATAATACAATGGAGAAATAACAAATAAACTTACGTTTAGTTTATATCCAAGAATATGTTTTGATTTTCTTATTGATTTGATAATTCACTTTACCCGTAGGTACACAATTTTTATGCTATACACAAATCACAGGTAAACAATGTGGTTACTTCTTTAGAAATCAGGAACTGTTGATAGTTGTTAACTTGTCTTATTCTTTTTCAAAAGATATAAAACCTTAAATGATGTCTTGGAACGTTGTCGAAGACTAACTATTATACGATGCTACTTGTGAATTATGGTTATAATAACTTTTAAAAACTTTGTTCGAAGACTGGGAACACTACTTGACTTGTATAAATTAATTATTTGCTTCGGTTACTTTCAACCTTACGAAGCTACTGGAACACTTGGGTTCACCGATGTTTATCCAAAACTAAGGTTATGGAAATCTTTAAGTAGCTTGAGTATCTTGACTCTTCAGATGTTGATGGCTAACTGACTTGGCTTGATCTTCAGAATCCTTTTATAGGCCTTCGAAAAGGACGCCAAGTATTTTCAAAAATAACCAATGAGGTGCTTAGTTTACCTATCAAGAATGCTTTGTTGATTGTTGCAAACTGACAGAACTTTTACATTGTTACTAATCTGACGTCTATAAAATTGCATCGACCAATCAGAATTTAGTATTCTTTAAATTTTTAATTATTGGAGATTTTCAACTTATTTTAAATGATGATGATTCCTTCTTTTTCAAATTCATATTGCCTACATTTTTCCACAAACTTTGGTATAAGATAACCTATGATTAGGTTATTATTAATATGATTATTCCTATAATTATTATAAATATATCATTTCTTTAACATTATATAACTCAAATTTACTAATCCTAACTTATATCTACAACATTTTTCAATAGTTTGTGCTATCTCATGATAGTTTTCGTAATCATTTTAATTATGATTTCTTCCTTCGTAACACTGTACGTTTATTCACTTTCACTGAAGTTCTAGTTTTACACTTTTATTCTAATTACATTGTTGTTTATTATGTTTTACATTGTTCATTATATTATACTAACTATTATTTAACTTTTAACATTGTATTTAATTCCATATAATATCTTTTTATTAATCTTTTCTGATTTTCAATGTTCGGTAAGTTCTAATTTTATCATTTTATTGTTTAGGAAATGAAATCATAACAATATATATATATATACGATTTATTAACGGTTCAATTACCATGTACATTTGTATATAAAAGTTTAATAATAAAGAATTCTTGACCCAGTATGAATTATATATAAAAATTCTCGGGAAATAGGTCCCATTAACACTCTGTTTTAAATTTTTTGTCTTAACGTACGTTTCGGTCTTACGACCATCATCAGAAGACTTATTACTTCAATAACCTGATTAATTAGAAACAATTGTATTAACACAAAGCGTCCTTATCGCACAAATTTCGTTTAAATGCCAACGTCGCCGAAACGAACAGAAACATGAAATCGGAATTATAACACAGCAATGTTACTACAATATGCGTAATATTAAAAATCCACTATTTAGTAGAATCATCAACAAATACGACCACATTTCATAATTGTCGATAAGAGACTGAGGGACGAGACCATCTCAAGTGTACACTTACGAACCAGATGTCATGATTTATTAGGTGATAAAAGAAGGTCCCTGGCCTCTGAGAAATACTATTAGACAAATCTACCTAAAGTAAACTTTTAACATTATAAGGAATCAAGTAGGAATTTGCAAGAATATTAATTAATCAAATTAGTATAAATATGACTTAGTGTTTGAACGTCAATGATTTATAGATTTGGAATCACGTTTTATTTGAATCATCTCCAAAATAGATCTTTTATAATAATTGGTTTCCTTAGTTAGAATATTAACATTATTGTAATCGAATTGATGGTTATAATCAAAGCAGTGTTTAGCAAGGGCGGTGGAATTTTCTAAGTTTTTGTTTTTTGTGCTATACCTATGGCCGTACATTCTTTTTTGTAAATATTGCTTAGAGATTCCAGTATAAGTTCCATCGCAATCTGAACAATTTAATTTGTTTACTGTGTGGGTTTGTTTATCTTTAGGTATTAATGGCTTTAGATGTGAGAAATATTTTCCAACACAGTTTGTAGGTTTATGCGCGACATTTATATCGTATTTTTTCAAACATTTCTTAATTTTCTCTGAGGTCTGCGGAATGTATGGTAAGGTTATATAATTGTCTGTATTATCTTTTATGTTGTTATTATATGAAGAACCATTATAGATTCTGTTTATTCTCTCTTTAATGATCGGATTGAAGAAAGTTTTTGGGTAGCCATTCATTTCCAGTGTATTACGAACAATTTTTAAATTCTTGGGACGGTCCTCTGCGTGAGACAATTTTACCGCCCGGTATGTAAGGCTGTTCATGACATTTTTTTTATAACAAGCTGGTGCAACGGAATTGAAATGAAGATAACGTTGAGACCAAACTTCTTTAGTGAACCAAGAAGTTTTTATTTTTCCATCTGCATCATGCCTAATATTCACATCTAGGAAATTTTTGTTTACTTCTATTTCACAAGTGAATTGAAGTTTAAAGTGGAAACTGTTAAATTTATTAATCACATATTGAATTTTATCGTTGGGAACACACATAAGGCAATCATCTACATACCGTTTAAAAAATACAGGCTTAAAATCTAATGAACTTATAACAGATTTCTCTAAGCATTCCATATAACGAGGTTAGCAATGGTAGCTGAAATAGGAGATCCCATTGCCGAATATTTGTCCAAAATATTGCTCGCCGTACTGAAAATAAGTGCATTCTAAACAAAATTTGACAGCATTTATAAATGCCGATTGATCAATAGGTGTGTAGTTCTTAATCTCTGCCCAACGTTTTTTGATGCTATTCAATGCCAAAACGAAAGGTATATTTGTAAATAAAGAAACAGTTTATATAGGTAACCTAACGTATCACAATAAAAAATCATCTATACACTAAACTACAAACTACACAATCACAGTAGGGGAGACCGGTGTCAGTTGTAACATGTTTGCTTCGAATTCGAATTTTAGTCAACTTATTCATGAAAAAGAATTTTTAAAGGTAAGAGCCATATGGCTATAAGTGCTACGAGTGCATTGCTTATTTCAAATTGGGAGTACCACAACTAACACTTAAAAAAATAAACAGCTGTTGATGTCATTTGTTACAATTGATACCATGGGGGGTCAATTGTAACAGTCACCGGTTACAATTGTAACGTATCTCTGAAAACATACGAAATATATTTCAAATATTATAATTATGATAAAAATACAAAGTAAATATATTTTCAAATATATAATTATGATAAAAATACAAAGTAAGACATTTTTACCAACAGAACTTCAAGTCTTATGAAATAAAACAAAAATTCCACCCTTTAGCAAATAAAAAACATTCTTTAATCTGACGTGCAATTCTGACACACAAACAAGGGGTCATTATTTGCGCACGTTGAATGAGCCCACAGGCGACAATCTCTGCACTGTAGCCAATCTTCCTTGCTTTTGGTGTATGGTTCACAACACACCAAGCCAATGGTTTCGTCTTCTTCGTTGGAAGAGTCTTGATTTTTAATGGAATTCCTCTTCTGTTTGGCCTTTTTAGTCTGAACTTTCGCCGAGGTTAATTTGCGTTAAGCTGCATTAACCAGCTGTTTCTTGTTAAATTCGTCAAACAGGATATCTTTCTCTGGGGACGTCCGTTAAAATCGCAGTTTTGCCTTGCGTTGGTTTTCTTGACTGGTTTGCTGAAGTCAGCTTTTGGAAGTGGTCGTATGGTTTCAGGTATGATTTTGGCAGGAGGTCGAGGCTGCATCTCGTTTGCTGGAATAGGCGGTGGTGTCGAAATGCCCCTGGAATTGCCTTCTGATCTACTAAGAACACCTCCTGAGGTGCTGGGAGCGTTCATTGTCTCCGGAGTTTCTGAAACGTCGACTACTTTCAACGGTCGGTCTGTGACAGAACTTGGAGCATAATCGTCTTCAGTAAAAATATCCCTGTTAAAGGGCCAAATACCAGAACAAGCGAAACCCGCAGTTATGTTCTTTGGAGTAATTGCCATTGGCAAGGCATCTCTGGCCAGGGAGGGTATATTGTAAATAGTCATTCTCTTTCCCGGGTTATTTTTAATCCAGCGATCACATTCGTTATTAAAATATCTTTTGAATGGGCCAAACACCCCCCTGTCAAGTGGCTGTAGTTTATGGGAGGTGTGAGGCGGAAATGACAGCAGTGTTATATAATTGTTTCTGCAGAAATCTATTACAGGGTAGTACAGATGGGAACTGTGGTCATCTAAAATAAGAAGGACGCGGTTATCCTCAGCGGGTTTTGAATACCTTGCAAAGTGTTTTATAAAAATCAGAAATTCCTCCTCCTGCATCCATCCACTTTTGTTGCCAGAACCTATACATCCTTCAGGCCCATCTCGCACGAAATGATCCTGATATCTCTTCAAGGGAAAGACAAACATAGGCGGAACGCTATTCCCTAACGCATCGACAGCTACACACATCGTTACCAGCGTCCCTCTTTCTTGTGAAGTTATTGCACCCACTTGTTTTACGCCTTTACATGCAATAACTTTTCCCGGTTTTTGAACGGTTGTATACCCTGTTTCGTCACAGTTGTATATGTTTTTGGGTTCAAACGCATGCCTTTCTAATAAATTTCCCAAGTTTTCGAAAAACTTTTGAACATTAACGGCATTAAAGTTCATAGCGCGAGCAAGACTTGGTGTCCTTATAAATAAATTCTGGTTTCGTTTGAGAAAGGCTGCAAGCCAATCTTCGCTTGCCATTTCGGTGACGTTCCATTGAACAGGATAAGAACAGTTATTTGCTGTAGCGAAAATGTAAGCGAGAGACCTCAACTCTTTAGGCGAAAGCCCATAGCACAATTTTGATGATTGTTCACAATAAAAACAGAGCTGAATTTCTTGTTCTCGCGTGAAAACCTTGTTGTGGGGACGATATCCAATTGCTGGAGTCTTGTTATCTTGAAGAGCTTTCACAAAACGCCGTAGAGACACATGACACATCCCTTCATAAAGCTTCGCTGCGCCGCGAACGGAAAGACCCTCATTCAAAACTCTATCAGCGGCTTCTTGAAACACTTCTTTGGAAATTTGGCCTGTTGTAGTCTTTCGCGGTCTTGGTTTAACCATTTTTCTGCAATTATAACAGGCGGTGTCGATTGTAACACATTACAATCCATACCCATTCCGTTTGTTACAATTGACACCACCATACGTTACGATGTTTATATGCGTGTTTTGTATTCTAACCTTACATCCCGGGCAGTGTATTACTGTTAGTAGGAGGGAAAAGTAAGTTGTTTTAATTATTACATGTGGCAGTAATGTATTTGCAAGCATAACTGGGATATAACGAAAACAAAGTTTGAGACGAAAACTTACCTTTGGCCGTCGAAAACGATATTTTTGTATCACTCTCTGCTGAATCAGTCTGCTTCACTCCGCTCTCGCGTGACAGTTAAGTGATGCACTGGCGTTCATATGGTGCAGCACCTGGTTTCTCTACGTTAACAGAGAGGGCGCTATTGCGAATGTTACAACTGACACCTGTTACTATTGACACCGGTCTCCCCTACAAGAACAGTTCCCGGATGTGCAGAGCGCGACCTCTCCTCACATCATAAGCAATAGTCTAACATCCGAATTGAATCTGTACAATGTAGAGCCGAAGAAATTCAAGGATTCACAATCTGCAACGGCCCTAGACATCCTACTCAAAGACGAGAATGCACTATAGTTGGTTCTACAAAAATGTACCTTAAGCAATGGGTTCTTTCTCACAGTACAAGCCGGTATTCGAAAGTGAACATTTCCAAGACTGCAGCAAAATCGATTTCAAAATTTAATACCTTATATACAAAGCAAAGGTCGAAGTAAGTACGTCTGACATTTAAATGGTGAAGGCCAAAAAATTTAAGTATATTTACATAGGAGGTATTCTTATAATCAATGTGTGATTTGAAACATAAGTATCTCACAAACTTTCTTTAGACATTTTCAATCCGTTCAATATGAACATTATATCCTGGAGACCAAATAACTGAGCAGTACTCGAGTATCGAGCGTACTAAACTATTATATAAAATTATCAATGCCCCAATATTTAAAAATTCTTGGAACTGCCTAATAATGAAACCAACCATCCTGTTTGCTCTGCCTATAACTACGTCAATATGTAGGTTATAATTCAGCTTTGAATCGAGGACAACACCGAGATCTTTATGATTGTCAACTTGTTCTAGAGCATGGCCACGAACAATATACTCATGACAACTCACAATTTTCTTTCTAGAAAATCTCAACATTTTACATTTCGCATAGTTCAATTCAAGATAATTCCTATCACATCAGTCGATAAAGGTGTCTATATCGCTCTAAAGATGTGAAAAGTCAGATTCATGGTCTATTCTAATGAACAGTTTTAGGTCGTCGGCAAACAGTAGAAGCTGTGAATACTTTATCACTTCCTTGACATCATTCATATACAATAAGAAGAGAACAGGTCCCAAGTGAGACCCCTGTGGCACGCCGGATGTCACAGAAATTTCTCTCGAGCCCGCGTCACAAACCCTCACCACCTGACTCCGATCAGTCAAATCAGATCGTAGCCACAATATTAAATTATCACCTATACCAATCATGTTTAATTTACTTAACAGATGTTCAATGTCAAGGCGATCAAATGCTGTACCTATATCTGTGAATATACAGTCGACCTCATTGCCAGCTTCAAGACAATTCGTTACAAAGTTTGTGAATATGAACAAATTGGTAGCCGTAGATCTACCCTTGAAGAAGTTGTGCTGTTCCTTAACAATCATCCTCTTTACACTCTCAAACATCCTGTCAGTTACAATTGAATCAAATATTTTAGGAATTGCAGAGCAGATACTGATCCCTCTATAATTATCTACAGCCGTACGGCTACTTTTTTCGTGTAATGGTACAGTGAAATTAAGCTTCCATCTAGCATGGTATATAGACAGTTGGAAAGACTTTTCGAACAATAACTTCAGAGGAACAGCAAGCTGAAGAGCACACGATCCTAGAAATACAGCGCACAAACTGTCGGGTCCTATGGAACTTGGAGCATCCATGTTGTTAATTTTATCAATAATAATATCAACTGTTATGCTCACAGTATTCAAGTTCGCGGCTACTTGAGGTGGTTCGACGAATGACGCATTCCTGGAAATGCTACCCCCGACGTAAACGGACTCAAAATAGTCAGCAAACAAGTCAGCAACATCGCCAGCACCATCTGCCCTGGCTTCTTTATAAGACATGACTTTAGGAATACCATTATCCCACTTTTTGGAATTTACGTACTTCCAGAAAGACTTCGGTTCATGAATAATTTTACGTTCTACATACTCGATATGTAATCTATTACAAGTATGGGTCGCCACCTTGCATTCTCTCCTCAGTGCAATGAATGTGTCATAATTCTCAATAGATTCTGTGAATTTATACCTCTTATGAGCAATTTTCTTGTTGACTATGAGTGACTTAGTGTTTCTGTCGAACCATGGAGGAAATCTCCAGATTGGACGAGGAACTTTCTCGTCTATGTGAAAATTAACCGCGGTGAAAATTAATTCATAAAAAGCATCCACTGATTCATCAACCGTCTGAAAATCACCAAGAAAATTCCAATCCACAGAGGCGAGATAACAATTTATCAAATCATAAGGGGCATACTTGAAATTCAAAACACCTGAACCGAAGCTATCATCTACTGTGGCAACCACAATTTCGCAAATACAAACAGTGAAACAAGGATGGTGCTGATCACACTTTAGTAGCGATAAACATCGATCTACAACAATATTGCCAGAATTACTAAACACTAAATCTAAAATAACATTGTTATGGTTATGAATATGATTAAATTGCGACAAAACCTGCACAAATTAAACTGTCACAAATAGTTTGATTATCGTGGCCGCGAATGTTCCAAGGAGAAAGTCCATCAGGAGACCATCCAATATCCGGTAGATTATAATCACCTACTACACAAAAAATAGCATTGCTGTGAGTAATAATCAACTGTTGAACTAAAGCAGCATGCGACAAATATGTATATGTATATACTAGCACGAGGACATAAATAGACACAACCTAAGATAATCAGTTTCGAAGCAATCTCCAAAGAAACCCAAATTTCTTCCCTACAACCCACATCAACAGTAAGTTGCCTAGAGTTCAAGTTCTTCCTAACCGCGATTAGTACTCCGCCACCTCTTTCTCTATCACTGGTTTCATTTGATCTGTCCTTCCTATAATACAACATACCTTTCGTCACATATTTCACTACTAAAAAATGCATCATTTAACCAGGTTTCGGTTAAAATAATAATTGGATAGTCCTCATTCAAGATGCTTTTATACAGTTCCGATAGTTTAGTTCTTAGTCCACGAACATTTTGATAATATATCAGTAAATTGTCTATGTCAAGTTCCGACTTCTTTGATTTTCGGAAAAATTCTGGCTTTGCCTCGATCTCGAGTCAAGATATCTGCGAACCGCCACCCCAGCCGGCCAAAAGGTTGAGTTCAATAAGTCGTCCAGGTACAACGAGTCGACATCTTGTAAGAATTATATGATTCAGGATATCGGGAGTCCAACTTAGTCACTGCAATACTAGGAGGTATATTATCTTTAAGTTTGACAATAGGCACTATCAGATTCTCAACATACTTCATCACGTCCTCCTGTGATTTGTTAACATTTATCCTCGTCAAATGAATATGTGAGATCTTTTTGCGCCTAACAATTGTCCAGCCTTCATTTCCGGCATTATCAATATCTGAGCCTGAACCAATTATCAATGGTTTTCTATAACGATTCACCACGAGTTATTACCATTTTCCAGATGGGAGTCTCGAATATTCTGAGGTTTACGTGCGACAATCACATCACCGGAACCCAACTGATCTCTACGACCCTGTGCGTCTGTAGCTGAATTTACATTTGAATCCGCAATGAAAATAACATCTTGCTTAGTTTTTCTAACTTTACTACGTTGACCGCGGCCCGATTCGGAACCACTGCCTGCTACACTCTAGTAACTTTCATGAGAATTTAAATTGTTAAAACTCGTCATATTACTCGAACTATACTGACGGTTATCAAGTGTGAGTTGAAAGGTCAACATTCTAACAAGATCCACATTCGAGGATTTCAAATTTTCAACCAAAACTTTAAGACTCTGAATCTTCTGCTTCAACTCCGCTGTTTGAATATTAACTATGCTACTGATGATTAATTTAAACTCGTGACTTTTCAAAAAGATTGTTACCTTATCCTCATCGTCCGGTTGATCGTCAGGACCCACGCAAGACTGTATCAACGGTGGTGCGGCCTGCCGTTCGCAACTCCCGTGCCCCACACGTGCGGAATTCGAGGTTAGGTTTACACACTCGCAGCAAAACCAAGATTTTAAGCTACCGTCCTTCAACTTCACGTGAAAGCTTGTTAAATTCAGGTTCACACACAATATGAAAACACTTGTCGCACATAGCACAATTGATTGCATCGTCATAGCAGCTTACTTTGCGCTCACAAATGCCACATCCCAAACCGTAAACATTCGCGTTCGACATCTTTTTCTCATTAATGAACTCTACTATGAGTTTAGGACATGTAAATCAACTTTAAACAAATATTTCTCACAACAAAAGGTTAAAAGTGCTGTTTCAAAATTTACATCTTCATCGAGGGATGGGGGTTGATAATCCTATGAGAAAGAATCGATCAGACCGTATTCGATGGGAAGATCTTGAATCTGCATTTTCCGGTAAAATAATATGTGGTACTATAATTAGTTTGAAACATCTAGATCCTCACACATATTTAGAAGATGCTTATCACCTGTTTAAATCTAGAATATCTAGAATAATTGCTGATTATCATAAAGTTAAAGTAAATTCAATCTTTTGCGGTGAATATATTAAAAACAATTTTTTATTATATTAATCCAGATTTAATTGAAACAGATTTTAAATATTTCAATACCAAAACTGCGAAGATTGATTCTACCTACAATCTTCAGAAGTGATTTGAAAATAATATAATTCATACTTTATTGAATAAACTTGTTGAGTTTAAAGAAATAGATAGCGGGTGGATGTTGCGGAATGTTATCAATCTTCAAATAAATATAAATAAAGTTGAACTGCTCAATACGGAGTATAATGGGTCATCTTATATACGATTACCAGAAGAAATTGTAAATAAGAATGCCGTAATCAATGTTAAGAATGAGGATGAGTATTGTTTTGCTTGGGCCGTTATTTCAGCTCTTTACCCTGTTCAAAAGAATTCTGATAGAACTAAATCTTATCCACATTTTTCTAATATATTGAAATTACAAAATTTAACCTTTCCTCTACATATCAATCAAGTTGCGATATTCGAAAAAAATAATAATATTTCTATAAATGTGTATACGCTGAAATTGGTAGGAAAAAAGAAAAATGGGAATTATGAGGTGCCTCCCACATACATAACATGAACAAAATTATCTCAACACATCAATTTATTACTAATCCAAAATCAATATTCTTTGGATGGAGAAGATGATGATGAGAATGTAAGATATCATTATTGTTGGATTAAAAATTTATCTAGATTGATCAGTGCTCAAGTTTCGAAAAAACATACAATCTACATATGTGATAGATGTTTAAATTATTCTCACAGAAATTAGATGAACATTTGGTATTTTGTAGAGATAATAATTTTTGCAAGGTGAGTTTTCCAAATGAGAAAATATAAAAATCCAAAAATTTTGTTCATAAAGAACCTATGCCCTTCATAATTTATTTTGATTTTGAGGCCTTGCTATTCAACAATGTACACCAGACCCTACATTATGGAGTACCAATAAAATTCAAATACATTGTCACTTCACAGGAGTGTACCGCGGTGTGGCTCATCAAAGTTGTAATTTGAATTTAAAAAAAAATTCATTGTACCTGTGGTTGCATATAATTCTTCAAATTATGATACACATCTCTTGATAAAAGACTTATTACAAAATTCTCCTGGATCAATTCAGTTATTACCCATCAATAAAGAAAAATATATATCATTCACTAAAGGTAGATTTGAATCAACTGTCAACTTTCGATTTATAGATTCATGTCGTTTTTTGAGTTCACCTCTAAACAAATTAGTATCATACTTGGAAAGAGATGATTTCAAAATTTTAACGAAAGAATTTTCGGAGCTATCAAATGAGAAATTCGAACTGCTAATGAGGAAAGGAGTTTTTCCCTATGAATATCTTGATTCGTGGGAAAAATTGGATGATATAAATCTACCATCTATTGATCACTTCTATGATAAATTAAACGATGAACCAATCAAGGAGGTCGAATATATCCATGCATGTAATGTGTGGTCAACTTTCAATATCTCATCGTTAGGTGAATATAGTGACCTTTATCTGAAAACAGATGTACTATTATTGGCAGATGTTTTCGAAAAGTTTTGTTCAAAATCTCTTAGCATATATAATCTTGATCCAGGATTTTACTATACTTCTCCAGGATATTACTGTTAAAATATACAGAAATTTCCTTAGAATATATCCAAGATGTAGATATGTTGATATTTATGGAAGGTGGTATACGAGGTGGTATCAGTCAATGTTGTAACAGATATGCAAAAGCAAATAATAGATTCATGATGGACTTCAATCCAGATGAAGAGAACAGTTTTTTAATGTATTTCGATGTGTAATCTTTACGGTTGGGCCATGAGTCAATATCTACCTCATGGAGGTTTTAAATGGGTTGAGAATTTTGAAGAATTTCAAGTTGAAAACGTTTCAGATGAATCTGATATAGTTTATATGCTTGAAGTTTATTCAGATTATCCTGAAATATTACACGATTTACATAAAGATTTACCTCTATGTCCTATACATATGTGTCCACCTCATTTCAAATTGAAAAAGCTACTAACCACCCTTTATTCCAAATATCGATATATAGTACATTATAGAAATTTGAAACAATGTTTAAAATTAGGAGTAAGATTAAGTAAAATTCATAGAATATTACAATTCAATCAAGCTCCTTGGTTAAAACCATATATTGAGTTGAATACAAAAAGGAGAATGAATTCTAAAAATGCATTCGAAGTAGCTCTCTTCAAATTGTTTATCAACGCTTGCTTTGGTAAATTTTTGGAAAATGTTAGGAAGCATCGTGGTATCAAACTTCAATAGCAGCCAAATATTTGATGAAAATCTTGTAGCAATGGAACTTAATAAAACTGAGATAGTCTTCAATAAACCTCTATATGTTGGTATGTGTGTGTTAGATATTTCGAAAGTATGCGTTTATGACTTTCATTATAATTATATGATGAAAGTATTCCCTCATCCGAATGCACTATCTTTATTATACACTGATACGGATAGTTTAATTGATCGTATCAAATGTAGAGATATGTATGATGAAGTTATGGAAAAAGATCTTCATAGGTTTGATACCAGTGATTATAAACTAGACAACATTTTTCAAATTTCACTCGTGAATAAGAAAATTGTAGGTCTCATGAAAGATGAATACTGTGGGGAAATAATAACGGAATGTGTAGGTCTAAGATCGAAAATGTATGCCGTTAGAGTTCAAGGGAAATCTGAAACTAAGAAAGCTAAAGGTACTAAATATAATATAGTTCAAAATGGTATCAACTTTGAGGATTATGTCACTTGCTTGCGAAATCAGTCTGAGATAATGCGAACCCAAAAATTAATTAGATCTCATAATCATAATATTTATACTATTGAGCAAAATAAAATTGTTTTAAGCGCTCGTGACAATAAATGTTATATTATCGAAAATTATAAAACGTTACCTTGGGGGCATTATTCTATTCCAGAGGTGGAGGAGGAAGAAAACGATTAGTGTTATAAATATTACATATTATATATTATATATTACTTATAAATATGATCTACATTTTTATTATAATAAATATTTTATATAACGTATATTTGGTTTTCTCATTTACTTATTTTCAGATAATTAAACGTATGAGTTATATGATTGTAATCTATGTAATGTATAATTGGATGCGTTTTAAGAACATTCAAATCATTGATATGATCATCCAATTTCTTCTTGAATATCAATCTTCATGATGCAAGTTGAATTAATTTTGCTTCCAACACACAATTTGATAATTCAGTTTTTGTTCGATGCAGCTCTTGATAACAGCTCATATAATCCCACTCTAAATTTTTTATTGAAATATTTGACGGTTCAGATAGGACAGGTTCAGGTAGAACATCACTTCTATCTTTGTCAACTGTAGTCAAAATGGATGATTTCGGTTTATTACATTCATAATATTTAGATGCCCAAGTATCCGATTCAAATTTCAATCCGAGATTGTTTGCCTACACAAGTAGATAAATCTGATCTACACTCTTGCAGAAGATTATTAGCGCGAGCATCTATGGTTGTAGAAATCTGGCTGTAGGAGAACTTCCACAATATTTTTCGATATATATACGTTCTAATATATATTCACTATTCACACCCAATAATTCCAAGGTTAAATTTTTCAATCTACTTCTACAAGTTGTGAGTTGAACATTTATAAAAGATATACGATGTTCATAATCATTTCTCACTTCTTCTCTGGAAAGAGGTTCAGGGTGGGTAGAAACTCTATGATGTGGAGAATGATTTTTCCTCGATCCGAAAATAATAAAGGTAGGTCTTTGTTGATTTAAATTTTCATATTCTACTTGAATGGAATCACTTCGATTTAAATTATGATTGAATGATGCACTTCCATTATCAGAATTAAATGTAGACTTATATAATATTATATTCGATGAGAAAGTTCCAAGAAGTAAGGTTAGAGTTAACACAAACTGTACAAGTAACATACTAAGGCCCGATATTATAATGTCAGTTTAAACTCCGAAAACCTTAAACCAGTTTATTTTCAAGTTTAAACCAAAGGTGGTGAAAAAGTCATTTTATAAAAACACATAGGATTTTTATTTTCCATATATAAAAATGTCATCTGTCACTTGTCCTAATGGTGTTTTATCGTAAGGACTGTGAGCATAATTACTTTTCATTTATATTTGAGGTAACCTCCAAATGCTAATGAAATAAATTCAATTGATAATAGCACAGACAAGAGTTCTATACTATACTGAATAATAGAATGACAGATGAGTTGTTGATAGGTACGGTATATAAGGTTTAAGATAAGATACATGCATAAAATGTGGATACATGTAAACATTACTTTTTCAGATATGGAAACAAAACGGATATGCAATTTTTCGAAAGTGGAAACGGACACCCTTATGACATTGGTGAAAAAGTACAAAGATGTAGTAGAATGCAAGAAGTCCGACACGGTGAATGGAAGGAGAAGCTGAAAGCTTGGGAAGAAATAACCAAAGAGTTTAATTTGATCCTTGACCAAAATCCACAGAGAACTTCTAAAAATCTCAGAAATAAGTATGAGAACATCAAGAAAACATCAAAGAAAAAATTTGCTATGGAGAAACGAGAAATGTACAAAACTGGGGGAGGCTCTCTTGCACCTGTTGTCATTACAAAAACAGATTTTCAAGTAAAAGAATTGTTGGGAGTTGCAGTCACAGGGTTGACCAATCCCTTTGATGATGATTCATGCAATCAACCTCAACAAGTCATTGAGGAAATCATTATTGATCACGATTACATCCATAATGATGACTTGAATGACAATAACTTGGACAATGAAACAGTTCAGGAGGAAACATCGGCTGAATTGCAATGGTCATCTTGGAACCCTTCAGATCTAAGAAGGAGAACTTCATCACCTCTCAGGGTTGAGGGTAACTACCTCATTAAACTGCATTTAATTAATATTTACTGTTGTTTTTTTATAATTACAGGTGCGGTTGAAGATCCACATACTTCTGGGTGTGCAGGGAACATCAAAGGTAAAAATGGTAAGTAAAATAAAAAATCTTGGTATAACTATCAACTCTCAACATTAATATTTTGCAGCAAAAGCAGCCAAGAAAAGAAGTAGAAGTGATATTACCCAAGAGTGCCGATTCAAAATAAGTGCGATGTCACAAGCTAAAATTGAATTGGCACATGTTCAAATGGATGCTATCAAATAAGAAATTGATCTGAAAAAAAAGAATTTAATCTGAAGAAATGTCATTGGGAAGAAGAACACAATTTAAAAATTAGGCAAAATGAAGAAGAACATGATTTAAAAATACGAAAGCTTAACATTGAACTGTTATTGCTGAAAAAAGAGCTGGAAAATAATAAAAATTAAACAAACCTTGAGTATCAGTATATTTAACTTCCATCCAAAATATGTTAAGTAATAGAGAACTATTATTTATCTTTTGTAGCTAATATTATGTAATAAACTGTGTTATTAAATTGTATTCACTCAAAAGTTACACAGAATGATTTCAGGTATTACATAAAAATAAAATAAAAAACAATATATCTATACATATATTTACTAACACATGTGGATTTTGAATAATATTTACGAATCAATTCATTAAATTAGCAAAATGGTCATCAATGATTCTTTGGCGTATCAGGTTACCATTCTCCATGTCAGGTTGATGGTGACCTCCAACATCATCTTCGATGATGATTTCCACATGTTCTTTCGGTTCTGCATCATTCATATCTATGGCAACATTATGTAAAACAGCTGTGGCTATGATGACTGTTAGCGCAGTGTCTACTTTCAAACGTATTCCTAGTGACAGTATTGGAAACCGCCTTTTCCAAACTCCATATTGTCTCTCCACAACATTCCTGGAACGAATCTGAGATTCATTGTATAGCTGCTGTGCTTCCGTTAATACATTCAACAAAGGAGTCATCAGATAGGGTGATAACGCATAACCGGAGTCACCTAACAAGAAGCACTGTCTATAGGTGTCCCCTTCAAACTGTGCTTTAAGTCTACTATTGTTGAAAATAGTACTATCATGTGTTGCACCAGGCCACCGTGCAACAATATGGCTTATTTTCAGTTTAACACTTGCAACAGTCTGAACGTTTATTGAAAAATATCCCTTGCGGTTTCTAAATTGTTCTGCATTATCTCCGCCTGCAAATTAATAAGATTGTCACGATATGACCATAATGGCGCTATTATCACAACAGATTCATTTCAAAAGCATACCTGGAGATTGAATTTTTATATGTGTACAGTCAATGGCACCAATAACATTCGGAAATCTGGCAATATCATAAAATTCTCTTTTTGTTACTTGCAGTGCTTCCTCCGAAGAAGGCATTTTAATATATCTTCGTGATAAAGCTGCAATAGCTGTGGATACATGTTTGACTATTCGTGACATTGTTAATACATGTATTCCACCAAAATCACCCACTGCTCTGAGCATATCCCCTGTAGCATAAAATCTAAGCACCATCGATAACTGCAACAAAGGCTCAACTGCGTGGTTTCTAAAAAGTAAGTTGACTTTGATAAAACACTTGAAGCTGAAATATTTTATTTACCGATTAGTAGGGTGCTGTAATCTACCCTCTATCTGAGTCAATATATTGTCAACAGTTTGCTTAGACAATCTGAATCTATTTAGAAATTCCGTGTCATTCCATTCATCATAATGATTAGGCCTTATTCTTAATTTGCGAGCGGCTCTTGACACATTCACCAAATAAATGATTTCCTCTTCATTATCAGACATTAGCTCTTCGAACACTTCAAGAATATTATCTTGAATGTAGTCCATTTTATAGTATTTCCAACTACCAAGTATAGCTTATTTCAAAACAAATTTTTAAGGTTAGACTCGATCTTAAGATGTCAATTTTTGTTATAATTTGTCCTGTTGGCTAACCTACTTAAACGTTTTCAATCCTTTAAACCATACCTGGGGTAGGGTTTAAGGTTTAAACTCGATGACGTCACTCAAGAGTTTAAACTGACATTATAATATCGGGCCTAAATAGTCATTTTTCTTCGAACTTAACCACCCAAACCAGGTTAACTATTGTATGACGTCACGGTAGACTTCGGTTAATTTGTGAAGGTTGACAGATGCCACATTCGGTTTTTGCCTGTTGAGGGTCAAAATATTTGATTATCTCATTATCTTCTTTTTACGCCTGTGTCTTGAAAATACATTGAGAATGAATGTGACAAATTTATTAGTAGTGGAATTTATATAAGATATTCAGATTTCACCACATCTTTCTTCAGTGGCCATCAATTCAACAGGAATAAATTTTATCAATATCTGGATTATGCAAATGCTGGAAGATGATGAACATTTCAGAATGCCCATCGAAGATGATGACTGGATTCAGAAAAATTTGGACCGTGATTTTTATATGCTGTTCCGAATGAAAAAGAGTACATTCTACAATTTGATAGAATTAATTAGCAGATATCATAAGACACCGAAACACTCGGGAGGTAGAAGCAAGCCTTTAACCCTAGAAAATATATTAATGATATTTTTGTGGTATGTGAGCAAAGGTTCTGGTATGAACACTATAGCCGATAGATTCAATGTGTCTCTGAAGTCCGTACATACATCAATTACAAAAGTATTAGGTGTATTCCAGACTTTGAAGTATGAATTGATAAAATGGCCCTCAGAAGAGGAATGCATTAAAATTGAAAGAGGATTCAAGAATAAAAGTAAATTACCAGGTTTGTTTAGTTATTTATACAGAAAAGTAGCCATACTTCAGAAGTAATCACCAAAAAAGCAAAGAAGTTTGATAGTTTAGTTTTCCAGTCCAGCGGGCCTTAAAGTACCACATTACGGCCGTGAATGCGGTCTGTAAAATGTACTTTACGACCCCATCATACATAAAATGAATTTTGAGATATTAAAAAACATGATTTGTTTAAGGAGTCATAGGAGCAATGGATGGGTGTCATTTCAAATTGAAAGTTAATAAATTACAGCATGATAGCTACCAGGATGCGTAAAGGCAAAAGCCTGTACAGTACAGAGCGCCAGGTCCGCGCGACGCTCTGGATCACTCGTGGCTTTGTTTATAAATACGCTGCGTTGCGTCTGACAAATCGCAGTACGATACAGAGAACCGTCAAAATTTCTCGCCTTGCTGACTTGGAGTCGTAATAATGTTGAGCAGTTACTATAGTTGCATAGTACACGTTCACGTTCTTATAGGTTATAATTTCTATTTTGTCTTGATTTTATCACGTGCACCATGGATGAAGCAACCTTAAAAAGTTTGTTCGGCCGTTTGGGCGAAAATGTAAATATTCTTAATTTAACCGTTGTGAACAATAACGAACAGTTCAGTATTTTAGTACAGTGTAAGCTTTCAGGAGAGGGCACGTGGATGAAAAATGTGACAACTGGGTAAAAGATTTTTCATACTCGACCAATACAAACTGGATAACGTCAAGACGTTATCCTAATGCAACTCGCTATGAATTTCGAAAGTTATACGTGTGTCAACATTCATCATTGAATAAAGTAGCTGAACGAAAACGGCAGTCGTGTAAAGTTAGGAACAAAAATTGCAAAGCACAAATAGACATTAAATTTAAGAAAATTAATAGAAACACAATAAAAAATGATGTCCTATTAAAAGACGGAATTAACGTAGTGATAAAAATAAATTTTGAACATTCCCATAGGGTAAATGTGGCAGAAGCTTTTCGATACTTACGTGTGAACAAGACAGTACAAGAAATTTTTGAGTCATACTTTGTTTCAGGAATGACTCCGTCAGCTGCCAGATTTTATCATGAAATGAAAATAATTGAATCTGGTTCTGAAGAAACGCAGGAAGTACAGAATGTGAGAACAGCATATCTTCTTGCTAATGCTAGAGAAAATCCTACTGACAGGCAGATAAAGTATTTATATGATAAGTGGCGTTTCTCTCAATACGGTAGTCGAGAAGAAAAAAGCATGATAGAAGTTCTCAAGAACAGACAGTCCTTGTTGCAGAAATCCGGCGGTGGACTAGTCATCAAAGAAAATCCTTTTATCGCAATTGTTGTTACTCCAATAATGCGACGCGCATTTCTTCAAGATCTTTCCACTGAAATGGTTTTCGTGGACTCCAGCGGATCTTGCGATCAGACAAATACTTGTGTCACGTTTCTATTTACTTCAAACAAAACAGGGGCCGTTCCTATCGCGTGCGTTCTTCACACAGCCCAAACTGAAGCGAATTATACTTTAGCTTTTGCGTCTGCCACTGAAGCTATCGAAGTAGAAAATAAAAAGTTCGATCCAAAAGTGTTATGACCGATGACAGTGCATCTGAGCGCAATGCGTTATCAGCCGTATTTCCGAACTCCATGTTACTTTTGTGTACATTCCATCTTTGTCAAGCTTTATGGAGATGGCTCTGGCAAACTGACCATAACGTAAAAAAGGAGGACAGAAGAACAGTGATGGAAATGTTTAGGAACATTCTTTACGCTCCAACATTAGAAGATTCAGAAGAGAATTATGATTTCTTGATGAGTAATAATATAGTACAAAGTAACAAAGCATTATATGATCATCTGGAAAAATTGTGGGTCCGTAGAAAAGAATGGTGTATTTCGTACAGAAATAATATAATAACAAGAGGTAACAACACTAATAATTACACTGAAGCTTCAATTAGGATTTTTAAAGATATAGTTTTGCAAAGGTGCAAGGTTTTTAACTCTTGTGCACTGGTTGATTTTATTATCAATGTCTTCGAAAACTACTATAAGCGAAAATTGTTGGAATTTGCAAATTCAAGAAGATCTAAGCCCCAAATTGATTATAGAAACATGTGTTTTAGAGCAAAAGAAATTAATATTATTTATCAAAGGGACAATACAATTTTCCATGTTGCATCTGAAAAAGACTCTAATTTATTTTATACAGTGAATGCTAAAATTGCTTTTTGTGATTGTCCATCAGGCACAGGTGGCAAATTCTGTAAGCACCTATGCGCAATAGAACAAAAATTTGGTATATTATTTAAAACATCTCCAGTTCTAAGCGTTCGAGATAGAATACAGTTAGCCAAATTAGCTGTTGGGTATTCAGCACCAGAGGAATTTTATGAAAACATGGATTCAACCACAACTGATCTTGAAAACTCAGTCCTGTCAACTCATTCTGCTCCTGCTGAAGTAGACTTAGCAACAGCAATGGATTTACAAGTTAACGCCGAAGAAAATGAGAGCCGATTTAAAAAAGAAATTATAAGAATGCGCTGTGAATTTGATCGCATAACAAGTACGCTCGAAGCCAATCAAAGCCCAGAAGCTACTTTATCCATCATTAAGTTTAATACAGTAATGAACAACCTGAAAACCCCTTCTCAAATTTTAAACTTTTTGGAAGCTAAAAGTCGAATATGCGGCAGAAAATCTAGAAAAATTCGAGTCCAGCCAACGTCAATTTCGCGACGTAAAAACAAAGCATTGCCTCAATCTGGGAGAATTCAAGCTGGCAGGCCTTCCAAAATTGAAAAACTAAAACGGAAGCACAGCCTTGGAAGCAACATTTCCCATAATCTACCAAATGCTAAGTTACATTGAACCTAATTCTGTATTTCGTTGTTTAATAAAAATAATATATAATCCATGCATATATGATTTTTATTGTAAGAATATCGACCATTCATCAGGAAAGTGTAGATAGGAATGATTAGATTTTAAAATTTACGAAACAAAGCTATACCTACTGTTTAATTGGGTATTTCGCCACACGGTTTTCAATTAAATAAAAAATAATTTGAATTCAGAATTATGTCATATGCCAAATTATTGAAAATAATATGAAAATGCAAATAGTGTGGCGAAATACCTAATTAAACACGTATAAATATGAAGACGCCACAAAGACATATATTTTATTGGCGCTCTGTATTACACTGGGATTTATCTTCTGCCACGCACCGTAATCATAAGCAAAGCCACGAGCGACCCAGAGCGTCGCGCGGACCTGGCGCTCTGTACTGTACAGGCTTTTGCCTTTACGCTACCAGGATAGACATTTTGATCATTCAATTACAATGCAGGCTATATGTGTATCGAATATGAAATATACAAATATATCTGTGGGTTATCCTGGATCATTACATGATGGACGAGTAAGTAAATATGTAATATTCAGACACATTCAAATGCATAGGCATTTAAATTATATAAGCTTTCAGAAGACCAAAGATGAAACTCAAGAATTGGATTTTTCTGGTAAAGCATTGAAATATATATTTTTACATTCTTGTTATGATGTACCTAAAAGAGCCCACAAAAAAGGAAATTTTTAGTTTTATTTTGACTTGACTGTTAAATGAGAGCCGAATTTTATTTTTGAGGATAAAATAACTGTACCTGGAGTTCTTCAATTTTTTAGATATTGTGGGAGTCCAGTCTTTACAGAGATATAGTGAGGAATGGTGCACACAAATATTTCTTTGGAAAATATCACCTTGTGGCAGATTCTGCATATAAGAGTTGGATAATGACACCTTACAAGTAAGATATTCCACTATAAATTATAAAATTGCAGTTCTATTTAAAAGTAAACACACACAAGCAACATTAAAATTATTTTGAAATTTTTAGGTTTACACCTGGTATAACGCAACCTCAGCGTAAATATAACAAAGCTCTAAGTCAGCAAAGAGTAGTGATTGAGAATTCCTTTGGACAACTGAAAGGACGCTGGAGAATTTTACAATATATAAATGTGTATACAATCAAGAGAGCAGTAGATATTGTAGTTGCTTGTTGTACATTACACAATTTTTGTTTGGATAATAATGATGTGGTTGAAGAACAGTTCCAAGACCCAAGTGCTTTTGATGACTTCCAATATATGGGATTTGAAGATGTTAATGGAGCAACAAAAAGAGAAGAGCATTATTATATAATACGAATGTTCTATAAATTTGCAAAAATATATTAATGCATGAAAAAATAAGTGTTTTCTTACTGTTAATGAAGTTCACAGAAAGTAGGATGAATTTACACATCGATTATTCAAGCTCCTCCGGAAATGGTTGCTATGATAACAATGCAAAGACACACATAGGAGATTTGTGCAGAGTCGGCATTTATACCTATGTTTTGGTACATTTGAAATCAGACATATCTGATGACTCAGTACAATTTTTTTGTAGAATACCTGATGAATTTTTTATTCTATATCGTAAAATAGATGTTAATGACCTCTATGGTGAACAAAATCATATAAATATATACACAGGAAGAAAGAATTTACTCTTCCTTGTCTTTTTTAATTCGTTTCTTTGGCTCCGGGTTCAAACAATGCTCGGCAGAGTAAATTCTACTTTCCTTGTTGGGTAATTTTTTCTGCCACATCCACCCTACAGATGAAAATTTCATTCATTTCATTTATGCCAGGTATAATGAACTGTTTGCATACAAATAATTAAACAATTTTTACTGAGGTAGACTTTATTTAAAGAGACCAATATACAAAACTTATGAATTAAAATAAACTTATTTAGTTACATATAACAAACAAAACAAAGTGATATTCGGAACTAAGATGAAAAAAATAACAGAAAAAATTCTAAATTAAAATAAATTCATTTAGTATATTATAAAAACAAACACAAAGAAATATTGCAAATAACTGGAGTTCAGTACTGAGTGGTCAGTCAGATTCTGATGAACTTCGTCTTCTTTTTTTTCTAGATTTTGAAATTTTTTCAAAGATTTTCAATAATCTATCTTTTTGTTCAAGTTGTTTTTGCATCAAATTAGTTTGCTCATGAATAGCTGCACATATTTTTTAAGTAGTTTCCTGCTGAATAGCAATATTTTCTTCATTGCACTCTGTGTTTTTATTTATAATATCAGTTTTTGTTAGTACCTCCTTTCTTTTTTTTTTCAACACCAGATGTACTTGGTGAATCAGATGGTGTGGGCGTTTCAGATAAGGGAGCATCAATCTCACCTGCGTCAACAACTACTGTTGGTGTCAGGGTTCCAGATATGGTATCTGTAATGTATCTCAACTGCACTTTGTCCTTGCTACCAAAAATTTTGTGTAATAAATCATAATATATCGGTTCCTTCCAGTTATTTTGCAGTGTCTAACAAATTCTACATATTTCTTAGTCAAGTTGGCAAACTTTTGCCTACATTTTTCTGCGTCTGCTAAAAATCCTTTTTTTCAAAGTTTCTCACTTATTTCTTTCCATAGTTTTAAATTACTAGTTTTCTTATCATTGAATCTGTTCACAAATGTCTCTGAGCTTCTAAGCTCCAGCATCAATTCGATTGCTTTGTGGCCTTCCTCTAATGTTTTGCCTTTTTGTGACCAAACATTAACATTGTCTACTACCATCTGTTGACTCTCATCACTACCTTTACTGAATTGTGATACCTTTTCGGACATTTCATGTTCTTGATACCCTATGAAGTCTTGTGATAGACCTTTGGACATTTCATATCTTGACACCTTGTGAAGTCTTCTGATACATCTTTGGACATTTCATGTTCTTGATACCCTGTGAAGTCAACACTTTGAGAATCTGCTTCAAAGTTTATTTCCGAATTTCTTTTTGGTGGTCTCCTAATGTTGAGGAAGCCCTCTACATCGGCAGGGTGCACTGGCGGGCCAGTGCCCTGTTTTATTTTATTACATATATACTGAATAAGAAATTCATCATCTGTAACAGAGAGGTACTACTTCAAATCCAAGAAAATTAGTTACTACTAGCTACTTACCTATTTTCAACATGTCAATTATCTCTTTTTCGTCACTTATCTGATATAATCTCTCATTCACATATACTTCATATGAAGTCGTTATACATTTTTAATATAATTTTACACTGAGATGGGATCATTATCCTTATCAAAACAAAAAACCTAACCTCCAACAAGATAACTACTCTGTCAAACTATCTCAGTGAGCTGGTTTGTGTGGTTGGTTAACTATTACGTCATAGTTTGGAATACACATCGAGGAATATTGACTGGTTAACTTATTGCTAACCCGGTTTGTATGGTTAAGTTCGAAGAAAAATGACTTATGGAGTTCTGTTAGATTGTTGGGTAGGATCTGATACATTCTCGGTGCTAAATAAGTAAGGTTGCGCTGGCCGACTGTTTTTGTTGAAAATGGAGTTTTGTAGCAAGTATTGTGTTTCCTCGTATTATATTGATGTGTTAGGGGTTGTAGATTTGATTTGTTTCTGAATTGATATACTACAATGGAACGATAAAATAATTGTTTTATGACAAAGATCTGTGCTTCTATAGGTATAGAGATTATCTGACGGATAGGTCAGAATTATTTAAGGATTATTTCCAAGATTTTTTTTTTGTATTATACTAATTTTTATTTGGTGTGTTCATTGTCCGCCCCCCCCCACCCTATGATACCATAGTTCAATCGGGAACCTACTAATGTATGATAGACCATTTTGAGTTTGGTAGTGTCTAGAATGGTTCCCAGAAGTTTAAATTTATAGATTAAACATCTGAGATTTTTGCTGATGTTTTCTATATGTTTATCCCATCTCAAGTGTTCATCTATAGTAATTCCTAAATATTTGATATGATCAGTCCTTTCAATCACATAGTTATCATCAATTTTCAGAGTTTCATAATTTGGTAAGTTCCTATTTATGCATGTGAATGTGATATATTTAGTTTTTTCGAAATTAATTGTCAATAAATTATAATCCATCCAGTCTTTGATAGTTTTCATGTTGTTTTCGGCTAGTTCTTTAAGTTCTTTCCAGCTATCAGATTGATATATAATGGCTGTATCGTCTGCGAAACTAATTATTTTTCCACGGCTATCCAATTCAAGTAGATTATTTATATAAATAGTGAATAATATCGGCCCCAGTACGGTTCCTTGTGGAATACCAAACTTGCCTTAAAAAGCGTCACTCATACAGTTTTTTATTTTGACGTATTGTTGCCTATTAGATATGTAACTTTCCATCAAATTAAGCACATTGCCTCTTAACCCAATATCCTCCAAGGCCTCTAATAATTGTAGGTGACTTACCGTATCAAAGGCCTTTGCTAAGTCTAAAAAAACGCACAGAGTTGGCTTACTCCTATCTAAAGCCTCATAAATATTTGAAACAAGCAGAGAAATCGCATCCTCAGTGGATTTGTTTGGTTGAAATCCAAATTGTCTATTTGATATAATTTTTTTATCAATCACATATTTCTCCAATCTCTGTTTCGAAAATCTTTGCTATATTTGATATTATTGATACGGGTCTGTAGTTCACCATTTTAGTCTTATCTCCGTTTTTGAACAGGGGCTTTATTATGGCTTCTTAGAGGCTTTTGGGCCATTCTCCCATTGAGATGGTTTGATTGATCAGGAAAGCAAGTGGTTCAGAGATGTAGCAAGAGATACATTTTAAGGTTTCGGCCGTCAATCCATCTAGCCCAGGTGTTTTATTGTTTCTTAATGTTTTTATGATTGTCTCTACCTCATGTTTATTTTTTGGTTCCATGAACATTGTATTTTGATTGATATGCCGTAGTGAGTGCGTCGAGGGTTTTGTGATTTTGTTAGCGAGATTCCCTCCTACATTTCCATAATATTTATTGAATTCATTACTCATGATGACGGGGTCCGTTACTACCGTATTTTCTTCCAGTTTTATCTCGTTAATTATAGTTTGTTTCTTTTCATTATTACTCATTCCATTTATAACGTTCCATAGTTGTTTCGAGTTACCCTCACATTGCACAACTTTGTTACTGTAGTACTGTGTTTTCGCTGTTCTGAGTAGGACTCTTAGTTTGTTTCTGTAGCTGACAAATTTGGATTTCAAAGCTTCATTTTGCTGATCCTTTTGTGAAAGTGTATAGAGCCTTTCTTCTTCTCTTATACTTTTAATTAATGCACTAGAAATCCACATTTGTCTTTTTTTTTCTTTGTGACAAATTTTTTTTGTTATACTACTTTCTTCTATTGCTTCATTCAGTTGATACACAAAGTAATCAACTCCTACACTCACGTTTTGGGTTTCGTATATAGGTGTCCAGCTATTTTTTCTAATTTTTTCACATAGTTTTGCATTATCTGTGTATTTTTTAAATATATCAAGAGAACCGTGTCTTTCTGAGGAGTTTTTCTTAAAGGGGATTTTCAGTATTATTGGAAAATGATCAGTTATGTACGTCTTGACAACTATAGGAATGCATTCTTCAATGTTTTGTTTTGTTTTCAGGAATATATGCAAGATTTTGAATTGTTACATATTCTTGTATATGAGTTAATCATAGATATAAAATTAAACTCTCCCATTAGGTCAAGGTATTCGTTGGTTATTTCATTGCCGATTTTTATATTTATGTTAAAGTCTCCAACAAAAAGGTTATAATCGAAATTCCCTGTTCCATATATGTTCATATAGTTCCTAAGACCATACAGGAAGTTTATTTTTGATGTTGACGGTGGTCTGTATAACGATGTAATCAAGAATGATTTTTTATTCATATATATTTCTGTTTGTACTATTTTGCATTCATCTATGTTTATAACTTTATATTTGTGGTTGAGCGAGTCTCGAGTATAAATAACTAGACCATCGTTTTGATTTATGGAGCCATAGTTATAAAATAAATCAAAACCTTCTAAATTATATAACGAAATGTTACCAATGTTCCATGTTTCCGATAGTATAATACAGTCAAATTTCGTACTGAATTGTTCAAGGAATACTTTCAACTCATCAAAATGTTTAGCTATGCTTCTAATGTTCATATGGATTATATTTATAGATTCGAACTCATGTGTGTTAATGGAGTCTAACTCGCCAGAGAAAATTTCTTTGGTATTTATTGGTATATGATTTATGTCTCTAAGGTATTGATCCATTATCAAATCCAATATAACAAAAGTAAACTGGGTTTAAATCGAGTAGAAATAATAAAAAGTACAATAATAAAGTATATTCTTCTATATCTGTGGTGCCCTCCGGTATAAATTATAAAACCCAATACATAAGGCTACGGTCAGAGTGGATCCGTATTCCACCGATTAATTACACTGGCGTATTCGGCCGACCCAATCGACCGACTTGTTTTACAGACTTCGTGGTCACAGTGCACCCGTGTATCACCGACATTATTCATGAGTTTTCAATTATTAAAAAATGGATGAATTACTGTTGGTATCAGAAAACCCATTGCTACTATATTTATTGTTAGAGGAGGAGAAAAGTGAATGGGTGAACTCCATTTTTGATGAAAGAGAAGAGTATGGGGAATTTCACACGTTATTTCCAAAGCTTCTTGAACAACCGAGCAGATTTTTCGAGTATTTAAGAATGCAACCTGAAACATTCTATTATCTACTGAATAAGATAAGAAAGCAAAGCAATTTTAGAAAATGCATATCTCCAGAAGAGCGGCTGGCGGTAACACTAAGGTACGTTTTAATTTTGTAATTTTAGATGGGTTCGTTTCCTGACTTTACCACATATGTGGTATATCACTGTGGTCGCATGCAAAAAAAAACTGAATGCATTTCACAAATCACCTAGTGAGCTTTAATAACATCTCGAAAACCAACAAGAATTATTGAAATAAGCAAATCATTCTATAAACAAACACAAAACATATTTTTATGTAAACAAATAAACTGTCAGAAATAATCCAATTACATGGTATTATACTCTGGACTGAACGTTTCGACATATGATGCCAGCATATTTGGACTTGGATGTGGTGATAGATTTGAAGATTGTGAATCATAAGTAACGGAAAGCGGTGAGTGATATGACCTGGGACTTGATACTGCTGCCTCATGCTCTGTCATCAGAATTTGTTAAATGCTTATTCTGGTGGAAAGTTTCCTCCTTTTAGGGATATCACGAAGATGTGGTAGGATACTCATGAGGAAATAATAGTCTTCATCTTTAACAACTTCGTCAGTTGTGTCTGTTCGTGCCTGCATTTTTTACAGATGTTCAACCTTCCTCTGCTCCAGTGAAAGAAGCGAAGTTATAGCATTTGTTTTCGTAGATTTTTCCTTTGGTGTCATGGTAGGCCTCTTGAAGGACGTCGCACTGCCATTTGGACGCGCGTTTTTTTGAGCGGTCTCTGAAATATATTCTGAAGTTTGCGTTTCATTATTGTCTTCATGAGGAGCGATAGTATTGTCGGATGCCACCATATCCTGTTCTGCGTCTTCATTAATCACATCAGCTGGATCAGCTTGGCTGGATATGGGTGGGGGAATATTAGTTTTGCATCACCCGTGGAGCACACACGTCAAGAAGGAACATTAGCTGTTCGTAAAACTTCCATGACGAACTTGGAGTATCATCACGAGCGCCACTACCTGTAGGTCTTTTCGACATCTTGGCGTACTCTCTGCGAAAGGTATCCCGCAAACTTTCCCATTTTCCTTTGATAATTTCACCTGAAATGAGAAAAAACTCCATACAATGCACACATCCATATAATTCATATATTTTATTTTGACATGTACTTGATGTATTGTTTTCTATATTTCAGATTCCTCTCTACTGGGATAGCTTTTAGAGCTTTGGCCTTTTCCTACCGGATGGCACATAATAGCATTGCCAGTATAATTTATGAAACATGTGATGTCATTTGGGAGTGTTTCAGTGGGGAACATATGCCTTTTCCTACTATTGAATTGCTTAAGAAGAGTGCTAAAGAATATGAGCAGTTCTGGAACTTTCCAAACTGTATTGGTAGTATCGATGGCAAACATATACGCATCAAATGCCCGTAAAAAACTGGTCCGAAACACTTCAATTACAAAAGCTTTTCCTCTGTGATCCTTCAAGGACTGGTTGATGCAAAACATAAATGAGTGTAGACGTTGGGGCCTATGATAGGCAAAATGATAGTGGGGTTTTTACCGAATCTAATTTGTACCAACATATACAAACGGAATATTTCCCTTTCCCCGAGTCAAGACAGATACCCGGGACTGTCATAACTCTTCCATATGTCATACTTGGTGATCAGGGCTATCCTTCGAAAGAATATTTGATGCGTCCCTATTCAACAGCAAAAGAAGATCTTCCTCGTGAAAATGAAGTTTATTACTTTAGGCTAAGTCGAGCTAGACGAACTGTAGAATGAGCATTTGGTATACTTGTGTCAAATTGGAGATGTTTGAAAACAGAACTACAGGTTGAGCCCCAGCATGTCGATTAATTGGTCGTCACTGCTTGTCTATTGCACAATATTCTAATAGAGAAAGAAGGAATTGATGGAAGTGTGTTACAGACTACGAATACAGCAGACGATATAAGATCAAACAGAGGACAGAAATGCACTAATAGAGCAGGACGAGATGCATACTTCATTCGCGACCAATTCAAAAGCTATTTCAATGAAGAAGGTTCTATGAATTTTCAATATACTGAAATAGAAATCTATGTACTTTGAAATAATAAGATTCTTGACCCAGTATGAATTATATATAAAAATTCTCGGGAAATAGGTCACATTAACAATTTGTTTTAAATATTCGTCTTTACGTACGTTTCGGTCGCACGACCATCATCAGAAGACTCACTATGTCTAAAAAGGGGTTTATTAAATTATTAACTTATAGGCGAGTTATCTCGCTTCGAGCACTTGACGCATAGAAGATTGGCATGTATTATTAAAGGCAGAGAAACAGGTAAGGACCTGTCAATGGGTAGGTGATACCGCACCATAAGCGAGAATATAGGGTTCGAGCAAATAACAGTTGAAACACCACTTGCGAATATACTCGCATTGAGCTGTTGAGTCTGTTGCGATGATACTCATCTGGAGCAGTGAAAGGGTTAACACATATCTCAGGATCGTTATTAGAAATTATCTATGAGACAGGGTGCCCCGATGGAGAAAATATGTTCGATTAATCATTTCTGGTGCATGAAATGATCTTTTCAGTATATTTTTACAACTTTCGGCATTACCCAGGACCAACGACGTGAACGTAATGGTTATTTGGCCCCTCGTTTTTTTTTTACATGTTTATATGAGACAAAAAGTACTATAGTTTTAAAGAATCTCAATAAGGTGGCGAAATCATGAAACAATAAATCAAAAAAGAACAATGCAATGACAGTTGTTGTTTTGAAAAATTCCAATAAGTGGCATAAATTGCAAAACGTTTTGGATGCTCTGAATATAATTGAATACATTTCTGTAACATTAAAGATTCATGCTTTGAAAAGTCATGTGTAAGATTGTCTCTAATTCATAGGAAATAATAATGGATTAGGTTATTGGTCGGAGCAAAGTAGAGAGTCACTACATCGCCAATTCATGCAAACTTGGAAGCGTCATAAAATGAATTATATGTGCAAAAATTTTTCAAGGCAGTTGTAGAATTTTCTTCGCCAAATATATAATGAAGATTTCTGAGTTATTTATCTTTTATTCGATGTATCAGACGAAATTTAGTTTCTATTTAATTATTCAATAATTTGAAATTTGGAAAAACAAATATATGGAAAAAATACAAAAAAAAACGAGAGGGCAAATAAGATGTAAGTACAATTTTTGTAATCCAGGTTCTTCAAGTGGATGAACGTTTTGGATCTTTTTAGCAGGAATCCTCCAGTAATTGCCTCATTGCCCATGGGATCAACAAAGCAATTTTGTCATCTGTGAAATCGGCTTCTAATAGAATAAAATGATTATGTAGAGCTACTGGAAACACTATGTTCTTTTTGCTGAAATTGATAGAATCGATGAATTTTTTCCTCAAAAGTTCTTCCCCGAAAATAATGGAAGACTTTGCCACCGAAATTATCTGGTATTGCTGTTTGAAATTCAGAATATGGAAGGCGTAGTCTATTACGAAACTGCTCAGCCAGTTATTACCGTTCAGTGTCAAAAAATCTTCAATCAGAATTCCTTCAATAGAAAAGTCAATTTCGGGATTTGATGTAACAACATATCCCCTATTGTCTTTGAGTTGCTGGCAAAAGTTTACGACCGAGACAAGACCGTTGTCCAAAAAAGTACATTTTTGTGAGGTGGTCCACTTTGTATCCACTGCAGAAGAAACTCTTTTTGTGGAATTAATTGGGGGAGCATATGAAAATAATAGAAATTTCTCAATTTTGTCTGAATCCTTGAAAAGTAAAAATTAGCAAATCTCACCATGATCTGTCTGAAAGTTCCAATAAACCTTGAATTTGGTAGTGGTAGTTATGAGCCATCTTTGTTTCTGTATTGTGAATATTCAAGAAATCTAATTTTTGCTAAAGTGCGAAATATAGCGTTTGCCGATTCATAAAAATTTAAGAAATACAGTAAATATTTCCCAACATATTTAGTAACTGGTTTAACCAACTTTTACCAAAACATTTTCAGCAAATTAATCAATGGATTACAGGTTATCTATCACGATGATCAGTTTGAAAAATTAAACATTCATACATATAAGATCTTCAAGAAATATTTGCGGAGGCTTTCAAAATGTTTGTTTTAATTGTTATAATACTAGCAACAAGTGAAGACATTTTTCTTGTCTGAAACGTATCGAAATTTGCAGCAGAAATTCAATGAAAAATGAACGTTTATCGTCAGTTGCACTTATTTCAATCGAAAAAGATCTTTTTCGCACTCTTCTAGAAGCTGATGATTTCACTGATATAATAATCAATAAATAGTTGTTATTTTAAATAGGAACTTGAGTTTAGTCATTCAAATTTTATGTATACCTATGCTGGTATAAAATACTAAAAATTTTTCGAGATTGTACGCTGGTCCGCAGGCCACTTTGGCCTCGTTACGCGAACGATATTGGCCGATTTCAGGTCGTAATGCCGTGCGAAAAATAATTCGGGAATGCGTAACCTGTTATAGAGCTGAACCTGTCCCAATTGAACAATTAAGATAAGATAAGATAAGATAATTTATTGGTCCGTAAAAATTGTACAAATAACATAAAATTTAAGTGCAAAAATTATGGGAAATCTACCCTTAGGACGCATAACTCCATCTCGAATATTCCTAAACACTGTTATAGACTATGCTGGACCAATTTATATCAAAACTCATAATCGCGGAAAACAATCAGTTAAATCATATATTTGTTTTGCAACCAAGAATACATCTTGGATTAGTATCTAATCTAACAACTGAAACATTCTTGGCTGCTCAAAAATATTTATATCTAGACGTGGTAAACCAGCCAATATTTATTCTGACAACGGTACAAATTTTATTGGAGCAAATGAAGAATTGCCTAATTTAAAAGAATTGTTCACTTCTCAACAATTCGATAGTGAAATAATTGATAAGCTATCTTTAGAGAATACAACTTGGCATTTTATACCCCCAAGAGTCCCCCATATTCGAGGACTCTGGGAGGCCGGTATAAAATCTGTAAAAACTTGCAAATGCATCTTCCACTTATGAGGAAATGTATACGCTTCTTACACAAATTGGAGTGGAGTTTTAACCCCTGGTCACTTCCTCATTGGTAACCCACTTACTGAACCGGTGGAGCCTGATATAACGAACATCGCAGCAAATCGATTATCCCGTTGGCACCGAATCTAGTGCTTATCACGACAGTTTTAGAAACGATGGAGTGTGGACTATCTAAATCAGCTGCAACAGCGATCGAAATGAGGACAAAACAACGTTGTGTGTGTGGGTGATCTTGTGTTGATACACGATGACAATTTACCACCCTTACAATGGGGCTTGAGTCGTATTGTCGAACTACATCCAAGGTCGGATGGACTAGTTAGAACAATAACAATTAAAACAGTGAAGGGCAACATAAAAAGTGCCATAACTAAGATATGTATGTGTTTTACTGATACAACAATAATAGTGTTAGAGAACTACAGTGTAAAACAACTTTCATTTTCTAATATTATCACTAAATATTTTAAAATATTAATTACTTAATTATTTCAAGGGGGCCGGTATGTTGGGTACGCCAATGGATTGGTCATTTTTGTACAAATACGCCAATATTCCTCTGTAACTAGTATTAAGTTGTAAATAGTTTCTTTAATTTATTAAATTTAAGTTTGTACATCACAGCAAGCGTTTCGAAGGATAGCAACCACTTTATTACTTATTTCCTGTCGAACTTGTAGCTGGTTTTGCCAAATGTTGGAAATTTAGAACGCTTCTATCATTGTATTATTCTTCAGACGTCTACCTGCTACCCTCCTAAGCGCTTGCATTATCATCACTGATCCTAGTCGTCTATCTGTTCAGTTTATTTTAGTTTTCGAAATCATATCAATATTATATCGCTATCTACCTAAGTAGCACTAGCAACATAGCTCTATTTTGTAACTTAAAGGGTAACCTATCTTGTATTTACCATCTACGCGTACTGTATTCACCAGTGCCTTGTTACCTTCGAGTGTACCATCATTTGTATATAGATAATTTAATAAATAATTAAGGTATCATCTTTGTTTGGATTCCGGATAACAATTCCGGACGATATGAGAAAAATATATGTTACACCTTCGAAAGGAGTACGCAACAAAACCTTTCTCTTACCGATGAGAGCAGGAGTTGAAGTTCTGCATGTAATAATCTCAAATGTTCAGCTCAAAATGTTAATTTTGTTAAGTGATTACTGTTTGATAAAACTATTGTATGTTTCTTTTCATACGGCCATGAAGAATTTTGTAAACGCCCCCCTACTCTGATCAACCCATCTAGGAATGGGGTAAGATTATATATTCTACTTTTTGAGTGTACACCCTCAGATATTTATTGAAATCATCAACCTCTTGTGAAAAATATTCTTTTTGTGCAATTTTTATTAAAATGTTGTTTGCTTCTTCGAGTTCCTCCACTGATAAACTACCATACCTTATTCTGGTACGACAATTGTTCACAAATATACAAATGTATCCCATTACTCTATGAAAAGGAAACAATTCTGTTTTTTCTGTGTTAACTCTATCAGCTTGTACTGTTCCTCTCAATTCTGGTATATCCCGTATATATTAGTTTGATTCACTTCTTGTGGCCAAGCGCTTTTATTTAATGCCAGCCAGCTTGGTCCCTGCCAATAAATTTTGTTTCCACTCAAATATGCATGAACTCGCAAGCCCCAATGGATTAAATATCTGTCCAATTTCTGAAAGCATGCACTTTGACATGGAATCCAACACAATTCCAGTGTTTTCGTAGATTCTAATTTACCTAATGTTACTATTTCCTCAATTGTACTAGCCCTCGTGATTAGGTCATCAATATAAAAATCTCTATTTATTTTAGCTGAAGCCCGTGGGTACGTTTCGCTGCTTTCATGAACTAGCTCTTTCAAACATCTAATAGCCAAAAATGATGCTGCAGCTGCTCCGTTGTTAAACTTCCAATTCTTTTTTTTTCAATGTCTCTTGTTATTACACAGTTCTTTTTGTTTTTCATGACACATCTTCATTTTGTCTAGTACTGTCTTCTCTTTTCTTTCTGCGATGTCTTTAACAATCTCCTGTACTTCGTGAAATTCTTCATCTAAAGGATCGTCATTAAAATGTCTAAGTCTAAAGTTAAATACATTTCGAATGGTGTTTCTTCAGTTGACTGATGTTCTGTAGAGTTAATACCAAATTGAATTCTTGTAACCTGTTTATTCCAATCTGTACCTTCTTCAGTTTTACAGCTCGGTTTTTGGGTATTGGGAAGTCTCTTGACGGTTTTCTTCAGGTTTCAATCAGCTATTGAAGTTTCAAACTCTAGAAAATCTAGTTTTTATGAAATTAGCTTGACCTTCCTCGATATCTTTGCTCGGTACCAATATATCATCCATATATACGACCGCATTTGTAAAGCGTAGGAAACATAATATATTTTTGATTAATTTCTTGTATATAGCTGGTCAATTTACTAGGCCAAATGGCTTTTTCTTGAATTCATATGCTCCATCTGGTGTCACAAGAACCGTTTTATGCTGCGAATTCTCTGCTACAGGAATTTGATAGTAGCCTGAAATCATATCCAAAGTAGTAAGTATTTTTTACCTGAAAGGCGGTCCAATTGATGATCTATCAATGAGAAAGGGTGATAGTTAATTTTTTTTGTAGGGTATTATCCCTCAATAATAATTAGATTTGTAACGATCACTGGCTTCATTCTCCATTACATAAAGATACATTCATAACCACAACACTAACGAACAGTCTTTTTCCCGCAAACATGTCTCTCTTCTTTCTTTCTCTCGCTCTGCCCTCCTCTGCCACCAACCACAGACTATGCCTAACCGTCACAGACCCTACCGTACGGTCACAGACGGACACTACATTTTGTAATTTTGTTCAGTCCTCGGCAATCGATGCACATTTTCTCTTCACCATTCTTTTCTTGACTATTAGAACAGAGCTTCCATAGAAAGATTTTGATTCTACAATTATCTCGGCATCTTTCAATTCTTCTACTGTCTCGATATGATTCAAGCGGTAGGGTCGAAAAGTAATAGGCTCGTTAGTTGTTGTTTCGATTTCGCAGGTTGCTCCCGAAGCTTCTCCCAATTCGGAAAGTTTGGAAGCGAAACAGTCCTTATATTTGTTTAGCAACTAGTTCATATCTTCTTCAGGCATGTTTTCGTTAGATTTTAGACTTCCATATTTAACTTCTTCTTGACTTAGAACTTCTGAGTCAGCTGTATGCAGTTCTACTGCCATCACTTTATGTTCTCTTGGTGATTCTAAACAATATTCACCTATCAAGACTTTTCGTTTTTTTTTTAAATTATTAATATCTTGGTTTGAGAGGTTCAGTATGGGAACGTAGGAATCTCTCTTTTCGTTTGAATTTATAATACATCAGGGTATAGTGAAATGTGGAGGTTCTTTCAACCGTTAGATGAAGTTCATGCTGAATGTAATATGTGTGAGGCAAAAATATCATACAAAACTCCAATAAGTAATCTGAGGAACCATGTAATAAATAGGCATTACCAAGGATAAGTTAGTGCTATTTTAAATATATCTTTTATCTTAATACCATTCTCCATTCTCAAAATTTTGAATTTCTGTATACAATAGGGGAAGGGTGGGCAAAGTAGCCACGCTAACGAAAAATCATTTTTTTCCATAAAAAAAAATGAAAAGAACCAGATGAAACTTTGGCATAAGTTAGTTTGGTTATTTAACTATTTGCAAAAAAATTAGCTTTTCTTCATTTTGTATAGTTGGGAAGAAAACATAAACTTTCCACAGCTCTACCAAATGGCCACTTTGCCCCACGGGGTAGGGCAAAATGGCCACTGGATGGCCATTATGCCCGATATGAAAAACAACATTTTATTTGCTATTGTATTGTTATTAATTCATTTACAAATATCACAAATGAAGTCATTGTCGTCTTCCTCGCACCCAGCACAAGCCTCGTGCGCCCAACGTAGACAACTTGAGCACTTGATCAACCCTTCCTTTTCTCTTGATTTGGAAAAATAGTCTCCACAGAACAAGCAATCAGTATCACTGATGTCACTGTCGTCAGAGTCCTCAAACAAAACCCGATTAGTCACTTTGGATTTATTTTTTCCTGCAACTTTTTTCTTCTTCATTGCCTCCTTTTTATCTTTCTTTTCTTTTCTCAATTCTAGTCTTACTTTCTTTTGTATTTCTTTTTCTTCCCTCTCTGCCTTCGCTGTTTCGAGATCATTCTTGTAAGGGCTTGAAGTCAAAACGGCTGAAGTTCCTTTTTTGCGGTTACATTTTCGTTTAGTGATTTTTGCTTTAGGGATTGGGACAATATCACGAGGGCTTACAGCAAACGAGGATGGCCTTCTTGGCACTAAGACTTGATGAGAAGAGGTACTTGGGGTGCTGAGTGAGTTTACAGCAGATGATGTACTGGGTTTGATGATTGGGTTTACAGCACACGAGGTACTAGGCCTTGATGAGTCTGCAGAGAGGAGAACAAATGCCTTGTTGGGGTCTCCGGAACCTACGGTAAATGTTGCGCTGTTGTCACCATAAAATGAGCTTACAGGAATTGTAGCGTTAGGTTGAGGGTCTGCAGGTCCGCAATCAGTTTTATCAGAAAGAGTTTCCTCTTGGCGTACGTCCTGTGACTCCTCAAGAACTTCAGCTGGTGAAAATGCGGCAGAGGGGTCGGAGATATCTGTAGTCGCAGCTGGAGCGAAATCTTCTTCAGTAAACACATCTCTGTTGATTGGGACTATACCACATCTCAGAAATCCCTTTACGGCAATTGTCGGAGTAGCTGCATTCAAAAAAGCTTCCCCAAGAAGGCGGGACACTTGATATTGAATTACAACCCTACCAGGGTTATTTCGCAAAAATCTCTCAATGGCTTGAACATAATAAGTGTTGAATGGGCCCATGAAAGATACATCCAGTGGCTGTAACTTATGACTGCAATGAGGTGGAAGACAAACTACAGTGGTGTGAGTATCCCTAGCCTTTTCAATGAAATGAAACTTTTTCGTGTGAGTAGCATGTCCATCAAGTATAAGTAAAACTGGGTCTTCTTGTGATGGTTTGGCATACTTCAAGAAGTGTTCAGACCATTGTGAAAAAATTTCAGTTTGCATCCACCCTGAAGGGTGGCAATAAAACGCCGTTCCAGGTGGAGCATCATCTTGTAGTTCTACTTTCATCCGTTGCCTGGGAAATATAACAAAAGGAGGAATGAAAATTCCGCCCGCTGACATACAAACTACAAAAGTAGAGAGAACGCCTCTTTCAGCAGATGTAATGGAACCGACTTGCCGTCTACCTTTCAGTGCAAAAACCTTCGAGGATTTTGACTGTACAGTCAAAAGTCCCGTTTGATCGACATTGTACACCCTATGTGGAGGATACAAATGACTTTTCTGGACGTCCTCTAAAATATCGAAGAATTTTATAACATTTATTTTGTTAAAGGCTTGAGCTCTTGCTGCTGAGGTCGCCTCTGGTTTTCTTAAAGTAATTTGAGGATGGCGCTTTCTGAAGCCAGTAACCCAATCTTTCCCAGCAACTTTTTTTTCGTGACTGAAAGGGTGAGGAATATTATTCTTCTCCGTCAGTTGGTAGGCAAGACTACGTAGGTCTGTTACTGTAATTCCGAAAAAGCGTATTTCCATATCCAAAAGGTATTTTACAAGCTGTTGTTCTTGTTCTTCATTGAAGACAGCACGATAGCGCCCCAGAGTTTTTTTGATGTCAGTAGCTTGCTGATTTTTCTTCAGAACACGAAGTAGGCATTGATTTGCTGGGAATAAATGAATCCACATTTGAGTGTTTGGAAACAACAGAATATATACCGGCATATCTGTATAAATATTTTTATTTATTGACTTTCCTCATAAAAAACACGAAACATTATGTGTCGGGCAGAGTGGCCATAGTTGAGGGCAAAGTGGCCACAACCATGTCCACTTTGCCCTCTTTGACACCATTACAGAAATACAACTCTAGCCAAAGAACTAACCTTACTTCTTACTACGACACACACAATTGTAGCCAAAATCATACTCTTAAGGGGTTACGGTTTATTCTATGTATTTGGAAGTTGTTCACAGTCATAATAATTAGTTCAATACACTTACCTTACATCAACACGTTGAAAAACACGAAAATCTTGGAGATATTTCGACCAAGTAAACAGAACAGCTCCGAACGTTGGTATGTTACTGATGACGAACTATTCTATTAGATGAGGCGTTTACCGCTTCGTGGCAGCACCGTACGGGACGAAAATAGCCAGTGGCCACTTTGCCCGCCATGGCCACTTTGCCCACCCTTCCTGTTAATAATTAATATTTTTTATAGGGCGCAAGTACAGGTCGAATGCAACCAGTGAAATTAATATTTCCCGGTTTATCAAAACCGTCCACTTCGACATCCTGTCAGCCTGAGAAACAAACTTTTGCCAAATTACCGGATAGACAAGCTAAAGGTAAGGACAGAAAGAAAGCAGGTTGCCTGCTCGCTGGTTATCGGCGCCGAAATTCGGCGCCGGTTTAGGCAGGTTAGCGCCCAGAAAGGAAGCGGAACCTGCTACTGTTTTCGCAATTTTATTTTAGTACCTAGTTGAAAGTGGTGCAAAAATGTCTTCTTCATCCGACGAAGAAATTTTATTAAATAATCCGTTTTTAAGATTGAGAAGACCGAAAATAGGTATTCATCCTATTAATCAGAAGAGAACACAATTTGGAGAATATCACAAGTTATTTAAAGAATTAAAAGGATATCCAGATCGCTTTTTTCGCTATATGCGAATGAATCTAGATACGTTTACCTACCTATTGAATAAGACTGATAAGAGTAATCAAAATCTGCTTAAAAACACAATACAATTTTCGGAATGTCTTTATTTCTTTCTTAAAATATTTTAAGTATTTATAAAAGGTCAGTGTAAGTAGTATTAACATCAATATGTGAATTGATGGAATTTTCAGTATTATAACTTTGTGCAGGACAGTCAGAGATTGAGGATGTGTATGAGAAAACGGAAGAAGGAGCAGGTGAAATCTGGGGCAGTGAAGCTACTTGAGGATACGCAAAAGAACTAACAATATCCTGCATGCGATTTCGGAATTGTAGTTTCAAATTGGGCGGAATTTTATGCACATGGGGAAGCAAGCTTTTGAAAAACAGCATGTCTTCATCATCGTTTTGTGATTTTTCTTTTTTCGCCTTCAATAATTCCAATTTTTGCTTCTCAATATTTACCATCGCAGCATTAAAAGACTCGGTTGATGATCGCTTTCGTTTTGGAGTTGCGGTCGAAGTTGAAGGCAGTACAACGTCAGTGTCGTTTGAATTTTTGGCATTTATTTCAGGTTCATTTTCGCTTCCCAACTGATTCTCATTTTCTTCTGTTATTATTTCAAATGCGCTATTTTCACCCATTGAGAAATCATTTTGAAAGGCTGCGTTTTGACTTGGTTGTACATCTGAACAATTGCCTTTTGAGGTCCTGGGTTTTACAGTATCTTTTAGGAATAACAGCTGATGAAAATATAGCCACTTTGACTCGCAAATAGAGTCCGCAGGATCGCCTGATCGAGGAGGTTTTATTTTACCAAGTTCAACGGCAAATTGGTCCCTGATATATTTCCATTTTCTTTTTAGCGAAGGAACTAAAAAATACATTGTAATTATAGGATATGCTTGAGGTTTGGGAGAGCGATTTATTAAAAAAAAACGTGTGTGTGTATTTATGTACCCACGTATAAAGTTATACTTCTTTGGAGTAACAAAACAAAATAAATCTTAAAATTTTATCCCGTATGTTTGTGACTACCTATAACTTCAGCGTTTGTCGTACCCATTTTCTTTTCAAACTCGCAAAAAATCTTATGCCGAGTTGATATTTATTTACTTTTTGCTTATGTGTGTATTAAAAATGACTTTTCACTGTGTTATCTATAATTAATGTAATAGCAGTTAGAAGCAAAGAAGGGAACAATGTTATTCATCAGGTAGGATTTTTTGTTTTTTATGTTTACAGGAGTTATAGAATTACGGTATAAAAAATATTTGAATGACAACTCACTCTCATCATTTTTTCCAAATGCGCCAAACGAAGTATAACTTCAATAATAACAATTAGTTTAAGTTAGAATCTATCAGACGTTATTTAGTTAGTTATTTTTTTTGAGTTTATTGGTTTACTGATATAGGTATCTTTTATTTCAGATATTTGGCAACTGGATGCTCATTTAAAAGCCTTTCATTTTCATTTCGTCTAGGAGCTTCAACGGTGGGAGAAATTATAAGAGAGACGGTGGAAATTATTTGGCAAGAACTACAGCCAGAATATATGCCTCAACCAACAACAAACCAGTTTAAAGCTATATCTGAAGATTTTTATAAAATATGGAATTTTCCAAACGTCATTGGAACAATTGATGGAAAGCATGTGCGAATACTATGTCCTAAAAATTCTGGATCGATGTTTTTTAATTATAAGAAATATTTTTCGGTAGTTCTTCAAGGAGTAGTGGATGCAAACTATCAATTTATAGCTATAGATGTTGGAGGTTACGGGAAACAAAGTGATGGAGGTACTTTCCAAGCCTCTGACTTTTATAAACGGCTGATAAGAAATGAAATACATTTACCCGAACCTGCGTTTTTACCAGGCACGAATGTGAAAGCCCCTTATGTGTTTTTGGCGGACGAAGCATATCCACTCCTTGAGTTTTTAATGAATCCCTACAGGGGACAGAATATTCCATTGGACCAAGACTGTTTCAACAATCGGTTAAGTAGAGCAAGGAAATCGGTCGAATGTGCCTTTGGAATACTATATGCAAAATGGCGCCTGATTTCCAAAGCTATTGAAACTGATGTTAATACCGCAGATAAAATTATAAGATGTGTCTGTATTTTACATAACCTCGTTTTAAAAAGAGAAGGATTCGAACGTCATCTTACTGACGTTGACATGATTAGAAATAATCATCATGGCCTTGTTGGAAGACCACTAACATCAGCTGTGGTCATAAGAGATCTCTTCAAAACATTTATTATAAATAATCCTTTGGTGTTTATTTGATTATATTATATTAAATGAAATTATAAATTAATATTAATACAAATAAAAACTGAAAAACTTACCATCTTGAATGTTCACTTCCTCGGCAATCTTTTTCCAACACTTCTCAACAACATTTCTGTTACTATGATTTTTTTCACGTTTGTCCCATACAGGGATTTGTTTAAAAACTGCAGAAATTAATGCTTCTGCATCCATTGCCTGCTCGCTTATAATTAAATATTCATTCCGGTAAAATGCAAGCAGCTTGCTACACGCGCCGACAAGCTCCAGCCTGTTTTGTCTCTGTACGTCCCCGTTTAATAAGCATACTCATTTTAGGCGCCGATCGGCGCCGATAACCAGCGAGCAGGCAACCTGCTTTCTTTCTGTCCTTACCCTAAAGTAACTCAGCAGACATTGTCAACGTTTGTGAACTGGAAAAAACGCATAATCTTAAGCAGAGAATTGACATTGACAAAAAACTATTATTGATATTCATTACGAACTTTCAACCGTTAAGTGTAGTGCAGGATGTTGGATTCAAACAATTTGTGGCTGCTTTGGATGCAGATTACCAGCTTCCAAGTAGATATACAATATCAAAAACTCTTATTCCAACAATGTATGAGGAATGTACAACTAAGGTAAAAAATATAATTAACAGCGGCACAAAATTCTGTAGCCCAACAGACGGTGGTTGGACCAGCATCAACACAATGAGCTATGTAGGAGTGACAGCTCATTTTGTGAATGACGATTTTAAATTAACTTCCGTATTACTCCAGTGTTGTGCTACAGAGGAATATTCGCATGTTTTATCCAACAAACTTTTGCGTATTGTTAGATATTTAAAATAGAATATTACTTGGCGTGTCTGATAATGCTGTTATTACAAACAAATTGCAGTGGGAACGTCTTGGCTGCTTTGCACACACCTTAAATTTATTTGTGCAACATAGCTTAGAGCAAAATGAGACTGTGACTGTTGTTATCAATAAAGTTGAAACAATTGTGGGTCACTTCAAAAAGAGTAATATTTCGACAAAAAAACTAAACACGCATCAAACAAATGCTGGCAAAGTACCATTAAAATTTCTCCAATCAGTTTCAACTCGCTGGAATTCTACATTTAGTATGTTGAAAAGACTCGCAGAGCTCAAAGATGCTGTGACTTCTTCTATAGACTTCCCAGAGTGTCAGTGGAGAAAATTATTGTACAACATCTTCAGTTATTCCCATCAGTGGGGAATCAACTTTTGTATACAATCAACTTCCAGACTGTTTGAAAGAAGTGATTTCACAAATCTTGAAAAAGTTGAAGGAAAGATTGGGTCATATTGAGAAATGTACCACTTTGTCAGTCTCAACATTTCTTGATCCTCGGTTCAAGTATTTTGGGTTTCGGAGACGTCTAGTTTGGACTTGATTCAAAAAAAGCAATTGCAACAGCTGTCCCTAAAGGAACAGTTACATCAGAGGCGATCATTGAAATCCAGAGATATTTAGAGGAAGACTTATTAGAGACAACTGTGTGGTATAAAACGCATTAAGCCGCTTTTGCAACTGTTGCGAGGACGTGTATCCTTGGGTTAATTGTCTAATCAGTGAAGAAAAATACTTGGTAATTATACTAAATAATTGTAATTTGTTAATAGAACTTGAAAAAGTAAAAATATGTGATTTATATTTTGCAACACATGCACTGTCATCGATGCAGAATTAATGACACTAGAAACAAAAACAAAGAACTACCAACTTAAACATGACAACATTAAAATAACTAAGGGAATACTCAGAACAAGTTCCAAGTGCTACAAAAGACTAAAACATAACATGAAAATCTCTTTCTCTGACACTATTTGAATGTTATGATAAAAAGGTCTATTGATTCACTTGAACACCAACTATACCTCTCAAGTATTCAAAAGTCTTTCTATTCGTAAGGATATCGGCTTGTTGCTCTTTTGTAGAAATGCATATTGGAATTATATCTTTTCTCTCAAATTTCTCTCGTATGAAATGGTAGCGCACATCCACATGTTTCGTACGGTTATGGAATTGTAACATGGTACTCTCTCTTGATTAAATTCTATAAAACTTTACTTAAGGAATTTACATTATTCCTATTCATCAATATTTATTTATCTATCTGCAGTGTGGCCATTTAATTTAGAGAACCATGACACGTTGGAGTTTTATTCAATCATTAATTAGCCAGAATAAACGTGAAAAATATCATTGACACTTACCCTTTTAATTTCACTAGACACTTATGATTTTAACACACAGGAAGGTAAGTAGGAAGGGTAAAACGCTAAATATCAATCAGATAAACTCGTACTCAACAACAACAATAAAATTTAATAATAAAAAAATAACAATTAAATGATAAAGATAATAATAAAAGAATGAATGAAAATTAAAGATAACAAAAATGAATATTATGATTAACTTTATTACTACTAAGAATAAAAACTAAGATCAAAATCTATACTCAAATAAAATACCTAGATAATCAAAATCAACTAAAAGAGAAATAAAACTAAGATTAATGAATTGATATTCAACCAGGATGAACCTAGGGGATCGAAAATGGATGAAATGATTTGAAAGTATTCTTGAACTTAACTTTAATAAATACTGAGAAAAACATCTTTAATCAAAAATCTAAAACAACTCTGATTTAGCGAAATCCACCCTTCTTACCAAAAACACTCTGGAGAAACTATCAAGTTAAATTAATTGAAATTAAGTGTCACGTGATGTCTCAAGAGACTAATTCAAGCTAGAAAATATAACTGAAGGTTTTAGGCATTATCCCTAGTATTTATAATGCGTCCTTTTCCTCAAGAACCAATCTACAATTCGGAAACGGATCCCTGAATTGTTTAACCAATAAGCAATAAGATTTCTCTCTTGAGGTCTTTGGTACAGAATGTGGGGATTTCTAAATCTATCTGTCCTTTACTAAATATCCCTAACTGATTTGAATGTACATAAAACATCTCCAGATGGAAAACATCAATATCTATCTTGTAGCAAACCATTAGTTTCTCGTCGTATATCGGGTATTGGTTCGACAGGTCTATTATATCCTTTATTACTAACTTGTGTGGACTTTTACAACCTTCTTGACCTAGCTATGGTATCATACCACCCTCGTTGAAATGAGTGTGAATTGTCTTATATTTATTTTAGAAATTCCATAACTTCCTCAAGCTACATTCAATATTGAACATCTGCAACCCCTGGATGTTCTTTACTGTTAGATATTTTAATTTTACATGAAATTTCGATTTACTAAGAATGACTTTGTTTTTTTTAAATATTGAAAATAACCTGTACTAAACCCTTGTTACATTACCCCCTTGTTAAAAAGAATCATATGGGTCAGGACGGAAACAAATGATTCGCAAAAAGAAAAAAAAAACATACACATATACCTATACAAAAAAACACATATACCTGAATAAAAAAAAACAAATAAACAACAACAATAACAAAACACAAATTACAAATTTCGTTGTCTTCATCATCTTCTCCATGGAATGTGGATCTGTTCATACATTGCTTGTAGATGGAGCTGTGGTACCTGGTCCTCTTCTTCTTCTTCTTCCATTTTGTTCTCTTCTGATATTTCAAATTGGATTTTTAATAAAGATAGTGTAAGTATATGCTACTGCTTGGCATTGATTGTTCCTCAAATATTTGTTCGTTTTGGATGTTCCTGAGCCTCTTCCTCATTGGGAAAAAAAAAATTCGTGGCCGCCCCAGATATACAGGGTGTCCCAATATTGCTGGGACACAGAGCTACCACGTATTCTAGAGGTCAAAATAAGTCGATTGAGCCCAATTTACCTGTATACCAAAATGTACCGTTTGTCCGTGAGAAGAGTTCAAAGTTTACTAAAAAAAATACATTTTTGTATGTTGTTCCGAAGTGCTTTATACAAATTTAATGAAATTTGGTAAATGTGTATTCTAGATGATTAGCTTACTTTTAGTAATCAAAAAAACCCAAAGAAAATTGTAGAGGGGTTGGAACCACCCTCACCCCTTGGCATTTTTTCCCCCATTTTTGTAGGGGTGGGAATACGGTTTTAAGACTTTTTTATCTGGAAGGCCTACTCATTATCTTCATTTTCTTACTCTTGTAAAAACTCCGTATTTTGCGTAGTTTTCAAGAAAAAAAATGTTTTCGCAAACACTGATAACCGATTTTCGGGTATAGGTTTAATAAAATTATTAGACACAAATTACACAATACATTTACACAAGACAAACAATAATTTTTATAACAAGTGTTCAATGTGACCTCCACCTTCATTAATACAGAGGTCAATTCGACGTAAAAAATTGAAATGCACTCTTCTTAAAACATCGTCATTTTCTCGTAGCGCATTTACAGCATTTTGAATTCTATTCCACAGTTGTTCGATGTTATTTATTTGAACCTCGTACACTTGTCTTTTTAATTCTCCCCAGATGAAGAAGTCACAAGGGTTTAAATCTGGAGACCGCGGAGGCCATTGAATGGGTGCTTCTTGTCCCCTACCTATCCACCTGCCACCAAATTGTTCACCAAGATATTCTCTTACTGCACGTGCAAAATGAGGTGGTGCACCATCATGCATGAAGAACGTATTTCTACGCAAGTTAAGAGGCAAGTCTTCTAATAATTCTGGCAAATTTTGTTGAAGGAAACGGAGGTAACTATCGCCATTCAGACGATCAGGTAATCGTAACGGTCCGACTATAAATTCGCCAATAATTCCGACCCAGACATTAATTTTAAATTCACGTTGATAATGTCTACTTTTAATGGCATGTGGATTTTCATCTGCATAAACATGATCGTTGTGTAGGTTTGTCATACCGCGACGTGTAAAACAAGACTCATCAGTAAACAAGATCTTAGTATGGAATCCGTTGTCGACTACTCTGCGCTCCCGAATAGTTTGTAAAAAACTTAAACGTAATTCGTAGTCAGGTGGCAACAATTCTTGCACTGGCTGGATGTGAAATGGCCGAATTAATTGATCTCTAATGATTCGACTTACAGTGCTTTTTGGAATTCCAGCTTCTCGTTGCAATCTTCTAGTACTGGTATTAGGATTGTTATCAATCATTTGAAGAACAGCTTCTTCCGCAATAGGTGTTCGAGCTTGTCGAGGTCTTCCAGCGTTAACTCTTACTGGGGTCAACCTCCCCGTTTCTCGAAGACGTCTTTCGATTCGGGCAAAAGTTTTATGGTTTGGAATTCTCCGGTTTGGATACCTCTCTTGATACACGCGAACACTTTCGCGGCAGTTACCTTGACAATATCCAAGAACTAATAACATGTCGGTCTGTTCATTAAAAGGAAAATTCATAATTGTGGGACGTCAAAGGAACAGCAACAACAGCAATAACAATTAAACAAAAACAGTGATGACAATAAGAAATAATAAAAAAACAAGCAAAAGAGAACAAATAACTGACACATTTACTGTTAACAATAAACTATGTTTCCTGTCAAAATCATAACATTTGGTTTTGTCTTTGTGTCCGCGGCCAACTAAATTTTGTATTACAATTTTATTAAACCTATACCCGAAAATCGGTTATCAGTGTTTGCGAAAACATTTTTTTTCTTGAAAACTACGCAAAATACGGAGTTTTTACAAGAGTAAGAAAATGAAGATAATGAGTAGGCCTTCCAGATAAAAAAGTCTTAAAACCGTATTCCCACCCCTACAAAAATGGGGGAAAAAATGCCAAGGGGTGAGGGTGGTTCCAACCCCTCTACAATTTTCTTTGGGTTTTTTTGATTACTAAAAGTAAGCTAATCATCTAGAATACACATTTACCAAATTTCATTAAATTTGTATAAAGCACTTCGGAACAACATACAAAAATGTATTTTTTTTAGTAAACTTTGAACTCTTCTCACGGACAAACGGTACATTTTGGTATACAGGTAAATTGGGCTCAATCGACTTATTTTGACCTCTAGAATACGTGGTAGCTCTGTGTCCCAGCAATATTGGGACACCCTGTATAGCTTCTGGTGCACCATACTGTATAATTGCATCCATGAATAGGCAAAATTGTTTCCCGTTCTGCTTAGGAAACTCCAAACTTCTTCTGTGACTGATTTGATACGTTTTGAATTGATATTAACTAAATTTTCCGATACTCCTTTCCTTTTCCATCCAGGAAACGCGCGTTTGAATGATTCCATGTCCTCTTTCGTAAAACTGATGTTTCTGTCCTTGATATTTGCGTCCAATAGACTCGCGTTTTCCGATTGCTTGATTCCCGGCTTCTTTGATCCATTCTGTGCTGATGAAGTGGGTTGACTCGACGATGACTAGGCAGGTGATCGTTGCTTCCGACGTGGATCTTTTCTGAAGTACCTAGATGGTCTTGGAGCTAGTCTCTGGATAAGTCCTGGGATCCAACCAAGGTTCCATTCGGCCAGGTATTCCTGTGAACTCCGTTGTTGGTCCTTGCCATCCTAGTTACAGCTCGCCATATTGGAATTACTAGAACATAAAGAAAACATCACGTGTATTAAAATTAAATTAAACCGAATAATTGTTAGGTTTCCTGTTTAAATTTTGACCTGAATCCGATACTGTCCACACTTCGCGTATGAGATCCTCTGACTCCTCGACTCTATTGAAACTTCTTCTTAAATCGCGTACTATTTCAGCTTCTGATGTCACTCGTTAACGCAATACTAAAACAAACTATCTCCTATTCTTATCAGCTCTTAGCTAATATATAGAAGATTAATTAAAATTTAAAAATTAACAAAATTTGAAATCAGTTTTGAACAATCGTCGATTTTCTTCATGATTATGATGAACATATCCTCTTTGTCCTCTGGTTTATTCCATTCTTGTTTCGCAATCTATGTATATTGTGTATTGTATTACCTCCATCTGGTTAACTCTTCATAATTTTTTTATCTACCTGGAATTTAATGGTACTGTGATGCGATGGTGTGATCCCTGAAGTTACTATAATTCTCAACTCAACTCTACTGATTTTTCTTTTTTTTTTTCCTGTACTTCTGTGTATAATTTAAATTTTTCTAACTACACTTTCCAACATACTCAATGTGTACTTTAGTTCAACAAATTCTTCAATTCTTTTATTAGGGCTGCATTTTTCACTTTAATACTTTTCAGAGACCTTACCTTTGTGCGCTAAACTTCATTCAACCATTATATTTCTAAAACTCTATAAGGACCTTTCTACTTTTAAACTAATTTCTTTACTTAACCTTGGTTTATTAACTTGATCTAATAAGAAAACTTTATCACCTACATTTAATTCGTTGGTTTTTGTATTTTTATCAAATTGATTATGTATTCTTTCTGTATTCTTGTTCAATGTATCAATAGCATTTCTGTGGATTATTTTCATACGCTGGATGAATTCTGACAAATAATTCTATTCCACGTCGTATTTAACTTTTATAGGCTTAAATAATTCATCGAAAACTACACCAAAAATAAAAATTGTTGTTTTATAGCATCTGATTTTTAAAATGAAATTTTGATATATTCGTTCTTATATTGAAAATTTTTTTTTAAATTAAACTTCTTCACCATATGGGTTCTGAATTTAGATCGGACTCATTTCCTATAGTTCTGAACGTTTTAATGCGAGATAGAGCGTCTACATTATGAATTTCAATTTTGAAAGTATATTCAGATAAAGCTAATGACCATCTCATTAATCTTTTCTTTGCATCCTTCATTTTCATTAACGATTTTAATGGTTGCAATACTACATAAGCCAGGAAGTCTGTACCTGTTAAATAACACCTATATTGTTTAACTAGCCAAATTAATGCTAAACATTCCCGCTCTATTGTCGTATAATTTTGTTCTGCTTTTGATAGTTTTCTGCTTGAGAAGGCTATTGAATGTAATTGATTGTTATATACTTGACTTAGCATTGTACCTGAAGTAAAAGAAGAAGCGTCTGTAGTAAATATAAACTGTTTCTCAAAATTTGGATATTTTAATATTTGAAGAAGTGCATAGACAATTTCTGAAACATTCGAAAGATTTTTTCGACAAAACAAATTTTGTATTTTCCTTTGTTAATGCTGTTAAAGGTACTGAACAATTTGCAAAATGTTTAATAAATCTCCTATAATGACCTATTAATCTTAGAAAAGCTCTGATATCTTTTACTGTTTTCGAAATTGGATAATCTTTAATAATTTTGATGTCTTTTGGATCTGGTTTTATGCCGTCTTTTGAAACTAATTGACCTGAATGTTTTACTTCAGTCTGCGAAAATTTACATTTCTCCAAGTTCAATGTTAAATTTGCACTCCTCAATTTTTTGAAAACTTCTTCAATTATGTTGAAGAATTATGTTATATGTTCAGTTATAAAATTTTTTTAAAAAATAATTATGTCGTCAAGATATACTAAACACTGTCAAACTAGATTGTACTCTGTACATCAGACGTTGCTATGTTGATGGTGTATTAACTAGCCCTAAAGACATTCTATTACATTCATAATGTCCCCAAGGAATAGAGAAACCTGTTTTTCTGAATCCTTTGGTTCAACTTCTTCTTGTCAATAGCCTTTAGTCAAGTCTAATACACTAACTAGTTCTGCCCCTCCTAATGAATCTATTGTATCATTTATATGAGGAATAGGGAAATAGTCTCGTTTCGTTATCGCATTTAAACCTCTAAAGTCAACACAGAATCTATATTTAATTTTATTATTTTCGTTAAGCTTTTTAACTAATACCACAGGTAATTTCAAGGTGAAATGGAAGGTTTTATTATGTCCTCTTTTAACATGTCTTCTATTTGTTATTTCATTACTTCGCGCTAGGAAAATGGTACTCTTTACTTACTGGCATACTATTCCAGCTTCTATCTTACGTGTCACAAAAAACTGAGTTGCTTTAAGAGAAACTGACCCTGCTCTTACTAAATCCGAATATTTATCTAATTACTTTCTTAAGAACATATTTTCAGTTCTATACAAACTTTTACATGCACAAGCTTTAGATTTTCGCGAATCTCTTGCCTATCACTCCCTTCCTTACTATTGCTATTTATGGGAGGCAGACGAATTAATTTCGCTTTCTTCGATAACACGTGTTAGATTAAAAATTGGAGTATGTTTAGAAATGGTCTGAGGTATTGTAGTCATGTTTAAAATTCTTACAATTACATGTCGATCTTTTACTTCTTCTGGAATATCTATTACCGATTTTGCAATAATTACTCCAGAATGTGATTCACTATATACAGGTTCGCAATAGACAAGACCGGTTGGAATTCCTTTAACCAGTATGCTATAATCGTACTCTTGGAGAGGTGGTATTTCCAAATCTACGTTCATATTGATCTGGTAAGATTGTTTACAATTTTTACCAAGAGAGCTATTTGAACCAGCAAGATGCTCCTGTTTTACAGTTAATAGGATCGGGATTGTTATGTTGGAATCTTGATCGCAATTGTCAGGATCATTTGGGCTATTTGATTACTTATTTGAATAGTTGGCTCTGTCACCACTATTCTTTCTATTGATTAACACGTCAGAAACATTGCGAGAGTCTATAAAGGTAGGTGGTTGCGATTCACGTTCCCTAAGATCAGATTCCCAATCTGCATCCGTATACATGGATTTACAGCTTAGAATTGTCCGTTCAACTCTACAATGTTCTGTACAGAAACTGTTTTTGTTTCTGTGTTACCTCTGAAAGTTGCTTCCTGCATGGGACAACAGAATCTTACGAGCTCGAATGTATTGGAATCAAAATTTAAACTAACTTAAAATAATTAAGAAAATCTGCTCCTATCAAACTGTCGCAGTTAAATTGCAACTTTTTACCGCAAGCTATAAAATTGTAAGTTACTTGATAAACTTTTTCATTTTCTTATCATATAAATACAAATCTAATTTTACTATGCCTTTGTTATGTAATTTATTTTCTGATATATCTACTAATATTTTATTTGAATTATCTGAAATTGTAATATTTAATTTCTTTGAAGTTTGAATTTAACCAGGGAAGCTGCCATCCTGTATCAATTATCTAAAAATGTTTTAAATTTTTAATAAAAAAAAAAAAGGTTACATATTTAAAATTTAATTTTGCATAATGATTTTTGTCATTTCATTTTGTAGGACAAGGCTTCGACATAGTTTTTGAATGTTGGCATTTTTATTTACCAAAATTAATTACGATACTTGAATGTTCATATTTATATCAATATATATTATCGAAAACGATTGAATTGTTCATACTATTAATTAAAAATAATAATAAAATCTTTTATAATGTATACTTAAAAAAACTATTATTATCTTTTTTAAAACAAATACACTTTTTGCTCTAGATAACTTAGCACGAGGCGTACACTCAAGTGATGATTCTACAATCAATACTTCTACTCCTTGATGTAACTTAACAATAAAATCTCTTAAGTCTTTATACAACTCGCGTAATTGACACTTACTTATTTTCAATATTGTCGCTTACTCGACTTCGGTTAACGCCCTTTTCTACTACGGTTCACTGACCTATTTTTATACACACAGAAGATTTATGACAGGCACTTAAATTCTTTCCTTTTCGGATAATACAAACGAAGGGATACGCACCACAGGGTTTTATTTACTATTCTATATTGCCACTTTACCTAATAAAATCGTTTATAAAATTACTTCTTCACTTATAAATTCCCTAAAAATAAGATACGTTAGCACAGTTTCTTACCATTATTAATTGATAACGAAATGATACCCTTTAATACTTAAATAAAAGGTATTCTCAATTCACGATTCTTATTAAAGAACCGGAGCTATATTTTCAGACTTAATATCGTATCAATTCTATCTTTCGGTTTAAATGTTTGGCTTATAGAAATAATTGAAGTAATTAAAATAACTAAATTACGCAGAGTAATTTCGATTGTCTATAATGAAAATGTACATGAGGATGTACATTGATACTACAATCTTATTAAACATAATCTTTTTATGTATGATAGCAATTTGACAAAATTGAGTTTAAATTATTGCATTCAGATTCCTAATTAATTAATTATATTCTAGTCAGACTATTAAATTTTTACTTTACATAACGATTAAAAACAATATAGTATCTTTCTCAAAGCATCCTATATCAACAGTTATTATCGAATAATATATTATTTACGTTCAACTTAGCTTTACTATGATACTTCATAAAATACTCTGTAAAAATTTACAAATCATTGTTTACACGTAATACCTCTGGACTCTTATTATATTTAATATTGATTTCAATTATTTTAAAACATACTTGTCATTTATGACATCTTTATCATAATAACGTTAAGGAACAAGAAAAACGGCTATAGAAATCTAGTTGTAACAATTATAAAATAAACATCTTTTGTAATATATACAAAACTCGAAAACCTTTAATATTATATTTATATATGTTTTTAACTATGAACTTTATTCCATTGTAAACAGAAATATCAATTATGGTAATGATTGATTATCATCAAATCACACAAGAAAGATTGGAATTATCCACTGAAGCTAATTGTGATATGGATATTAATTATGAATTCTGAATTTGTAAGAAGACTGCGCCATTTATAACATGAATATTAATTTTGAATAAAATTGTAAATTCGATTACATTTTTAAGACATTTGTAAAATGGATAATATTAATTAAGTTCGTTTATCTACTGCTGTCAATTGTAAACATGATAATGAATTTAGTTCGACTACCGAGAGTATAAAAATTCTAACATAATTATATATAAATTCGCCTACCGAGTGTATAACCAATTGTAAACATAGAATTATATGTTTCAAGTTCGCCTACCGAGTGTTGCCAATTGTAGCATTATATGTATAAATTCGCCTACCGACTGCTGCCAATTGTAGCATTATATGTATAAATTCGCCTACCGACTGCTGCCAATTGTAGCATTATATGTATAAATTCGCCTACCGACTGCTGCCAATTGTAACATGGTACTCTCTCTTGATTAAATTCTATAAAACTTTACTTAAGGAATTTACATTATTCCTATTCATCAATATTTATGTATCTATCTGCAGTGTGGCCATTTAATTTAGAGAACCATGACACGTTGGAGTTTTATTCAATCATTAATTAGCCAGAATAAACGTGAAAAATATCATTGACACTTACCCTTTTAATTTCACTAGACACTTATGATTTTAACACACAGGAAGGTAAGTAGGAAGGGTAAAACGCTAAATATCAATCAGATAAACTCGTACTCAACAACAACAATAAAATTTAATAATAAAAAAATAACAATTAAATGATAAAGATAATAATAAAAGAATGAATGAAAATTAAAGATAACAAAAATGAATATTATGATTAACTTTATTACTACTAAGAATAAAAACTAAGATCAAAATCTATACTCAAATAAAATACCTAGATAATCAAAATCAACTAAAAGAGAAATAAAACTAAGATTAATGAATTGATATTCAACCAGGATGAACCTAGGGGATCGAAAATGGATGAAATGATTTGAAAGTATTCTTGAACTTAACTTTAATAAATACTGAGAAAAACATCTTTAATCAAAAATCTAAAACAACTCTGATTTAGCGAAATCCACCCTTCTTACCAAAAACACTCTGGAGAAACTATCAAGTTAAATTAATTGAAATTAAGTGTCACGTGATGTCTCAAGAGACTAATTCAAGCTAGAAAATATAACTGAAGGTTTTAGGCATTATCCCTAGTATTTATAATGCGTCCTTTTCCTCAAGAACCAATCTACAATTCGGAAACGGATCCCTGAATTGTTTAACCAATAAGCAATAAGATTTCTCTCTTGAGGTCTTTGGTACAGAATGTGGGGATTTCTAAATCTATCTGTCCTTTACTAAATATCCCTAACTGATTTGAATGTACATAAAACATCTCCAGATGGAAAACATCAATATCTATCTTGTAGCAAACCATTAGTTTCTCGTCGTATATCGGGTATTGGTTCGACAGGTCTATTATATCCTTTATTACTAACTTGTGTGGACTTTTACAACCTTCTTGACCTAGCTATGGTATCATACCACCCTCGTTGAAATGAGTGTGAATTGTCTTATATTTATTTTAGAAATTCCTTAACTTCCTCAAGCTACATTCAATATTGAACATCTGCAACCCCTGGATGTTCTTTACTGTTAGATATTTTAATTTTACATGAAATTTCGATTTACTAAGAATGACTTTGTTTTTTTTAAATATTGAAAATAACCTGTACTAAACCCTTGTTACAGAATTCTGGATTTTGTATCAATCGAATGGCACTCTGATTGTCAATAAAAATTTGCGTTGGCTTATCCGCAGGTTCTTCAATATCACTGAGAAACCGCTGCAACCAAATGGCTTGCTGAATGGGAGGCAGCTATGTACTCAGCTTCAGTAGTAGAAAGTGAGACTGTATTCTGTCTCTTACTTGCCCATGTCACTGGACCATCACTTATTTTATAAACATATCCAGATGTTGACCGCCTAGTTTGATTGTCTCCAGCAAAATCAGAGTCGCTATATCCACTTAGCAATGGTATTCCTCTTGTCATTTGATATTTTATACCAAAATTGATGGTTCCATGTAAGTATTTGATAATGTGCTTAACAGCATTCCAGTGAGCTCTGGTATGGTTACTCAAGAATCGACTCACCACTTCCACTGCATACGAAATTTCGGGTCTGGTTACAATGGCTGCAAACATCAATGATCCTACTGCTTGACGATACGGCACTTCCCCATCTGCCAGATAAGGGCCAGTATCTGCACTCAAATTACTGTGAGGGTCCAAGGGAACACTGACGGGGTTGGAATTCTCAAGTCCAAAACGATTGACTATTTGCTTTATATAGCCAGATTGACTAATAAAAATAGAATTTTCCTCTTCATTTTGTTTAATTTCTATTCCGACAAAATAATTTGTATCAGTGATTGTCACCTCAAAAGTGATTTGTAACTCTGATAACACCACTTTAATTGCTGCTTTATTCTCAGATAGAATGAGTCCATCGTCTACATAAATGACTAGCAGAACTTTGGAGTGGTTTATATACCCTTTGAAGACACATTTATCTGCTTCTCACTGTATGAACCCGAAGTTCTTCAGAAAGTTACTAAATTTGATATTCCAACATCTCGGTGATTGTTTGAGTCCATATAATGATTTCTTTAATTTACACACAATTCTAGAATGGGGAACCATATCCTTCGGTAGAGTCATGTATATTTCTTCATTTAAAGTACCATACAGGAAAGCTGTTTTTATGTCGAACTGCATAATTGCATACTTTCTTCGAACAGCAATAGCAAGAAGAACTCGTATTGAGTCGTATCGTGTTGTAGGTGAAAAGATTCCATTATAGTCAATACCTTGAGTTTGTAAGAAACCCTTTGCACACAGCCTGGCTTTATAGCGACTTACGCTTCCATCATTTTTCTTTTTCACTCGAAACACCCATTTGGATTCAACTGCCTTCTTACCGGGAGGGAGAGTAGTTTCGTCCCAGGTATCGTTCTTCTTGAGAGCGTCCATCTCTTCTGCAATGGCTTCTTTCCATTGCTTGGATTCGCAGCTGTTCACAGCTTCCTCGTATGTTTGTGGTACATCAATTTCTATTATGTTAAGTTCGTAATCATTATATCTTAAGGGCGGACGAATATTTCTTTGTGGCCTTAAATTTTCAGGTTCTGTTTCTTCTTCTTCTTCCTCTTCTCTATTCAGAGGTACAAGAGGGGCGGTAATATCGTCCTCATTATATTCAAGTGTGATAGGCACCTGAGCTGGTTTCTCCATGAAACCTTTCACTTGTTCGTTGAATAATACATTTCTCGAAATTGTGATCTTTTTCGTTTTAGGATCGAATAATCTATAATTTGTAGAATTGTTGTCATAACCCACAAGGACTAACCTTTGACTTTTTGACTCTAGTTTTGTTCGCTTTTGATCAGGTACATGTACAAAAGATTCACACCCAAATGTCCTGATGTGATCAAGACAGGCTTTCTTCCCACACCAGATCTCATACGGAGTAGAAATCGGAGTTTGACTGGTTAAGGTACGATTGAGTATGTAGATACATACTCAATCGTACCAAGGCGGCCCACAGATATTTCGGAACATTTGCACTGTAGAGCATTGAACGTGCGTACTCAATAATCGTACGATTATCACGTTCTGCCCTTCCGTTTTGCTGCGGTGTGTATGGTGCTGTGTTCTCCATTTCAATGCCTTCTTTCTCTAGATAGTCTTTGAAATTCTGGTTGCAATATTCAGTTCCATTATCCACATGCAGGATTTTGATTGGGCTACCAAATTTGTTTTTGATTCTGTTATGAAACGATTGGAAACACTCAAAAACATCAGACTTATGCTTGATAAAGTAAGCAAAGCGATACCCGGAACAGTCATCTTTAAATGTTAGTAGGTACTGTGCCCCTTGAACTGAGGGACCGCACACGTCACTGAAAATGCGCTCTCCTGGTCTCATTTTCTCGTGATTAAATTTTTGAAACGGCAACTGGTGCTGTTTTCCATATATGCACCCTTGACAGAAGAACCTGTCAGTATTACTCAAGTCTATACCCTCAACTAGTCCTTTCGACACCATCTCACGGAGTGTTTTTACATTGACATGAGCCAAGCGTTCATGCCATAACTTTAAACTTCCACATGCAGCAATATTTGCTTTCAAAACAACAGTTTGAAATAGCAGTTTATATAGATTATTGGACTGTCTTATTGCACATGCCACTACATTGTTTTCATGAAGTATCCTAGCTTCATTATTTTCTTTAACTATTTTCATACCGTTATTGGTAACTGTGCCCTCAGAGAATAAGTTCTTACGAAGGTCTGGGATATAGAGAACATTGTTTATTTTGGCTTCCGACCATTCACCGCCGATAAGCTTTCTAATATGTACAGTTCCTCGTCCTTTCACACCGAGTGTTTTGTTATTGCCGAGAACTACCGTCGCACTGTTCTCTTCAATGAATGTAGAGAAAAAATCTCTGCGATAACACATGTGTGCAGAAGCCCCACTGTCCATGATCCAACTGTCCTCTTCATATACATTTTGGTCCTTTTCCTCCACGATGAATGCTGTCTCATTACTAGAGGTCACTGTTGAAGTAGAACTAGTCGAAGTTCCATCTTGCTGCCTGTTCTCGTGCCGGCCATTATTCCTTCTACTTCTTTCCTTACAATTTCTAGCAATATGTCCCTTTTTGCGACAATTGTAGCATGTTACAAACTTTGATGTCTTGATTTCCCTGCTTTTTGACTTGCTACTCGTACTATTACCTAAAGACACTGCTGCTAGAGCCATCTCCGTCTCTTCGTATGACGTAAGACATGATTCTTCATCTAGAAGACGAGCAGTAAGGTTCTGAATCGTTTGTTTGCTCTCATCAAGTGACAGCCAAGCTTGTCGAACATTTCGGTACTTCATTGGTAATGTGCTGAGAATTTTTGTCATTATTGCTGCATCCCTAACACTATCTCCACACTCCTTTACTTGTTTGGCAAGGTTCTCAACTTTTGCTATATGCTGAGCAATACTATCGGTTGGATTCATCTTATATTGATGAAATCTTTCGTGAACCAGCATTTTATTAGTTTCCGAACTCTGTTCAAAAATTGGGGTTAACCTTTCAAGTATTTGCTTAGATGTGTTACAACTTTCAATTAGAGTGAGTTGGTTCAGATGCATGGCAGAGGTAATGACGAACATTGCCTGTGCATCCCTTCTCAGCCAAGCTTTCACTTCTTCGGTCTTTTCCGATGGCGGAGTCAATTATGTTCCGTCTGTAAGGCTATACAGACCTTTAGCCTTTAGAGCACATTTCATCTGAAACTTCCACTGTTGGAAATTTTGGCCATCAAACTTATTGATGCTTGCCACATCGATTTTGTCACCCATTTTCTCTTATTCACTCGGCTTCCACACAGGAACGTTTTTGCCGCGTAATTTTTCTTCAAGGTAAGTAGACAACGTGACGAACTGGGCCCATAACCTGTTGCGAGGACGTGTATCCTTGGGTTAATTGTCTAATCAGTGAAGAAAAACACTTGGTAATTATACTAAATAATTGTAATTTGTTAATAGAACTTGAAAAAGTAAAAACAGGTGATTTATATTTTGCAACACATGCAGAATGAATGACACCAGAAACAAAAACAAAGAACTACAAACTTAAACATGACAACACTAAAATAACTAAGGGAATACTCAGAACAAGTTCCAAGTGCTACAAAAGACTAAAACATAACATGAAAATCTCTTTCTCTGACAGCAACTTCTGTGCCGTGTGAAAGACTTTTTTCAAAAGCTGGACAATTAATTAGTGAGCGTAGAAGTCGCTTGGAACATAATTAATCTCAAATGTTAATATTTTTAAACGCAAATTATAAATTTTGCGGGGGTACTAGATCTGCAAAAAATTACTCTTACTTTTGAAGTATTTACTATTTAGATTCTTAATATGTTATTCATCAGTAAACTTGAATAGATTAATGAGTAAAAGTTTGATTTTCACTAATTTAATATGAATGTAACTATAACACCCCGGACAGTAGCTTCTTCAAAGAAATATTAGGTACCAAGTACTGTTAGTGAAACTATATTTACATTTATATTAATTAGTGAAATCAAAACTTGAAACGGATGTGAAACGGCAGCCCATCTATGCTGGGCGCCAGTGAAACGGACCCGCTTTGGTTTTAATTGGCCCAACTAGCTCAATTTAAATTAATTAATCTCAGGGCTCGTAGTGAAACGTGCCTTGTGATTCAAGACTGGTGAATTGCCCAAGCGCCAACTGCTTAAAAAAAAACTATAAAACTAAATGAATTCACAGTCAAGAATACAAGCACTACGAGATGGTTTAACAGTCGATGGAAATTCAGAAAAACAATACAAGTTCAACTTCACAATTCGTATATTCCATCAGAATTTGAATTATAAAGAAAATTAAATTACACATTTTTCAGAATAACAATTGGAAATATAAATAATATTGAATTCGTAGAAAAACAATTATAAAATTAAATCAATTTGTAACATAGATGGAATTTTAAGAAAACAATTATAAATTTAAATCGGTTTGTAACATAAATTGAATTTTAAGAAAACAATTATAAAATTAAATCAATTATTAACTTGAAAAGAACGAAATATCGAATAAGAGGAATTAAAGTAGACCTCGAATGATTCTATAAAAATTAGTGGAATACAACTTCGGATAAACAACAAAATCAGAGAATGAAATTATGGTCATTCAACCAAGAAAATGTCACCCTCCTTGGAACTCGTAGGAACTGGAAGTCGGTCCTGTCAGGAAAGTCACTAAACCGCCTTGGAGTGAAGGGGTGAGGAACCTCAGACGTTCAAACCCTGTAATTTCAAAGAACGAACAGTACCTGACTTGAGATCAAAAGGACAAGCAACACCGTCGGTTGGAATAACCAGGTGATTCCACAACCGATAATGTTATCTTTCCCAAATTGTGAAAACACTATTACAAAATGGATATCTAGACGAGATATCAATTTAGGCAAACATTTAATTTAATCTGAAAGAAATAAACGATTACAATTGATATTTAAAATTAGCAAATAGTTATCATGTGACTGAATTAATAATACTAAAAATGTGACTTGAAAGAATAATAATTAAATTGTATCTGAAAGAATATTATTTGAAAGATTGAAATTTGCTAGTTAGCATAAAATTCTGGTTTGCTTGAAATGAATTGTACACGTGGATTGATAATGTAAATTGTATTAACTCCCGAACGGCGTGACAGTGTAATAAATATATGTATACCTAATAAGCACTAATTAGGTTATTTGTTTCGTGTTCACCCTTATCAATCTTTACTGCACGTTTGTCTAATAAGACCATCCTATGTATCTTGTACTAGGATAACAAAATGGCGATCTACAAAATCGCGCAAATACCATGTGCACAATTTGCGGGGTCATGTACAAAGGTGCGAATTAAATATTGTCTGTATCAACTGCCCACGTCTCGTTAGAGTAATTTCATACAATGACTACAACAATCCCTGTAATGATGAATTAGATATTCCTGGGATCATGCTAAATGCAAATCTGATTGGGTGACCTAGGATAAGTCGAGTGAAACTTCCTCCGAAATATAATCACATTCAGGTACTGTACATCCAGAAGTTTAATAACAAATCTAAATCAAATTATATGTAGCCTGATGTGCATCATATTTCGGAAGCAAAAATTAAGAAAATGTATGTAAAGACAATGGATTATAAATCTCGACTTACCCTGTTAAAGGTTAACACCACAATGAGTTCTCTTCGACTTCCGTTATCATACCTGCCACTTCGCGATATTTAGCGAATGCTAGTTTCATTAATAGATGTTTTATTGACCGGCAGATGTCTTTAATTAACCATATGACAAGATTCCTAGCCGAAAAGAAATCTAATCTGTTCATTACCAAGTTCTATACAATCTCGTAACGCAACCCGTTACATTCTCCCTCTACCACGAGAAAAATTTTTGAAGTGAAGCTTCAAAAATTTTTTAAGAGAATACCAAAAATTCGGTCTTGACGTAGAGACTGGTTGACCAATTCCAGAATCGCGATATTAAGAAAAGGTTTGTGGTCCTCACATAAATATTGGTTGACCAATCCCAATATTACGATACTCAAAATTGAAAATTAAAATGTTTCATACATTTTATAAAAATGAATTATTCACAATCGTTAGTGAACATCCCTAGACAAAATACTAAAAGGAATCGACAAAAAAAGTAATGTAATGTAATGGCTAACAACCCTAATACTGATTCCAAAAATCATTTGCAGGAAAAAAAAATTAACAAAATATAACAGTAAACAATCCCAAATGGATTAATCAACAAATTCTAGATATACTATAAAGATTTAATCCAAAGGAACAAATTTTAACAAAACCAGAAAGAAATATAATGTACCAGCTCAAAAAAAATCTCAGTAAGAAGGTAATTAAAGGTTATAACTGTAACTTCTCAAGAATTACAAAGATATATATTCCAAAACAATCAAACAACTGAATCGAGTACTTAAGGATCAATACAACTTTATACCCAATCACCAACTGATCCGATTATTAAACACATCAATAATCCGGCAACTGTGTTGTTTAGTTTGGAAATAATCAAACCCAATCCCAACATTCGGGATACAACAAACATTAGCCTTCTACCGATACCAAAAAGCAAAAAAAAATAAAGTAGCTGGCACAAAAGTGAACTTAGTTCACGATAGTGAATGGGTGTTTTCATTCAAATTATCCCACGCATCAGTGTAAGTCCAAATTAAAGTCCCTTACACCCCGGACTAAAAGTGAATGGAAGTTTTCATTCAAATTATCCCAAGCATCAGTGTAAGTCCAAATTGAAGTCCCTTACACTCCGGACTACAATAGTGAATGTATATAATACAACACTAAATAAGAGGTAATTAAAAATTTGAAATGAAGCTTCATAATTTTTCAAAAGAGCAAATTACCAAGTTCTATACAATCTCGTAACGCAACCCGTTACAAACTTTCAATATTTATTTTAATTCAGCTCAGAATGGATTTTCATCACGTAAAGACTGATTGTATTTGATTTTATTCATTAGTTTATTTCTTTCATAATTGCTTTAATTTTCTAAATTTCTATATTACGTAATGTATATGTTCTGTCGTGGTTTGCAATAAAGAAACGACATGTTATTTCTATGTAACTTCTGTAATTTTCTTTTATTATTTAAGCCATTTGTCAGTATATCAATTAAGAGGTTGACAGTGAATAATTCTAAACCGAAACGCTTGCGCTCGTGCACTCTTTTCCATACTCGTTACCCGAATTACTCCTCAATTTGTTTCTTTTTTGAAGATTTACTGGCCGTGATCTTTTTGTTTCTTTCTTCTTTTTTCAGTTCTCGCTCTCTCTTCCGCTGATCTTTTAATTTTTGCTGTTCCACCTTTTCTTGATTTTTGAGTTCATGATATTCCACCCATCTGTCAGATGTTAAGACACTTGGGGTGTATTCCTTTTTCCTCTTTCGGGAAGAAGGTTTCTGCCTTGGCCATGGAAGAATGTCGGCAAATATGGTTGCCAAGTTTCTTTTGGGTGGCATAATTATGGTTGATGTTGAGGGCTGAACATCAACATCATGTTGCGGTGAATTATCGTGAAATGTTGATGCTTCATTTATATTCCCTTCGAAATGATCAGTACTGTCACAATGCAGTGAATAATCTTTGGATGATGTAGCTTCAAGTGTTATTTCAGGTGATGATCGCTGATTGATTGTAATTTCAGATGACTCATTTTGCAGTATCACTGGGGAGTTTGCGGTTACATGAGGATGAGTTTTCTCCGAATTTTCTGTGTTAGGTTCTTCAGCCTCCTTAGCTACTCGTAGCCAGAAGTCGAATAACAGCGCTGCTTTAGTATCTCCATCCCAGTCATACTTTCTTGTTTTGGCGTCTTTGAATTGTGACAAAATTGCTGGTTCAATATGAGCTTCAATGTAGCGAAGGTGATTTTTCACTTCTTCGGTATCAGTCCTGTTTAATGTTTCAACTTGTCTCAAGACAATTTTTGAAAAATCTACATTGTTTACATCAAATGGATATAAACCAGTTTCTCTAAATCCAGAAATTATATGTTTTGGCATAGCCGGATCTCTAATAAGACTTGACAAAATCCTTGGAACATCAGCTTTGGTAATATCCTTCCCATCATTATCAATACGCCACTTTCTTACAGTTTTCTGCCACATCTTCTTCAAGGGGCCAAACACCGCTACATCAAGTGGCTGTAGAATGTGTGTCGAATTGGGATAAAGTGCGATGAGTATAAGTTTATTTTCACGACAGAAATGACTTAGCTCTAGAGTTAAATGTGAGCGATGGCCATCTATGAATATTATAACTGGCAGAGATATCGAATTTTCCTTCAGAAAAGGAACAAACACGTTACCGATATATTCGAAAAAGCTTTCTGAAGTCATCCAGCCATTTTCTGTCTTTCCACGCTACATCAAGTGGCTGTAGAATGTGTGTCGAATTGGGATAAAGTGCGACGAGTATAAGTTTATTTTCACGACAGAAAAGACTTAGCTCTAGAGTTAAATGTGAGCGATGGCCATCTATGGATATTATAACTGGCAGAGATATCGAATTTTCCTTCAGAAAAGGTACAAACACGTTGGCGATATATTCGAAAAAGCTTTCTGAAGTCTTCCAGCCATTTTCTGTCTTTCCAATACCCCAATTGATTGGTGCTGCAGCCAATAATGCAGGAATTCGTTCATACTTATATATAGTTAACGGTGGAGAAAACTGCCCCATTGCATTGACTGCGAACAAAGTAGTGCAGACTCACTATATACATTTTTTCCTCTAGGTCCTATAATCAGCCCTCCTTTAGGTGCCAAACAGAAACATGTCTCGTCCATATTAAACACTCTTTCAGGGAACTTCAATACTTCAGCATTTTCTAACAACTCTAGTACCTCTGAGAACCACTTTCTTATTTTTTGTTCTGTTACAGTTCCTCTGTCTTTATTTACATATTCTGCATGTTTCCTAGAGAGAGTAGGATGTCTATGTAAAAATGCAAAGTACCATTTTTTACCGGGCTTGTTGTTAACAAATGGAGTTTTGATGTTGGATTTATCGACTAGCTTCTTAACTGAATGAAGAAGTCCTTCTCTATCGATAGGAAACCCCATTTTGGGCAATTTAGTAGCCAATCTACCAGCAATTTCTCATTTGATTCTCCTAAGATTGAATCTGGTCCGCAATGACGATGGGAATCAACTGGACACCCAGAAAGTTTATTTCGTAAAGTTATGCGCGGCACTTTGAACTCTTTACTGGCTTTCAGTACAGGCATGCCATTGCTGATAGCTCGAAGGGCCTGATTGACCTTGTTAGGTGAATAAAGGAATCTCTTCAACTTTGATTTAGCATTTGTTTTGCTTCTCTTTTATTTGGAGCCATAATTCTGAAAAAAGTTCACAGAAATGAAGTACACTACTTCAGAGGAGGATCTATATATCATAATCTACTAAAAATCAGTTAGATCGGGTATTTTAAAGGTTTGGCCATAAATAGATTTCGTCAAAACCACTTACGGCCATGTGTTGGCCATAACTAGAGGAAAGCAAAATATCTTTCTCCGTTTATGGCCATGTAGAAAATAACCTAATATATCAGTATTATTCAGGTTATATTCATCAACAATCAAACCATAACATATACTCTTGGGCTCTGACTATGTATTCAAGGAAAATAATGAATGATGCATGCAATAAAAATGAATAAAAAAAATTATTCTTACCAAATATCTTGAGAAATCAGAGGCGACGAATTTCCAAAACATAAACCACTATTCAAAGTTATTAACTACACTATCAGCACCACCTAGCATCTGGTAGTAGAAGTAAATGTGTGTGCAGATTACTGTAACACCCCAATATGATGCCCTAGAGCTAGGAGGAGTTTAGTAATTGAAATAAAAACTCCAAGTGGCCATAAGTGGTGTAGTGGCCATAACCGGTGCCTGCACCCTATTTGTTGCCTTCGAGTGGCTTTTCGATTCTTTGTATATACCAAGCCTGTCTGTTCATCACCAGTCAAAAGGACCTTTCATTGAAACCAGACAGATCTCAGAATATGGACCCACTTATATTATAACCTGGACTTGACTGAAGTATTTGTGGAAACGAACTAATTGTTGATGGAATACCTGCTCGATGAATTGAAAACCTACGTAGAGGCCCATCGTCAGCTATACTGAAATTCAATTTAATTGGTTGATTATTTATTTACCACCATTTAACTGGTTCCAACTTTTAAGTGAATCCTTCAATGTTAAAATTTCGGAATCAGTTAATTAAATTAATAAGATCAAATTTTCCTTATATCATCTAAGCATTAGTAATGCAGACTATAATTACTGTCTTGAAATACATGTAATAGTCTAAGAGCCCGTGAACCCCAGACCTTCGTTATTTTATAAAAGCTGAAAGTTTGTCAGCGCATGCTCCCAACACAGGTAAGAACGATGGACCATTATGAAGTTTGGGTTACCCTGGCTTTGGCAGGTAAACGGTACTAAAGGTATGTAAAATACCGATCTAATTTCATCAAATAATAAAGTGTGATTTTTTGGTATTACCTTCAGAATATTATTAAAAATCACGTCATTAATTGCCAGACACTTAACATCGTGGCAACCCCTTGCCAGACACCCTTAATGTTCATGAAATTATAATTCTACTTACGTTATAGTATAAAAGCTGATTTTTATATATAATACTTGGGTAATAATTAGATGATGTTTCCTCATTAGCCAGACATTTTTGATAGTTCCAACCCCTTGCCAGACAAGCATGTAGGGTAGCTGTAGGAGCGAGCGCGAGATAGTATATATGGGTGGGTGCGAGTGAGATAGCGAGTTAGGTCTATGGCGATCCCTCACTGCGCAGTTGTTATTTCTACTGCGCATGTATTGTTTAGTGTTTACATCAGCTAAAATAATCTTATATGCTATCTTCAAGTATTATTAATTTAATATTCATTATTAATTAACAACATAAAATATTTCGAATATATACAGACTATAAAGTATATTCAATATTATTAGTGTATGATACGTACATTATATGTTTATGTATTTTATGTGTTATATGTTTATGTTTATATTACACTTTGTTTTTGGGATTTTTTAAATGAAAGTGATTTTGTATTAAAAAACAAGTCATGGGTGATACATTAATTTGTGTCATTTGATATTATCAATTTCTGTACACAATTGTAAATTATTGGGAAGTATATTATCAATTTCATCAGCCGTTAATTGCAAATTACTTGTCATTTTTGTTTTTTTTTGATAAGGAATTTCTTCTGAAGCTATTGCCTCAAAAGTTCTTCTTTTCCTTTTCGAATTGTCTCTGTTAGAGGGAACTGGTGCCTCGGATATTTCAGATTCTTCAGATGTATTTAATTCGATGTTCTGATAAATGATTCCGACGGTATCATTTAAAGTGTCCTTCCCACTAGTAGTTTCAACAAAGCGGTCAAAATTATCATAAGCCAGTCCAGTACAAAGTTCAGGTGTTTTTTTAATTTTTTCAGGGCATAAATTTGATTTTTCAATGGAAGCATAGGTGGTTTCTGTTTCAAGTTCTTCTTATCAATTTTTTCTTCTAGGTGGTGTGCAGTAAAAGTAGTATCCATTTCAATTGAATCCTCTTCATAAATTCTCTCCAATGAATCAGTATATAATTCATGTAAATAACTCAATCAATGACAGCGGCCGTTATTGATAATATCTTCTTCTATGATGCTACAAATTTCATTGAAAGCTTCTTGGTGGTACTCTCGATGATGATGCCAATAACTTTTAACAGATATTTTCGCCGATGAAGATATTTTATTATTAAACTGAATCCTACATTCAGTGTGATAGTATATTTTCGGACTTGCAATACTGTTATTACTTTGAATCGAACTATTTACTTCTGTGGCTGCATTAGCAATTTCACTCACTTCTTCAAGTCCACAAATGTACACAGCTGTTTGGGAAGGTTGAGGTTCTGTTGATTGAGAAGCTGAAGGTGGGTATGATACAGTTAACTCAGACAAATTGCGATGAACCTGGTATTGAATCGTCTGTTGATGTATTTACATCTTTAGATTTTTCTTTTTCTTGCTCTTTTTCAACAAACTTTCTAGAATTTTCAGGTTCTGGGGTAAAATATTTTTTCATCAGTCCTGTGAATGATTTATAACATTCCCTGTGATAACCACTCTCTGTATATTCACGTGGAAGAATGATGTTATTATATTTAAGGTTATGTTTTTTTTCGCAATTTTGAAACAAATTCACATTTTTTCAATGTCTCGTCAGAAAATTATTTTGCCACTACTTTTGTTACAATTGACACAAATTAATGTATCACCCATGACTTGTTTTTTAATACAAAATCACTTTCATTTAAAAAATCCCAAAAACAAATTGTAATATAAACATATAACACATAAAACACATAAACATATAATGTACGTATCATACACTAATAATATTGAATATACTTTATAGTCTGTATATATTCGAAATATTTTATGTTGTTAATTAATAATGAATATAAAATTAATAATACTTGAAGATAGCATATAAGATTATTTTAGCTGATGTAAACACTAAACAATACATGCGCAGTAGAAATAACAACTGCGCAGTGAGGGATCGCCATAGACCTAACTCGCTATCTCACTCGCACCCACCCATATATACTATCTCGCGCGCGCTACTACAGCTACCCTACATGCTTGTCTGGCAAGGGGTTGGAACTATCAAAAATGTCTGGCTAATGAGGAAACATCATCTAATTATTACCCAAGTATTATATATAAAAATCAGCTTTTATACTTTAACGTAAGTAGAATTATAATTTCATGAACATTAAGGGTGTCTGGCAAGGGGTTGCCACGATGTTAAGTGTCTGGCAATTAATGACGTGATTTTTAATAATATTCTGAAGGTAATACCAAAAAATCACACTTTATTATTTGATGAAATTAGATCGGTATTTTACACACCTTTAGTATCGTTTACCTGCCAAAGCCAGGGTAACCCAAACTTCATAATAGTCCATCGTTCTTACCTGTGTTGGGAGCATGCGCTGACAAACTTTCAGCTTTTATAAAATAACGAAGGTCTGGGGTTCACGGGCTCTTGCTCTATAAGGGAAATTAAATAGCCGGCAATTTTTCTACTCCTCTGGCAACGATTAGAATACTATTTAGATATTTTACAACAACTTTGAATTCAAGGATTTTCTTATCATATTTCATGCAATGATTTTTCAAATTAATCGACCCACAATTATGGTGGAACGGTCCTGAATGGTTAATGAAGGAGCATGTACTGTGGCCGTGAAGCGTAGTCGGAATTGCCTGAAGCAAACAGAGTAACTAATAGTCTGGTTATTACAAATAATTCTTCATACATATTCGACAAATATTCAAATTTCTCGAAGTTACAGCGAATAACAGCTTATTGTCCGAGGATAAAAATATGGGTCCATTAACAATATGCGAATTAAACAACAACAATAACGAGTGTGTCCTTACAGTTGGAGGACGTTTACAAAAATCATATTTTATGTTTGGCAAAAAACGCCCTATACTATTGTGCTTGAACCATGAATAAACAAAAATGAGCACCACAGATCATCAAATTGTGGGCCTCAAGCACTACTAGCTTCTTTGGAAGATAAGTTTTGGCTAATCATCTGTGAATCCTATTGAAGATTCTGTGAACCATGAGTACTCAGACTTTGAATAACTTTGTTTCAGTTGTTATTTTTTCAATATAGTAGATGATAAAAATTTCATTTGGCATTTTCTTAGAAGATCAGCTTGAATTCAGCATTTTTACTTCACCCTAGTTGGCAACACTGGTAGAGCGACAAAGGTACCAGCAGAACTATGCTACTAAACGGCTATAAACCTGGTCATAAGTATAGCCGACTATAGATGGATGATGCTGATTGAAAAGGAACCAAGTGCCACACAGGCAATTTGCGTAATCAGCGATCATATAAAATATCACGTTTTCTTGAAATTATTATATTTTCTTTAGTGTTTTTTGAGAAATGATGTTGCCAGTTTGAAATAAAATAATAGTAAATAATGTTTAATATTTTCCAAGTTTCAAAAAAAAATTTTTATCACTTTTTTGGTTGATGGTTCCTTTTCAATAATCAAAGAATGGCGTTTTTTTTGCCTGAAAAAGATCCAAATTACATGGTTCTGTTTAAAGTAAAGGGAAATAAGTAAATGGGTATTTTCAAAGAAGGAACTTTATTTTTTTAAATAATAGAAAAAGGAACTCTTTCTGTAAAAACATTATCATAAACCCTAAAACGCATTTTCAAAATCGAAATCTGTTTTGGAGCCAAAACCTTAAATATCATCTTCGAAGTTCTCGATATTTTCTTATTCTGTAATAATCAATTGCATCTTTGGGAAGAAACTTCAGTAAAGTCTTGATGTCATCCCATTTTTTCTTTGAGATGGCTTTTGCTTCAGGGTAAAGCACTTTTAATTTTTGGAAATCAATAAAGATTTTTTTGCCTCGGGTTAATTTCGAGATGTCTATTTCTTTAAAATTATTTTCTTCTGGTGAGTGTGACTCACATAAAAATATTGAATTTGGTTTCGACTTCTCAATTTTTATTATTTTTGATTTCAACCTACTGACTTTCTGTTTATTGATAGTTACTTCTCTGTTTGAAATTTGCTTTTCAATATCTTCAGTAGAGTAGAAATCATCGGACTCCATTAGATTTATCACAAATTTATTATGTTCCTTGCAACTTCCGATAACAGACAATAAAGTCTTTTAATGTGTAAATTCGAACCTTATTTTGAGGGCCCTTTCTATTTGCCCAAAATCTGTGTCGTTAGGCAAAACGCTGTGCCCGGACTCAAGATATTTGAAACTTACTTTATTTATTGTAGGGTGCTGCATCAAAACTGTTTTTAACATTATCACAATTTTTATGTTTCGGTTTTGTCCCCCACAACTGTCCGACCATAATATCAACTCTTCCACTCTTTTTTTAAGATGCCCCTCAATACATTTTTTTATACATGAGCCCACTTCTTGAGCTCCTCGCCCTGCTATCCCCTCTTTCCACAAAAAACAATATGGGGTATTTGTTGACCCTGAATGAATACACTCGTTGAATATACTTAGTTGTTATTTATAATAGACAATATTTGTTGGTAGCAATCCTAGAACCTTTTCCATATCGTAGCAAATGGTTTCGATAAGTGGGTTTGTAATTGCTTCTTTGAAATCTTTGTTTAGTTGATCTCGAGCAAGTTGCGCATTTTCAAGATGCTGATCATTTTCTGTTTCCAAAACTAGCCGTTGTTCCTCATCTTGCGCATTTTTCACTTGTGAAGAATACATGTCACACTTATTACAAGTATCTTTCACTGGAGGTTTTCGCTTCAAATTGAAATGTTTATAAAATATATTTTTATAGAACTGAAAACTAACTTTTGGATGTTTATCTGCTATGTATAATTCGTACCTTTTACTTTCTGTAAGGTCGTAAGATAGAAACTTCGCTTCGGTTTCTGAACGCGAGTAATGAGAAACTTAGGTAGGAAATTTCTTTATATGATCAATAATTTCGTTTATTGATCCTTCATCAACTTTTTTCTTCCCTCCAGATTTTCCTCGCTCATCTTTAATTTTGGAGCTGCGTTTTTTTCTAACGCAGTGTTAACTCTCTTAGTCGATATCTGATAAGTGTTTATATAAGTATCACGGCAAACTTCAAGTTCTCCAAGCGTATAAACTCTGGAATATGATTTACCAGGTCCATTTTTAGCTCGTTTCCTTTTGATAGGCATTTCTTTAGCTGTTGCTCCAATGTAACTCGTTTGCAAATCATACGATGCTAAATCATAAAATTTTTGAAAATATGTTATTTCTCTTTCATCTGCTGATAATTTTTCACTACAGTTTTTCAGGCAGCTACATTTATAATCAGAAAATTTTTCAATTTTCCTTTGACGGTGTAGTGAGTCTTGTTGGAATCTTTTAATTTCTTTCTCGTGGCGAAAGTTTGTCCGGGATATTTGTTATGACGTCCTTTCTTAGAACGTCCTTACCAAGCTTCTTTTTCTTGCTTCAATTTCTGCTTTCTCTCAATTTCTTCTTCATCAAATAGCAAGTTATCCTCACCTTCCTCCGAACTACTACTGCTTTCCTCTTCAGGAATAAAGTAGCGATCTTTGATACTGTCATCTGAATCTTCCTGTTCAATGACCATATTTGTAGTTATTATTTATATTGACATCAATTGTCATTTTTGTGTCCTCAATTTCTTCAAGTAAATCTTCATTGTTCTGGTATGGAATCTCCAAGTTATCTGTTATTTCATTCTCTGAAACAATAAAATGGGCATTCTGTAAATTTTGTTACAATAAATTGATTGAATATTTCCATTAAAAGTAATTTTTACAATTATTATTCATCATTACCTGTTAAACTTGGATTAGCAATTATAATTCTTTCATTTAATTCCTCAGAGATCAGAACTTCTTTAACAATTACTTCCAAATCATTTGTTTTGATCAAATTTAAATTCTCATCAATGACGTTATGATCTTGTATTTCCCCCATTTCACTTTTTCTTTCATTCTGCATGTTTTCAGTGTGTACCCCTGAAGTAATAACAATGAAAATATTCAGGTAATATAATTATTTATTTTTACCTGGTGAGCATGGCATAGTAACCTGAATTTCTTTGAATGGGCTCTTAAACACCAGAATTTCCTTAATTATCATATTTGAACTTGATTTGGTGACACTTGAGTTTTCATTATTTTGAACTTGTGTTTTCAGGTCATTTGTTTTTCTATTCTCAATGTTCACCCCTTGAAAAGTATAAAAGGTAAGTATTTAAATTATATTGAAGTAGGGTAAAGTAGTGAAATATGCCCCAGTGGGGAATACGCCCCATTTCCAAAAACTTCGTCTTCCGGACATAAGATGGCATCACTTGTTATGTCGAAAGTAACCTATGAGTTCCTATCCGCAAGTGTGCTGCAGTAATTCGTGGTGCTCACGTGTTTTCATAGTAAAAATTACGTGTAAAAATCAACTGCATTGATAGGAAGCGCGCAAAATTTGTGGGTGAGTTCCATCAATAATTAATTTTACGAAAGTGCAAATATTTTTTTAATATCGAATCATGTTACAAGTAACTATAATTTATAACCTACAAAATGCTATATCCTTGATGTGAGAAATGTTTTCATGTGGATAGTCGAGCTGCTGGGGCGTTTTTGCCCATCATTTGGGAAAAACGCCCGGGGCAATATGGGCAAAAAATACTTACGTAAAACAACTAGGGCTAATTGGAGCGAAGTAGTTTTAGAAGAAGCAATCCAAAAAGTGACGTCGCGTCGAATGGGTGTAAATGAAGCCAGTAGAGCTTATGAAATTCCGTCGCGTACTCTTAGGAGACACATAGCTAGCGGAAGTTCAAAAGTACGATTAGGCCGATGTCCAGAATTGGGATTTGAACATGAGAAAAGACTAGTTAAACACCTGAAAGCACTAGAAAAAGTTGGTTTTGCTTGCGATGCTACTTCTGTCAAAAAAATGGCCTTCCAGTTTGCCGAAAGATTAGGAATTACCCACAGATTGTCTGTGCAACAGCGTTCGGCGGGAAATGACTGGTACCGATCGTTTCTACGTCGCAATAAGGAACTTTCCATTCGAAAATCAGAAGGTCTCTCTGTCGCCAAAGCAAGGGGTATGAACAGAAGGGACGTGGATAATTATTTTCAATTGTTGTTGCAAATTTTAACCGAAAATGATTTGCTGGATAAGCCGGGGAAAATTTTTAATGTTGACGAAATAGGAATCCAAGTAAACAATAAAGCAGGCAAAGTGGTGGCATCGAAAGATGCCAAAGATATTGCTGAAAGAGGAGAAAACATATCTGTAGTTAGCTGTTGCAATGCAGAAGGTTATTTTATGCCACCTGTTTTGATTTTCAAGGGCAAAAACAAAAAAGATGAATCCGCTGACGGCCTTCCGCCTGGTTCTGAGGTATTTATCAACCCCAAATCTTCTTAAATAAACAGTGAATTATTTTAAAAATCCATTTTTTGCCTAAAAAAGGTGTGGGTAAAGCACTGCTGATTTTGGACGGTCACACGTCCCACTGTGATGCAATAGATTTATTAGATACTGCTGCAGAAAACGATGTGGTGTTAGTGTGCTTACCGAGCCACACCACACAAGCTCTTCAGCCGCTTGATAGAGCTTTCTTTGGTCCATTAAAAACCTTTTTTTTCCAAGAGGCCAAGAATTGGATGACACAACACAAAAACAGGAAGCTTTTTAGACTAGTGATTTCCACCTTGATTGGCAACGCATGGGGTGAAGCAGCCACTGTATCTATTGCAGTATCAGGCTTCAGGGCTTGCGGAATACTTCCCTACAATTCACAAGCAATTCCTGACCACTTTTTTCAATATCTGATGCAGCAGATGCAGCGGCAAATAAAGAAGCTGCTCAAATAGATTACAAACTTGTAATAATAGAATGCGCAATATTTGTATTATCTTTCAATAAATGAGTAAGCCCCCAAAAGATTTGAGTCACCCAAGGTTATAAAAAAAGGGCCAACCGTTGTCGCATCATTTTCTCTATGACACAGTGCGGTTCATTAAGAAATAGTAGTTTTATTTTTGATTAATAGTGTCAGTATCTTATTATTGGATATTAAGCCACCAAAAAGCAATATTTGGAAATATTTTACTAAACAATCTAGTGTCGAGGCACGTTGTAATATTTGCTCAAACGTTTTGAAACGTTCTGGTAACACTTCGAATCTTAGTGCAAAAAGCAAAAGCATTCAACTATTCATAAAAGTGTTTTTGGTGACAGAAAAATTTGCATTGACACCGCAACAAGTCACCACCATCATCGGTGAAAAAAGCATCAGAAGCCTCTTTTAGCTCAAGCTTTACTCCGCCTTCAATTGCTAAGGCACTTCAGTCGATTACATCTTTTACGGCCCATTATATTTCTGCAGAGCTTTTAAAAATCATTTCTGAATGGGATTTAAATTCTAATGACGTTGTAGCGGTGGTAACAGATAATGTGGCAAAAGCTGTCTTCGATACGTTCGATAAAAACAGGCAGATACCCTGTTTTGCACATACATTAAATTTAGTTTGTGAAAGCTCCATTACAAACACGCAGAGCTTAAACGGATTATTATTAAGAATTAGAAATATCCTTACATGGTTTAAGCGCAGTGTACGTGCAAGTGATCAACTGCGTAAACAACAATCAGAAAATGATATTCCGCAGGACAAAATTGAAAAATTTATTTCAGACGTCAAATCAAGGTGAAATTCTACTTTCTACATGATCAGTATATTTGTTGAGCTTGCTCGGATGATTGCTAATATAATTTTTAATTATGTCGGTGCACCTGATATGTTACGAAAACCCGCAACAGAATAACTGGAAAAAGATTATCTAAATTGTTATTTTTACAATAACTTCCATCTGAATACTGGAATTGAATTATGTTTTTTTATTATTATTTATTAGAGTTATTTGAATTTTTCCCTATATTTATAACGTATTATATTCTTTTAGCTTGTTCATATCATAAAATCATGAATAAACGATGTCATTAAATTTGTAGCTTTATTTACTTGTGAAAATAATACTTATTTAGTCAAATTCTTACGAAATTTAAGAAAGTATCGATATATTGAAAATATCGATACATTTGTTTCGATATATCGAATGTATCAATACATATTCCTTTTGAACATCGATGTATCGATATATCGATATATTTATAATTTTTGTCATCCCTAGGTATCGGTCTTCCGAAGAGCAAATAGATTGTTAATTTAAGTTTATGTTGGAGAATAAAGACTGCCACGCGGTGAAGAAAAAAATGTGTGGTTTCTTAATTGTTGAAATAAGTGTTGATAATATTTTGCCTAATCCGTCTTCTTGCTGCTCTATCTTCAGCATTAGCAACATTCACTAGCTCAATCTCTTGTTCTTCCATTGGTATTTGGACCCTGAAAGTATTTCCAAATGGCATTAATAAACTGATCACAGTTGAAAAACTCAATAAGAAATCTTCAATAGTAATTAAACATTTCAATTGCACTTGATTACATTCTTTTAATCTAAGTGCAATAAAATAAATTACAATCAGTAATGTTTTTGATTTAATATTAACTATACTAGCCTATATTCTCAACTTAACAATAAACTTACCTTTAATTGAACTGATAATCCATCAGTACGAATATGTTGTATTCTGTTTTTCAACATATTCATTAAGAACGATGCCGTTGTTTTATCCACTCGGAATAATCGCTCAATATTTCGTAGGTCGAACGGATTTGAAGTATCCGGTAAATGCTTGCGTTGTATATTAAAATGAAAAATATCAGCACGAGTTCTTTCTCTTCCTCGCAAAAAAGCTGCTATAAGAATCAATGTTATCTTCAATTGCAGTAAATGGAATTTTGAAGGTGTAGGCAGCTTCTTGACGGCTAAAAAATGGACTATAAAATCGAATTTCATTACAGACTCCAAAACAGACTTCAGCTGCTAGTAAAATACCAATATTAAAAAACCGACTATGAGATGAAATGAAGGCAGCTACAGTTGCTCTCATAGTCTGAAATTAGGCTATAACTATTAGCAGATCAGCACTGTGGAGCTACAAATAAATTAGAACTCGTACATGCTGATGTGGGACCTATTGAGGTTACATCAATAGGTGTGTCGTACCATTACTAGTGTGGAGTTAAACTAGTATGAACTAATTACATACTTTATTCAAATAACTACAACAATATAACTCAAATCACAAGTTCGTACACAAACGTCCCTGATCTCGGTATTTCCAATATGTCTGCCCCAGCTCGCGTTCCGTGTCTCAACCATAGAGATGAAGAATATAGTTCTTGAAGGTGCTATATTTTTGACTCCGTCTAAGGGCGGGTTGTACCAACGTCGTTCAGCAAAAGATCAACGTTGATCTGTGGTTCACGTATAAATCCCGTTGTACCACAGAAGTTCAGGTTGATCTTAAGTTCAATTTTCCGGTTCAGTTGATCGCTCAAAAGTCCAAGTTCAACACATGTTCAGCAATTTCGCACGCGCAATAATCATCAATCATTACTTCAAGTGGATATAACTTTATAATTTGATTTTGTTAGAATTTAAAAAAATGGAAATAGATATGCTGGAATTAACTGATGATGAAGAATTTGCGGAATTAGTAGAATTGGTATTACATCCTAGATATCACCAAATATTTGCCGAGCGACCGAATCATTTTAAGCCTTCAAGGCCGATCCAGACGCTATGTTTTGCACAACCTCTTGTCTACGCAGTTGAAGACGTTGCAGACAAAACGTTGCGTGTGGACCGGAAAACTGCGCAGTTTTGACTCCGTCTGGAGAACTGCACAGTTGCAGCGATAACTGAGCTCGTGAGCTCTGAAAACCGTGACCTGCACAGACATGTCGTTGGGTGTGGACACTTGCTCCGTTTTCCAATCCGTTTTGTTCCTCAGTTTTCCCCAATCATCCGACCATGGCAGATCTTCGGCAATGTTCTCGCGAGTTCTTGACTGATTTTATTTCACTTTATGAAGTTTTCCGTGCCTTTGGCGAGTTAAATCCAAAGAGTACAGTGACAGGGACGAAAAGGGGGAAGCGTACGAGAGATTGGTTGAAAAGTTCAAAGAAATAGATGTCAACGCGAGCAGGGAGACAGTGGTGAAGAAAGTCAATTCTTTGAGAAGCGTTTATCGCAAAGAATTGGCAAGGGTAAACAAATCGAATCGATCTGGGGCTGGAGAAGACGAAATTTACAAGCCATCTCTGTGGTATTTCGATTCGCTGCATTTTCTCAATGATCAGGAGACACCAAGGCCGTCGAAGAATACCATGGACGATAGTGAAGAGTCTGCAAACTGCGACGAATCATCACAACTGGTAAGAAAAGAAAACAAAATTTACTATTATATATAATATTTATTACTAGTACCTACTAAAAAATTACAAGTACCAAATAATTATCTATGTACGCCATTAATTGTTTAAAGTTATAAATCTATCTTGCCAAGGAACAGACCCCTCATTTTTAAAGTAGGGGAGATCGGTGACGGTTGTAACAAAAATTACATTACATGTTTTTCTGCCCTTATAGTAAGCCCTAGCTGACTCATTTTTTCAATATAAATGCTTTATAATCTTATGAGTGGCCTGGTATTTTTAAAGTTTCGAAAAAACTTAAGATTTTTTGGGTAAAAATTCAAAGACACGTCACTGACAATTGTTACAATTGACACCCAAAAGGTGTCAGTTGTAACAGGGGTAGGTGTCGATTGTAACAAGCATCTCGTATCGGAAGATAATTCAAATAAAACACTTTTTTGATACTATTTATTGACTTCCAAAAATGGTTACATAATAAAAAACAAACAAAACGCATTCTGCAAGAAGAAATAAAAAAATATATTTTTATGTTAATAAATCTAACATTAAAGTTTTCAATAGTTTTTAGTCAGAATCCACAGAATCAGCAGAGTCGCAATTCTGACAAATAAAAAGAGGATTATTCTTGGCACATGTAGCATGAGCCCATTTTCTGCACTGTCGACACTGTAACCAGTCTTCAGAGCTTTTATGGTACGAATCTGAACAAACTATGCAATATGTGTCTTCCTCTTCAGATGTCGAGGATTCCCTATGTTTCTTAGGTTTTTGTTTCTTCGCACATTTTTTTGTTTTGTTTTTAGCTGGTGCTTCCCCCATGACTCTCTTCTTAACACCTTTGGTATTTTTATTAGCAAGACGTTGTTCTATTAGCATTTTCTCGGGAGTGTCAGTGAGTACGGCAGTTTTTCCCTTTTGTCTTCCAACTTGTTTTGGCTTACTAAAGTCTGCTTTCGGTAAAGGCCTTATTTGTTCAGGAGTGAAATCTTTCTTACTAGGTGGTAAAACATGTTCTTCTTTAGATTTTGGTGAAGAAGGTGAAGTTGACTGCTCCATATTTTTTGATGCTAAGCTTGTTTGTTTTGAGGTAGATGGTGCAAAAGATACCTGTGTAGCGGAGCTTGTTGATGAACACTGATTTCCGTTTGGTTCTTTTGGACGATTATTAGTGTGATAGTTGGCATTATTATTTTCTTCAAGAGGCCTATCGGTTACAGTGCTAGGCGCAAAATCTTCGTCTCCAAATATTTCTCTATTAAATGGCCATATTCCCGTACATCTGAAGCCAGACATTAAGTTCTGAGGGGTAATGGCTTGAGGTAAAGCATTTCGAATTATACCTGGAATGTTATAAATAGTCATTCGTTTCCCGGGGTTGTTTCTCATCCAATTGTCACACTCGTTATTATAAGCTCTTTTAAATGGCCCAAATACGGTACGGTCAAGCGGTTGAAACTTGTGGGAAGTGTGGGGAGGGAAGGAGAGCAGTGTTATGAAATTATCTCTGCAAAAATTTATCACTGGAAGGGATAGGTGAGAAGAATGATTATCCAGAATTATCAAAACTCTACTGTTCTCCGAGGGCTTAGCGTAATTTGCGAAATGCCTAATAAATACGAAAAATTCCTCCTCCTTCATCCAGCCGCTTTTGTTAGCTGCTCCGTGGCATCCGAGTGGCCCATCTCTGATGAAATGGTCGTGATATCTAGCCAAAGGAAATATCAACATAGGTGGGACACTGTTTCCTATTGCACTAACAGCTAAACACATCGTTACCAAAGTACCCCTTTCTTGAGAAGTTATAGAGCCTACTTGCTTAACTCCTTTTTTAGCTAAAACTTTGGTTGGCTTCTGTACAGTGGTGCAGCCTGTTTCGTCTACATTATAAATATTTTGTGGTTCGAAATGATGCCGATCGAACACATCAGCCAGGTTGTCAAAAAAACATTTAACATTTTCTTTATTAAAATTCATTGCTCGGGCCAAGCTTGTAGATTCAGCCGTTCTGATTGACAAATAATGATTTCGTTTGAGAAATGCTGTTAACCAATCTATACTAGCCATTTCAAATTCATCCCAGTTTTTTGGGTATTTTAATTGATTTACACAGGCAAACTGATATGCCAGTTTTCTCATGTCTCTCGTGGAAAGACCGAAATACATCTTGGCTGCATCCTGTACGTACCTTCCTAACTCTTCTTCCTGTTCCACAGTAAACACCTTGTTATGGGCCCAGTATCCAACACGTGGCTGCTCATTATTTCTCAAAGATTTAAGGTACCGGTGCAATGATACGTGATAAATTCCATATTGCCTTGAAGCAGCTCTTACAGAAAAACTATCATTAACAACCTTATTTGCAGCCTCTTCATATGTATCTTTCGGTATATTGCCCCTATTTGTTTTTCTCCCCCTTGGTTTCATTTCGCCTAGGGAATAAAAAAAACTGTAAGAATTTATATGGAATTTTTATTGGTGTCGGTTGTAACACGTTACAACCGCCACCCGTGGTAATGTTACAACTGGCACCAACAGACACATCAACGTAATGTTCACCAAACAAACTATCTAACCATAAAATTTAAATTCACTTAATTGTTGATTTCATACACAAATATAAGCTGATTCAAACGGTCTAAATAAAGTAGACATAAAACATATGTTGAGGAAGATATTCACAAAAGAATCTAAAAATGAATACTTACTTGATGTAGCAAAAACAATATTTTCTTAAATTACGCCTAGTCTTATTCGTGTTTCGCAAATTACTAACCGGCAATACGTCGGGTATCGAAACGTGTTAAATGTGACCAAGTTGCTCGCGCTTACGATCATAGATGGCGGCTGTAGATCGAATGGTACAAACGACACCCGTTACAACCGTCACCGATCTCCCCTACTCCTTGAAATGATCTCTGACCTCGTTAGCATTGTTCAACATGTGGCCTCTTGGTCCACGCTGTAGGTCGTGCACTAATTCTGGGTTACATCTTTCACCTAATTCAACAGTACATTCAGAAATATGTTCCTGATCCATACTTTCTAGAGGGGTGTAGTTTTGGGGGGACTTTCTCCGCAAAAAGTTGTGTAAAGCACAACACGCAAGAACTACAGTATCGACGTTGTGCATCTTTAAACTAATACTTGTGTGGAAAATACGAAATCGGGAAGCCAAAATGCCGAATGTGTTTTCAACAACACGCGCCCCGCCCTAGATAGGCGGTAATTAAAAATGCTTCGGTCCCTTGTTAATGTTTCTCGTCGATATGGTTTGAGAAGGTCTGGACGCATAGCGAAGGCAAAAACATATCTGAACACTCTGTTTGAACTTCCAATGGATCGGGGTTTTGGAATTTTTAACTCGTTGTTAACGAGATTTTCATAGAATTGAGTGTTATTTATGACTTCTCCATCTGAGATCCGACCGTTTATTCCTATATCACAATACAAAAACTCGCAATTGGCATTGGCTATTGCCATAATAACAACACTGTGGGTTCTTTGTAATTGAAATAATAGGACCCACTTCCTTTAGGTGGCACAATTCTAATATGTTTTCCTTCAATTGACCCTAAACAATGAGGGAACTGCCACATTCTTTCAAACTCCGCTGCAACTTCCATCCACTCCTCTTCAGTCTTGGGAAACTGAAACTAAACAAAAAAAGAAGAAATATTGCAAGAGTTTCATCCTCATTGAAAATTCGTAAAAATAATAAAAATATGGAGATCGATAATAAATTTATTGTTTAATATTTTCAGGTGGAAGACGATGTGCAAGACACTGTTATTGGCAGTGGGCCCAGTAAAGCTGATGCTACCCCTGCTTCTCCTGTTTCCGAAGCATCTACGAGTACTTCCCATTCTGTCAACACCTCGCGCAAGTCAACTCGTAACAAGAAGAAGGCTGTTGAGAATGATGATGGCACAACTGAACTCATGCGGCTGGTAGGGAATAAACTGGAATTGCTACAGGCAGAGGATGCATTTCAGGTATTCGGAAAACATGTGGCTAATAAACTCAGAGACGTCGTGATTTCACAAAACACAATTGCTCAGAAACTAATTTCCGACGTTTTATTCGAAGCTGAGTTGGTAAGCTTACCAGAAATTTTCGAATTCTTGACATGACTAGCCAGCGACAAGATAATTTTGGTTCAATGAATGACACGAATTATTCGCGTCAACAGAATACGCCCCCCCAATTCAGAATGCAACAAAATCTTTCTTCACAAGTAGGACAATACCACGCCTTCTCGCAGCAGTCTCAGCCTACGCCACATAACTACGTCCCAGAACAAATACCTCACACTCAGGAGTACGAAACAATTGGGCAAATTCCGGCTGTTTCATGCATCATCCCACAGCAAGGTGAACAAGATCTACAGACATGCGCCCACCAAGCCCCTGCCCACTCTTCCGTTGGAACCTCCTTGTCATCATTTCAACCAAACTGAAGTATACTTGCGTTCATTTCTATTGCTTACCATAAAAACTTTTGTACAATGATGAAGTTTATAATGTTCAATTAAATAATAAATCGTTTATGGAAAATAACAATATTTCTTACCTTCAAGTAATCCTTCTTCAGCACCTTGAAGATAGCTTCACATGTTTCGGGAATGATTTCACTTAGCGATTATTTTGATATAATTGTTGTGAACTCCAGGTCTTTGTAAATTCTGCCGGTTGCCAAAAATCTTAGAGTTGCTGTTAGCCTTTCATGTGGTGATATTGCTGCTCTCATACAAGTATTTTCTTTGTTGATATGCGGTGTCACTAATTCCGATAAGTAAATATACGTGTCCATATCCATTCTCAAGTAGTTTCGCCAATCATTAGGTTCGTCACGTAATTCACGCAATAATCTAATATGGGAAAAGTCCCGCCTTTTTAAAAGCCATTTCCGTGACCATATTGAACGAGCGATTCCTCTGATGTGTTCCAATCCTTTTTTCTTCAATACAGCACGCGAAAATTGACCACAGGAGAACCTCCTCCATGGCGATATCACACAAAACTGAGCGAAATGTACGGATATATCTGTACCGTGTGGACGCTCTCAACACTGCGCAGTTTTAAAACTGTGCAGACAACAGGTAGAGCAAAACTGAGCGTCTGGATCGGTCTTAACAAATGGAACGATGAACAGTTTAGGAAAAGATTTAGGTTACCAAAAGAAGTAGTAACGTTTATAATTGAAGAAATATCGGAAACTATTGCAAGCGTTTCGAATAAGAAAGAATTCTCAAGCAAATGGCATGTTTGAAGTATCTTTACCTGTATTTTCATTCTAGAAATAATGCGCTCGTCCCAGCTGAGACGGTTTTGGTCACTCTTCGGTTTCTTGCTACAGGCTCGATACTACAAGTTGTTGGTGATTTTAGTGTCATTGATAAGTCAACAGCAAGCAGAGCAATTCAGAAAGTTACCAGAGCCATAGCTACTCTTGGGGCACAATTCATTGAAATGGCAAATGAAGTAGCCCAAATCCATGAAGTGAGGCAAGTATTCTTCAACATAAGTAGAATTCCAAGATGTGTAGGTGCCTTGGATTGCACACATGTGAAAATACAGGTAATTCTTGTCTGATGTTAACATGACTATTTTTGAATTAATTTAATTTCAGTCTTCTGGAGTTGAAGAACCCGAAATTTTCAGAAACAGGAAAAACTTTTTTCTTATAATGTAAAAAGCTGTATGTAATTCCCGTCTAGAGTATTACCATTTGAACAGGTCAGAACTTGTATAATTTATAAAGCTCGCTTAACTAATCTGTTCTACAAAACTCTTTGTAAATTAAAATTGAAAAGTTAGGAACCTAATAGATAATAATGAGTACCACTGGTGATAAGAGAAGATCTGCGGTTTGGAACTGTTTCAGTAAACCGGATAAAAATAAGCAATATACGTTCAATTTGAGTGATCAAGAACCAAGAGTTTCCGATCTTATTTTGAATAGAGTCGAAAGTGGTGGAAGAAACTAAACTAAACAATTAACCTTTCATGGTACTACAAGTGGAAGCCAACTCTCAGACCAAAATATTGCATTCATCAATTCCAAGTTGCTGAAAAGATTACCAACCCGTTTCCTTGGTCGAAAATGAAGGTTTTCTAGAATACAGCCATGAACTACAACCGTTATGCAAGCCTCCAAGTAGGAAGCAGTTAACCTGTGATATTTTACCAACAGAATATGCTAAAGCAGCTTCGTTATTAAAATCAAACCTGAGCAAAGTCGATAATTGTACAATTACCACCGACATTTGGACGTCCGATAGTAACAGAGTTTACAAAACTGCAACAAATCATTTCATAACTGCGGATAAAAGTGATGAGCCAATGTTAAACAGGTCATTGATGATGTATGATCTACACAATCTTGATGGAACAGCTCCCACCCTCATGCCATTTTCTACCTGCTAGGGTAGCTTGTTTCATAGTTTGTAAGTGAAATAGAACAAGATATTATATTCCTGAACGTTAGAGTTAAGAAGTAAGTTATTTGTAATAAAGTGAAAATAAGCAAGTGTTTGAGTTTCAATCAACAACATTCGACCTACGGTCATTTCATGGTCCTTCGAGCCGGATTCAGCATAATTCATACATCTCGATCAAGTGAATCGCAGTCATCTCCGCTAGAAGCATCATCGAAAATTCATCACCACCAGGTTAGTGGCTCTTATTCCTTTCTAAACCAAATCATAATTCTTCCTTACTCGAATATACTTCGATTTGCACTAAGCGGCGAAAAGGCTTGGTCGAGAAAACCGTATACATATTCGTACAATAATATTCAAAATCAACTTAATCACTTTCTTATTTTCAAGCACACCATACTCAGATTCATATTCAAATACTCAAAAATCTTTAATTCACGTTCAATTAGAATAGCATAATTCTAAGTCAAATCAAATTCAAATAAATTTCTTTCAAAATAAATCGAAAGTAAATTTTATAAACAATGACACGAATCGACGAAGTCAGAAACATCATATTAACCATCAATGAAAAGCTGTCGCGAGTAGACGAATATGTACAATCTTTTAATCCAGAAAACGATAGCATCAGTCGCTTAAAGGCCCGTCAGGAAATCTTGCAAGGACTTCGAAAAGAGTTCGAGCAAACGCAATATGAATTCGAAACGTTAGATTCCAAAACACAACAAGCAAAACTTGATCATCGAGAATCTAGAGTAGAATTTGAAAACAAATATTGCGATCTTATGGGGGATATAATGGACATTATTGATTCTTCACAGACGAAATTAGCCGCTGCGAAATCGCTAAATCATGATAAAAGAGAAATCCTCCCTAATCTTCCGGTTTTAAATCTAAAAGCTTTTTCGGGCAATTAAAAAGACTGGACTAATTTTGAAAACTGTTTCAAGTCTGTAATAGGTGAGAACAAATCATTAAATAATCGTCAAAAACTGCAATATTTAAAATCTTGTTTGAAAGAAGAAGCTTTAAGAGCAATCGAATCTCTGTCTATCAGCGAAGAAAATTACGTAAAGGCGTGGGAAATTCTGGAAAAACGATTCAAAAACACGCGTTTAATTGTACAGGACCACATCACGTCGATTCTAAACGTGGCATCAATCAATAAATCAACTTGTACATTGCTTCGCGAATTATTGGATACTGTTATCACAAACATAGCAGCCTTAAAAACATTAACGATTCCGGTAGAATCTTGGGATGCGTTAATCGTACCAATAATCAGCGAGAAACTAGACTATAATTCAAAAAGGGAGTGGCAAGCATCTCTAGACAACCCAGTTCCAACTTATGATCAATTGATACAATTTCTAGAAAAACGTTGTACAGTCCTAGAGTCGTTGAATTCCATAACAAATAAATCCAATAGTCAATTCAATAACAATCAAAAATCTATATATAATAAACGTACCGTAACAAACATTGCATCAGTGGATCAAAAACGAAACGTGTGCGTATATTGTAAGTCATCCAAACACATAATTCATCAATCTCAAGAATTCCTAAATTTGTCAGTTCAAAATAAAATAGAAAGGATTAGACATTTGAAACTCTGTGTTAATTGCCTCAGAAATAATCATCTTGTACAAAATTGTCGTATTACCAGAAAATGTCGCATATGTAACGAAATGCATCACACATTGTTACATGAAGAAATAACGGAGGCTCAAATTCAGACAACAGTAAATAATCATTCGTTTCATAAAAGGGAATCTACAAACATCGTGTTATTAACCACGGCTGTAGTTTTAATCAAAGATCATAATAACCGATATCAATCATGTCGTGCCTTTTTGGACCCTGGATCCATGTCAAATTGTATCACTAAGGCAATGTGTAAGAAATTACGTTTAAGACTCTTTAATGAAAATTATGAAATCAGCGGATTGAACGACACCGTTAGTACCTCATCACAATCAGCCCTAGTTGATTTAAAATCAAGATTTAATGCGTACACAGCAAATGAAATCAAATGTATTGTAGTTGAAAAAATTACGGAAAGCTTGCCGTTAGTAACAATAAACCCATCCAGTCTACAAATACCTGAAAATTTACAACTAGCTGATCCTAGATTTTATGACAGCGCAAACATAGATTTGTTGATAGGGGGCGACCTTTTTTGGTCTTTGTTATGTATCGGACAAGTCTCCCTACCGAGAGGTATTATACTTCAAAAAACACATTTTGGATTCATAGCTGCCGGTCCGTACAAGGATACAGATGTACTCAATTGCCCTGCAATAAAATCGACCTCGTGTAATCTGTCCGTAAGTACGGATAAAGCCTTGGAAGAGCAGGTCACAAAATTTTGGGAAATTGAGTCATCAGGTACAGAACCTAATGCGAAGCTAGTATTATCTTCTGAAGAAATGCAATGCGAAACACACTTCAAGTCAACGACAACTCGGGACACAAGCGGAGCATTTGTGATTAAATTACCAAAAAAGGGAAATGCTATAGACATTGGCGAATCAAAAAATCTTGAAAGGAAATTTCTCAAAGACGAACAGTATAAATTCCGTTATTCAAAATTTATTCAAGAATACTTAGAACTCGGACATATGAAAATATTAGAAACAATTCCTGGGGAAAATAAGTTATATTTACCTCATCATGCGGTGCATAAAGAATCTAGCACTAGTACAAAGCTGAGGGTTGTTTTCGATGCGTCCGCGAAAACTTCGAATTGTACTAGTTTAAATGATCATTTAATGTGTGGCCCAGTTATTCAGCGTGATTTATTCTCTATAATTTTAGAATTTAGAACCTTCCAGTATGCTTTAAACGCGGACATCACTAAGATGTATCGTCAAATTCGTATGCATGATGAGGATGCTAATTATCAATTAATACTATGGCGCGACAACCCTAATTCATCATTAGAAACTTATCAGCTGCTGACTCTAACTTACGGTACCAAACCGGCTAGTTTTATCGCTACTCAATGTTTAGAAGAACTCGCGATTCTCAACGCTGAGAAATATCCAAAGGCAATTCACATCTTAAGAAACAATTTTTATATGGACGACCTGTTGGGGGGTGCCAATTCTATTTCTGAGTTAATTCAAATTAGGGACGACCTAATTGGTATTTTAAAGCAAGGCCAATTTGATCTAAGAAAGTTCAATTCTAATAATATCGCGATCATACCTAAGAATTCGAACTCCAATGAATACTCAGATGTAGATTTCAATAAAGGCGAAAATACAAAAATTTTAGGTTTGTCCTGGAACTCTAGAAGCGATACCCTAAAATATGATTTAAATTTAAATACCATTCCGAGAAAGGTTACCAAACGAATAATATTATCTGTTACCTCGAGAATTCTTGACCCATTAGGTCTAATAGGTCTGATTATAATGAAAGCAAAAATTATTTTACAACATCTCTGGTCCTTGAAGTTAGGCTGGGATGAATCAGTACCTATGTCGGTACATAACGCATTCACCAATTTTATATCAGGTTTGCATCACTTGAAAGACATAAAAATTCCTCGCAAAGTCATATCACACTCGGCCAATATTTTCGCAGAGCTTCATGGCTTTTGCGACGCCTCCCAGCAAGGGTACGGGGCGGCATACTTAAGATCAGCGGATGATGTAGGGAATTATAATATTAGTCTTATGTGCTCAAAATCGCGAGTTGCACCACTGAAACAGATTACTCTACCGCGGCTGGAATTATGCGGGTCTCTACTACTCGCGCGGTTAATTTCAAAGGTGCGCAGAAACATATCAATCAATATCGTACGTAAAATTCTGTGGACCGACTCAAGTATCGTTTTGGCCTGGATTAATACACCTGCACAGTCGTTAAACATTTTTGTTGGAAATCGGATTTCAGAAATTACATCCTTAACGACACCTACAGATTGGCGACATGTCCGTTCAGAACAAAACGCAGCAGATATTTTGAGCGGAGGGGCACACCCCTCCGATATTATTAATAGTTCAATATGGTTTAGCGGACCGGAGTTTCTAAATTACCCGGAAAATCAATGGCCTAGATCGCATTTAAATCTGAACATTCACGAACTACCTGAGAAAAGGAAACCCATAATTCTGTGTCACACAAACACGTGGTCAACAACTCTTTTAAATAAATATTCCAATTTAGTAAATTACAAAAAGTTGTAGCTTGGCTGAACAGATTCGTAAACAATTGTAGGAATCTCAATAAAACACAAACACCTGTTCTAAGTTCAAAGGATCTCAATAATGCAACTATCACAATATGTCGCATTGTACAACAAACTGATTTTGGTACTGATTGGGCATATATGAATAATGACAGGCCGCTTCCGAACAATTCAAAATTACTTTCTTTAAATCCGTTCATGGACGAATACAGACTTATACACGTCGGGGGCAGATTGAAAAACGCCGACATTGATAATGACGTAAAATACCCAATTTTACTACCCTAAAATAATGCAGTTTCCAAATTATTAGTGAAACATGTACATGAGAGTCAACTACATGCGGGCCCCCAGGCCACTTTGGCCGCCTTTCGCCAAAGATTTTGGATCATTTCTGCTAGAAGTGTCATACGTCATACCTTACACTATTGCCAACCATGTTTCAAGGTTAATCCGACAAAGACGGAATTCAAAATAGGTAATCTCCCCGCACCCAGAGTGCAAGCGGCGCGGCCGTTCATAACTACCGGAGTAGATTACGCAGGACCTATTCAAGTGAAGGAATCACGTGGACGAGGCAAGCGACTGATAAAAGCCTATATCGTACTATTCGTCTGCTTTGCGACAAAAGCCATCCATATTGAAATAGTGACTGACTTATCAACCGAAGAATTTCTCGCGGCTTTCCGTCGATTTATGAGTAGACGCGGTTATCCTCGCTATATTTATAGCGACAATGGCACTAACTTTATCGGGGCAAAAAATTAATTGAAGGAAGTGTCAATATTTCTGAAAAATCATCACGACTATGTCGCAAATAGTCTATTAAATCATAACATTAATTGGCATCTAATACCACCAAAGGCACCTCATATGGGAAGCCTCTGGGAATCGAATATTAAGTGCATGAAAAAACATTTAAAGAAAGTGTTAATTCTCATTTAACTTTGTCCAAATGTATACGTTGTTAGTGCGAATCGAAGCCTGTTTGAATTCCAGACCGTTAATACCTTTAACTTCTGATCCCAATGACCTTCAAGTCCTTACCTCGGGTCACTTCCTTATTGGAGAGCCACTAACAGCACTTCCAGAGTACGATCTCCAAGAAATTCCGCTAAACCGCCTGTCCCGGTGGCAATTGGTCGAGAGACTTCGTAAACATAATTGGTCACGATGGACCCGAGAATATTTAACCAATCTACAAGCTCGCACCAAATGGTATCACAACAAGCCAAGTAAAAACCTCATGGGATCCATGGTGATTCTTGTTGAAGACAACCTGCCATCACTGTCATGGGAAATGGGAAGGATCTGCGATGTGCACCCAGGAAATGATGGTCATGTACGAGTAGTCAGCGTAAAAACTGCTCAAGGGGTAGTCAAGCGTTCCGTGGGGAAGGTGTGCCTCATACCGGTAGAAGACAATTTGTGGTCCAGTGATAGTGACAGTGCTTAGACGCTGAAATTGCGGCGCGAAAGAGTGTTTCGATAACCGAAGTGTTATGTATGTCTATTGTATATATGCATCATCTTTTATACGTTTACTAACTCTAATGTATGTCTTCTTATAAGTATCATATGCGTATATTGTATTGTATTGGTATACCGCAGGGAGAAATTTGAATACAAATGCATATTGTGGATTGTTGAAAGCTTGTTAGCTTCAAGGGGGCAGTATGTATGATCTACACAATCTTGATGGAACAGCTCCCACCCTCATGCCATTTTCTACCTGCTAGGGTAGCTTGTTTCATAGTTTGTAAGTGAAATAGAACAAGATATTATATTCCTGAACGTTATAGAGTTAAGAAGTAAGTTATTTGTAATAAAGTGAAAATAAGCAAGTGTTTGAGTTTCAATCAACAACATTCGACCTACGGTCATTTCAGATGACTATCTTCAAAAACACCCGTGCGTCGCCCATACGCTTAATTTGAGCGTCACAGATGCTTTATCTAGTGTTGAGGAATTAGTGTCAATCTGGAAAAAGTGTAGAAATCTTGTTGGACATTCCAACCACAGCGTTTTGGCAAGTGAAAAATTAAAAAGTGTGCAAGATCAGATGGGTTGGCCAATTTTAAAAGTAAAGCAGGATGTCGCCACAAGATGTAACTCTCGTTTCATAATGATTGAAAGATTAGTACAGATCAGAGATCCATTGTGCGTGGCTGTAACCAATCTATGAAGAGCTTCCGAACCTTTGAATGCTGGGGAGTGGAAAATACCTGCATTCAAGTTTTAACACCTGCGAACATCTTGACATCCATTTTATCTGCTGAAAAGTATCCAACTATTTCTCTTGTAATTCCCCTAGTTGGAGGACTCCAGTTCAATTTAAGAAATATCGGCACCGAGACTAATATAGGTGAGATATTAAAAGATAACTTATTAGAAACGATGACACGTAGGTTAGGTTGTTTCGAAACTAATAAAATAGTGGCGAAAGCTTGTTTTCTGGACCCACGATTCAAAAAAGTGGCATTCGGTTCAGATGAAAATGCAAATAAAGCTCAATCCTGAATAACAGGAATTTACACAGCTTATTACAAATAAAACGTCATCAGTGCAAATTGATCCGGAACCACAAACATGCTCTCCTTCTAACAAGGTTTCCTGGTCACATTTCGACCACCAGTTGTCGAGAATTCATTTCAATCTACTCCATCATCCACAGTTATCCTGATCGTAAGACAATATTTGGAAATGCCACAATCGAACAAGAAATCCTTTAGAAAGTTGGGCAAACCATAAGCCGCTTTTTCCCGAATTATATCAACTTGCCATGATATATCTGTGTATACCGGCGACATCGGTACCCTCAGAAAGAGGGTATTCCAAAACTGGACAACTGACCAAAGCCAGAAGAAACAGACTTGCCCCAAAAAATTTGATCTATATGGTGTTCCTGAATTCACAATTTTAGTTTGTTCGTTTAACAATTTAATTCCATTTTGTTCAATTGTTTTTACTAAAAACTTTAGCTTGTGTTGTTTGTTTTTAATTTTGTTTATTCCCTTCCAGAATATTTTTTGTACATTGTTAATTATTACATATACATTAGTGTGGTCCTTATTTTTCGAGTTTTCAAATATTATCGCGGCATCTTTCCATTCGATGCTCTACTATAAAATATGGAATAGCAAATTTTTTTTAAATTTTTGGACCAAATTTAGAGGTTGCTACCAGTTCACAAACTAACGAAAAATTATTGTATCGCCACTTCGACTATGGATATCACTAATTGATTCAGAGAAGTGTTGATTTCGCGTTGTTAAAGTGAAACATGCAGAGACACCCCTCTCCTGCACCTACGCATCGAGATGAAGCCCGCCGAGAGAAAGAAGAACGACTTCTGAAACTGCGTGAACGTGATAAATATCTCGGCTTTGACAGAAAAGTGCTGTTTTTCTTCTTTGTCATCTACCACCGCCAGCGAAGAAGAAACTACAACTGATTCAGAAGTTCCATCAGAATCTCCGAAAGTGCAACCATCCCAAAAACGAACTGGAAAAGACATTATTAGCATCCAACTAGCTTCTAGTCTTGATGTCTCTAAATTGAGTGACAGAAAAGCAACTATGGTCGTAACATCTACTTTGAAAAGTGCTGGATATGATCCATCAGAGTTTAATGACAACAGATCTTCCATTCGTCGGCACCGTTTGAAAAATCGAAAAGCAGTTGCAGAGTCTCTCAAAAGCGACTTCGAACCTAATTTTCCATTAACAATTTACTGGAATGGCAAGTTAATTGAAGATATTACTGGGCAGGAAACTGTAGATCGGCTGCCAATTTTGGTCGCGGGAGATGGGATTGATCAACTTCTAGCAGTCTGGAACGTGGAACAAGTGAAGCAAGTGCATCAGCTATCTACGAAACAATAAATTTATTTAATTTGAGCGATAAAGTGAATTGTTTGTGTTTTGATACAACTGCTGTAAACACTGGTTTAAGAAATGGAGTTTGTGTTCTTTCAGAGCGAAAAATGAAGAAAGACATGCTTTGGCTTGCATGTCGCCATCATATAATGGAAATTATTTTATCAGCTGTAGTGGATCAATCGCTCGGTTCGTTTAGTGGTCCTGATTTTCAATTATTCAAAAGGTTTAAGAAAAATTGGGTCAGCATTGACCAAAGCGACTACAAAACAATAATTGATGACACGAATCAAGTATCCTTGTCGAGTCCGCTGCAGACAGAATTTCTTTTGCAAAAAAAACAATCACAAGCACATCAACCTCGAGATGACTACAGGGAATTATTTTTTTTTTAGGAAAGTTCCCGAAAAAGGTGTTTCATTTAGGAAAACCTGGCGGTCTACATCGAGCTAGATGGATGGCACGGGCTTTGTACTGTTTGGAAATCCTATTTAAACATCAGTTTTAACTGATCATGGGATCTAATCGGTGAGGGAAAAGTACATTGAAGGGATCTCCAGCAAACAGGTACCTAGTTATTTAAATTTGAAATTGATATTATGTTGATTGTAATACTTAATGAATATACAATTTTTCGAAATTGTTCCTCTCGCGATCGTAATTCAGCATAACGATATATTTTTCATGTCTTCATGATGGAATCTGTTATTTTGTGCTTCAATTAAATATAACGTAGTCGGCTAGTTTCATCCCAAACAAGGATACTGCAGACTAGGTAGATTTTCAGTTGTGTGATTGCGTAATGTTAAAATATTTTGATGAACCATACATGAAAAATGCTGAGATGAGTCAATTAGAACTTTAAAAGATATTTAGCTTGCAGTAGATGCATTCAGATTGAATTTTTGAACGACGTTGAAGGTATAGCATTATTTTACAGTTTATCACTTTTTATAAGTCTAATCCAATATAATAATAATTAAGTTCGATTTAGTAGTTTTAGTATTCAATTAATAATAACAGGCTTCTACAATAACAATGGAAATATTTTAATGTAAGTATACACGAAAGAGGAATAAATAACGAATATTCAAGTCAGAGGTGAGTTCTTGAACATTTCAGTTTTATGATATATCTAGTATGTCCTATGAAACTGTTTTTGATTCACAACACGGGATGATATGTAATTAACCAAAATGTAGTTCTTCGTAGGGCCGTACCGTCAGATATTCCGTATATAGAAATGCTATCCAACTCCTGATTTCAATTAGATAAACGAATCATATGTATTTTGTTCCGATTCAGACAAATATTATCACATTATCATGAATTTTTATGGTATTCACATTTTGTCAATGTTTATAATCTGTATTCATTCTTCGGCATACAATATTGAAACAGCAACACATAGATTGAACTAATCTCAAAATAAAGAAATAGCATTCATTCAGGTTACTGTTAGTTTAGTACATACGTAATCCAGTTCAGATACACAAATAATCTGACGGTAAGAACGAATTCAGAATATGAAAAGAACTAGAAGAAAACTCCAAAATTAAATTATCTTTGTGAGTGATAAATTTCTGTGTTTTAAAGTTAATCCTGCTACTTTATTTTTGAAATACCACTTTGACAATGAATCTAGGAAATATGAGTCAAACTTGTGTGTGATTCATCAACTCAAGTCACATATGTCATCTGGTAATGATTGCCGAAAGGGTAACTTTCCTCACTACACATATGATATAGTGTAAGGGAAGTATTGTAATCGTATTGTAATTCATATATCCTGCTGGTATTGTTACCGCAAATATTCAGTATGATATTAATGTAAAGATACAGATAAAAACATATTAAGATTTGCGTCAGAGCGCCTACAAGGTTGGTCAAGGTCACGGCACGTGCTAAATATACCAGTGCCGTGCTGTTTTCACCTTAGTCGAATTCACCATGGGCCTTATCAGTTAGTCACTTACTCAAGGGTATGTGGTGTTTTTCAATTGAATCTATATTTTCTATATTTTTCAGTAGTAGCGTGCTCCTATCGCTTATTCCCCTGTCTGTCCTTCTGCCTGTCTGTTCATTAGCCCGTCTGCCTGTTTTTATATCTGTCTGCTTGTATGTCTGTCTACAGGTATTTGCATCTGTCTGCCTGCCACGCCGAAAGGGCACTATATGTCTGTCCGCTTGTCTGCTAGTATGTCTGTCTGTATATCTGTTTGACTGGTGATTTGATAAACATGAAATTACAGGGTGATCGAAGATTCGGATATGCACCATAGGCGCGAGTGGTTTTCGTAGATAATGAGGTTTTAAAATAGCGGTGGAAGACTAGATCCTTCTGCACTGCACGGAAATATCGGTATATATACATTTACAGGCTTCTTTTAGATGTCGCAGCGAGCAGATGTAGTAAAAATACTTCTATTTAGTTTGTTATACTAGGAAGTGATGTACAGGATTTTTTTTGTGCATATATCTCGGCAGAAACAAGGTGTAATATTAACAAATCGCTGAATTCGATTCAAACAACGATAGCATGATTAGGAACAAGACATTTGAAATTTCAATCGAGTTTATCAGCTTCACACTGCACTGTTCAGACACGTGCTTCAATATTCAGACACGTGTTCAGACACGTGCTCCAACATTCAGACACGTGTTCAGACACTTCAACATTCAGCCGATCAACACCTGAGAAAGACAGTCAATGTACAGAGATATATGTGGTAAGAGCAGGGCTAGGCCCAAAGATAACAGGTCTCTCATTCCACTCTTCTGGGCATCACAACAGGCCAGGCACTTCTGAAGCTCTACTTGGACTTCTAACACCCCACTATAATGGAACAGCGGCTGCCGAGGGATTGCGGGTGTGCCTCTTAGGGAAAAGGAGAATTCATAATGCCCTATAATTGACGAAAACTATCGGGGAGAACTATTATCATTGGGGGCTCTGAAGATGCTGCGTGACCATATAAAATCGATGCAGAAGAGAGGTTCTGGTGTGAATTCGAGAAAAGAACTTCAACAGACGATGACGTCATCATCGTTTACGAACTATGATGGTCGGATGAGGAATAGAATGCGAATAATAATGATTAGATGAATATCTACGTCACAGGACTGGTACTTCTGGATATCGCGCCATGATTGGATAATTTGGACAGGGCTAAATTAAATGGTTGGCATGCGAATCGTATGAATAGAGGATTGTAATCTAAATTACAAATAATCAAAAACAAAATATTCAAGTACTTACAAAATCTATACCAAGGTCTGTATATCTCAAATGCCGAAAACCGAACTATGAAGTTCCTTTTCAGTGTATCGCTTTGTAATTCGAAATTGAATCGCCTCGTAAGGTAATTAGGTCTAGAAATTTATTGATGATATGTTTAACAAAGGTGTGTTTTATCAATTAGAGGTTTGATAAAAATTTGATAAACAGTATTTACCTAAACATGTCACGTACTGATGAGATCGATTTCCTAATACATATAATAAAATGTAAGCTATTTGATAGTTGAAAATAAAATATAACTTATCAGAATGCGGCTTTAAAATGTATGAGTTTCCTTATGTTTCGAAATGAAAATTACTCTTATCTAATTCAGATAACGAGCAGTAGCCCGCGCGCTTTGTAACGTATAAATTTCTTATCTTATATCAGTCGGCATGAAAATAAAAATTACTAATACGAGAGGGTTACAGTTTAAAAAGGTTGAATATTCTGAATTTTCTATTTAGATATGTTTACATCAAAGTTATCCAATTAGCACAGGTCATGTAGTTATCTATGCGTAGGGTCCCTATCCCTGACGCTTATAATTATGAGGATGAGTACTTTTTTCTCAATAGCCACGTCAAATTATTCTGAAATGTAATTTATAGGATTATAATTTCGCTATCATTTTTATAAACATTGTTTGCCATATATAGAAAAAGGCATTGTTTTCCACGCCACCCATAGGAGGTACAATGCTAGGTGCGCTTTTTTCAAGTAGTTTCGCCTTTAGCCCTAATCCACTATAGATATGTTTGAATCATCCTTTTCTCACCCAGGGGTACTATTGGGTCTTTATTTGCCTCCTTTGTTATTTTTAAATATTGGGTCTTTTTTATGTTTTGTTGCCTCTTTTGTTATTTTAAAATATTGGGTCTTTTTTTATTATGTTTTGTTGCCTCTTTTGTAATTTTTAAATATTGAGTCTTTTTTGTTATTGCTTTTTTTTATACTTATTCCCCTAGGATGGCAAAAATGATGATTCAAGACATACCTATTAAAACAACAAGCTCAAAATAAATGAAAAACGTTTCAGTGTGTGTAATATCCTCTCATTGCTGAAGTATTTTTTTGAAGCAATTCTATATGTTGTAAGAGACATTTCTATATATGCAGAATCAAAATATATTGAGTGTATCTTCAGCTATGTTTAAATTCTTTTCACTACTTTATACCCATATGGATAAGATGTATTTTCGTTAGGAAAGAAGCGCTTCAGAGATACAGGCTTGTACTCTTTCTTGACATCGACGGAGATTACCTCGTGTTCTTTCGTGCGTCGAATTTGGCGGGAGGTTATATATACAGGCTCGGACTTTTCCAGTATCATTTTGACTATGGAAACGAAATTCACCACCTTAGATGCAGAATAACTAAGGGATATACCCTTAACCTTACAGGTGTTTATATACTCTGCAGCCGCTGTGGACCACACCCTGTATGCGTAGTTTTTGGGGCCTCCCGAGGCAAAAGCCTCAATGTATGAGCCGGGCCCATAGGCTTCTAACTCATCGGTCATTTCCCCTAAAAACGATCCTGTGGGTGGTTCCCACTCACCCTCTCTCGAAACGTAAATGATCGAGTCAGTATCAAAATACAAAACTCTTTTTTCCAGTTTTTCCAAATAACTGTACAATTTCAAGCGAGCTTGGGCTGTTACGAAGGCCGCTATAACCACATTTACTGTGGAAAGTGGTGAAAAAACCTCCTCTCGCTGCAGCTAGGCCAGGGTTATTTACGATGCTGGAAAACTCTAGTACAACCTCTTCACGTAGAAGGTACTCTTCGATCTTTTTCGGCCTGACTACAACAATTACCAGGCAAGCCCGAGGACTCCTGTTTTATTTTAATGAATTTATTCATCATGCCGGTGAATAAACCTGTAACATTTTCACCATACTGTGTGGTTTCATAGCTCCAAATTTCATGGACCTTTTGCATGATGTACCCCTTTTCTAAGGCCTTTATGACCTCGTCTAATGTCCATGTGCCAGTTAATGATCTTTCAGCCTTATTATGATTACAAGGCTGTTTGTTCATTTTCTCACCGCACAGCTGACATAGAACGAACATCAGTTTGTCGTTCATTTTCATTGGTAGTACGGGTAGATAGAGATCTGTCGGAGGTAGAATTGTGCATTTTATCAGGCCCGATGTTTCATGTAAATCAAGGGTGCTACATTCCTCATCCACATACACCTTGGGATGTCTGTGTATTTCAACTGCGTTAATTACCAAGAGGATTAGGATAATTTAAATAAATAACTTAAACTCACTTAAAAGTCGTGTTTATTTTGTAAAACATAGAGACAAGAAGACGTTGAATATTGACAGTTTAGTGTGTTCCTAAACTCACGTCACAGTTCAGCCAACCTAACAACATAATTCTCAACATACTCCCCAACTTGCCATAAAACTACAGTTGTTTTATGCAACCAAAATTATTTATTAAATACTAGTACATCTTATAATGTTATAATCAGATGACACCAAAATTACGTTTACATCTAGAATATGTAGTTGAACTTATCATAACACAAATAGGTATTATAATATAAATTGAACAAATAAATTAAAATACAAAAGCAATAGGTATAAGAAAAGTAAAACATTAACTATTATAGAAATCGACTAGGGATGTTTATTTCTCGACCGCTCCTAGTCGTCTGTTTATTATCAGCTTTAACATTTACAAAATCTTTTTCAGTATCAGCGATCTTGGTCTCTTTTTCCTCACTAGATATCTCCAAAGGATATAACCGTTTAAGATCCCGAACTATTTTTCCTGTAGCTGTTTTTAATTCAGCTATACGCTCCCCACCATCAGGACCAGCAATTAATTTTTCTATCAAACCCAAAGGCCAATATATTCTTTTGCAATTGTCTGTTCCTATCAATACCACATCTCCTATTTTAACAGCTGCTTTCTTACCGGGGCTTTTACTTGTTAAATACGCTAAATATTCGATCCGGAATCTATCTTTTAACTGTCTTTTCAAATCTAATAAGTAACGACGCCTTACATTTAATGAATTAAAATCGACTACATCCAAGTCTAAAACTTCATTCCCACCAAGATCTTGTAAAAACATAGCCGGAGTGAGTGGAACCAAATCCTCACTCTCACCAGACACATAAGTCAGTGGTCGCGAATTAATTAAGCTTTCACACTCGCAAATCAATGTATAAAGTTCTTCGTACTTTAAAGAGGTTTTACCTAAAGTACGTTTTAACATTCCCTTTAGGATACCTACTAGCCTCTCCCACCACCCTCCCCACCATGGGGCTAACGGTGGAATAAATTTAAATTGAATTTTACGTAAACTACAAAAATCTTGAATATTCTCCAAACTAGAAAGTGCATTACTTGCGCCTATAAAATTTGAGCCATTATCTGAGTAAATTACTGAAATTCTTCCCCTCCGCGCAATGAATCTTCGAAAGGCCATAATAAAACATTCCGTAGATAGTGACGTCACTACCTCTAAATGCACGGCCCTAAAAACAGCACAAGTAAATAGTACTACCCATACTTTTTCACCACCTTTCAATATTAGGGGGCCTGCCAGATCAACGCCACTAGTTTCGAAAACTTTACTTTTGTAATCTATTCTATTTTTTTTTTGGAAGCGGCGCATTAGGAGTACTAAGTGCTTTACTAGAATGCCTTTTGCAAGCCACGCAATTGCGTGTTACACGATTGACGGCTTTTCGTCCTCCTAAGACCCAATAATCTTCCCTCAATTTAGACAGGAGGGTTTGAGTTCCTGCATGCAAATGCTCCAAATGCTTACTTCTTATCAATTTTTGAACAATGTGATGACCTCCAGGCAATAGTATTGGAGACTTAAAATTTTCACTGTCATCACCATAAATTAGCCTTGTTTTTACTCTAAGTAAATTACATTCATCATCGGAAAAAATGCTGTGTCCTTTTATACTTACAGATTTTAGGTCATTTCCAAAGGTATCAATTTGAACTAAACGAATTAATGACATTTCAGCTCTTTGAATCTCATTAGAATCGAATGATTTTGTGAAAGTCCTATCCCCACTTTTGATACTACTATTATTACGAAATCTAAACATCCATGCTATCATTCGAATTAACCTATAGTAATTGGCAAAACGATTGAGGTAATTACCTGATATATTCTCTTGACTAACCACAGACGCAGCCGTGACTGTCTTTTTACATTCTGCTAGAACCAGACTTTGATCTACCTCAATTTCTAACTTAGGCCACGACAAAGGTGTCTCTTTCAACCAATTTGGAGCTAACCACCATTGTGATTTCACCAAGGATTTAGCATCACAACCGCGAGACGGTAGGTCGGCTGCGTTCATTGAGCCAGGTACATGGAACCAGTCTTTCTCATCGGTTAGAGATAGTATTTCTCTACACCTATTTCCCACAAAAACATTCAAAATAAGGGGTTTTTTCAACCATGTTAATACAATGGACGAATCTGTCCAATAATAAGTCTTTACATCTGTTATATTTAGGGATGTCTTAACCTCACTGGCCAAGCGAGCGCCTATTAAGGCAGCCATTAGTTCTAATCTAGGGATAGTGACACTACCTTGCAATGGCGCAACTCTCGCTTTGGCTGAGACCAAACTGGTATTTATTCCCTCATTATGTTCCTCTCTCATAAAAATACAAGTTGCATACGCACGTTTTGACGCGTCACAAAAGACATGCAGAGAGCAGTGCTCTCTGTTTGAACTAGAGAGAACTAACTTTCTAGGTACCCGGCATTTCGACAATAATCCTAACTGATTAGCCCAAGACCTCATCTTATTATTGATATGTTCAGGTAATGGATCGTCCCATCCTATTTTTAGACTCCACAAATCTTGTAAAATAATTTTTGGAATTATTGTAACAGGGCAAATTATTCCGATTAAATCAAAAACCCTTTGACTAATAGCTAATAATTTCCTTTTAGTAAAAACTTCGTCCTTTAATAAAGGAAAGTTGTGACTATTTATAAATAACTCGTCACGCCATCTATCCCATAACATACCTAACACGGGGGTTTCATCATCTGTCGTTGGCATAGGGTGTTGTGATGTGTCCATAGTCCACATCCAACATCTTAAATTAAATTTACCTCGACACATAAGAACTTCACTCTGTTCGATGAAATGTTCTAATTCGTTAATATTGTCAACAGATGTTAGACAATTGTCTACATAAATTGATTCTTTTAATTGTACAGCGGTACGTTCATAACTAGGAGGTGGAACATTTAGAATATATTTTAAAGTTCCTGCTAATAAGAACTGGCTTGATGTTACCCCGAATACTACTCTATTATGTCTATATACAACAATTTTTCGTTCATTATTACATACATCCCACCATAAAAATTTAAAAAATTTCCTATCTTCTTCCACAACCGATATTTGTAAGAAAGCCTTCTCTACGTCAGAAATTACTCCTATTTTCTTTTCTCTAAATTTTATAATCAAAGGAATAATATTTTCAATTAAGTTGGGGCCTCTGGCTAAACATTCGTTCAAAGATAACTCACCCATTGCCTTGGAACTAGCATCAAAAACTGGCCTTATTTTTGTACTGGCTTCCTCCTTCAAAACAGGTCTGTGAGGGAGATAGTAACCCTCTCCATCGTCATCCAGAACTTGCTCCACTATACCTAACTTTTTCCACAAATTTAACACATCATCATATTCGTTAAATAAATTTTTAAAAATTAAACCTTTGGTCATGGTTAATAGCCGTTTTTCGGCTATTTCATGGTTACTTTTCAAACTACCACTACCAACTATCCACGGAAGCCTTACTATAATTCGTCCCTCTTTGTTAAAATGTACTTTACTCAAAAAATCATTTAATACATCGTCATTATTTAGGTTTGCATCCATTGGATCATTGATACCTAATGTTTCTAGAGACCATAAATCAGCTGTACTGAATGCTACAGTGACAGTATTGACAATACAAAATGTAGAACTGCACTCACCCATAAGTGTCCAACCAAGTTTGGTTTCCACGGCTACTAAACCATTTTCTATTTTTTCTAATTTACCTGTCAATATATGCCCTAGATAATCGGCTCCTATTAAAATATCAATATCACTATTCTCACTTTTTAAATCTGAAATCTGAATTCCCTTATTACCTAATTGTGAAACTACATACTCAGATTCCAGTTTGGGGATATTTTCACAAATTTTATTTTGATCAATTAAATCAATTACTATATTAAACGAGTTTTCTAAATTAGACAGGCATAAATTATAAATGTTGCATACTCTACTACTTGTTTTTAAACCACCAAACAAACATTGTTCCAAGACCTCCGTTTTAACAGGAGTAATATCAAGCGATTTTATAACATTATGTTTAACATAGGACCTCTGACTTGCAGAGTCGCATAACACCCTTAATTTAAGTTTGTTATTATTTTTAATGACATACACGATGAGGGTTTGAAGCAATGTCCGTTTTTTAAGGTTATTCAAACTGGTAAATACTTCAGTAAACTTATTCTCTACCTCTTTTGGGGGATCGCGTTCTTGACACATTATTGGGTGGTGTCTTTTATGACATATAATGCAATTGACATATGTTCTGCAATTTTTTGCATTATGAAAACGCTTTCAGCAAAGAAGACAAGCTGAATTTTCTTTTATTAATTTGACCTTGTCTTCATATTTCAAATCTCTAGCTTTTACACAGTCATGACTAGCATGACTCTTGTCGCAAAAAATACAAGTTTTTGGTACATTTTTATTCATCTTACTCTGATGTGTTGAAGTAGTTAAAACAGCAGCTGTGGGTACATCATTGGATGGTTCTTGAATGTGCTTCTGCCTTGATTTCCCTTCCAAAGCTAAACCAAAACCGTCCTTGGCAAGAGATCTTCTTTCTTCACTATTGACTTCTTTTTGTAAAAAGATCATTAGATTCTCTAGCCGTTTTTGTGTGTTGTTCGAAGTATCGTCCGTTCTTTGCCATACTTGCAGAAGTTCACTTGGTAGACAGGACTCAACTAACGGAAATAATAAGCTAGCACACTTATCAGTGGTTACTCCCAAAGTTTCCAATGACCGCAAGTGACACTCTAATTTATCATACAATTTGGTAATCGACATTTTTTCTTTGGATACACAATTTTTTAACACCAACCCCAGCAGCTCTCGTACATAGATTTCTACTAATAATTCGTCCCTTCCGAATCTTTCTTTTAGACAAGTAATTATTTTATTATAATTACTTCCACAAGGAGGAAAACTTTCGACGAGTTCTCTTGCCCTAGATCTTGGTGTGGTGGCCAATAACAAATATTGTATTTTGTCCTCGTCTGGTATACTTGAATCGTCATTAATTTTGCTGAATTGTCCCCAAAATGACAACCAGTCTTTTACATTGCCGGTAAACTTAATAAACTCAAAATTCGGCAAATTCAGTTTTCTCGTAGCACTAATTGTAGCAGTTCTGCTGTTGTTTAGAACATCTACATTGGTTTGATTAATATTTGTTATTTCTTCTATTTTTAAAATACGAGCTTCTGCTTTCTTTAATATACATAGAAACTTACTACGGTAATCATCCTGAGTGTCAACTTCAGCTTGAAGATCAGCTTCAGATACAGCGTCGTCTTGAATGAGTGTTTCTTTAATAGTTTCATCAAGTTTTGAGAGAGCTTCAGTCTTTTCTTTTAACTGAACAATTGCTGCTTCGATTTCAGGCACGGAATCACTAATTAATAAAAGTTCTAGTTTAGATATAACCTTGGTCAATGCCGCTCTCGTTACACTTCGAAGTTTTTTATCCTTATCCATCTTAGCAATCATAAACAAAAATAAACAGTTGATTAATTATTGAGTCCTGTCACGGTCGCCATTATGTGTATTTCAACTGCGTTAATTACCAAGAGGATTAGGATAATTTAAATAAATAACTTAAACTCACTTAAAAGTCGTGTTTATTTTGTAAAACATAGAGACAAGAAGACGTTGAATATTGACAGTTTAGTGTGTTCCTAAACTCACGTCACAGTTCAGCCAACCTAGCAACATAATTCTCAACAATGTCCTATAGGAAATTTCCCATATTCACACACCCAGGGGTATAGCGAACAAACGTCCAGGTATTTAATTTTTACCCCCTCACGGCATACATAATGCTCCACCCTGTTACCCGTCCGACCCCCAAAGAAGGCCTCTCTGGGGTTGAGGGGTAACACGGCTAGAATGGGATGGTTTTCCGTGTACGCTTTAACTTCAGGAGAAATCAAAGTTTTCCGGAAGTCACACTCCCACATCTGAATTACCTCATACCCTAATGAGCGAATTCTGTCCGTTTTAGCAAGTGTGGATTCATACCGGGTGTTGAACGTTTCTGAGGGATTATCACTCAAAGGTTTATCACGCTGTTCTTTGAAACATCGTGGGCAGCCGTGGTAGTAGCACCCCTGAAACTCGAATACCTGATTGGTTTCCGAGCACCACCCGTCAACTTTTACACCTGCAACGACAGCCTCGCGATGTGTTGCAGCTTGTTGAATATCAATACCTTTTTGCTTTTCCTCCCACAACAGCCACTGTATTGCTATTTTGGATTGATTATCCTTAGCACGATACCCATTCTTTGGGATAATCCCAATAGTGTTTGGTTTGAGGAAATTTCGACGGAATACTTTATTACATGTGCTGGCTATAGTGCATGCTTCGGTGAATGGACAAACGTTAGTCTCCGTCAACATTTGTTGACGAAATTTCAGGCAGGAACGGGCCAAAATCTGCACATCTGATATGCAGTAGGCCACGATCTCCCGCTGAAAATCGAAGATATAATTTTCATTCACCTGAGTTGCATGCCAAGAAATTAACTTTTCGCGATCTTCGGCCTTCAAATTATCCGGATCATAAAAGTCTATTCCAGGCATAGGGCCCACATAATTTTGATTCTCCAAACGATTGAACAAATGAGGAAAGTATCCCTTTTTCAATTCAATAAATCCTAAGGCCTTAGGTAATTTTGATAGAGCCATAGGAAAATAATTCAAAGAATCTAAAAATTTCACATTTCCCACCACCATAGAAATTAATTTAGTGCCACGCATAATTAACTCGGGCTTTAAATTGGTTTTTGTCAAAATGTAATTTAGAATAAACTGGTGGTCGAAACCACCACCGTTATGAGCCAGTATAATGATTTTTTTGAATATTTTACGCTGATTTAGAATATATTCCATCAGCCGCTCTATGGGGTTTTTCTGCAGTACCTGCAGCCTTACACAGCATCTCGAACAAATTCGAATGTCATCCCCTATATCCATACACACATTGCAGCACTGTCTAAAAACACATAGATTTGGCTCGTGCAATAGAGAGCCATCAGGTAAAACTTTTTCCTGGCGTGTCTCTAGATAGTAAAACAGGAATAGCAGATCGTCACACTTAGGCTTGCCGGTGTCAGGTTGAATGAAACATAAATGTTCAGAGGGCACATGTTTGTTACAGATTTTGCAGAAAATCTCTCCACAGAAATGCTCACGATCAGCCCTGATTGTTTTCAGACATAAAGAGCACAGCTTGACACTTTCGCAGACAGTGTCTTTCCCTGCCGACCCCCTTTTTTTATGATTTTCAAAACATAAGGGGCCCTTGAAATTCCGTAAGCAATCCGTACATTTCTGCTTCGTTGCCTCTGGGCAGGCGGGGGCCTGCTGGCACCCTGAGCATGTACCACCACATCTATGCTCACGCTTATGATCATAGGGCATGTGACACTCCTCGCAGAAATAATTGCAGCAAAAAGCTGCTGTGAGGGAGACTATAACATTGTAATGGCTTCCGTTGAAAAGCAAATTCAATGAGGGGCCACACCCGTCACCTTTGAAAATGACGTCACGGCCTTTTGTACCATACTGGTACACGACTATTTTATTGGCTGAGAGGTGGGTTTGGAACTGTTGGATCTTTTTCCGTATAAGCGATAGCTACAGCTAGGGCTCGAGGTAGGCAGAGATTGTCTTTATTATTTATTGAGATGATACCTTTGCGTTGGGCAAATTCTTCATCGAATGCATTGTAGTTGGCACCCCTACCCTTGCCTACAGCCATTCTTATCGAAGTTACAAAAGGTCTCGGTATTAAGTCCGCAAGAATTAGACTGATAAATGGAAGAAATCCGGGCCCATATTTCGTCTACTGTAACTTCGCTAGCCGCCTTGAAATCTACCCAGCCAGGGCCACGAGCGGAATCTTTCGAGCAGAATGTGAAACCCACCTGATCGGTAGGTCTCAAACCTTCTGTACCCCGCTGAATAATACCCGTCAGGGCATCTTTTATCCAGCTCACAGGTTCTCCAGAATGGGGTAACTCACGAATTTTGAATTCAACAGTACGTCCCTGTAATCCGAAGCGCTTTATTTTCCTCACGCTATCTTTAATTATTAAAAACTTCTCCATTGCGGTTGAAAGCGTTATTAGGTATTAAAAACAGCTGAAGCACTCGAATATATATGATAGGAATTAGTCGTGAAAACAACTGATAATGCAGTTCAAAATGATAATTGAAGCGCTCAAATATATATATGATAGGAATGTCTAATTACTTAGTTGTAAAAACAACTGATAATAGAATCAAAAGTATACAGAGCAAGATAAGAGAGAAAGGATACTCACATACAAGCACGTCTGCACAGTTGAGGTGTTACGATGATAAAAAGTGAGGAAGCGACACGAGCCCCTATTTATAGGTGACAGCGAACGGGAGGGAAATGATCTGATTGGCTACCTCCTGTTAGAATACAATTCTATCTATATCTCAATATTCTATGACGAACAGGTCATCTTGTAATGTTCTATGTAAAGAACAAGTATTCAATGTATTATTGCTCATGTAAATGTTTGTTATGTTATATTAGAAGAAATATATATCTTGGATTTATCGAGTGATCTTTATTTAATAAATATCAAACGTAACAATAAAACTCTACATCAAACAGGTTATGGTCCCAGATCTTGATATATTCGGGTGGAATTAACTGGAAGTGATAGTGTAGAATTTTGTATCTCTGGAAGTTCGTGGAAACAGAAAGCATGGCGAGCATGAATACACAGGTGGCTAATCTAAAACAATTTGATGGAACCGGATTTTCAAATTGGGAATTTCGTCTGAAACTTTTCTTAGAGCAAAGTGATACATTGCTAGTACTGGAAGAAGATGCTCCGACTCAACAAAATGAATTAGTAGAATTCAGGAAAAAGGATGCAAAATCTAGAAATATTATGGTACAGTGGCTAGCTGACAACATTTTGGAAACAGTAAAGAACAAGAATACAGCCAAAGAAATGTATGAAACATTGAAATATACTTACACTCGTAAAGGTTTATCAATGCAAGTAGATTTGCAGAAGAAATTGAGAAACATGAAATATACTGAAGGAAGTCTGAGTAATTTCATAGAAGAATTTGAAAAAGCTGTCGCAGATCTGAAAGCCAGTGGAGGTAATTTAGAAGAACCTGAAATAATTTGTCAGTTGCTATCAGCAATGCCAGATAGTTATCAAGCTTTAACAACCTCAATTGATTTAATGTTTAGTACAAATACCAAAGATGTTACTGTACAGTTTGTTAAAAGCAAGTTACTGCAGGAAGAAATACGACAAGGAAACAATAATCAAGGAAATGAATCTGTCGCTTTTACTAGTAAATATAGTTCTTTTCGTGGACGAGGCAAAGGACGAGGGCAGTTTATGACAAATGGCAGTGGACGAGGACAGTCTGTGTCTAAATTTTTCTTCAAATGTTATAAGTGTGGCAAACCAGGACACAAACGTAATGAATGTAGAGACAGTACAAATGTAGCTGATTGTGAAAATACAGTCTCCGATGAAATATCATTTGTTGCAAGTAAAACAAATAGTTCAGTTGTGAATGAGGCATCAGAACTACTTTCCAAGTTCTATGACTGTGAAACAACTAATAATGGCAACAACGCCCTATCAGTCACAGATGAAATTCTAACCTTTATTGTCGACTCAGGTGCAACAAATCATCTGGTAAACAAACAAGCACTACTTTACTAATCTACAACAGCGACCTGAAATATATTTTAAGAATGTGTAAAAGGGCAAGAAAAATAACTTATAAAAATACATATCAAGTTAACAAACTAACCTACGATAACATTGCCGCCTGGAGGTTTCTACCAACATGTCCAGAATCGAAAGTTTCTGAAAGGGGTTTAACTGCTGTCGCATTAACTTTGAAATAACCTGTACTAGGCTTATATTCCCAAAAATATATATCAATTTAACAAACTAACCTGCGATAACATTGCCGCGAGGAGCTTTCTACCGACAGGATTAGAATATATCAATTTAACAAACTAACCTGCGATAACATTGCCGCTTGGAGCGATAAGCTACAATCCTCAAAAATATAATGCAAGATTTTTACCATAGACTATATAATAAAACGTTGATAGTTTGTGGCCAATGAAATATACGATTCTATGGTTTGAGCATTTTTGGTATCAAGAGAATCTAGTTCCGACGTAACGTCATTTCTTAAAATGCAAGTAAATGGCGGTTACTGTTTACAATTTTATTTCACGAATAATACGGTTTCTGAATATTGTTGTACCTCTAATTAGCATTTATTTACGAAAACAATGCTATAGGTTGCTAAAAATAACAATATCGTGCAAATTGTGACTATATATATAGGAGAAATACGTGACTGAATATTCCTGATTTGGGACAAATAATTTTTTTTTTTTGGGAAAAAACACTTTTGCGGAGAATTTTCTTTTTCAATTCTACATAAGGAACATGTAAGTACTTTGTAAAAAAATTTTCGTCAAAATCGGAGTTCAAACCCTTATCTGAATAATTACCAAAGTTTTCAAGTATGGGAATTTACATGTAGAAGACACGGAAGGTAGAAAGTTCAAATTGAAAGATTTGTTTCAAAGTGATGATTTGGAATATAATTTATTATCAGTAAAGCGAATAGAAAAAGAAGGATTCAAGGTAATCTTCGAGGATGGAAAAGTGAAGATATGCAGGAAAGATAATAATAAAATATTCTTGGAAGGCAGTCTCAGAGGTAATCTGTATGTTATCTATTTTAGACCTAGATTTTTTAGTGCAAATATTGTTATTAATCAGGACTTGATGCATAGACGAATGGGTCATTCATCTAAATATCCAACAAAAACTTTATGTGAAATTTGTTTAAAAGGAAAACAGTCTCGTGGAAAGTTCAAATCTCTTCCTGATGAACGCAAAGCAAGACGAGTTCTGGAAATAATTTCATCAGATGTTTCAGGACCCATTACACCTCAACTCGAGATGACATGAAATATTATGTGAGTTTCATAGATCATTTCACACATTTTACACAAGTATATCTGTTAAAGAATAAATCTGAAGTCATTGAAAAATTTATAGAGTATGAAGCTCTAGTGTGCGCAAAATTCAATTCAAAAATATCAAAACTTCGTTGTGATAATGGAGGAGAGTTTAGTTCTACAGAATTTCAATTTTTTTGTAAGAAGAAGGGTATACAGATTGAATATACAATACCCAGGAATCCAGAGGAAAATGGAATTGCGGAAAGATTTAATAGAACTATCTTTGATAAATCACGTTGTTTAATTTTTGATTCGGGTTTGGATAAATCCTTTTGGGGTGATGCTCTTTGTGCAGCAGTATATTTACACAATCGACTGGAATCTTCAACAATTCCCAAACACACTACTCCAGCAAAACTATGGTATGGATATGATCCTAATTTGAATAAAATAAAAATTTTTGGTTGTTTAGCATATGCCCATATACCAAAAGAGATTCGTTCAGGAAAATTGGATACACATTCAATGAAAATGATATTCATTGGTTACTGCAATAATGGATATAAATTGTATGACATTGAACGAAAAACAATTGTTGTAGCAAGATCTGTTATTTTTGATGAAAACAGGAATATAAAAGACACAACAAATCCAGAAGTAAAACCAATAGGAACTGTAGAAGCAAATGAAAAAGAGGACAATGATGAAGAAAGAAGAAATCAAGATGATACTAATGATATCAACTCTAGTAATGAAACTGAGGAAGAAAGTAGGAACATTCGTAGAAGTCAAAGAAATAGAAAACTCCCAACACATTCATTTGATTATGACAGGGAATTAATGACAGCCTTATCAGCTGGTAACTTACCTCATGAAATTCCTAAAAGTTATAATGAAGCTCTCAAAATGCAAAATGGATGGGATATAGCAATAAACAAAGAATTGAAATCATTGGAACAAAATCATACCTGGAAAATGATTTCACAACCTCCTGATGCAAATATTATAGACTCTAAATGGGTATTCTGTGAAAAAATGTTAGATGGAAAACTGTTAAAGATGCCAGGTTGGTAGCCAGAGGTTATCAGCAACCATCATTAGAAGAAGAAGTTTATGCACCAGTAGCAAGAATGGTGACACTGAGAGTATTACTTGCCCTAGCAGTAGAAAATGATTTCAACATTCATCAATTAGATGTCCGGTTATCAAATAACGGAAGAAGTTAACTTTGTATCGGCTGTTATTTGGTTGTCTAACACAGTGAAAATTGCAAAATAAATTTTGAGCTTGTGCATAGCGGCGAACATAGTGCCAAAGACGTGTATTAGTGTAGATTTACCCCACGGGGTAGTCGTTGTGCCCGCTGGGGGGGTTGTTTCCCCTATTAGTCGGTACATAAGGTTCACAGTTGCATACCGCAGAACACATTAAGGTATCGTTCTTATCTTTTTTTTGTTCTGATTGACAATATATCATACTGCGACAGATACACGCTCGCTGGTGGGCCAAGAACGCAACCAGATATTTCGATATGTTGTATTGCTTGTTTTATACCCTCGGAATATAAACGAAGGTGATATTATGGGTACCAATACCAGGACTGCTTGCGTCTACACGAGCAGTCTAAATGAAACTGAAACACAAGACAGACATACCAATCGGTCGTACGTTGCTGCAGCTAAGACTACTACAATGGTATTCCCAAAGAAAGAACGGGCAATCGTAATGCATGCGGTGGAACCCTACAAATTAATAGATTATGCCCAATCCCTCAGCAATTTTATAGATCCGAAAGATATACTATTCGCCTCCCGCATCTCAAATAATAGAATTTGCATGTACCTATCGGACATTAAACTAGTGGATAATCTTCTCACAATCCACAAATCGGTATAAGTAGGTGATGTAATGGTACCTATTCGCAGATTCATAACACCGTCAAGGAGAATCGTAATTTCGAATGTGAGCCCTTCGATTCCTCATGATGTCATCGAAAATGCCCTAAACGAAACTGGATTAAAATTGATCTCTCCTGTCTCATTCCTCCGCAGTGGCCTACCCACCGAACGGTTTAGTCATATTCTCAGTTTTCGACGTCAGGTTTACGTTTCCAACACACAAGAAGAAGAATTACAGATACAACCCTCGATGGTCATAACACATGATGAAACCGAATACAGGATATTTCTAACCACAGACAACATGGAATGCTATATATGCAAAAAACCTGGGCATATTGCCAACAGCTGCCCGAACGCCAATCGCATCTTCCCAACTTTAGAAGAAACACAGTCCAACAAGGGTAACAAAAGACCCTGTCCAACTACCTCAACAACAGAACCAGATTCACTGGATATCACTAGTCAAGTTATGCCTCCACCTAGCAATCCAAAGCCCAGCAGCTCTGAACGTACATCGAGGTCGAAACAGGTAACTGACACCAAATATGCTAAAAAAAAACCTAGAAAATCCACGTCAGAAGAACGGCCAACTTCGGATATACATTTTCAATCGATACAGAAGCTATTCACAGTAGGCACTACTCAATACAACATCTCTTTTGAGAAATTCAAAAGTTTCATAGAAAACACATGTGGAAAAAGCGACCCCCTGGTTGAAGCCCGGCGCTTCACCCACGACGTTGTATCACTACTGAAGACCATGTACGATGTATACCCTCACATCCAAGATAGAACACTGAAAGGTAGATTCACACGCATAACTAAGAAAATGAAGAGACAACTCGCAGATGAGGCAGCAGAATTGGAAAGTCTGGCCAGTACCTCTTCCCAGATCTCAGTGGAAGACAGAGATATTACTGAAGAAGACAGAGACATATCACAACTAGATAGGCTGTCCGACTGTTCTAGAGACTCTTATTAGTAGATCCCCAAACACAATAATTATATAATATTATATTCAAGTTGATTCAGTGGAATTGTGATGGATTTTACATGCGACTAGCCCGCATAGCGCAGCTTATATCAGAAACAACTCCAGATATTATATGTCTCCAAGAAACCAATTTCAAACTCAATGACAATCCCAAACTAAGAAACTATGATGGCTATCATCACTGTCGTACTAACTATCTGCGTGCCAGTGGCGGATCTTCTATTTTTGTGAGTGATCGCTATCACTCTAGTAACATACTCATTGCATCTCCCTTAGAGGCTATAGCAGTCAATATCTGGTGTCCTCAGCGTATAACGATTTGCAGCGTATACATACCACCGGACTACAATCTTACAAAATCCGAACTCAACAATCTGCTCAACCAGCTACCAGCACCCTTTATTCTCACAGGAGACTTTAATGCGCACAATGAAATTTGGGGCTCTCAAAAAACATTTGGCCGCGGTAAGATCATCGAAGACATATTAACCTCAACGGATGTATGCCTACTCAATACAAGGGAGAGCACACACTTCAACATTTCCACGGGTACCTTCTCAAGTATAGATCTTACACTCAGCGATCCACGAACCTATCCTAACACAACTTGGCATCCACTAAGGAGCCTTTACGATAGTGACCACTTTCCTATTATGATAACTACATCAGAGAGTAATGCACAACCGCCAACCCAAACTAAAATTTGGAATACAAAAAATGCCGACTGGACATTGTTCAAGAAGATCATTGAAGATAATATACAGCACTATCAACCTAGCGAGAACGTCAATACTTCCGTAAGCGAATTTGTACATATTATCACACAAGCAGCGGAAAATTCAATCGGTCTGACCCTTTTACAACCGCATCGAAGATACGTTCCCTGGTGGAACAGCGAATGTCAAGAGGCAGTGAAAAAATGCAAACAGGCTCTAAATAAGTACCGTAAACACAGAAATATCGAAAATCTGATAACTTTCAAACGACTCAAAGCTATGTCTAAAAGAACTTTGAAACAAAGTAAATTAGACTCTTGGAAAACTTATGTGTCATCAATCACAAATGACACCCCCGCTAATCAGGTATGGGACAAGGTCAAACGTATGAAAGGGGCTAAACCGAATTTTCACATCTCAGCCATCAAAGACGCTAACAATTCCATTCTTACAACAAGTGCAGATATTGCTGATGTTCTGGCCGACTCAATGTCCCGAAACTCAAGTGACTCAAACTTCACGCAAGAGTTCATCACATACAAGAATACCGTAACATTCAGTTCTCGAGATGTAAACCGACACAGTAACACACCTCTGAACTCACACATTACTGAAGAAGAATTGTCATATGCCCTGTCATCATGCCCTAATTCCGCTCCTGGACCTGATAATATCCCGTTTGAGTTCATAAAGAACCTTCCAGCTCCAGCGTTAGAAAGATTACTGAAGTTGTATAATATCGTGTGGACAAAACAAATTTTCCCAGACCTGTGGCACCAATCGACCATCCTGCCTTTCCTCAAGCTTGGGAAACCTAAAGACGAACTATCATCATACAGGCCGATCTCTCTAACTTGCACAATGTGCAAATTATTGGAAAAAATTGTCAATAAAAGACTCCTTTGGTATCTAGAATACAAGAAGCTGTTAAACCCTGCTCAATCAGGATTTAGACCAGGACGAAGCACCACAGATAATTTAGTAGAATTTCACACCGAAATATTAGATGCGTTTGTTAACAAACAGGAGCTTATCGCCGTATATCTTGACATCGAGAGAGCATTTGACAGCATATGGAGAACCAATATAACGCGGAGGTTGGTTGAATGGAATATTGATGGAAACCTTTTTCACTTCATCAATAATTTTTTACATGAAAGAACATTCAGAGTTAGAGTTAACGGAGCATTGTCCAAGACACGCATCCAGCAAAATGGAGTACCACAAGGTTCAGTATTGAGCCCCACTCTATTCGCGATTGCGATTAACGATATTTCCACTCACGTCGAACCACCTGTAAAAATCATTCTTTATGCCGATGATGTCTTACTGTTTTGCAGGGGCAAAAATTTACACTCAGTGCGCTCGCTCGTACAAGCTTCCATCACTCAACTAGAATCATGGTCGAAGACTACTGGGCTAACGTTTTCCAACACAAAGACGAAAGTGATGACATTTTCCAGGAAATACCAATCTACGCCAATCACACCTCTGATTATGAGTGGTTCCAACCTGAATGAAGTCAAGCAACACACTTTTCTAGGAATGACTTTCGACGAAAAATTGACCTGGAAAACACATATAAAACGACTGAAGACAGATTGTATAAAAAAACTAAACCTCCTGAAAATCCTAACTCATCATCACTGGGGAGCACAAGAGGGAACACTATTAAAAATATATAGGGCACTCATACGATCGAAACTAGACTATGGAAGCATTGTATACTCTACGGCTTGCAAAACAGAACTCAAATCGCTTGACATTGTCCAGAATTCAGCTCTAAGAATAATCTTGGGTGCATTTAGATCGAGCCCTGTAGAAGCTCTATACCGTGAAGCTGGAGAACCTCCATTATGGATCAGAAGAAATCAACTCTCACTGACATATGTCTCGAGGATTACGAAAGACGCTGACAACCCGGTTTACAAGCTGCTCACTAGAAATACACTCGATACCATATATGAGGCTCATCCAAGAACTCCTAAACCTCTAGACCAACACAGTAGAACATTCTTGGGTAGCATCAACATCAGAGCTACGCTAAAAATCATCGCGAGTGATAATGCACCTTGGACAGCGAAGTTACCAGCCTACGATCTCTCAGTTTCGAAATTCAAAAGATCAGAGACTTCAAATGAGCTATTAAAGCAACTGTTTCAGGAAACATTACGGAAGTACAAATATGACAGCATACTCTACACTGACGCCAGTAAAGGAGTGGACGGAGTAGGGTGCGCAGTAATCACTGACACTGGCGTATATAAATATTCGCTTAGCAAGATTTGCAGTATATATACTGCCGAACTGAATGGATTATTACGCGCCTTCGAAATTGCCGAAAAAACAACAAGTAAACATACAATAATATGTACGGACTCACTCTCCTCAATAATCTCCATATGCACGCTGTATACCGCCAATCCCCTTGTACATAGAATCCACAGCAACATTTCCACATCAGACAACAATCACGTTGATATGGACTCCATCCCACGCTGGTATCATGGGTAACGAAAAGACGGACACTTCAGCGAAAAAAGCGGCCGTAACACAAATTCACTCAACTCCGGGAGACGCTGTATCAGCCCAGACGCACTACGACCTGTCCACACACTTCAAAAACCAAATGAGGAACATGTGGCAAAATCATTGGACAAGATTAACAACCAAACTACACATGATAGAACCGACAATCCAGTATACGCCATTACCAAACCTACCCAGAAGACTAGAAATAGTCCTTAGAAGACTAAGAATAGGCCACACTCGTATCTCTCATGGCTACTTGATGACTTCCGAAGACCGACCACTGTGTGAAACATGTAATACCCAGATTACAGTGAAGCATATCCTACTTGAGTGTGAAAAGTACGAGCAGAAACGAATAGAACTCAACTTAGAACCCAGTTTGTCTTCTATTCTGAAGTTAAATAGTGCGTGTGTGAGAAAAACAATTAAACTCTTATATGATACAGATTTATACAAACAGATATAATTTGTTCATTTTTATTCTTCCTCTTATTCCAGTTTTTATATCTGTACCCATTGTATATTTGTATTTAGGCACTTTAACCGAACTCATGTGAACTAAGTATTGGTGTCAATGACCCTCGTTGTCGAGACACCTTAATTTAAAAAAAAAAAAAAAATTAGATGTAAGGTCAGCCTTTTTAAAAAGTAATCTGAATGAAGTAGTTTATATGAAACCACCTGACGGTTTAACAAGTTACACACCAGGTCATGTATGTGAATTAAGAAAGGCACTTTATGGTCTTAGACAAAGCCCTTAATGTTGGAATGATTGCATAAATAATTTTTTATTGAACTTGAAGTTTGTTCGTTCTAAGTCTGATTCATGTCTTTATTATACAAAAAGTATTTTGTTACTTATTTGGGTAGATGATATAATTATTTTTTCAAGATCAGATGATGAGGTGAAACAAATAATAAATAAAATTTCTGCAAACTTTGAAATAAAGGACTTGACAAATAAAAATGGAAAAATAAGATTTTTGGGTATCGAAATTGAAAAACAAAATAATTGTATTTTCTTGTGTCAAAAACTTCTTATTGCAAAAGTTTTGAATCATTTTAACATGACAGACAGTAAGATTGCTAAAATTCCTTTACAACCTAAATTAAATTTACAAAAGGGTGATACCAATAAAAATTTCAAAGTTCCATATAAAGAATTGATAGGCAGTCTGATGTATGTGATGTTAGGAACACGTCCAGATTTATGTTACGCTGTATGTTATTTTAGTAGATATCAAAATTGTTATGATGAAAATCACTGGAAATATCTCAAAAATGTACTTGAATATCTCAAAGGTACTGAAAATGTAGGATTAACTTACTATAAGAATTCTGTTGAAATAAATGTATCTGCATTTGTAGATTCTGATTTTGCAGGTGATTTAAACGATAGAAAAAGTACAACCGGTTTTCTCCTAAAAATGAATAACAATACTGTATTCTGGAATTCGAAAAAGCAATCAGTTGTTGCTTTATCAAGCTGTGAAGCAGAATATGTAGCTTTAACTTATTGTACAACTGAATGTTTGTTTTTAGGACAACTACTATATGACTTGATTAATTATTATGTATATCCTATTAAAATCTATGAGGATAACCAATCTACAATTAAAATGGCATATACTTATGAAACTAAAAGATCAAAACCTGTTCGATGTCAAATTTCATTTTATTAAAGATCTGGTTAACCAAAAGAAAATTCATATAGAATATATTCCTACAAATGAACAAGTTGCGGATATTTTTACAAAAGCCTTAAGTGCAAATAAATTTGTCTTGTTTCGAAAAGCACTTATTATTCAAACATTGTAGAATTGGGAGGAAGTGTTAGAATACAATCCTATCTATATCTCAATATTCTATGACCAACAGGTCATCTTGTAATGTTCTATGTAAAGAACAAGTATTCAATGTATTATTGCTCATGTAAATGTTTGTTATGTTATATTAGAAGAAATATATATCTTGGATTTATCGAGTGATCTTTATTTAATAAATATCAAACGTAAAAATAAAACTCTGCATTAAACACCTCCATTCCGCAATATACGATCGGGAGATGATTTGATTGGTTACATCCAAGGTCAATAGTTTTCATGTCGAAACATGAAATAGATAAGAGCGTTACAAAGTGTGTGTTATCTGAATTAGATAAGAGTAATTTCCATTTCGAAACATAAGGAAACACATACATTTCAAAGCCGCATTCTAATAAGCTATATTTTATTTTCAGTTGCCAACTAACCTACATTTTGTTATATGTATTAGGAAATCGATATATATAGAAAATTATAATATATTCCCCAATAAATTGTATGCCCTTGGTGATGTTCAAGAGTTTTCAGAATAGTTATATTCCTATAAAATGCACACCCTGATGATGTTCAAGTTTTCAGAATAATTTTATCACATTTGTCTTTTAAAGCTACCTCTTTGTATAAAGTCCTGTGACGTGGCTATTAAGAAAAAAGTACTCATCCTCATAATTATAAGCAGTAAGGGATAGGGACCCTACGCATAGATAACTACATGACCTGTGCTAATTGGATAACTTTAATGTAAACATATCTAAATAGAAAATTCAAAATATTCAACCTTTTTAAACTGTAACCCTCTTGTATTAGTAATTTTTATTTTCATGCCGACTGATATAAGATAAGAAATTTATACGTTACAAAGCGCGCGAGCTACTGCGCGTTATCTGAATTAGATAAGAGTAATTTTCATTTCGAAACATAAGGAAACTCATATATTTCAAGGCCGCATTCTAATAAGTTATATTTTATTTTCAACTATCAAATAGCTTACATTTTATTATATGTATTAGGAAATCGATCTCATCAGTCTGTGACATGTTTAGGTAAATACTGTTTATCAAATTTTTATCAAACCTCTAATTGATAAAACACACCTTTGTTAAACATATCATCAATAAATTTCTAGACCTAAATACCTTATGAGGCGATTCAATTTCGAATTACAAAGCGATACACTGAAAAGGAACTTCACAGTTCGGTTTTCGGCATTTGAGATATACAGACCTTGGTATAGATTTTGTAAGTACTTGAATATTTTGTTTTTGATTATTTGTAATTTAGATTACAATCCTCTATTCATACGATTCGCATGCCAACCATTTAATTTAGCCCTATCCAAATTATCCAATCATGGCGCGATATCCAGAAGTACCAGTCCTGTGAAGTAGATATTCATCTAATCATTATTATTCGCATTCTATTCCTCATCCGACCATCATAGTTCGTAAACGATGATGACGTCATCGTCTGTTGAAGTTCTTTTCTCGAATCCACACCAGAACCTCTCTTCTGCATCGATTTTATATGGTCACGCAGCATCTTCAGAGCCCCCAATGATAATAGTTCTCCCCGATAGTTTTCGTCAATTATAGGGCATTATGAATTCTCCTTTTCCCTAAGAGGCACACCCGCAATCCCTCGGCAGCCGCTGTTCCATTATAGTGGGGTGTTAGAAGTCCAAGTAAAGCTTCAGAAGTGCCTGGCCTGTTGTGATGCCCAGAAGAGTGGAATGAGAGACCTGTTATCTTTGGGCCTAGCCCTGCTCTTACCACATATATCTCTGTACATTGACTGTCTTTCTCAGGTGTTGATCGGCTGAATGTTGAAGTGTCTGAATGTTGAAGCACGTGTCTGAACACGTGTCTGAATATTGAAGCACGTGTCTGAATGCTGAAGCACGTGTCTGAAACACGTGTCTGAATGTTGAAGCACCGGTCTGAATGTTGAAGCACGTGCTTAACACGTGTCTCGAGTATTGAAGCATGTGTCTGAACACGTGTCTGAATGTTAAAGCACGTGTCTGACTGTTGAATCACGCATTAAAACATGTACGTACTACCTAAATGAGTATATAATCATTATAATTATTCGCATTTTATTCCTTATCCACCCATCATCGTTCGTAAACGGTGATCGCAGGATTGAATCAGTTGCTTCTGTCGGTGACATCATCATCGTTCGTAAACTATGATCGCCGGATTGAATCAGTTGCTGTTGTCGGTGACGTCATCGTAGTACGTGTGCTATGGTAACCGGATGCAATCAACGGAATACATTCATGATAAGTGTGGTGAAAGCGTCTCATACAATGTCCTGCTGTTCACAGTGCTACACATAGAACTCGTTATCGTAGTGTCAGTGTAGCTGAAAGATATATATTGAACCTCACTTCAGGGCTCGTAGAATACTAAGATGACATATACTCGGGGGTTGGGGTGTTGTCTGCCAACCACCTGTCAAAATGCCAGACACATGAACACCACTTGATGATGACTTTAGTATCTCTCCTCAGCCTTTGAATTATTCCTTAATACAATCCTGCTCTTGTGCTTGCAATTCTGATTCAGCTCGGGAGTTTGGGTGTTGTCTGCCAACCACCTGTCAAAATGCCAGACCCGTGTACACCACTTGATGATGACTTTAGTATCTCTCCTCAGCGTTTGAATTATTCCTTAATACAATCCTGCTCTTGCGCTTGCAATTTTGATTCAGCCCTCGGTATGCCAGCGCAATCATTTTACACAAATGCTGAATACCGCTAGACAAATTTGCATGTACAATCCTTGCTATTACCGATTGACACCACTTTAGTTTCTCTAGAATTATTCCTCAATACAACCCTGCTCATCCACTGTTATTTCACACTGATATTGATTACCGCTAGAATCTTCGTTTTATTTTGAAGTCTGTGTGTGTGTGTAACGACCTTGAACTTAAGTTGGTCGTTCTTATCTCGCTTCTGCGGGCAGTGTGAAGCTGATAAACTCGATTGAAATTTCAATTGTCTTGTGCCTAATCATGCTAGTTTTAAACTTGTTTGAATCGAATTCAGCGATTTGTTAATATTACACCTTGTTTCTGCCGAGATATATGCACAAAAAAAATCCTGTAAATCACTTCTTAGTATAACAAACTAAATAGAAGTATTTTTACTACATCTGCTCGCTGCGACATCTAAAAGAAGCCTGTAAATGTACATATACCGATGTTTCCGTGCAGTCCAGAAGGATCTAGTCTTCCACCGCTATTTTAAAACCTCATTATCTACGAAAACCACTCGCGCCTATGGTGCATATCCGAATCTTCGATCACCCTGCAATTTCATGTTTATCAAATCACCAGTCAAACAGACATACAGACAGACATACTAGCAGACAAGCGGGCAGACATATAGTGCCCTTTCGGCGTGGCAGGGCAGACAGATGCAAATACCTGTAGACGAGACATACAAGCAGACAGATATAAAAACAGGCAGACGGGCTAATGAACAGACAGGCAGAAGGACAGACAGGGGAATAAGCGATAGGAGCACGCTACTACTGAAAAATATAGATTCAATTGAAAAACACCACATACCCTTGACTAAGTGACTAACTGATAAGGCCCATGGTGAATTCGACTAAGGTGAAAACAGCACGGCACTGGTATATTTAGCACGCGTCGTGACCTTGACCAACCTTGTAGGCGCTCTGATGCAAATCTTAATATGTTTTTATCTGTATCTTTACATTAATATCATACTGAATATTTGCGGTAACAATACCAGCAGCATATATTTCCACTGATAATTCACAAACGTGAACATACAGGCTGAAACCTCTCCCGTGTTCCGAACCTCATACTTTGCTTACAGGCTACCTACCGCGAGCGACCTCTCTATGACCTTGTATACAAGCTGATTACCAAACCCTAGCCACCTAGCGGACAGAAGCGACATCAAACCCTAGCCGCCTAGTGGGCAGAAGCGACACCACAGGTTGGTATACCAAACCTACTTGGTCAGGAAGGTATACTAATTTCAATTCTAATATACCTAAAAAATATAAGAAAAATGTTATTATAAATCTAATAGATAGAGCTATTCGACTAAGTTCTCCTGAACTGAGAACTATATCTATTACAAAAACAAAAGAAACTTTAATAAGAAATGGTTATCCCATTGATTTAGTAAATTCGATAACTAAAGACAAAATTCATAAATTTTATAACTCATTTGGTGAAATCAATACCAATAATGAGAAAACTAATGATAGGCATTACATATCACTACCATATATTGGTGGACTTTCAGAGAAAATTTGTAATATAGTGAAACCTTATGACCTACATATATGTCATAAGAGTTATTTAAATTAGAAAAGTCTCTTTACAAAATTAAAAAGCAGCGTACCTTTCAAAAAAATAACCCATACTGTTTATTCCATCCCTTGCAAAGATTGCGAAAAGGTATATATTGGCCAATCTTCACAATACCTCGAAAAAAGATTAAATGGCCAAAAATTCATCAACTGCGCTCAATAAACATGTGAAAGACACTAACCATACTTTCGACTACAACAATAAAAAAATTTTAAATATTGAAACAAACGACAACAAACGTTTGATATTAGAATCTATTCAAATTAAAAAGAACAATTGTGTAAATGACAAAATAGATTCCAATCTTTCGAAACTGTACAATAATCTAATTCAAACTTAACAAAATTTGATTAATTTGAAGTGCCACTTCTCATTTGTCTATTTAAAATTCAACCTAAAAAAGATGAAGTATTATTTAACTATGACACTATAGAGTAACAATTTTGAGGTTAAATTCCATAGAAGTATCTTAAACTTGAATAGTTATGATAGATCTGAAATGCTTATCATAGAATAACTAATTCATACAATAATTCATAGATATTTATAATTGTACAATCTTGGAATGTCTTGTATTTAATCAAATTCAATCTATTTCAAATTGTAGTTAGCCATACATTACTTTCACACACAACCGATCCAATGTTTTCTGCAGTTTTAATTGGATCTTAAAACACAAGTCGGCTGCAGACGCATTTCATTAATCGAAATCATCTATTCTTTTCTAAATTACATGGAAACACTAATTCAATTAACAATTTTGATAAAGGCAATAAACATTGTCGAAACGTCAAAACAGAATTTTTATTTCATTATCAGTATATATACGAACCAATATACCAAGAAAACATACAAATATATATATATATATATATATATATATATATATATATATATATATATATATATATATATATATATATATATATATATATATATATCTATATATATATATATATATATATATGTTTCCCTACAGTCGTTTACCAGGACAGATATTGAAGTGTAGTGTCGTTTAGTGGGACGTCCCTCTAAACTTACGATACGTTGAGTAGTTTAGAAGGCCGATTACAGTGTTGTCAGTTGTAAAATTGATTCGATGCATAATGTAGTTTACTGGACAATTATTTCTACCACACTTATTCTAGATACAATGTAGTTTAGGGGCACAATTCCGATTCGGACTGTACCTTAATAATAAGGAAGCGGTATCACTTTCAATTCTTGAATCTCTTTCAACAGCTAGCTCAAATTACTGACCAAGTTCGTATGATAAAACATTACAATAAAATTAATAAGCCTTCTTTAGGAACATTAGGAACTACCTTTGAATATTACATTCATTGTAATAAGCTATAAAATAGTACACACCGTATATACACTATAACAGAACAAGAAACTATCACCCTTATCCTTTAAAAATAGGTACTAAATATTAATCATACTTTGCTTCTTATTTATAATATTACAATACTGTTAAAAATTAAAATGTTCTCCCTTATTCATGGAATTAAAACTATTTTATTTGTAATTCGAAAACTTATTCAATTGTGATCATGTGTATCTGTAGAGATGATTGCGCTGTTCTGATTGGTAGTAGAATACGGAAATTTGCAGATCTCTTCGAAGCATGAGAATAGTAAAATTTTGGGGTGAGGTAGTGCACTGGCAAGTGTTACTTTTCGTATTCATTTTCATATTTCTCAAGTGGAATCTATAGTAATTTTATAACCATTATGATAATACTGTTTTGCTGGGTATGATAATGTGTTTATCACACGCATAAATTTAACCAGAAGTGTCAATAATATTCGTATCATGATAGTTAACATCGCTACTTCAGCAGATTTAGTCACTAATTTGTGTAATAATCAGGAAACTCAAATCATTTTATCAACTGCTGTTGTTCTAATCAAGGTAACTGGCAAAGATGTAGGGCGCTTTTAGATAGTGCTAGTCAGCCTAACTTTATAACCAGTAAATTGCAGCATAGTAGCTAGAATTTTCTAGTTTACTATATATTTTTTTTTGTTATGGTCTTTATCCCGGCTTATTGCCTGGACTAAAAGCGCTATATTGCGCAATAGAGACATTTGTCAATGATAGTGCCGTAATCGATTTCTTTCTAAAGAATAACCTCGAATGGAGATTCACTCCTCCATATTCACCTCATCGAGGTGGATTATGGGAAGCTGCGGTTCGGCAAGCTAAGTACCATCTCAAACGAGTTGTAGGTAAACTTAAATTAACATTCGAAGATTTGTATACGATATTCACCCAAATAGAAGCTATAATGAATTCTGGACCTCTCCATCTCCATCTAATTGGGCAGAATTATTACACTCCACAAAAGCAGTGATGGTATAATTAGAACAGTTACTGTTCGTACTCAGTCTGGAACCACAGTGCGCGCATTGCAAAAATTATGTCTCCTCCCTATTTGTGATTAATTTATAGTTTGCTATTTTGTGCAGTGAGCGCACTTATTTTAAGTAGTTTTCCTATTTTTATTAAAAAACCACACTTTTAGGGTCGGCGGCATGTCCAATCTTCTATGAGCGCTATGATCATACAAATTATCTACAGTCCACTCGAATACGGCTAAGGTCATCGAAGAATATTAGCACTGAGCAGAAGAAGAATGTAAGCGTGACGCCGAGTTGTTTATAGTTGAGATTTTGGAGATGAAAAAGTTTAATACCTATTATATCAAGTTGAATAAATTAATAACAAAAACATCAACGTAAGAAAAATTATTTGAAACGATTAACTGAAATTATACAGATGGAATTGGAATAATTTCGGTTCATCACTCATTGAGCCACTCAGCATTCATACATAGGTAAGTGTAAATGTTTTGAGGCCAGTATTGATAATGGGATTATACATCATTTGTATAAGAAACACTATCAACTAATCATGATTGTTCCAAATGCCCTCAAGGGATACAACAAGAAATGAGCTACTATCCTGGTATAATTTATAATCATGTTTCCAGCATTGTTGTTGAAAGCATTTTTCAACCAACATGCTAAGATTAGAGTGAAAGCAGTCATGAGTTCCAGCCACGAATTTGCTGAAACATTAAGCGTGTGTCCGCCCGGCATAGGTTGTTTAACAGTGTTCTCAACTCGTGGCTGGCCATGAATTTAGAAGCTTATTCATTATTGTGGATGGATTTTTTAAGCCATTGCATATAGCTTTTATCGCGGGCTTTGAGCGCGTCGACCGAATCAAGAAATTCCGTAACGAAAAATAATGTAAGTCCTAAACACCTAACATGTGTCAAATTAATTAATTAATTTGAAGTTTCTAAAAGTGAGAAATTTCGCTATTTTATACGAATGTTATAACATTCCAGCTCTTTAGACTCCGGGATTTTCACGTGGCCTATCGAAATTAGAAGGTTCGAATTATCTAAAAACATAATTGCATGAACTCCAGACGTCCTCTGTAATTAGCTAGGAACGAAATCATTTTGACATATGCCTCTAGGAGCTCGCTACGCGTCAGTTAGAGTTTATACGTTAGACGCGCGTAGCAGAGACCTGAGAGTACCTGTTTCTATTAAGCTATTGCATATATTGCATATAGCTTTTATCGCGGGCTTTGAGCGCGGCGACCGAATCAAGAAATTCCGTAACGAAAAATAACAGGAACTCGTTTATGTTGCGCTCTCTCGGGTGACTAATATTGAAAAATTGTATATCACGACAAAAAACGATAATTCTACATTCAAGTTTTATAATAATCGAAGGCAAGCTGCATCGACTGCATCTTTGTTGCAAAAATTCAAAAGACTGCCTTTAAATAGTGTTCAGACGACAGCTCAAAGTGTCTTAGATTTCATTGGTAATAAAAATGGCATTTCAATAATGACTTTCAATTGCCAAAGTCTAAATAGTCACAAATACGATTTACAAGATTCAGTTACGAGACAAACAAATGTGTTACTTCTTACCGAAACTTGCATGGCGCATGATAATCCGATTGAAATACCTAATTTCAATTCTATTGTTCGATTCAAACGAGATACTGTTCCAAAAGGTGGGGTAGCTATTTGCCAAAATAATAATAATGTTACTAATATTATGACTCCGAATATTGAAATACATATTGCACACGTTAGCGATGTTAATGTTAGGCGCTCATTTGTTGGAGATATTTGTGCGTGCTTATGCAAACTTAGAAATGGCCTACACATAGTCATGGTAGCAATTTACATTTCTCCGAATCCAAAATTGGACGAGGTAGAGCATTTTATTCATCGCACTTTACTGGAGTACACTGAAGAAGGGAGAAAATACTTGGTACAAATGGTAATAAATTTCCACTTATCTTGGCTAGCGATTTCAACATCAACTTCGCTGATAAAAAATCAGATCGGTTGACAACTTTTCTTTCGGAAAAATTGAATTTGAAAATGAATAATGATCCACAAGAATCCACAACAAAATATGGGACCACCATTGGCGCGGTATTTTCCAGATATTTAGAGGATATCAAGTCTCAAACTTATGTCTCTTATTTCAGTTATTCAGTTACCATAAACCTATAGTTTCAATGATAACAAATTCCTGAATAACCTACATGTATTGTAAGATAATAAAAATACTTTAAACGATATTAACTTCTCATTTATTCAATAATAGAAAAAAAATTGTTTTCTTATCGGTCACCACGCTCAAAAGTAACTTGAATTAATATCAAAGAAAATACTTGAATTAAAATATCAAAGAAAAAAAATACTGCATAAATTAAAAAAAAGTAAATAAGTATAATTGCATAAGTTGAGAAAAAATGCTATGCAATAGCTTTACCGCGGCAGTCCCCGAGTGTCACACGTATCTTTTTTGTCATCAAATATAATGAAGAGGATGGGATCCTTTTCTACATAATATATGCTCTAAAGGAAGCTCTAGAAGACTTATATACCACCTGATTTTGTCGGGCAATAATTCACCCTCCTCAATCCTTTTTATGTATCTGGATGGGATTTTTTTCTGTCGAATATATGCTCCAAAGAAAGCTCTATAAGACTTATATACCACCTGATTTTTTCGGGCAATGTTTCACCCTTCACAACCCCTTTTATAAATTTCAAAGAATAAATCATAAGTTCCTTAAAATGTACGTGGATGGAATTTTTTCTTTTCATTTCGTTTCCATATATTTAGGTTTCACTCTTTTCCACACCACCTAGCGGTAGAGTAAGAGGTGCGTTTTTTTTAAATTGTGGTATCCCCAGGAGGCCTAGTTCACGAAAATAAAATATAACTGATGTAATAAAAATAAACTATGATTCTGAAGTAAAATATTTAAAGTATATCTCTCAATTAGTGAATAATTAAATTAAATAAAATTCTAAAATAAAATATACAGTTCTCGTCAAATAACTTGGCACCTGTATGAAATAATATCGGCACATTATGAATTGTCTATCTTCTTCTAATACTCATGATTTAGATAAAGAAACATTGTAACGTGTAGTTTCTAAGAAAACCACATACGTCAATGGCATTGTCATGATCTAGAAAGAGACAAAACATCCCCGTCCTATCGTATTTGAATCACGTTATTTTTGTCAAGTTGCAGGCCTGTCTTGTCTTGTCAATTGTCAAATCTTATGTCTGACACCTGACTCCTGTTATCACGAATCTAAGTGTGAACAATTTCAATCAATCATTTGCTTCCGTTCTTTACAAAATCTGTTCTTATAAGAACAAAAATTTGAGATGTCACACAATAAAGTTCTTCATCGATAAGCGCGTGAGTTCATCAGTTCACTTACTGAATATTTCGAACGAGAAAAACACAACGGAGGCCCTTTAACACCACTTTCGTCAGTTCGAGAGGTATATTATTACACAAATACATTATTAACGATCATCTAATTCTAAAATACGATTTTCCAGAGGGTAGCAGAGGCATTGCATATTTCTGTAAGGACTGTTACCAGGATTAAACATGAAAAGGCCACTCAGCCAATATTGGAATCTCCAGGCAAGAAACGTACGTCTAGAAGGAAGAAGACAGAAAACTTACCAGAGACAACGAAAATGGAAATAAGAAATTCTTTGTATGAGATGTATTCTCAACGTAAGTTCAAGTTAATGCTTTCTCCTACTCTGTGCACAGTAATAATTTGAAAAAACATATAGAATACTGAACTGAAACAGAAATTTAAATGATCTACAAAGGTCAATTGCTTAGGTACAAATATTGTTTTCATCAGTTGATAGCTCGCTTTGAAAACGCCCCTTGAATTTGTGTTTGATTTCAATATGGTACATAGTTTTTGAAATGAATTTACATCAAGTAAACCCTGAATCTACAGATTGATAATTTTACTATTTTTTAGGTAAACATGTGACCACAGCTTCGCTCAATAAAGAAATTAAACGTAAAGCTATTGAAATAAGTGACTCCAGCCTCGGACGTGTTCTGCATTCAATTGGTTTTAAGTATCAAAAAGATAACCCTAGAAGAGCTATAATGGAAAGAAATAACATTGTATGTTTAAGACAGCAATTTTTAAGAGAATACATGAAAAATTTATCTTCACCTTTGCGAAGAGATGTAATCTTTTTGGACGAAACTTGGATTTTTTCAAAAGGAAGTACTATTACTTCTTGGCAAGATAGCAGTATTAAAAGTGTGCGAAAAACTCAATTTCAAGGAAGACGATACATTGTCCTACATGCTGGAGGTAGTAACAGTTTCATAAATGATGCCTCGCTAACATTCACTACTAAATCACAAAGTGCTGATTATCATGGTGACATGAATGGTGAAATATTTATGTAGTGGATTAGGGAAAAGCTCATACCAAATTTAGAAGAGCCTTCTTTAATTGTGATGGACAATGCCCCATACCATTCGATGTTGGTTGAAAAAAACCCATCAAGTGCTTGGACTAAAAATAAAATAACGGAATGGCTCGATGCACATAACGTACATTGGGAAACGAACATGTTCAAACCTGAACTACTACTGTTATCAAAACAAAATGTTCAAGAAAAGAAATATATCATAGATGAAATACTCAGAAGTCACGGACATGAAGTTCTTAGATTGCCACCGTATCATTGTGAATTCAATGCTATTGAACTTATATGGGCTAAAACTAAAGCTTTTTATAATATCCATATCAATAATAGTGAAGGAAAATCAGTGGAAGATGCACTATCTTCTTGCACACCAAATATGTGGGAAAATTGTGTAAGGCACACTGAAAATTTAATTAAAACATGGTATGAAAGGGAAGTACATATTGATGATTTCCCAGAGATAATTATCAATCTTGAACATGACAGCTCCAGCTCCCATGAGAGTGAAGAGTGAATTTGTATATAATAATTGTTGATTTCAGTATTCTGACAAGTGAGTACCCAGATTACAAACACAAACCCAAAATAAGGGATTAGATGTAATCTGAATTCTTAAATTATAATAACAAAAAATATATGTATTTATATATGTGTATGTATGTATATAACTATATATTAATATTAACTTTTATATAATGTAATTACTCTGTAAAAAACCTGATCAACAATAAATATTATTATTATTATTATTTATTATTATTATATACCCAGCAAAGTATTGAATGACATTATCAAATAATTATATTATATACTTTCACATGTTGCATTATTTTCCTACATAGAAATACCCATAGCACATATGTAAATGCAGAAGCACATGATGTGAGATCTTAAAAAATTGTAAACGAAAAGAACACCTATTTATTCATTATATTTATTAAATGAAGATATAAAAATGAAACATTGAATTAATATATATTTCTCTAATAGGAAGAACTAGTATTATCGGTGGAGAATTATATTACATTGTTTGACAATAGTTTCAGAACTGCAGTTTTTGTAAATCGATATTTTCACAGGAGAAAAAGACAACAACACTGAAGCCTCTTTGCTTGAGAATTACAATTCACAATGTATACTTCATTTATGTGAGATGTAGCTGCAGTTTATTACCACAATATTGAAGTTAGGCCCCTTGAGCATCAGCAAATTGAAAATCTATTCTGAAAGCGTTTCTACGTAGATTGTATTTACATGTTTTGCTGGGGAAACAGGTTTTTTGTCAAAATTTCCATCACAGAAAAAGTGAAAGTAGATTTATAGGTAGGTACTGTCATGTTCATGAAATAGTAACATCATGGTAATGTGGTTCTTCACCATGTCCTGATGCAATTGTATTCAAATGCCGTTGCTGCCTGATTCCTTCTCATTCACAGGGAACCTAACACAATTTCTGCTGCTTAAAAGTGTAATCCGTTCTAATACACGACAATACATTAAAAGTATTGAAACTAATATTCACTCTAAAAAGATAAACAATGTAAACTAACGAATGTTATAGGTTATAACAACTGCAAATATTTATATACAAACATGACAAGCTCGGAATGACGAACATTATAAGAAACTTGAAAATGCTAACCGACTAGGTACGAATTCAACCGATAAAGTTGATTCTGCAGCGTGTGGCTTACGGAAATTTCTGTTCCACAACTACCAACTTAACAATATAACACGTGTGAATCAAGAAGTTTTCATAATCAGATACGCCCATTGATGACGTACGGGCCTAGTTATTTGACGAGAACTGTAACTAAACAAGTTCCGATCAGGTACACATGTGGTAATAATGTATATAGAGGTACCTATATTCCATTATATGGAACCAATAACAAAAATGAACGAGGATATCAATATTTTAACATTAGATGTTCAGTTTAAAAAAAATTTGCGCACAATGAACATTTTTGGTTTCTTATTGTGCAACATGAAGTATGGAATACTCTATCAGAAATTGAACATTTATTCTCATCTGAAGTTTCCATGACATCGTATCCACAAACAAGACAAAATTTAATTGGGTCGTTATCTGAAAGTTCCAAAATCATGTCCGTGAGTTTCTTCCTAAATTCGTCCATACTTTCATGTTTTAATAAAGAGTCATTTTTCAGAATTTGCATTAGAAAATATATGACATAAACTCCGCAATTATATCCGTCCCTTTGTTTTATATGAGCAATATTCTTAGAAGTGAAATGGTGTGGTTTTCCCGCAGCAAATTTTTTGAAACTAAGATATTTGTCAATGAACATTTCAAACTTCTCCTTATACACTGAAGCCTCCTTTGGAATGCTATTGTATCGTGGATCGATATATAAGAATGTCCTATCTGCCATATTAGCTACAGCTAGAACCCAGTGGTCCCTATTTAAAACAGTTCTAATGATTATTGGAAATATTATTATTGAATCATCATCAATTTCTGGAAATAAAAAGAATGTATCTTCCAGTTCATTGTCGCAATGCGTAAGTTTGATTGGTAGTGAGCACTTGAGCAGGACATAAGACTGATTCCGGTATAATTTTGTTATGGCTGATAGACAGTAATTCATTGCAAAATCGGTTAACCATTGGCTCCCATATAATGTTCGGAAATCGTCAACACGCATTTCAGATGCAAAACTTTGTTGAAACTTGGCAACAACCACCGTATTCATTTGAAATCTCATAATATTTATAGTTTTTGACGAGTCCATTTGTAAAAAAATTTAATGACAACAAAATTTGACTGACTGACTACACACATTATTTTTATCTTCAGAGAAACGTATGTACTTCCTTTTTTTAATATTATAATGTTGAGGATCCACTAACTCTAGAAGATATCTGATATAATTTCTTTATGAAGGAAATTATTTTCTTGCGCAAAACTTTTACGACTCGACTACACTTCTGATAGTATAAATAACCGTGAAACAATTGATTTATTACTTGGGAAAACCAGTTTTCAACATTAGCATTACTAAATCTACCTGAGTATTAATTTTTATATAAAATTCCAGTCCATAAGGGAAGAAAAGGTAGATATTTCTTTAAAATGAGTCGCAAATTCCATGTTGTAATAGCAATTGGCTTGGCCTGTTCCGCTATCTACATGCAAGATAATTATTTCGAACTTTTCTGAAAACAATGTATAAAATGGACTACTCGAATACAAAACGTCGGAAATATCAGCTGTTTGAAATTCTGGAAGTTCTGAATCTAATTCAGCACTTTCTATTTCTGTCTCACCTAAACATAATTGTAACAGATTTTCCAATGCTAATAATATCATCGTTTTATTTCGAGTTTTCGAACAAAGGATTTTGAGTAAATTTTCGAACCAAACTATAACTTGTTCTATGTTATTAAAATTGAAACATGCTTTCTTCGGAGCATATATTCGACAGAAAAAATCCCATCCACGTACATTTTAAGGAACTTGTGGTAGGTACATTCTTCGAATTTTATATAAGGGGTTGTGGAGGGTGAATCATTGCCCGACAAAATCAGGTGGTATATAAGTCTTATAGACCTTTCTTCGGAGCATATATTCGACAGAAAAAATCCCATCCACGTACATTTTAAGGAACTTGTGGTACATTTTTCGAAATTTATATAAGAGGTTGTGGAGGGTGAATCATTGCCCGACAAAATCAGGTGGTATATAAGTCTTATAGAGCTTTCTTCGGAGCATATATTCGACAGAAAAAACCAATCCATGTACATTTTAAGGAACTTGTGGTACATTCTTCGAAATTTATATAAGGGGTTGTGGAGGGTGAATCATTGCCCGACAAAATCAGGTGGTATATAAGTCTTATAGAGCTTCCTTCGGAGCATATATTCGACAGAAAAAACCAATCCATGTACATTTTAAGGAACTTGTGGTACATTCTTCGAAATTTATATAAGGGGTTGTGGAGGGTGAATCATTGCCCGACAAAATCAGGTGGTATATAAGTCTTATAGAGCTTTCTTCGGAGCATATATTTGACAGAAAAAACCAATCCATGTACATTTTAAGGAACTTGTGGTACATTCTTCGAAATTTATATAAGGGGTTGTGGAGGGTGAATCATTGCCCGACAAAATCAGGTGGTATATAAGTCTTATAGAGCTTTCTTCGGAGCATATATTCGACAGAAAAAACCAATCCACGTACATTTTAAGGAACTTCTGGTACATTCTTCGAAATTTATATAAGGGGTTGTGGAGGGTGAATCATTGCCCGACAAAATCAGGTGGTATATAAGTCTTATAGAGCTTTCTTCGGAGCATATATTCGACAGAAAAAACCAATCCATGTACATTTTAAGGAACTTGTGGTACATTCTTCGAAATTTATATAAGGGGTTGTGGAGGGTGAATCATTGCCCGACAAAATCAGGTGGTATATAAGTCTTATAGAGCTTTCTTCGGAGCATATATTCGACAGAAAAAACCAATCCATGTACATTTTAAGGAACTTGTGGTACATTCTTCGAAATTTATATAAGGGGTTGTGGAGGGTGAATCATTGCCCGACAAAATCAGGTGGTATATAAGTCTTATAGAGCTTCCTTCGGAGCATATATTCGACAGAAAAAACCAATCCATGTACATTTTAAGGAACTTGTGGTACATTCTTCGAAATTTATATAAGGGGTTGTGGAGGGTGAATCATTGCCCGACAAAATCAGGTGGTATATAAGTCTTATAGAGCTTTCTTCGGAGCATATATTCGACAGAAAAAACCAATCCATGTACATTTTAAGGAACTTGTGGTACATTCTTCGAAATTTATATAAGGGGTTGTGGAGGGTGAATCATTGCCCGACAAAATCAGGTGGTATATAAGTCTTATAGAGCTTCCTTCGGAGCATATATTCGACAGAAAAAACCAATCCATGTACATTTTAAGGAACTTGTGGTACATTCTTCGAAATTTATATAAGGGGTTGTGGAGGGTGAATCATTGCCCGACAAAATCAGGTGGTATATAAGTCTTATAGAGCTTTCTTCGGAGCATATATTCGACAGAAAAAACCAATCCATGTACATTTTAAGGAACTTGTGGTACATTCTTCGAAATTTATATAAGGGGTTGTGGAGGGTGAATCATTGCCCGACAAAATCAGGTGGTATATAAGTCTTATAGAGCTTTCTTCGGAGCATATATTCGACAGAAAAAACCAATCCATGTACATTTTAAGGAACTTGTGGTACATTCTTCGAAATTTATATAAGGGGTTGTGGAGGGTGAATCATTGCCCGACAAAATCAGGTGGTATATAAGTCTTATAGAGCTTTCTTCGGAGCATATATTCGACAGAAAAAACCAATCCATGTACATTTTAAGGAACTTGTGGTACATTCTTCGAAATTTATATAAGGGGTTGTGGAGGGTGAATCATTGCCCGACAAAATCAGGTGGTATATAAGTCTTATAGAGCTTTCTTCGGAGCATATATTCGACAGAAAAAACCAATCCACGTACATTTTAAGGAACTTCTGGTACATTCTTCGAAATTTATATAAGGGGTTGTGGAGGGTGAATCATTGCCCGACAAAATCAGGTGGTATATAAGTCTTATAGAGCTTTCTTCGGAGCATATATTCGACAGAAAAAACCAATCCATGTACATTTTAAGGAACTTGTGGTACATTCTTCGAAATTTATATAAGGGGTTGTGGAGGGTGAATCATTGCCCGACAAAATCAGGTGGTATATAAGTCTTATAGAGCTTCCTTCGGAGCATATATTCGACAGAAAAAACCAATCCATGTACATTTTAAGGAACTTGTGGTACATTCTTCGAAATTTATATAAGGGGTTGTGGAGGGTGAATCATTGCCCGACAAAATCAGGTGGTATATAAGTCTTGTAGAGCTTTCTTCGGAGCATATATTCGACAGAAAAAACCAATCCACGTACATTTTAAGGAACTTCTGGTACATTCTTCGAAATTTATATAAGGGGTTGTGGAGGGTGAATCATTGCCCGACAAAATCAGGTGGTATATAAGTCTTATAGAGCTTTCTTCGGAGCATATATTCGACAGAAAAAACCAATCCATGTACATTTTAAGGAACTTGTGGTACATTCTTCGAAATTTATATAAGGGGTTGTGGAGGGTGAATCATTGCCCGACAAAATCAGGTGGTATATAAGTCTTATAGAGCTTTCTTCGGAGCATATATTCGACAGAAAAAACCAATCCATGTACATTTTAAGGAACTTGTGGTACATTCTTCGAAATTTATATAAGGGGTTGTGGAGGGTGAATCATTGCCCGACAAAATCAGGTGGTATATAAGTCTTATAGAGCTTCCTTCGGAGCATATATTCGACAGAAAAAACCAATCCATGTACATTTTAAGGAACTTGTGGTACATTCTTCGAAATTTATATAAGGGGTTGTGGAGGGTGAATCATTGCCCGACAAAATCAGGTGGTATATAAGTCTTATAGAGCTTTCTTCGGAGCATATATTCGACAGAAAAAACCAATCCATGTACATTTTAAGGAACTTGTGGTACATTCTTCGAAATTTATATAAGGGGTTGTGGAGGGTGAATCATTGCCCGACAAAATCAGGTGGTATATAAGTCTTATAGAGCTTCCTTCGGAGCATATATTCGACAGAAAAAACCAATCCATGTACATTTTAAGGAACTTGTGGTACATTCTTCGAAATTTATATAAGGGGTTGTGGAGGGTGAATCATTGCCCGACAAAATCAGGTGGTATATAAGTCTTATAGAGCTTTCTTCGGAGCATATATTCGACAGAAAAAACCAATCCATGTACATTTTAAGGAACTTGTGGTACATTCTTCGAAATTTATATAAGGGGTTGTGGAGGGTGAATCATTGCCCGACAAAATCAGGTGGTATATAAGTCTTATAGAGCTTTCTTCGGAGCATATATCCGACAGAAAAAACCAATCCATGTACATTTTAAGGAACTTGTGGTACATTCTTCGAAATTTATATAAGGGGTTGTGGAGGGTGAATCATTGCCCGACAAAATCAGGTGGTATATAAGTCTTATAGAGCTTTCTTCGGAGCATATATTCGACAGAAAAAACCAATCCATGTACATTTTAAGGAACTTGTGGTACATTCTTCGAAATTTATATAAGGGGTTGTGGAGGGTGAATCATTGCCCGACAAAATCAGGTGGTATATAAGTCTTATAGAGCTTTCTTCGGAGCATATATTCGACAGAAAAAACCAATCCACGTACATTTTAAGGAACTTCTGGTACATTCTTCGAAATTTATATAAGGGGTTGTGGAGGGTGAATCATTGCCCGACAAAATCAGGTGGTATATAAGTCTTATAGAGCTTTCTTCGGAGCATATATTCGACAGAAAAAACCAATCCATGTACATTTTAAGGAACTTGTGGTACATTCTTCGAAATTTATATAAGGGGTTGTGGAGGGTGAATCATTGCCCGACAAAATCAGGTGGTATATAAGTCTTATAGAGCTTCCTTCGGAGCATATATTCGACAGAAAAAACCAATCCATGTACATTTTAAGGAACTTGTGGTACATTCTTCGAAATTTATATAAGGGGTTGTGGAGGGTGAATCATTGCCCGACAAAATCAGGTGGTATATAAGTCTTATAGAGCTTTCTTTGGAGCATATTTTCGACAGAAAAAACCAATCCACGTACATTTTAAGGAACTTCTGGTACATTCTTCGAAATTTATATAAGGGGTTGTGGAGGGTGAATCATTGCCCGACAAAAGCAGGTGGTATATAAGTCTTATAGAGCTTTCTTTGGAGCATATTTTCGACAGAAAAAAATCCCATCCACGTACATTTTAAGTATCTTATGTTACACTCTTCGAAATTCATAAAAAGGGTTGTGGAGGGTGAATTATTGCCTGACAAAATCAGGTGGTTTATAAGTCTTATAGAGCTTCCTTAGGAGCATATATTATCTAGAAAAGAATCCCATCCTCTTCATTATATTTGATGAGAAAAAATCCATCCACAATAATAAATAAGCTTCTAAATTCGTGTTGAGAACACTGTTAAACAACCTATGCGGGCCGGACGCTGCTTTCACTCTGGTCATGCTAAGATCATCGCATATTAAATTTTTTAATTTTTTTACTTCACATTATATTCAGGTACGTAAGAGTAGACATTTTCTTTGGAGAAATTTGAATATATTCATTCATCTATTAAAGTAGCAATGCAAAATATGTGTTATAACAGGTGTTAATACAAATAATATGTACCTAACTTATTGGGCTAGTCATACAGTTCAAATGGGTGAAAGATCAGGATGAATAAAATGATTTACATGACAATCATACATTTATATATTTATATTTGTAATATTCAGGACAGGGGAACTGGCTGAATTAGCCAGAAGGAACAAACTCCAGCTAGTGTGGGTATCTGCCCACTCTGGAGTGAAGGGAATGAAGTGGCCGATGAACTGGCCAAACGGGGTTCTTTGTGTGTCCCTGGCCCCGATTCAACTATCGGAATTTCATCGGCCACCGGGCTCCACGCCCTCGAGGAGCTACTGGATAGACAGTGGCTTTCGGTCTGGCTTAGTGCCCGGGCATGAGGCAAGCGAAGCTTCACATGAGGGAGTTCTCGCCTAAACGCTCTAAAACCCTACTCTCTATGAGCAGGAGACACCTAAAGTTGGTGACAGGACTCCTCAGAGTCACAATGGGAATTGTTGAAGACTCAGCTTGTAGTATATGTGGAGAGGCGGATGAAACTGCCTCTCACATCATAGCGGAATGTCCAGCATTGGCTTCTCTTAGGCTACAACACCTCGGCAGGACACATATACTGCTTGAAGCCATAAGAGATATCAGTCCATGCAAAATCTTTGCCTTCGTTACTGCCTTAGGCCTGCTGGACTGCTTCTTGTATCAAGAGGCACAATGGACCCAATCAAGCGGTCTAGGTCCTCAGGACTTGTCCGCCCCCGTCTTGATTGATTGATTGATTGATCTTCTATTTCCAGGAGAAGGGGATGGTGATCAGTTAAATCATAATGCAATCTGGAAGAGTTTATCGATACACAAGCAATATCAAGCATATGTCACGTTGCCCAGTATTTCCCATTTTAGTTGGCATTTTGTAATAGGGCAGATATCCGTCTGCAAGGAGATTATTCAAAAACATTTCTGTATCATTCTTCGAATGTAATATATCACGATTGAAATCTTCGATTATTTTTTGTTTTTCAGTATAATTTTTCATATCCTCAATAAATATTTCCTTATTGTAGTTATGTGATCTATAAATTCCACTTATGAGTAATTTTTGATTATTATGAATATCTAAATATATAGTTGTTATATTCGTTGAACTTAGTGTTTCTAGCTCAATTGAATGTTTGAGACCATTTTTAACATATAGTACAGCCCCGTCTGCTTTATTCAAGTTACAATTATGTGTATAAATGCAATATTCTTGCAGATTGCACATGTTTATCCCATTTTCCAACCATGCCTCAGTACATATTAGTATACCAGGTTTTTCTTTCGATTGGCTTATCAACAATTCAAGTTTTTTAATATTTTGGTTAATACTTCTTATATTTACACAAATTACCTGTATATTTTTATCACATTAAACTATTTAAGGTTTCAATATCCTCCACTACAGTCTCTTGTATAATACAGTTATCTTCCTTTTCTTTTTGGAGTATTGCTTCTTGGTTGTATTCTCCAGATGTAATCATCCTAATTATTTAAATCTAGAACATTGTAGTCCGTTCTTCCTTTCAGTCTTTGTATTTTTGTAATAAAACGTTCATAATTGTCCGCAAAAATTTCGGAATTCGTATTAAAGTTAGTTTGAAACTTGCAGTTATTCTGTTCACAATTGTTACACTTCTGATTGATACAGCTCATACAATTTATCTAGAACTTTTTTACATCACTATCAGGTGTTCTATATAGATATAGTTTGAAATTATATAGGTAATGGAGCTTTCAAAGTATTTTCGCTATTCTTATTGGACTCTATGGATGCTGTAAGCGAAATGTACTTTTCTCAAATATATATACAAACCTTGCAGTTGAAATACCCGAATTTTTTTGTGATTTGAGCCATTGCTCTGAGATGCAGCAAATGTGGACATTTGGTCAAATATTATTTCAAGATCACCAGCTTAGTTTGATATTCCTTGAATATTGTGATATGCATGAGTACAATATTTGCAGTAGTCTTTTTATTCATTATACTTTACCTCTTTCATGGTTTTGTCTAAAAAAGTATTTGGTCTCTTCTTTTCTACTTCTAATTGTTGAGATTTATGTGGATTGTTTGGAAAATGTTGTTCCAGTTCGAAATTCAAGCGACTGTATATCACCTTCTTTGGCCAAAAACTGTTTTAGTTGGCAGCTTTTGGAGTATAGTTATGTTAATTTTTTTGTGACTTGATAAAAATAATGTTGCGTTGTGTATGGTGTATGTGTATGCAATAATGCTATAAAATTTCCTTCTCATTACATATCCTTCTCTTGGTACTGAAGTACTGGTAGTAAAATCATCAGTTCCACTGACCATATCAAAAAATATTCATAAATTTGTGCAATAACCAAGAAAGGAGAAACTACAGTCTGATGTACAGTTGTGAATAAATCTCCACTGGACCATGTAAGGATCACCAGTTCAGCATCGTCATTCCCGTTACATTCATCAGGTTATTCAAAATAAACGCTTCAATCCTACTCAATAAGTCTGAAATAAATAGTGACTAATAAAATATCATGATGATAAGTTCTTGCGTTATTTTTTAAGTTAGCTTTCTGTTATAACCAATATTTCCTGTGCACTTTTCATTCCTTCTTTTCAACTCTGTTATAGCACCATGTTTCAATTATATTTTGATAAACCGCGAAATAAGTTATTCAGTTTTTTTTTCTGTCTTGTGAGTTAGAGCGAGCTAGGCCAAGGGAGACAAGTGAAGCGCGCTACAGGTTTCATACTCGGGTCACGGCATAGATATTTTCGATACCATATCGCAAATGACGGTCGTGTTCATTATGCAAGATAATAGCTATCTGTACATGGAAATAGATGGGATTCGGCGAAATTTTCAGGTTGGGGTGAGCTTGCCTCCTGCCGTTGGTTTTAAGTCACATTAGCAGGTCTAGGCCGCCCTTAAATAAACTATCATGGCAGTAATTCGCGATAGAACCAGGGTTATATATTGATTTGAGAATGTTTAATATTTCGTAAATCTGTTCTCTGAATAACAAAACAAATTTAGAGTTGTGTTTTCGCATACAAATATTCCTCCTGTTTGTTTTTTTTCCAAGCGGCAATCTGTAGGTTTGAGGTTATTGAAATTAATTTTTTTGTTGTATTTTGTAGAACAATTATGTTCCTTTTTATTTATTTTTTTCTCGAAAACTAAGGATACATAAGGAAACGTAAGCAGTCTTTAAAGAATCTGACCCACGTAAACTCCCCTCTCCCCCAAAATGTAACTTTTTTGACTCTATTTTAAGTAATTTTTATTTGTGAATATCTTCGCCACCTCTAAATCAGGGTTCAAAAGTTTTCATTCTGTGCGCCATGTATTTTAATTTTTCTGAGAAAACTGTAGACGTTTTAACTATCGCATAGTTGTTAAGTTCTCTCGAACAAGGATAACAAACTCTAGGGGCGCTTTGAAGTTTTTCCCGCCATTTTTTACGTTATTCAAGATGTCGGACTCAAACCATATCCTTTCCCAAAAGGGGTTATTAACATATCGTTAGCTGCACTTTAATAAAACAAAACCAAATTCTTATTTGCGTAATTATTGCGAATATGGGTACCAGCTCCGATTTCGACGAAATTTTATTCACAGACTACTTACGTGTTTCTTACAAAGCATTGGAAAGGAAAAGTCTCCACAAAAGTACCATTTTCCAAAAAAATATGTACATATTATCACAATCACGACATACAGTCACGTCTTTCGTGTTTACAAATAGTCACAATATGAACAAAAGTGTTAATTCAAACAACCTATGGCATTGTTTCCGTAAATAAATGCAGAAATGGAATAAATTCGTTGAGTAAAATCACAAAAAGTAATCACTATTTAATTGCATTGAAAGTAGGGACGTTACGTCGGAACAACATTTTTTTAGAGACCTAACAATCTCAAACCATAGAAGCGTATATTTTCTTTGGATACGTAATTACGTATGCCTGAGCTAGAATCTATACAATGTTCCATGTGGCAACTGTAGGTTGAAGTTAATGTTATTACATCTATAAATAAACATACAAATAGAATGGCCGCATATTATTGGAAGTATATGTACATGAGCAATAAAAATCAGTCTATTACTAAAATAATTTTTCAAATACCATTACTAACCCAGTTTTTTCTACAAACGCAACAAACTAGTAAATGGCCATTTTTAGGTTAAAAGAATGGCTGCCGTTCAAAAAGCGGCAGGGTAAGTCCAAATTTCAACCACGCAATCGTAATCCGCGCTTCAAAAAACATATAGTATGACTAAATTTGCGGATTGCCCAAAAAATACAAAAATTAAAAGTTTTCGGATGTTTTCCTCATAGATGTTTAGTAATTCATATTAGTACCTATCTAAATATGTTTTTTTTTATTCCAGATTTTGAAAAACCAGATTATACGCTGCTACATGTGGAATGAAGCGGTTCCAACTTATTGATCTTCATTAGTATATTATTTCTGTTGAATGATCATAGCAAATAAACTTGTTTCATAAATTGATGTTGGGAATACTACATTACATTCTAAAAAAATCTAATAGTCTTTCACTTTCTATTTTTTACAGATTCTAGCCACATCTGGATCTGACTTGACACTCATTAAAGCTTGGCAAATAGGCCAAATGTAACGACTAATGTGTTGCATTAAAGCTTTTTGGGACGAATTCCTCATTGAACCAATATTTGAAAAGTGCAACACACATCCAAGCATTTTTCTGATTGCTGTAACAGACTGGCATTGTTTCAGGGGTTAAACTCTGGAAGGCTCTGAGCTGCGCTGGTTTTCCTATCATCATAAGAGACAATTTGTGGGAGCCACTTTACTGCACGCTAGGATTGAACTCGTTTGTTTTTGTTGGCAGCGTTTTATAATTGAGGCCAGTTTAATCGTAGTCGTATATTTGGTCTACCGTGTATCACCTTCTTAAATTTACTTTTGAACCACTTCTTTGTAGCTGTCAATTATAGAGATGCCAGCTGATAATTTTTCACGTATAACATCTGTCCTCCCCACAATTTAGACATCCATCACTGATTTTGAATTCTTGCGTTTCCTCTGGGAACTGAGCAGAGGGATGATGCCTTTGCTCTCAAAATTGGACTGGATATTGGAGCTCCCTTTTCACGTTGTTGCACAATTCATAAATATAGCGGATGTCTCAGTTTTTCACATATTCACTTTTTTTTCATTGTTTTCTGTTTGGCAAGTTTAGTAAGTTTGGAATTTTTTAGTTTTTCGACCTCAAAACTATTTCGCTTCCAATCGTCAACAGTTACTGCGCTTACTCCCAGATCTGCAACGATTTTATTCATTATTTTATCTATACAATTTGAAAAGTTTTAACTTTTTCTCGATTGATACAACCACTCAAGTTTTTGCGTTAATGTTTTTGGCGTACAAACGACATACGGAAAGGTTGATTTACGAGAGAGATAAATAAGCGTTTACATACATACCTACACGGACACAATTGTAACTGATTGCAAATTGTAACTGCGAGAAATTAGGAACGGCCAGTTTTGTCCCAACTCGCTTGTCGTGTTTAAGAACGTCTAAAGTTCGGCGGCTCGGATAATCGGGAGATACGCTTTTTAGCTAGCTCGGTTAATTGAGACATCGGATAATCGAGACTCGGTTAACTGGGAGTCTACTGTACTATATTAAATTCTAAATAAATCGATAATCTTTAACTTTATATTTTTTACAGAGTTTAGCCACATCTGCATCTGGACTGCCACTCATTAAAGCTTGGTAAATAGGCCAAATGTAACGACTAATGTGTTGCATTAAGGCTTTGTGAATCGTTATGTCAAATGTGTGCTACTTCAGAATACAAATCTTCTGATAATTTCCAACTTATATTTTATACAGATTCCAGCCACATCCGGACTGACTGATTATAGCTTGGCAAATAGGCCAAATGCAACGACTAATGTGTTGCATTAACGCTTTGTGAATCGTTATGTCAAATGTGTGCTACTTCAGAATACAAATCTTCTGATAATTTCCAACTTATATTTTATACAGATTCCAGCCACATCCGGACTGACTCATTAAAGCTTGGCAAATAGGCCAAATGCAACGACTAATGTGTTGCATTAACGCTTTGTGAATCGTTATGTCAAATGTGTGCTACTTCAGAATACAAATCTTCTGATAATTTCCAACTTAAATTTTATACAGATTCCAGCCACATCCGGACTGACTCATTAAAGCTTGGCAAATAGGCCAAATGCAACGACTAATGTGTTGCATTAACGCTTTGTGAATCGTTATGTCAAATGTGTGCTACTTCAGAATACAAATCTTCTGATAATTTCCAACTTATATTTTATACAGATTCCAGCCACATCCGGACTGACTCATTAAAGCTTGGCAAATAGGCCAAGTGCAACGACTAATGTGTTGCATTAACGCTTTGTGAATCGTTATGTCAAATGTGTGCTACTTCAGAATACAAATCTTCTGATAATTTCCAACTTAAATTTTATACAGATTCCAGCCACATCCGGACTGACTCATTAAAGCTTGGCAAATAGGCCAAATGCAACGACTAATGTGTTGCATTAACGCTTTGTGAATCGTTATGTCAAATGTGTGCTACTTCAGAATACAAATCTTCTGATAATTTCCAACTTATATTTTATACAGATTCCAGCCACATCCGGACTGACTGATTATAGCTTGGCAAATAGGCCAAATGCAACGACTAATGTGTTGCATTAACGCTTTGTGAATCGTTATGTCAAATGTGTGCTACTTCAGAATACAAATCTTCTGATATTTTCCAACTTAAATTTTATACAGATTCCAGCCACATCCGGACTGACTCATTAAAGCTTGGCAAATATGCCAAATGCAACGACTAATGTGTTGCATTAACGCTTTGTGAATCGTTATGTCAAATGTGTGCTACTTCAGAAGTGTCATAATGTGCATCATATCATTTCGATAATTTTTGCATTGAAACTATAAAATGAAGAAGCAATATGTCTACGAAATAATGAACAAAAACAAGAAAAGACATCTATTCATAGCAAGAGCCCCGGGGATTCATGGAGATTAGTATGGATAATGACTGGACTATTACAAACCGAGGCCAAAAATATTTATATTTCCAAACTTACTTCACATGAATGTGATTGATGTCTATCAAGAATGAGGATTATATCTCGCGTTCTGCACTCTATTGAAGAGGATTTCAATTGTTTGTTAACTTTCGAAGTTCAAAATGTAATTTTTCTTTTGACATTTCAAAGTGAGTTGAATTTGTGGAAAATTCTATCGTATTTATTTCAAGTTTCTTCTCAAAATATCTGTTTTCTGATACAACTTGTTCAATTTTGTCCTGGGATGAGTCATGACTTGATGATTGTGATAACTCAGAAGGTAGATACTCTGATCCGAAACTTTCGAAATTTTTATAGTCATCTTGTGTTATCTTATAATTTTTATCTAAATCGGAAACATTCGCTCTAGGAAATATTACGTCTAAACTACCAATTGAACTGTCTGGACCAACTGATTTTAACTAACAATTATCATGTGAATTACTTGCAGTGAACACATTTTTTTCTTTTAGTTTCGCATCAGAATTTGACTTTTCTATGATATCCCATAAACAATCATAATACTTGTTTTGCCTCCGAATAGTTTTTTTGTTTGTTGTGGAGGTGAAGAAAACCCTTTATGGGGAGGTTATGAGCCTTTGAATCTCAAGGTCTACTGTGAGAGTCACCGTTCCAGGCATACTCACTAAAACTTCACCCCCTTTGTAGGCTTGTCTGGCTATTGCCTCCGGTGACACTTAGGCCTACTGGCCCATTGTATCTCGCCTATGTTTCGTTTGTTTACGGTATCCACTCAAGTATTTTTGTACCTTGTACGAGTTTGTACAAGTCCTTTACAGGGTGGGAACTGTATAATTCTGGTTCGCCGTTAGGCTTTCCAAAAATTGTCTGTCGTTTGCGATCAAGCATTTACACAGTATGTGTGTCACTGTTTCTGTATCCTTACCGCAAAGTCTGCAAGTCAGGTCGCCATTGTACAGTCCCATTTTGTTTAGGTGCCCTTTTACTGGCGCATGGCCAGTCATGAGCCTTATTACGACTTTTATTTTTTCCCTATTTAGTGCTAATAGTTCTGTCGTTCTTTTGTTACACGGGGCATTGATGTATTTCTTCCCATGTGCGTTTCCTGGGATTTTTTCCTAGTATTCTATGTGGTTTTCCATGATCCAGTCTTCTACAGACCTTCGTGCTATACGTTTTGGTACCCCCGTGGTCTGTTCTGGATCTGGAGCGTTCTCTAACCCTTCTTTTTGCAAGTTCGTCGGCTTTTTCGTTGCCTGTCGTTCCCTGATGTCCCGGCACCCAAAACAGCTCAACGCGATTTTGGTCTGCCAGTATGTCAAGTTCTTTTTTGCATGTCCATACCAGACGGGATGACACTTCCTGACTTCTCATTGCCTTAAGTGCAGCCTGACTGTCTGTCAATATGTGGATCTGCTCATCATCGATGGCTCTCCGATTGTTTTCCTTCACACATTGGAGGATTGCATATACCTCTGCTTGGAAGACAGAGGTGTGTTTACCCAATGAATAGCTCAAGCCAGTCTTTGGGTTTCTTGAGTATACTCCTGCACCTACACCTTTTTCAGTCTTAGACCCGTCTGTATACCAGATCTTTCCCTGTAGAATGTTGTTCAGGTTTGTATGTTCCCATTCAGTCCTTTCTGGTATTGATACCCTGAATGTGTTGTTGAAAGAGTATCGCTTTGGGATGTGATCTGTTCTCATGCCTAGCACGTCCCTGGTCACGATTTTTACGATACTCATGTGTCCTGGCCCAATGTGAACATTCTCCAGTGTATTTTGTATTCTAAAAGTACCAAGCCTGGCCTCTCATTGGATTACCAATTGGAGGGGAGGCAATCCCAGTAGTGTTTCCAGTGCAGTGGGCGTAGATTTCATAGCCCCTGTGATCCCAAGACATGCAAGTCTCTGGACCTTGGTCAGTCTTGTCATGGTCCCTCTTTGTTGTGTTTTAGGCCACCATACTAAAGAGGCGTATGTTATTGCGGGTTTAACCACCATGTTTTACAACCAGTAGAGCATGTTCGGTCGTAACCCCCATTTTTTCCCGAAGGAGCGTCTGGCCACATATAATGAGGTCTCCGCTTTTTTGATTACTTTTCCCAGATGTTGGTTCCAAGTTCCCCTTTTATCTGTACGATTTCTCCTCGAATCTTCAGAGGTCCCAAGTCCTCTGTTTTACGTTCACGAGTGAATGCTACTATGGTGGCTTTGTGGGGACTGATATGCAGTCCCTCTGAATCCATCCATGTTGTCACCAGGTTCAGAGCCTTTTGCATTTGATCTCTGACTGTGGAGTTGTATTTTCCTTGTACCATGGCCACTATGTCGTCGGCATATCCAAGGGTTCTGTATCCTTCCTTCTGGAGGGTTCTCAGTAGCCCGTCCACGACCAGGTTCCACAGGAGTGGAGAAAGTACTCCCCCTGCGGGCATCCTCTGGCCACTTGGGCTACTACGGTCTCCTCCATTATGGTTGCATGTATCATCCTGTTCCTCAGCATTGAGTCTATCCAGGCCACACATGGTTCCTCGATTCCTCTGTGTTTGAGGGACCTGGTGATTGAATCAATTGAAGTGTTGTCAAAAGCTCCTTCTATGTCTAGGAAAGCCGCTAGAAGGATTTCTTTATTTTCCAGCGTTTCTTCCACCCTTTTTACAAGTTGATGGAGTGCTGTATCTGTTGAACAGCCAGTCTTGTAGGCATATTGGTCGCAATTCACTGGTTTTCTACCAGTACATCGTCCCTTATGTGTCTATCTACTAGCTTTTCTAGAGTCTTGAGTTCGAATGACATAAGACTAATCGATCTTAGGGACTTTGCCGTTTCCTGTCCAATTTTTCCAGATTTTGGAATTAAAGTAACCCTAATATTTCTTCATGATTCCGGAATATACCCTAGAGCCAGGCTGGCTCTGAGTACATTGCAGAGCCTGATCTGCAGTAGTTCTGGCCCCTTCTGCAGCAGTACTGGGTAAATCCCGTCCAAGCCCGGTGATTTATATGGTTTAAATGAGTTTATAGCCCATTGAACCTTGTCATAGGTCACCACCTTTTTAGCCATTCCCCAACTTTCCTTGGATCCTTGTATCAAGGTGTCCAGGCCATTTGTTCTCTGGTTAGCAGGTGTCTGAACTATTTGAGATCCAGGAAAGTGTACTCTAAAGAGTTCCTTTATAGTTTCCTCCCCTGTGCTTGTGTACTGCCCTTGTTCGTTTTTAAGGGAGTTTATTGGTTGTTGTGTGTCCTTAGAGAGCATTCTGTGGAGTCTAGCACTTTCTTGAGTGCTTTCAATCTCCTCACAGTATTTCCTCCATGAATCTCTCTTAGCTTTTTCCAGTGCACTTTTATAAATGGTTAAGGTGTTCTTGTAGTCATCCCACCTTCCAGTTTTTTTGGCCCTGTTGAATTCTTTTCTGGCTTGTCCTCTCATCTTCGCAGGTGCGCTGTTCCACCAGGGCACTTTCCTTGTAGATTTACTTGTAGATAGAGGAAGGACAATTTTTGTTGACTTGTTCCACGACCATCTCGAGGTCCATGTTTGTTCTTATCTTTCTTTGGGTCCCCTGGAGGTTACGTTCTAGGCCTGCTTTGTGGGCTTCCCAGTCTGGTCGTCTCTTTGGGTTCCGATAAGTTTCAGTATAGATTTCGCTTTTTATCTTGAATTTTATGTGTCTATGGTCTGAGCAGCTCTCCTCATCGGACACATGCCATTCTGTAACAAAATTACTCAAGTAGGTAGAGACTATTGTTACATCGAGTACCTCCTTCCTGTTTTTTATAACAAAAGTTGGTGTGTTTCCTACATTCAATGTGTCCAGATTATTTGCCAGCATGAATTGTAGTAGCGATTCGCCTCTTTCATTGTTATTAGTGCTTCCCCATAGAGTGTGGTGCGCATTCGCGTCGCAGCCAATGATCAGCTGCAGTCCTTTTCTCCTGCAGTGAATCACCAGTTCCTCCACACTCTTCGTGGGTGGTAGCTCAGGATCGTCGGATGGGAAGTAGGCTGGTCCGAGTACTATTTCCCTCGTATCACATACCTCCCTGATCCCAATATTTACCGCTGTCAGGTCTCTTGAGCAGAATTCTGTCAGCGGTAGCATTTTAATCCGATTATTAATTAATATACAGGACCGGGGGGTCTCAGCCGTTCTGCTGTATATCAGCTCTCGGCTCGTCCCCCGTAGACCTCTTATCTTCCCATGTCTGACCCATGGTTCCTGTATAAGGGCCACTTCAGAGTCCCCCATAGCAACTGCAAGTACTGCCGAGGCCGCCCTACAGTGCTGGAGGTTGATCTGAAGGATCCTTATCCCTTGACCCGTCAGATTTGGGTTTTTTGGTCAGGGTCCTGAAGAGTACCTTCCCGAGTCTGTAGTATACTCGGAACTGCATCCTCTCCATTTCCCTGTAGGACTTATCGTCCACGGAGAAGGCCAGAAGTTGTCCTTTTTCCTTCTCCGTGTTCCTACTCATCAGAATCCATTCCCGCGTCCTCAGATCCGGATTTTGGATCCCAAGACGCCGCCTGAACTCTGTTGTGTCTGTTTTCTCTGTCCCAGGGACGAAGACCAGCACCCTGTGGCGAACCGGAAGGTCACCGAAATTGACCATAGTCAGCTCGGCTCCCTCCCAGAGTCGCCCCAGTGAGCCGACCGTTTCCCTGAGCCAGTTTGTGGTTCTTTCGTTAGCACAGGTCGTCGATATGACCTCTGTGCTAAAGCTTGTTCTTTCGAACTGTGGAGCACTACCGCTCCCCGATGGGGCCTCAAATAGTGCATCCACAATTCTATTCTGGACCAAGTCTGCTTGTTCCTGGCTCAGTTGAACTTCCGGATGGCGTCTGTCGATTATCGCCATTCGGAATCCCTTTGCCACCGAGCTATAAGTGCCAGTCGACACTTGCGTGTTCCTGGCTCTCTTAGTCTGGGTGGACTTTGGAGGGGTCTGAGAGTCAGATCGAGGTATTTTTTTGTTTCCCCAGTCTGACAGTCCTCCCGCTCCTTTCTTTTCCTCCTGTTCCGCTTTCTTCGGCTTCACAGGTTTTTCTGCCGTCCAGGTTCCGGCAGCCATTTTCTTCTCTTTCAGCAACTTCTTCCGTTGCGCTCCGGAGTTTTTTTTCTGAGGTCTATCTTCTCGATTCCCTCAGTTATGTTGCCAAGGGTCTTGTTTTCTGCCGATTGATTGGCGGCAGTCCTTCCCGCTGTTGTTGAGGTGAGGTCGTCTACTTTCATAGATCCCTCTCGTCTTGTGTTTTCACTATCATAGGCCATTGCTTCCTTGATAGTGTTTGTTTCCGAGTCTGAGTCGGAGCTAGCCGACATCTCCTCGGTTTTTTTTGTGTTTGTGCTCCTGTCCATATTGATCCCACGAGTATGGGGGAAGGGGTTGGCCCAGTCCTGCGGTGCCCCCTGCACAGGACTAAGGCTGATTACTCCGAGATTTCGCCCGGTTTCTCGGAGGCCCCGCTAGTGACACCGTTTTTTAAAGACCTTGGTAGCATTCATCCCTAGCCACGGGTTCCCACAGCTTTAGATTAGGGTCTTGGCTGACTGCAGATTTGTTGTCTAAGAGCAACACATCTGGGCGGTGAGGTCGCCACATCCCTACGCCATCTCCGAATAGGTCCTTTCATATTGAATCTGGAACTTGTAATATAGGAGATGTATCATACACTCGTAAAATGGCTTCTGTATGTTCAGTTACTCCGGATTGCACAACATTGCTGTCATTCCCTTCTGGAGGTGAGTTTGATTAATTTTTTGTGCATAGCTTCTGAAAAAAAACCGATGATTCCCATAAGCATTCTGTACTAATTGAAAATATTCTGCCAAGTACATACAACACATTGCTTTACCTTATCATACTTCAGAAGAAAAATAAACACCTCGAACTCGATTTATAGGAAAATAATATTAAAAACTCAATGAGTTTTACAATTACCCGTATTTTGCTATGAATGATATGTCGAAATAGCAACTGAAAAATTTTAATGGAATAATTGAGGCTTTGGGTTCAAGTTATACGTAAATGCATTGCTTTCCCTCATCATACATCAGAAGAAAATATACACTTCGAGCTCTATTTATACGAAAACAATCTTCAGAAGAAAAATAAACACCTCGAGCTCGATTTATACGAAAATAATCTCCAGAAGAAAAATAAACATCGAACTCGATTTATAGGAAAATAATATCAAACTCGATGAGCTTTGCAATCAAAACGTATTTTGCTTTGAATGATATGTTAAAAGGGCAGCTGTCAAAATTTTAATGCAATATTTTTTGAGTCGTTGGGTTCAAATTATATGAAAATCATAACTATGGTTTTGGCTATAAGCTTTACCGTTATATGAAGAAGACAGATTGCTTGTTCCTCATTTTTGGACTCTGCCTAATAAAGGCTGCTTTTTTTAGAGGTTATGTTATTGGGTCTATTAGAAAGATAATTGTATGTCATTAGTGTTTGAAGATGATTTCGGGCATATGGGCACTGCGACTGGCTCGAATGAAGCGCAATTTGGAAGTCCAGTTGTCGAACACTTTTTAGCAGCACTATCGGCAATAACGCGGCGAATGTTGACTTCCAAATGGTCCAACGTCTCCGGTTTATCGACGTAGACTAGCGACTTAACATATCTCCACAGAAAATAATCCATAGGTGTGACATCGCGCGACTTTGGAGGCCAATTCACAGGTCCATTACTCGAAATTATGCGGTCATTGAATGTTTCCCGCAATAAATTGATTGTGTCCCGCGCTGTGTGGTATGTGGCGCCGTCTCGTTGGTACCAAAGCTCTTCCAAATTAACACCATTCAACCGAGGAACAAAAAAGTCAGTGATCATTGATCTATAAGCGCTCTCTTTCAACTGTAACGTTCTGGCCAGCATTATGTTTGAAGAAATATGGGCCAATAATTCCACACTAGCCCATAAATCACACCACACAGTGACTTTCTGTGGGTGTAACGGCGTCTCAATAAAAGCTTTTGGATTTTCTTCACTCCAAATCCGGCAATTTTGTTTATTAACATAGCCATTTAGCCGAAAATAAGCATCATCGCTGAACAAAATTTTCTGGTGAAATTGAGGATCAAGAACAATCTTGCTTTCGGTCCATTCACCGAATGTACGACGCACATGATGGTCATGACTCATGAGGTTTTAGTTTCAGCACTAGCTGAATCTTGTAATGTCGTAAACCAAGATCTTTTCGCAAGGTCTTCCATAAGGTGAATTGACACAGCTCCACTTGCTGTGCACGTCGGCGAATCGACTCGTTCGGGTCCTCCTCAACACCACGCTCCACAGTAGCAACAACTTCTTCTGTGCGCACTGTACGACGTCTCTGCGAATGCACATTATCAATTATGAGTATGTGTGGTACGAAAACGATTCATGGTTATTCGGATAAGTTGCTCGGATGAACGATTACATCGACCTTAAAATGGACGTAGCGCTATCACCTGATAATGATAAATTCTGGATTATCCTTTAGTATTAGTTACAAATTGAAAAAATTCTACATGACTGAGAATATGGATGCGAAATAATAAAGTTCATCTATACGAAAACTTACAATTACCAAATATATTTATAAAATAAACTTCCTATTGATATTTTGTGTTTTGAAAACGAACAATACTCGTACATTTAGGTACATAAAAAAAAAGCTGTACATTAATCAACACAAAAATAAAATAAACAATAAACAACTCTGAACAAAAATGAATATAAACCAGCAAACTAGAATTCTACCTTCTACATCTACATATTTGCATTTAAGAAAGGCAGCATAGAAACTTTCTCCCCTTGAAGTTTGTTTCGTTTTTCGGTTAAAGTTTGACCGGCTTAAGAACAAATTCTTTCACTCGGGACTGAAGTGGCAACTATACAGTCCCTGGCCAAATTATTAGACTCACTTCCGAAATCTAAGTTTTTTGTTGATTTTAATATTATAATAATCATGGGGCAAATGTTAGTAATAAACAGTTTTCTCGGTAATGTTTCGAAGTAGTTTTTGTCCTTCGAAGTAGTCTTTATCCCCTGGGAGTGATAACACGTTTTCTACCACACCGACCTGTCCGAGCAGCGTCTAAAGGCTTTTTGGAGTTAATTTTTTTTGTTTATTCGTCGTACTGAAGCTTGCGATATGCCACATCGTGCTGCAATCTGTCGTTGGCTAAACTCGGTATCTGTATTTTTGTTCTTGACTAAGGTCTTTATGCTTCCCTATCTAAACAAAATTGCACCCAATTATTAATTGCCAAGTTTTCAATTTGTATCGCTTTAAAAATGTATAACAGTATAAATAAATATATGCTTCAAGCCATTAATTATTTACTTTGACAAAATTGTTGCTAAAATTGGATAAATCGTACATTTCACTCAACGTCACCGTGCAAGGAACGGAAACACGCTTCACAAATTTGTTTTTAAAAATAACTTTATTGAATATCACAATGAAAATCAAGAGCTACTTATTTAATCAAAGTCAGAAGTATGAATGAATATTTTACATGTTACAATAATGTACCTAGAAAGGAATAATAAACGAAATATGATAACGCTGACACTGCTGGCTAGTTCAGAATGAGTTCATAGTACTATACGATGTGAATGACTTCATATAACACCTCCCTTCACAGTTCCAGGTCCGGAAAGTACGTCTCGAGGAAGCTGGATATCCAATGTTCTTTCTTGGGGTGGTTCTTCTCGGCATTTCAGATTCTTCAATATTGAAATTATACGTCCTTTTAGACCAGGGGTCTTCAACCTTTCTTAGTTAAAGGGCCAATATTTTATTTCACATCGTTCGAAGGGCCGCAATGCCCCACTTCACCTTACCACCTCACCAATAATATAAATAACAGACATGTTAATTAAGATTTTCTTTATTCATTAGAAAATAATCAGGATACAGATCAGTGGGATGACTGACACTGTTTATTTTTAACGAGATTGTCGATATTTGCTTTAATTTTTGAGGTTGCGATCCGCAGACTACCTCCCAGATGTGCATCCGTAATTCTTGTTCTAGTTTTGGACTTGACATTTTTCATACGCCAAAATAACTGCTCGCTCAAATATGTGCTGCTGAAAAGTGACATCATCTTCAGGGCGTGATTTTGAAGGAAATGAATTCGCATCGACGTATTTAGAATAGAAATCAAAAAGGTCCGTGTTGTTGTATTTCTCTTTAAGTTCGGTATTGCACTGCAAATCTATTAATTCCATTTGAAAATTTCCGGGCATGTCTTCAACAGATACACTGAATGGCCGGGCAAACAAATTAATATTGTTTTCATGGCTTCTAAAGTCAGCAAACCTTGATGTGAACTCTGTTTTGAGCATTTGTAATGCTGTGGCATACCTGTCCACGTTTACACATCCACAACTTGACAATTTGGGAAAGTGCGTGAAATCTTTTTTCAGTAACTGATATCTCCATAAATCCAGTTTTGACTCAAATGCTTTCACCGTGTCAAATAAGTTATTAATAAGATTATTTTTTCCTTGTAATCTTGTATTCAGATCATTCAGATGCTGTGTGATATCAGTAAGAAATCCGAAGTCGCGCAACCAGTCGGGGTCACTGAATTGCGGAATAGGTTTTCCTTTATTTTCCATAAATGTTGCAATTTCATTCTTGAGATCAAACACGCGTTTCAGCATTTTACCTCTGCTTAGCCACCGAACATCAGAGAAATAAGAGACATCACCATACTCGGCTTCAATCTCATTTGAAAAAAATTGAAATTCTCTATGGTTGAGGCCGCGTGATTTAATGAAATTAACGGCTTTTACAACGACTTTCATCAACTCATCAATATTTGTGGTTTTTGCACAAAGATTCTGTTGATGAATAATACAATGGTAATGCATCAAAGGAAGATCTTTCAGCTGCTTTTTCATCAAACCTACGAGGCCTTCATTTTTTCCGACCATTGATGGTGCACCGTCTGTTACAATTGCAGAAAGATTTTTCAGTTCCAGATTGTATCGTTTCAATACGGTCATTAAACACTGATAAATATCACATCCTTTTGTAGTTCCTTTCATCGGGAAAAGGGCAGCCATCTCTTCAGTAATAAGAAAACAATCATCAATGCCTCGAATAAATATAGCTAACTGCGCTGTGTCTGTCAAATCTGTGCTTTCGTCGAGCGCAACAGAATAATAAACAAACTTCGATGCACGCTCTTTTAGCTAATTTTCAATGTCTCCCGCTAATTCTTCGATTCTTCTGGCGACAGTAACATCCGACAAACTAACTTTAGAAAAAAGATGTTTTTGAGACGGATACAATACTTCAGCAGCGGCCTCCATACATTCCTTGATTATTTCACCATCAGTGAAGGGTTTAGATTTCAAAGCTATTTTTTCGGATATAATGTAGCTAACCTTCACACTTGCTTCTTTTTCAATGTTCTGTTTTACAAAAGAATTTTGTTGTCGTTGAAGCTGGCTTTTCAAAGCTCTCACTTTATCTTGCCTTATTTGGACCTTGAACGCCTCAAATTTTGCCGCGTGTTTTGTTTCGTAATGTCTTTTCTTTCAAGTTGTATTCTTTCAAGACCGAAATTGATTCTCGACACACGAGACATACGGGATTTTGATTAACACTAACGAACAAGTACAAATCAGTCCACTTTTCTTGAAATGTGCGATTTTCATCAGATACTTTGCGTTTCTTACTTGAAGTAGAAGCTATTATTAACGCCCAACTCGGCTAATTCAAAACAACAACTGCTGATAGCAATATTCTCAATTCACTTATGAGACGCCATTATTCTATGGACCCGATGCACGCTGGAATACTCGCCCATGCGCCATCTTTCTTCGCGCTGCCTTCTCCACCGCACGGAGTGTGTAGTAATTAGACGCGTCGCGGGTAAATTCAAATTGAAGTGGACTGATTAAATTTTTTTTTCTTCTAAGCTTCTAGGGGCCGCAAGAAATGTCGCGGCGGGCTGCACGTGGCCCGCGGGTTGAAGACCATTGTTTTAGACAGATGAATATAATTATGATTGCCACAATAAAATATAGAATGTAACTATGTTGAGATTGATTCGTCGGCAGCTGCTTCGGTTGAGACCATTTAATTTGATTTTTTTAAGTCACTGATGTCCTTCAAATTGATTGCTCTGAGTGATTGAGAATTTTCCATATATGGTCCATAGGATGGAGCGTTGATTTTCGAAAATTCAAACAATAAGGGTTGATCCGTGGTTTCTACGGTTGTTAAACGGATTTTTTCTTGATTTATTTGTAAGAGACAATCTTTGGTAAGGTGAAATAAATAGCTTCATTGTAGTGTTTTAATTACTTGTCTCGATGGGCAATTAACTGTAACTTCGACGGGAATAGGAGATGAAAGTAACCAGTATTTGGTGCCTTCGATCTCTTGAATTTGGGTGTCTGAAATTTCTAATGCATGATGAGTACAGTTGGCCAAATTTTGATTTAGAATAATATTGGCTTCGCATTTATCCTTATTTGCATTTTCTATGATTGTTGCTTTGCAGAAAAAGGTACTGTTAATATTATCACAATCTTCAGTTTCGTAGGCCAGGTAATTTCTTGATAATAATACATATCTGGCATCATCAGGGACTAACAATCGAAAGGTAGTTGATTCATGCCATATGGGAATTGAGTATAATTTATAAAGGTTGAATATTATATTGTGGTATATAGGAACGTTAAGAATGAACACGAGTTTGTCGTCATAAACATACGAATCTACTTTTATTAGTTTTGAATAGTAAACTAGATTTTCGTATTTTATTTCAAATGGTAATTGTTCTGAATCTGTTATAAGTTTCAAATGCATCAAAGAATTATAAAGTTCACTTGTTGATATTATACTAGGATGCATAAGTTTTAATTTTGTGAAAGTTATTGTGGTGACTAGGTTATCTAGGATTTTTTGAATAGCTTGGTATATTAGTTGGAATTGGTTCAAAGTATCGGCGATATTATGAATATTAGTTGCAGATGAATATTGATTTAATAAATCGTCGGTCTGGACTAAACGTTTTTCTAATGCTTTCTCGTTTTGACAAAGATCTGAAATTGTTTGGTTGAACCTATTAACCACACTGGAGGAAGAGAGTACCGTAAAACGGGGCTACTTGATAAAACTTTTGTCAGCTTCAAATTATGAAATTTTTTCGAAGATAAAAATCACCCAGATGGCATTTCGTGTCTAAGGAAGCTCTTACAGCAATAAAAAAAATTCCAGCTCACCACTTTTCGAAAAAAAAAATATAAAGTGCTCATTTTCAAGTAACTCCGTTATGGGGTTATTTGAAAATTGACCTGAAAAACACTTCTGTTTTCTTGTAGACCTGGTATAGGGTCTAAATTAATAGAAATAGAAGTAATACAAAGTTGTCTGCTGTTTGTTTCATTAAAATCGGTAATAAAACTCAGATTTTATTGCAAAAAAGTAAATCTTTACTTCTACTAAACTAAAAACTTAAAAAAAACATCAAAAACTCAAAAACATTCACAAGGAAAACAAGAACATTGTTAAAGCTGAAAAGGATTTTTTGGCGGTCAATAGGTGCAATGCCTGTTGCTTCGAATCCAGATTTGATGTTTTGCGGATTTTTTACATTAATCGACTCCAAACACTGCCTCAAAAGCCTGGGAAATACGTCTTTCCTGATAACTCCTTTATTTTTTGATTTCCAATCTTTCAGCACTTGTCGCCATTTAATTTTTATTGGTCTGAAAACACTAACGTCTAAAGGCTGGGTCAAGTGAGTGCTGTTAGGCGGCAGCAAAACAAACGAGATATTACTGTTTTCACAAGTTGTGATGACTTCGAGTGAATTGTGGCTAGCTAAATTATCCCCTATCAGTACTTTACGACCAGGAAGTAAACTAGTAAAATTGGGAAGTGCAATTTTCATAAACCAGTCTTCAAAAATATTGGTATCAAACCATCCAGAGTGTCTTCTATTGTTCTGCCTTATAGACTATATATGGTGGCAGCATAACACTTGAAGCAGAGCAAGAAAACATGACTGAAGTCGAAGACTTCGAGGTGTCCATAACTTTTTCTGCTCTCTTAGACTGCTTTCGAACAATGACTTTGATGCGACCGGGGTCATCGGTGAAGTTTGTTTCGTCGTAGTTGACTATCGCTTCGGGATTGACATCCTTGAGCACGTTTGTAAGATTATCGAAATAACCATTTATAGTTGTATGATCAATCTTTGCCCGACTTTGTTTCATTGACTGCGATATTCTTTTAGACAAATGAGTCTTTATGTCGATTCAAAAACTTCTCCATCCAACCCTCTCCAGGTCTATTATCCACGAATGGTTTCACTTGTTGACCTCTTCTGGTCAAAAAATCCTGAACTACATCTGTTATATCACTAGGTTCGAAAGGAAAGCCCCACTCTGATGCTATATATATGGCTTTTACAATGGCTTTTCCATCTGAAAGTGACAATGCAGTACAGTGTCCCGGATTTAATGGATGTAATCCTTTAATTTTTCTATACAATGTGACATATGGTATGCCATATTCTCCACTGAGTTGAGTCAAATTGCCCCTTTCATACCTCCGCACAGCAGCATTCAACGTTTCCTCCGTGTAATTGCGGTACGGCCGACTTCCCACCTTTCTCTTATATTTTCGAACCATTTTCAAGAAGCCCCTGAAATGACACCAAAAAATGAAATCTACGCCACTGGCTTCCGAATTAGCTACAGCGATGAATTGAGGTTATATTAGTGTTAACCGGTTATGATGATCTTAGGAAAAAAATACATCGCTGTACTAATAATTCCCAGTACATCTGGGCAATAAGAAGTATTCACAAAAAAAAACATTGTTTTTTACCTTAATGTTTGTAGATTTCTACGTGCCACACTATTCCGCAGAAACAAACAAAAACAACGTTACCGCCACTTGTTGTTATGCTCTAACTGACTGACTTAGAATTATGTTTCCTAAATATGACGTTAAGCAGCAGCACCTGTTAATTCAATCAGCTGCTTTCATTTTCAACTAGCCCCTGTATTTTCATGTAGCCCCGTTTTACGGTATTGTTTTCTAACATCATCACTTAATAAAATTTGATTTTGTTCTAACTGTTTAATTTTTTTATCAAAATGTTCTCCATCTTCATTATCCAAATTTCCCGTAATGCTTTTAAATATAGAACCAAGGCCGTTAATTATACCGCGTTTTTGTCTGTTAGCTTTTGGCATTATTTCATTAATAGTTTCATAAATATTGAGTCTAGTATTGTTAATTAATTTGAAATAGTTTACAAACTCTTTAGAATTATAATAATTATTTTCAGTTATCTTATTGATGAATGTTTCGGATTGATTATTGATATTTCCTAAATATTGAAAAATCAAAGATGTGTTATAGTAATGTATGATTTTATGATGATATTCTTGAATTTTGGCAGGACCGAGGTGTATTGGTAGAAGTCTTGGGTTATTTTTCAGGTTTGTGATTTCCACTTGAGCTTGCGTTAGACAGAGTATGGTCAGGGCGAACCTGCAACAATTGCTTTTCGTCAATTTTCGGTGGTCTTTTGATATTTCTTAAGTGGTAAGTGCGTTTATTGGTTTCAATTGTTTGTTTTTCGGTGTCTACTTTTGTGGGAATGATGCACTCCGTAGAGTAAATGCAGATCTGGATGCTATATTCAAAATGTCTGAGAGTCATTCTCTGTTTCTCAATCCAACGAAATCTGTAGCTATATTATTGGGCAATAAAAATGTGTGTGCACAATTAAAGGATCAGGTACTAATAACAATAAACTCTGAGCCAATTCCTTTAGTTGATGTAGTAAAGAATCTTGGCTTATATATGGAGAATGGTTTCAGATATAAAACACATGTTTCTAAATGTATACAAAAAGGTTATGCAAATTTAAAGTTGCTGTATCCTAGAAAAACTAAATTATTACTCTGTGATTCTTTAGTATTATCTCATCTGAACTATTGCTCACAGGTGTTTTCAGCTTGCATAGACTCCATTCACCAATATAAAATACAAAAATTGCAAAATTCGTGTTTAAGGTTTGCCTATGGGATCCGTAAATATCAACATATATCTCACAGGCTGAAAGATGCTAAATGGTTGAACATGAATAATAGGTTTAAACTACAAGCAGCTACGTTATATTACAAAATTTTGCCAGATAAATCACCACCTTATCTTTACAAAAAAAAAAGATTTAGATCAGATCTTTATAACTTGAACGTTCGTAAACGAGATATGCTGGTTATACCAAGACACAGGCTTAAATTGTATGAACGATCTTTCTCATATCAAGTTGTACACATCTATAATAGCATTCCGTCAAAAATAAAGGCTAAAACAAAAAAAACATTCAAATGTGCTATGATTCGTTTCTTAAGAAGTTTACAGGAGAATAACATCTAATATACTTAGTATCTTTTCTAAAAGTTCTTATTATTTTTATATCTAATTTAATTCTCAACAATTAAAATTTAATTGAGACAAAATTATTCGGTAAGAATAAATATATTATTATTATTATTATTATTGTTATTATTATTATTTTTATTATTTTGTTAAATTACTTGTAGTGTATTATAGTCTCAATATATTGTGCAGGGTTAAGTGGAAGAACAGTAAATGGCTTGCCATCTAACTGAACTTCGCCCTGAGATTCAGTATGTAACTGTTCACATAGAATTGAATTTATTTCTTTTTTTTTTCTACTTTATTTATAATGTAACTAAATACTGAATAAAGACCATTATTATTATTATTACACTTTGAATGTAACAGATTTTGACGATTTTCGAACATGGTCTCGTCCAGTTTCTTGAATCAATGACCAAATATAATCTCTCAACATGTAGGCTATACACTGATGTCCTTGGTAGCGTTTTTTGAAATCCTAGATTTCTTGGTGGAATCTTTCGCCGTGCTCTTCAGAGTACACTCCCATGTTATCCTTGAAACTGTCAAGATGGGAATGGAGCATGTGGACTTTGAGGGACATACGACCACCCATCTCTTGAAATTTCTGGATAATGTTTGCGACGATAGATCTGTACTGGGGGTCCTTATACTTTCCAAGAAATTTTCCCACCACTCCCTTGAAACTCATCCAAGCCGCTTCTTCTTCCTCGTTACGTAGTTGAGTAAAACCCTCTAATGCGATCAGTCTTCTTACGTGTGATCCAGTAAAAACGCCAGCTTTTATTTTCGCATGTGATATTTTTGGGAAGATAAGTGTCAATGATTCAAAAGCTATTGAATCAGTGTTCAACGCGATGACGAATTGCTTTATGAGGCCAAGTTTTATGTGCAGTGGAGGTAAGAGAATTTTGGCCGAATCAACCAATGGCTCGAACTTTACGTTATGTTTCCCTGCGTAGTGTTCATTTCATGAGACCCAGGTTTGTGATATAGAAATTGCAGTAGCGCAGTTTCATTTTTCAATTAAAAAACAAAATTCAAAAAAATTCAGCTTTCGTGATTTTTCAAACAAAAAATAATCTTCAAGATACTTTGGAATTTTATTTTCTAAGCAACTTTCCAAAAATATAGGATTCCTACTATAAATAGTGCACAAAGAAAATACCCTGATTTTTAAAAAGAAAATAGTATTTTTATTTTACATCGTTCAAGTGACCGATGTTTGCGTTACAGGTATTGAAGTCACTTTTATTGTCTTTCATATGCAACAAAAGGATTTCAATTGCGTGGTGAATTTTCATTTTTCTATCACAAAAAACATTTTTCCAAACAAAAATTAATGTTTAAAAGACTTCTGTTCACGATACAGAGGTGTGACATGTAGAAATTGTAGCCCGTTTTGGAGGCTTCCAAATGCGTACGACATTATTATTAAATATGAAGAGAAAAAAGTCCGATAAAATGCAAATTTCGAGATTTTTTCAAACAAAACCCATTATTTAAAAGACTTCTGACCAAGGGACAGAGGTGTGTCATACAGAAATTGTAGCCCATCTAATAGGCTTTCAGGTCAGCAAATCTGATCTGAGCTATCTAGCGTAGTTTTTTTTTAAACCAATTAAAATCGCAAAAGTGGTTAAAAAACGCGATTATTGCGTTTTTTGACAGAAAAATTGATTCTCATCAGGGTTTCGTTCATTCTACCAAGGTCATTTATATACCAAATGTCTCTGTTTATAAGCTTTCAAGCAGTTTTATCAGATTCAAATTATCTTTCATTGTTTCAAAGTTATAGTAAAAAAAGTTAAAAAAAAATGCTTTTTCACGTATCCTAACCACAAAAGCAAAGTCTGAGGGGTTAGATGGCGCTTTCCTACTATTTTACATCCAAACAATGGAAAAATGTCGACCTAGTTCCAAGGACAAATGATTATCTTCAACCGATTCAGCAAAGAGTGTTATGATAATAAATACATCATTGGGATTATTCCGATGTAACAGACTTGCTTTTGGGATAGCCATTGGTTCAAACTTATTTCAAACGGTGGTGGATAGGGTATAGTTGGTTTGGAAGGAGTTAAATGTTACATTAATGATGTGCCAATTAGTGAGAAAAATTTGGAGGAATGTAGAATCAGATTACTAAAAGTATTAGAATGGTTGAACAAACATCATAAGAAAGTAAATATGGATAAAATTATATTCTTTGTAGATGAAGTAGAATATTTAGGGTACAAAATTAGTGGAACGAGTAGTCCAACTAGTGATAAATTACGAGCTACTAAGGAGTGTCCTAGACAACGAAATGTTACGGAATTAAAATCGTATCTTCGGTTACTATACTTTTACCATAAGTTTATAAACATGTCATCTACATTGCTTAAACCGTTGAATGAATTACAATACAAAAACGTTAAATTTTGTTGGCAAAAATCGAAGAAGATACATTTATAAAAAGTGAAAAGTTATTAACAGAGAAAAGTTTGCTAGTGCATTATGACTCTGCATTACAAATAAGGTTAATTTGTGATGGATTACCATATGGGGTTGGGGTAATTTCATGCAATGTTAAGAGGATCGAGAATATCCAATTTGTTTTGCTCTTACAAATGCACAACAAAACTATTCACAGTATGAACGTGAAGCACTCGCAGTCGCAAATTTCACGAATAACTTTATGGACAACATTTTGAAATGATTACGGATGCACAAGTGGTTCAAATATTATTCAACGGATAGGAGAACGTTCCTACTTCAGCAGCAGCGAGGTTACAACGTTGGGCGCTAATACCGGGATATCAAAAATTATCTTGGTCAAGGGTGGTTGTGGAATCTAAAACGTGTGTCTTACTTTACGTTATCAAAACTTGTGTCAAATTAATTAATTTGAAGTTTCTAAAAGTGAGAAATTTTGCAATTTTATACGAATGTTATAACACTCAGAAGTCTAGCGCTTTAGACTCCAGGATTTTCACGTGGCCTATTGAAATTAGAAGGTTCAAGTTGTTTAAAAACACAATTGCATGAACGCCAAACGTCCTATGTAATTAGCTACGACCGTAATCATTTTGACATATGCCTCGAGGAGCTCGCTACGCGTCAGTTAGAGTTTATACTTATTATCTCGATCTTGTTAATTCGGGGCCGTTTTATGCCCCGTGCGGCCGGCGACAGTTGTAATAAAGTGTTTTCGGCTATAGGCATCTAGCTTTCAACCGCTTTTGGGTATATTTTAGCAGCTAGAAAATTCCCTTTGGTACGTCGCACGTTAGACGCGCGTAGCTGAGACCTGAGAGTACCTGTTTCTATTTTAATTAAATTTTCCTATTTAATCGACATTTTGGGGCCCGATTGGCCCCGTTCATAAGCTAACGATATGGAGCGAAAACCGCATGCAAAAAGTCATCGTAAAGACGTTCTATGTTTCGAAGATTTGCACTTTTCCAACTCGCGAGCTATGCGCTCCTCACGTGAACGTCATTCGATTTATCGAAAATTAACTAATTTAAAACAGTTTTCGACCCCGTTTGTGACTATTGCGACCTTGTAAAAGGTTTAAAGTTAACATTTCGTTTTACATTCCACAACCACCCTTGACCAAGATAATTTTTAATTTGTAGTTCATTATTGTTTTACGACTGAAATAAATAGGTATGAAATTTGTAGGTTATTGATGATGTCAGTGTGACAGGACATAATTATTTCAAACGTAAAGTAAGAAACACGTTTTAGATTCCACAACCACCCTTGACCAAGATAATTTTTGATATCCCGATATTATCGTCATATAACTATAAAATGATCTTCAGACATGATGTTCAAAACGCTGATATGTTATCACGCTTATCAATTGATGAATATTTTGAGGATGAAGAATGTGTGCATCACATGGATTCTCTTTCATCACCATATGAAATTTCGATTGAAACAGAAAAGATAAAACAATATCGCGTTTTAGAAATCATGAAAGTAGGATGGACGAAAAATGTTTCAGAAGGAACACTACTACCTTATTCTAACTATGTCAAATCGAGTTGTGATTTCACTGGTATAGTTAAAATGGCAAGGTCAATTTTGTGGTGGCCAGGAGTTGATGAAGATATTGAATTGAGGAAACAGTCATGAAATGTGAAACGTGTCAACTAAATCATAGTTTAGGAAAATATAAAGATTTAGTACTTTGGCCAAAAACATCAACGCCATTTGAACGTGTGCATATTGATTTTTTGAAGGTGAAACAACACAATATATTGGTATTAGTTGAAGTCTTTTCAAACTGGAAAATGTAATAAACAAATTACGGTCTTGTTTTATTAGTTTTGCATTACAAAAAGTTGAAAAAACTATTTCATGATCATGAAAAGATGGGAAAACCTTTGGATATCAAACTGACATTATAGAATATATTGTTCAGTCATCATAATTCTCCGAACACTGAAAATCGAAAGGGTCCAGCTGATCTTATGTTATCATACTTACTAAAAACTCGTCTAACAGGAATTAAACCAAAATTCGTGTTTAGAACATAGAGAGCAAACCATATTAGTTTTAGATTTTCAAGAAAATCAGCTAGTACTAATTAAAGTTTTTCAAGCCGGAAAAATGGGCAAGAGTGGTGGTTAAAAGATGTGGTAAGTTTACCTATTTAGTAAGATATAGAAATAACTAATATCATATCATATAGATCAAATTAGAAGAATTTCGTCAACAGAAAATAACGTTAATTCAAACGATAATATAAGTCAAGGTATAGGTAAAAATAGAAATGAGATGGGGATTCCATATGCTTTGAGAAAAGAAATGTACAAAGAACAATCTACAAATAAAAGTGAATTGAGTAATGAGAGTGAAATAATCAAAATGGACCAGATGTGACTGATAGTGATACAGTGCGCGAGAATGTTCGTGTAAATCAGAACTTTACTCCGAACCGGGAACCAATACTATGACGTTCCAATCGGGTAGTGAAAAGACCAGAACGGTTGGATCTTTAAAAAGAAAATGTAGTTTATATTTTTGTAATTGTATTCAATAATATTCAACTGAGGGGAGAATGTACTATAATATGTATGTTGCCTATTTATTATATGTATTAATATGTCTACGGTTGGGAATAAACCGATGTTGATAGGGAATGTAAATAGGTACAGTAATTCCGTATCTCATCTTCGAATAACAAAGACCCTATCTTCTACTTACAATCACAATCAGTTCAGTTTCTTACTTGTTTCCTCATCCTGACCTCCATTCCCCACTAGCCTTAGCGTCCTACCTCTTCCCACACTGTCGTAGTTCCAACATAGAGTCGCACAACACAGAACTATATATAACAGTATTGCTTCTTCGAGATAACGTTGACCTCACTTTGGTTCCCTGCGATAGAAATTTCTTTTGATATGGCTATCTGCAATAATTTGTCCAGCGTTGTAGTTTGATTTTCTTTACACAGTCTGCCCCCCAAGCCGCCTTTCTTTAAACCGCCGAAACATTTGTCCTTGAGCATATTTTGAAGTTTACCGCCAAATTCAAAATTAGTTATGAATTCTAGCGTACCATTCTTTGATGTTTTTGTTGTTAATTAGTGGAAACTTGATTGAAAGTTTTTGTAAGCTCTAGCTTTGTGTAAGAAAAAAGAATAAAACAACATGTCGCTAGTTATTACTCAACATGACTGCTTTTATTCTTTGTTGGTAGCATAAGACAACTGTTCAACGGAGAACAAACATAATACCGCATTATACGTACAGCTGTCGGTTTATACATTATTAAATACAGAACAATGAATTTCTGATATTCACAACACCTCCACTTATCATAAATTCATTAACACAACAGAGTATAAACATTAATTATTTTCTAGACCTAAACCTTTTCGAAATCTAGCATTTTTAGTATTCAGTAAAGGTTTTGTTAAGATGTCAGCCACCATTTCACTTGTGGGCAAATGCTTAATATCCACTACTTTATCAGTTAACGCCTCCCTTAGGAACTGAAATCTGATATCTATGTGCTTTTATCTATCATGAAAAACTGGATTGTTTGCTAATCTTTGAGTACTTTGATTATCATTATATATTACTATGCAATCCAATTTTCCAGTCAAATCATATAAGAGATTTTGCAGATATATGGCTTCTTTAGTAGCTTCACTCAGAGCCATATATTCAGCTTCAATAGTTGACAATGCTACTGTTCTTTGTTTGCAACTTTCCCATGATACACATGCCCCAGAAAATTTTAACACATATCCCGTGTATGACTTATCAGACCCCCAATCAGCATCAGCAAACCCAATTAAGTCTGATTCATCCTTTGTGAATCTCATGGAAAGGTTCAAACTACCTTTTAAATATCTCAATAACCTTTTTGCACAATGCCAATGTACACTAGTATAGCAACTATTATACTGGCTGAGTAAACTTACAGCATGAGCGATGTCGGGACGAGTCATTACATTCAAGTACAGGTGTCCCATTTTAGGTACTTTTGCGGGTTATATCCTTTATTTTTAAAGATAGAGAGTTGCGGTTTTCGCGACACTGTGCTACTTTTTCGTAAAACTCAAGATGCCGTCAACAGAATTTTCATAGCCCTTTTAGTTTTTAAGATACAGGGCATTTCTGAGAATGTTGCATTTTGTGACCCCCCCTCGTATCTCCGTTATCCTTCAACTTATCGGAAAGGTAAAATAACATTCTGATAGTTTTTTTTTCCGTAGAATGCAGTGGTGTAGATAACTTTTGTTACATATTTACTGTTTTTGAGTTATAAAGCAAACTTATGTTTTTTTAAATGGAACACCCTGTATATTTATAGACTATAAAATTTTTATTTTTTTTTACCTTTTCAAAAATATATGATAGTATAAACTTGTTTTCAGAAACACGCAAATAATTGACAATTTTCAGAAATTAAATACATATTTTAATAGTAGGCCATTGATATTGTTTATGACAAGAAACAGAAATAAACGTCAAATCTCTATCGTATTTAAGCTGTCTATTTTCGTTCTTTTGGTATCATTATTCAATAGATATTTATCAATTTTTTCGTATAATGGCAGTTTACGAAAATTATGAGAAATATGGATATGATGGTATGTTTTATACAGAGTAATGAAAATTCTGAAGAAGCTTCGGAATTATATTTCCAAAGGTGAGTAAGCTATTATGGCTATGAAAATCTCTATTATCGTTTTAATTTTTGCTTGTTAGATATCCAGAAAGATGGGATATCTGCCCGTTTAAAAGCAAATTTAGTTGAGCACGGATCATTTGTTCACCAGCGCCCTAAAACATACAACAAAGAGAACAGGGAAAGAAAAGAGATAGATACTTTAGGATATATAGAAGCAACACCTTCGTCCTTATGTAGAAAAATTGAGAAGGAAATTTGTGTGCCAAAAACTAACGCTCAGAGGATCTTGAAGAAATATAAGTATCATCCATACAAATTTAATATACTACAACATTTGCATCCTGGCGATGCCGAGCGCCGGGCACTGTTTTGCAAGTGGTATTTGCAACAAATCGATGCTAACGATTCATTTGGCAGACTTGTTATCTGGTCAGACGAATGCTTCATTTCAAGTGCTGGCATTTTCAATCGTCACAATACCAGGAACTGGCATAGTGAAAATCAGCATTTAATAATAAGATTCTTGACCCAGTATGAATTATATATAAAAATTCTCGGGAAATAGGTCACAATAACACTTTGTTTTAAATATTCGTCTTTACGTACGTTTCGGTCTCACGACCATCATCAGAAGACTCACTATGTCTAAAAAGGGGGTTTATTAAAACTAATTATAGCACAAGCGTCCAAATCGCACAATTTAACTTCAATCAAAAGAGCCCACGCCGTCGAAACGAACAGAACCACGAATAATCGAAATTGTGTGTAATTCTGACGATACAATTTCGATTATTCGTGGTTCTGTTCGTTTCGACGGCGTGGGCTCTTTTGATTGAAGTTAAATTGTGCGATTTGGACGCTTGTGCTATAATTAGTTTTAATAAACCCCCTTTTTAGACATAGTGAGTCTTCTGATGATGGTCGTGAGACCGAAACGTACGTAAAGACGAATATTTAAAACAAAGTGTTATTGTGACCTATTTCCCGAGAATTTTTATATCAGCATTTAATGTTTGAAAGGGCACAACAAGGACGCTTTGGAGTTGGGGTTTCATGTTTTATTTTGGGTAGACATATAGTTTATAGGATTTTTGAAGGAGGTCTCACAGCACGTAGATACCTAGAAATGTTTGAGGAAGTTATTACAGAACTGCTCGAAAACATTCCATGGTGCCCCAAGTCATAACTCTAGGCTCTTAAGGGCCTTTCTTCATAATAACTTTTCTCAAAGATGGATAGGTACCAACGGACCTGTTAGATGGCCTCCACGATCACCAGACCTCTCAATTTTAGATTTTTTTTATGGGGCTATATACAAATTCATTTAGCTTTTCGAAATCTGCGAATGAGAACAATGGTTCTTTTGAACGCTATTCAAAGAATCTCAAAGATGTGCCAATTTTGCATTAGAGAAAATGGTGGTCAATTTGAACATCACATTTAATTTTTTTTTAATAATGTTATTTTTTTGTGTTTTTGTTATATTGTCACTTTACGCCACTAAACTGTTGTTACAAACTTACTGTTAGAAAAAAGATCTATGGGAATTTTTTTTAATAGATACCTATATACAAGGTATCCAATTATTTGTTAGTAATATGTAACTTGCACTTGTTTATTATTTTTATCCATAGCTTATTAAAATATGTATTTAATTTCTGAAAATTGTCAATTATTTGCGTGTTTCTGAAAAACAGTTTATACTATCATATATTTTTGGAAATGTAAAAAAAAGACAAATTTTATAGTCTATAAATATACAGGGTGTTCCATTTAAAAAAACATAAGTTTACTTTATAACTCAAAAACAGTAAATATGTAACAAAAGTTATCTACACCACTGCATTCTACGGAAAAAAATCTATTAGAATGTTATTTTACCTTTTCGATAAGTTGAAGGATAACGGAGATACGAGGGGGGTCACAAAATGCAACATTTTCAGAAATGCCCTGTATCTTGAAAACTAAAAGGGCTATGAAAATTCTGTTGACGGCATCTTGAGTTTTACGAAAAAGTAGCACAGTGTCGCGAAAACCGCAACTCTCTATCTTTAAAAATAAAGGAGGTACCCCGCAAAAGTACCCAAAATGGGACAACCTGTACATAAGACTTCCGATTAATTCCCTATATGGTAAATTATCATTACACATTTCACCTTCGACATTGCTCAAATTCACACTATTATCTAACGGAGTACTAACAACCTTAGAATCTACTATGTTAAAACGTTTTAGCAAATCATTATTGTAATTTTTCTGATCAATAGTTATAACATTCTCTTTATAATTTCTCGTCATCTTTAATCTTAAACAGTTTTTAGCTTCACCTAAATTTTTAATCTTAAAATGTGAACTCAGGTGAATTTCTAGAAAGGTAATTTCTTTTATGTCACTCGAAAATGTAAAGAAATCATCGACATATGAGACTATTATAGTTCTTTCCTTTTTACATACAAACAAGGTTCAAATTATGACTTTCTGTAACCTATATTCAATAAAACTTGATCAACCCTTTGATTCCAAGCCCTACTTGATTGTTTTAAACCATATACTGCCTTTTTTAATTTAAAAACTTTGTTTTGGTTATTTTTCAATATGAAACCTTCTGGTTTTGTCATAAAAACATTTTCTTTCAACACACCATTGAGAAAAGCTGTCTTAACATCTAAATGTATAATTTTTAAGTTTAATTTCAAGGTTAGTCCAATTAAAACTCTAAAAGTTGAGTGTCTTACAACAGGAGAAAATGTTTCAGTATAATCAATGCCTTCTTTTTGAGTGTAGCCCTTTGCTACTAATCTTGCCTTTAATTAGTCTCACCTTCACTATTCGACTTCACTTTAAAAACTCACTTACACTGCACTACTGTTGTACCATCTTCTGGTTAGTCTAGAAGCTCCCAAGATTCATTCTCTTCGAACGAATTCATCTCTTCGAACATAGCTTGCCTCCACTTGTTCCCATCTGGTCTGGAAAGCGCCTCTGTCACGGTTCTAGGAAGATCAGCATCTTATGATATTTCATTGTTTGTCTTTGTACACATATATGTCACATAATCATCAAATGACTTCTTGTTGTGCATTCTTAACGATCTCCTTGGAAACTTTCATCATTAAAAAAATCAATTATCTTTTTGTTTCATCTGTGGTTGATTCTTCAATCCTCCACAGGATCGATCAACTCTTCAACAAAATTCTCATTTGAATTTACAAAGTGTGTGTTGAGATTTTCCATGATTTTTACATCTCTACTTGTGACAACTTTTCCGGTTTTTGGATTAAAACACCTATAGCCTTTGGTAGTTTCATCATAACCTACAAGAAAATGTTCGATAGCCTTATGGTCCCATTTGGCTCAATTCACTTTAGGAATGTGAACCATAACCTTACTGCCATAAATACGTAGGTGACCAAGATCTGGCTTTTTGCTATGCCAAATCTCAAAAGGAGTCTTTGATATTCCAGCACACATTGATCGATTCTTTATATAGCAAGACGCATTGCAGGCTTCTGCCCATAAAGATTTACTCACACCTTCATCGAACTACACTTAGCCTTTTCAACTATTGTGCGATTAAAACGTTCTGCTAATCCATTCTGTTGTGGAGTATGACTGTTCGTTTTTTGGTGTATAATGCCAGCATTTTTCAGGTAGAGTTCCAGTTCTCTAGAGATATACTCACCCCAGTTGTCTGTTCTTAAAGGTACGTTTACATCTGACACTTGTGTCAAGACATAAGTGTCAAATGTCCGACATAAAATAACATTGACTGTTTACATATGAAATAAATTACTTGATATTTGTAGCATATATATGTGTACGACATACGCAGATATCACTGAAATGTGCAATAAATCTATGATCAGTTTACACTAGCATGTCCGGATATCTGTACATATCGATATGATGAAAGTATCAAAAAAAATGTGCAGCTCTTGTGATAATTATGAACAGATTGAACGAAGAAAAAAAAAGAAGAGAAAAAAACGATCCGTGTGGGTTCGAGAGTGGATTTTAAGACGCGAAGAACACGGTGCATGTGGCGTGAACTTAGTGTTGAAGATCCATCACAATTTTCAAATTTTGTTCGTATGAAATTGTCTGATTTTGAAAATTTGGTTAACAAAATAACGCCTCTAGTATCAAAACAAGACACGAAATTCAGAAAAGCTATCAGTGTGCGAGAGCGACTTGCCGTAACATTAAGGTTTTTGGCATCTGGTGAGTAAGTTAATAGTTAATTGTATTGGTAAGTTTGTTTTATATATCAAAGTGTGACAGTAATCGTTCTAGATGAAAGACAGGTTTTCAGCTTTTGAAATCATATGTAAATATAGGTAGTCCAAAAAGCTGAAAACCTGCCTTTTAATCCTCAACACTGAGTAAACGAAAAAACTAACCATCCTACTGTAATCTTTTTTGCAGGTGATTCTTATGCCAGCCTGAGTTATTTATTCATAATACCCAAGTGCACAATAAGTCTAATTATTCCAGAAGTATGTAGAGCAATATTTTCAGTACTGAAAAACGATTATATGAAGGTAAGTTTTTATTATAAGGAATATATATTATATATTTACATAACTACTCTCAGTTTCTGTGCGCAAGTATTGTGATACAGATGTTAGCAAAGGCTGTTGACCGACCAGTACTGGAGGGTTAGATACATCTGTATGATAAGAATATGAACTGGTTGAACTTGTATTATTGTAGGCACTTATTGTATCAGCTGTATTGCCAGTATATGAACCCACTGAACCTGGATTACTGTAGGCACTCGTAACGGCACTGAGCCGCTCATCTTCCTCACTTATCTCTAGTACGGCCTGTTGAAATTTTCTTTTTAATTTCTTACGTAAATACTCTGAAGGCAGGTTTCTCAGTTCAGTTGCTATATATCTGCCAAAAACATCGTATTGATCTTCCGTTTCATTTAAGACTTTTAGAGCTTTTTGCATTACACCATCACTTTCTTGTGAAACAATTTTTCTCTTTGTCTTCCTAAAATTCTGCGGGGTTTCCTGGTTCATAGGTTTGATATTACCAACAGTATTCACTTCGACTTGCTCTAGTGACACGTCTTCACTATCACATTGGGTCTCATTTTCACTGTCATTTTCCGCCGTAACATCGCCCTAAAAAATAATATTTGCATTTGTATAGATTCTGTATACAATAAACTCTAATCAACGGCTTTATGTTTAGGTGCCTAGTACACCAGAAGAATGGCAGATGGTTAGCAAGAAATATGAAGTAAAATGGAATTTCACAAATTGTTTGGGAGCTATCGACGGCAAACATATAGTAATCCAAGCGCCCCAACATAGTGGGAGTTATTACTTTAATTATAAGGGAGACCATAGCACTGTTTTAATGGCAGTTGTTGATGCAGAATACAAATTTTTAATCGCTACAGTTGGCTGTAATGGAAGAATTTCTGATGGGGGAGTTTTCACAGCAAGTGGAATTTCAGACGTTATCAACACAGAAATAAATAAATTGGAAAAATTTCCACTTCCAGGAAGATCATTACGTGTACCGTTTGTTTTTGTGGCAGATGATGCATTTCCTTTGCAACCACATATAATGAAACCATATCCATTTAACTCTCAAGGTTCAATGAGAATTTACAACTGTAGACTCTCCAGAGCAAGAAGAATCGTACAAAATGCTTTTGGAATTATGTCGAGTGTATTCAGAGTACTTCGAAAACCACTCCTTCTTGCTCCAGAGAGGGTAGATATAATAGTTTTGAAATGCTGCTGTTTGCACAATTATTTATTAACGCAAAAATCGTCTACAATGATATATGCCCCTGAGGGTACATTTGACAGAGAAAATCCAGACACGGGTGAAGTAATATCGGGAAGTTGGAGACTCGAGGATACGCCTCAAACCTTGTTACCCTTGACGCAACACGGCAGTAATAATTATTCAAAACTTGCTAAAGAAATTAGAGAAGAATTTCGAGAATATTTCGTTAGCCCCCAAGGGGAAGTTCCATGGCAATATAAGTTAATGTAAAAAATTAAATTGAATAAATATTTTTTTGGAAAAACGTACCGTTGCTATATTTCCTGTTTGGGGTCTGCCTGTGAAACCATTTTGAAGAAACAACAGCGATTTAAAATACGGCCATTTAGATGTATACACGTCATCTGTACTCTGCCCTGATTTTTTCTTATGAACTTTCTTGAATTCACTGTTAAATTGATTTCGTAGGTTATGGATCTTTCTAGTTATTTCTTCTACCGTGGTTTCAAATTTTTCCGCGATCTCACTCAGTGCATCTCGTTTCTTCACTCTATCTTTATAACCTTTGTTTGTAACATCCCACAGTTCGGGTTTATTGTGGTACATATTAATCAAATCATCAGTTTCACTTTTTAGCCATTCTCGTTTTTCACACATTTTGTAAAGTGGACATAAATGCGCGACACTTCGAGAAAAGTAGACGACTAGTCAACTTATGCGATTTCTCTCAGGCGAGTCGGAACTTGCGGGATCGAAGTGTTTACATTTATCGTATAGATATGTCGATACTTATTGCTGGACACTGATACATTTATGTCGAATATAAATTCGGTGACCGTTTACATTTCCATATATCACTGTCTGACATAAATATCATGCAATAAATGTCAGATGTAAACGTACCTTAAGACTTTAATTTTTGTGTCTTGCTGGTTTCAACTAACTGTTTAAATTCTTTAAACTTTTCGATCACCTCATCATTATTTTTTAGAAAATATATGTCATCAATAAAAGTTTAAAAAGTATCTAGCACCTCCTAATGAATTACTCTCCATTGGTCCATTTATGTCGCTGTGGATAACTTGCAATACTTTGTCAGCACGACTTCCTTGTTGTAGGAATGGCAATCGAGCTCGTTTTCCTTGACAACATGCTATACAATTAGAAATATTGACCTGGCCTTTACAGCTAATACCATCCACCAACTTTATTGTTTGGTTAATGTACTTGTTGTTTAAATGGCCCAATCTGCGATGCCATATTTCATTGCTTGGCAGAAACGCTGAATTAAGCCTTGAACATTTAATTTATATACATTATTATTTAAATTTGCTGTTGCCACTAAACACCCAAAGGAATTGTAAATTTCGCAACCATGCTCATTAAAACATACCTTATTTCCATTCTTGATTAATTGTCCAACAGATAACAAGTTAGTTGTCAAACCTGGTACGAATTGCACTCTGCTTAGCGAAAACGCATGTTGCTTGCCAGCTACCTCAGTTTGAAGTTCCAATTCACCTGCACATTCAACCTTGATTTTCGATTTGTCGGCCACTTTAACCTCGGGTATATCTGGATTTGTTTTGTTCATCAAGCATTCTTCCTTAGCTGTCAAATGAATAGCAGCACCACTGTCAATATACCAATCTGTATTACAGAACTGCTCTGTACTAAAAACTGCACTAAAACCACCTTCAGCTTTGTTATTTGGGCATTTTGACATGTAATGACCATTTTCCCTGCATTTGAAGCAAATTATATTTGACAGATCTCTTTGTTTGTTCACAAAGTTGTTATTTGAATTCGAACTGCTACTGTCATTTTTAGTAGACTTGACGCCATCTCTGGTTGACTTTCGTTAGCGCTGTATGGGAACTTAATTCGCTATAAAAGCTCCGTTGTTTCCTTCCCTAGCCCTACCTCCAGTGCCGCCATCTGTCTGCATATCTAAGAGTTTAGTCTTAATGGAATCCGTTGTAATCTTTATTCCAGAATGTTCGATAGCTATTATCATCGGACTGTATTTCTCCGGAAGTCTAGCTGAAAGTAGTGATCCAATCCATTCTTCGTCTATTTTAAATCCGGTTCGTCTCAATTTCTGCGATGTTTCCATGACTTGATTTATGTAGACCTCCATGGATTCATGGTTTTCCAATCTGGCGGATATTAAAATTCTTAATAGTCCAATTTTTCTCATAAATCCACTATCATCATATACATATTTTAAAAACGTCCATACTTCTTGGGCTGTGGTAGCTTCTTTGACGTGCAGATATAACGATGGAACTATCGTTAATATTAACTTGGTTTTGGCCTTTGCTATCAGAGTGGTGTCCTGTTCGATACCATCAATGCATTTGCTTAAGCCTTCTAGCACAAATACATTTTCAACTCCAAACGACCATTCATCAAAATCCTCTCTTCCGAGGAGCCTAGGCACGCTGTTAAGGTAATTAACCGCCATTTTTGCTTGTGGCACGCACACGTTCCGCGTTGACACACACTGTCGTTTTCTATTAAAATTACACTCGAACTGCTGAGCACAAAAAACAAACTCCAACGTCAAGTTAAACTGGTCCCATAACCTGTTGTTGATCAGTGGAAACTTGATTGAAAGTATTTGTAAGCTCTAGCTTCGTGTAAGAAAAAAGAATAAAACAACATGTCTCTAGTTATTACTCAACATGACTGCTTTTATTCTTTGTTGGTAGCATAAGACAACTGTTCAACGGAGAACAAACATAATACCGCATTATACGTACAGCTGTCGCTGTATACATTATTAAATACAGAACAATGAATTTCTGATATTCACAACACCTCCACTTATCATAAAATCATTAACACAACAGAGTATAAACATTAATTATTTTCTAGACCTAAACCTTTTCGAAATCTATCATTTTTAGTATTCAGTAAAGGTTTTGTTAAGATGTCAGCTACCATTTCACTTGTGGGCAAATGCTCAATATCCATTACTTTATCAGTTAACGCATCCCTTAGGAAATGATATCTGATATCTATGTGCTTTGATCTATCATGAAAAACTGGATTGTTTGCTAATCTTTGAGTACTTTGATTATCATTATATATTACTATCCACTAAGACTCGCCATCTATGTTGGCTTTGCAACATAGAACTGTTCACCACAGATATGAATAATAACTTCGATATTACAATATTGAGAACAGAAAGATTCAAGATTGTTCAATTTTTCTTGACAAAACATTATGGTACGCTAAAACACCTATTAGAAAAGGTGAAAGAACAAGTGAAAAATTACCTTTTCCGATTACGTCTACCCAATGGCTTAAGAAGAAAGCAGAAGGAGAGGAACCAAAAAACCGGAATTTACTTGAAAAGGAAGAAAGAAAAAAGTTGAAGATTGAAAAAAAATTAGAAGAAAAAGGCTAAAGATACTGAAAAGACCAAGAATGTTAAAAAGAAGACAACTTCTGTCTGCCTAAAAAAACCTAAAATACGAACTACTGAGAAAAAGAGGGAAGAAAAGTTGAAGCGGAAATCATTCAAAACAATTTAGACAAGAATTTGACAGGCTGCGTAATCAATGACTATCAAAACGAAGGATGAAACATCATTGAAAAAAAAAACAGTAGAGATCAGATGAGGACCCTAGCAGAAGTTGATGAAGAAATGAAAATTATGTGTATTGTGTTTATGGTGTTGACGTTTTTGATTAAAACTACATGTGCAAACACAAATTGTGAGATATATTATATTATATAAAGTTACAAGTTTACAACAGCGGGGTTACATTGATAGCTCTTTTCGTACTACTGTCTGTCTAGCGAGCAGATGGTGTGCCATCCGGCATGCGCCATCAATGGCGGTTAAATTCAAACATATGCAATAAGATTCAAACATATTCCCCCGCTTGAAAGTACCTAAGGGACTTTAAAGGAAAAATACATCGAAAATCAAATTAAATTACAGATTCTTCTCCGGAGCACTTGAACACGACCTTGCTCTGATTACACTACCTTCACTATCTTCAGTAGGTAACGGGCATATCTTGCCCTGGATGGACCTCAACGATACGGCCTAGTCTCCACTTGGTTGGTGTGTTTTCCTCTCTGATGAGCACCATGGAATTTGGCTTCAAGTCGAATTGATGCACAAGCCATTTGGATCGAGATTGCAATTCGGCTATATATTCTGAACACCACCTTTTCCAAAAATGTTGTTTTAAATTCTGGATTAATTGGAAGTTGTCCAATCGTCCTTTGGGTATGTGTGACAAATCGGGTGACGGAATGCTTATTAGACTTCGTCCAGCCAAGAAGTGAGATGGAGTGAGAGGCGTATACTCAAAACAGGTCAGTGGACAGTGGAGTTAGGAGGCGGGAATTTAGGATGCATTCAATTTAAGTTAATAGAGTGATATATAAAAATTCTCGGGAAATAAGTCACATTAACACTTTGTTTTAAATATTCGTCTTTACGTACGTTTCGGTCTCACGACCATCATCAGAAGACTCACTATGTCTAAAAAGGGGTTTTTAAAACTAATTATAGCACAAGCGTCCAAATCGCACAATTTAACTTCAATCAAAAGAGCCCAAGCCGTCGAAACGAACAGAACTACGAATAATCGAAATTGTATCGTCAGTATTAAAGTATAAAAAATTTTTTGGTAGTAAGAATCCGCTATTCAGTAATATTATTAAAATATATGAGTGCATATTGGTATTCTCACAACAACTGAGAAGAACAAAGTTATTTGTCGAGTATCTACTTTCGAAACCAGATGTGTAGGATTTATGAGTAGGTACTTAAGAAAGGTTTCAGACCTGTACTGGAAAATTACTATTACGCATTCTTCCTAAAAACATTTTCAACAATTATAAAGACGTATGTAAGAATTTGCAAGAGATTATTTAATCAAATTAGTATAAATATGACTTAGATTTTGTGTGTCTACCCTATGATTTACAGATTTGGGGTCCCGTTTTATGTGAATCATCTCCAGGATAGATCTTTTATAATAATTGGTTTCCTTAGTTAAGATATTAACATTTTTGTAATCAAATTGATGGTTATAATCAAAGCAGTGCTAAGCAAGGGCGGTGGAATTTTCTAAGTTGTTATTTCTTGTGCTATATTTATGGCCGTACATTCTTTTTTGTAAATATTGTTTAGATTCCAGTATAGGTTCCATCACAATCTAAACAATTCAATTTATACACTGTGGGTTTGTTTATCTTTGGGTATTAAAGGTTTTAGATTTGAGAAATATTTCCCAACACAGTTAGTAGGTTTATGCGCAACATTTATATCATACTTTTTCAAACATTTTTTGATTTTCTCTGAGGTCTCCGGAATGTAAGGTAGAGTTATAAAATTGTCTGTATTACCTTTTATGTTATTTTTATACGACGAACCATTATAGATTTTGTTTATTCTTTCTTTAATGATAGGATTGAAAAAAGTTTTTGGGTAGCCATTCAATTCTAGTGTATTACGAACAATTTTTAAATTTTTGGGGCGGTCATCTGCGTGGGACAATTATATCGCGCGATCTGTAAGGCTGTTTATGACAGTTTTTTTATAACAAGCTGGTGCAACGGAATTGAAGTGAATATAACGTTGAGACCATACTTCTTTAGTAAACCAAGAGGTTTTTATTTTTCCATCTGCATCATGCCTAATGTTCATATCTAGGAAATTTATGTTATTGTTTAATTCTATTTCACAAGTGAATTGAAGTTTACAGTGGAAATTGTTAAATTTATCAATTACATAGTGAATTTTATCGTTGGGAACACACATAAGGCAATCATCTACATACCGTTTAAAGAATACAGGCCGAAAATCTAATGAACTGATAACAGATTCCTCTAGGCACTCCATAACGAGGTTAGCAATGGTAGCTGAAATAGGAGATCCCATTGCTGTGCCGAATATTTGTCCAAAAAATTGCTCACCATACTGAAAGTATGTGCATTCTAAACAAAATTTTACAGCATTTATAAATTTCGATTGATCTAGAGGTGTGTGGTTTTTAATCTCTGCCCAACGTTTTTGATGCTATTCAATGCCAAAACAACAGGTATATTTATAAATAAAGAAACAACGTCCAAGGAAATCAGTTGATGGTTTACGGGTACGGATTGATTTTTTATAAATTCATTAAAGTGCCATGAGTCTTTTACATAGAATTCATTTTTTCCTATTATGTTATTGATAGATTTTGATAGAAATTTTGATAAATTGTAAGTAGGCGCTCCAATATTATTAACAATGGGTCTTAGAGGTATATCATTTTTATGTAGTTTTGGAAGCCCATAGATATAAGGTGCTAGCCCATTATGGCAAATTATTTTATTTTTTAATTCAATAGGGATTATCTTATTGTTTTGTACTGATAAAGTAGGATCAGATTTTAATTTTTATAAGTTGTTTCATCATTTAAAAGGTTTCCTATTTTGTTTTCATAGTCATTTCTATGCATTATGACGGTTTTATTACATTTATCCACGTTCAAAACTAATATTTGAGGGTTAGCATTTAAGAAATCTTTTGTTATTTTTATATGATAGTTAAAACGATTCTTTGCAATCCCTACTTCTGCCTTCTGTTTGTTCTTTTTGTTTGTCAAGATGTTACAAACTTTGTTTCTAATTTCGTTTTTCTCTTCTACATTTATATTCCTAATTCCGCATTCTGAATTTGCAATAATATTATCGATAGGCAATAATATTATTGTTATGCATAACAATTTCGAAAAAAATTTCAACAAAATCATAGCCGTTCAATCTAAAAAGATAAATAATTTAATAAAAGGCAAAAAAAGAATATCAATGAACAATGGTTGAAAAATTTAACGAACATAAAAATTCCGGATGAGGTGCAGCACACGTTAAGTTTAGGTCCGAAATTTGCATTGCCTAATAACAATAAAAAACTGTCTATCGATAATATTATTGCAAATTTAGAATGCGGAATAAGGAATAAAAATTTAGAAGAAAAAAACGAAATTAGAAACAAAGTTTGTAACATCTTGACAAACAAAAAGAACAAACAGAAGGCAGAAGTAGGTATGCAAAGAATCGTTTTAAAAGGCAGATGTAACATTATACATGTTTGCAACCACGTCCCCTTTTGTCCTTTATAATGAGAGGGCCTGCATAATCAACTCCTGTAGTTTGAAATGGCAGAGAGGGAAGGGAGTTGTTCGTGGTTTTGGTAAGTTTCCCATTATAGGGTTTGTTATGCGAGGTTTGTGCTTGAAGCATGTCACGCATTGGTGCAGAGTCTGCTTACTCAGATTGCGACCCGATATCGGCCAAAATTGGTCTCTTATGAAACTCAGCAATAGCTGTGGCCCAGCATGCAATAACCTCAAATGCTCCTTTCTGAATGTCAGTTTTGCAAACGGATGCTTACATGAAATGATAAGAGGATGCATTTTATTATAATGAAAATTGAAGTATGCTAGGCGACCCTCTATGCGGAGTGCGCCTTGTTGATCTAAAAATGGGTTAAATGATAGCAATTTACTCTTTTTTGAAATAGGTTTATTTATGGCTAATTTTTTGATCTCTGAGCTGAATGCTTCGTGCTGAGACATTTTTGTCAAACATAAAAGAGCTTGATGTATTTCGGTATTTGACAGTGGGCCATGTCGCCTTTCGCACTTGGGCGAGACACAGTTTGACATGAATTTTAGACAATAAGTTATTATGCGTTCTAGTCTGCTTAAATTGGAATAATTTGAGAATGGAAAACTCGCATCCGATGTTGCCGTCATTAATGTAGTGATTTTGCGTAATTCTGGAAGATTTTTAACACTTGGTCTGGGCCAATGAGTATGGTTCAACTTCAACAAGGTGGGCCCATTCCACCATAAAGCAGAGTTAATGAGGAGATTAGGCATTAATCTACGTGAGACCAGATCAGCTGGGTTATCCTTTGTTTTGACATGACACTAAACAGCATCCGGGAGCAACTCCTGTATCTGGCAAACTCGATTGCTTACAAAGGATTTCAATTGATTAGGAGGAATTTGATCCAGGCTAATATAATGGATGAATCAGACCATAGAGTGTAACTCGACATTGATTAAGTTATTGACTGTATAACCTTAGATACCAATCGCGCTAGTAGTAATGCGCCGCAAAGCTCTAATTATGGAATTGTTTTTGATTTCAATGGTGCAACCTTTGATATGCTACATAAGAGATGCACATGTGCAATGCCCTCGGTGTCAGCGGATCTCAAATAGACGTATGCCTTTTCCGAAGCATCCGAAAACCCGTGAAGGTCAATGGTTTCGTGGTTCTGGCAAATGGTATGACGCCTTATCCTTAGTGCGTTAAGACTCGTTAATGCCGAACAAAAATTATGCCATTCGTTATGCAAGGAAACCGGTACAGGATCATCCCACCCATTTTTTTCTAACCATAGCCTTAGCAAAAGTATCTTCGCGATTATGATACAGATACTGAGCAACCCCAATGGGTCAAATATTTGAGATGTTTGTGAAAGTATAGATCGCTTTGTAACATTGTGAATTTTTTGGTTCATTATGATCAACATTAATTGGTCTGTTTCTAAAGAACAAACTAGCCCTAGCGTTTTTGCATGCTCTTGTTCGCAAAATTGGTAACAATACTATGGATGTTTTCTTTTGGGATGTCTGATAATATATTTGGATTATTAGCGATCCAATTTCGCAGCCTGAAGCAACCTCCTTCTAAAACTTGGGAGAGTTGATAGCTTATAGCCTTTGCATCTGAAAGTGAATTGCACCTGTTAATACGTCATCGACGTACATGTCATTCTTGATGATGTTAGAAATGTGAGGGAGTTCATTTTCACATTGGCGAGCTGATTCGAATAAACATCTGATTGATAAAAAAGAGGCAGACGCGGTTCCGTAAGTTACGGTGTTTAATTCATATGTTCGAATAGATTCAGACGGATTGTTGCGCCATAAAATTCGTTGTAACGAGCGATGGTCACGATGGATGAGAATTTGACGATACATTTTTTCTGCATCGGCCTTGATTATGAAAACGTGTTGCCGAAAACGCAGTAAAATGGAAAATAAGTATTGTTGAATGGTAGGTCTGACCATTTGTATATCGTTCAATGAATAACCGGTTGAGGAGGAAAATGATCCATCGAAAACTACTCGAAGCTTGGTAGTTATCTTGTCTTCCTTGGTAACTCCGTGATGAGGTAAATAGAATGATTTGTCAGTTGAATTCACTTCAACTTGCGACATATGACCGAGCGCTTCATATTGATTCATAAATTCACTATAACGCTCGCGTAAATTTTCATCTTTTGCAGCCTTTTTTCAAGTGAAATTAGTCGTTTTTCCGCTCCCTGCCGAGAATCTCCTAATTTGTCCATACTTTCCCTTAGGGGGATTTTTACGACAAACCTGCCGTTGCAATCCCTTGTGGTGTGCTCTACAAAGTGTCTTTGATTTCAGTGAGACTTGTTTTTGCTAGATTGCATGAAGTGCGATGTTGGGCTTCTTCCTGCACCAATTCAACCTGCGATTACCCATCCCAATTTGGTGTTTTGTATTATTAGTCCTGGAACACCAATTTGTATCTGGCCAGCAGAAATGAGTTGCCAAAATAGATCTGCTCCCAACAGAATATCTATTTCGGCGGGCTTATGAAAGTCAGGATCGGCTAGTTGTATCTTAGGTGGAATTTTTAAATTGGAAATATCGACGTAGGTTTGTGGTATATGACTTGTGATTTTTGGTAAAATGAAACATGACAGTTTTTTGCTAAATTCATTGTCAATGGATTGAATGCTAATGTTACACCTTTTGGTTATATTTGTTAACATGTCATTAATACCTGAAACCGTTAGATTAACCCGAGATGTTTTGAATTGCAGATCTTTTAGAATATCTTTGCGAATAACGCTAGACTGAGAACCACTATCAAGTAGGGCACGTAACCGTTTACATTTGCCGTGATTATCAATGCTGTTTACGTATGCGGTAGATAGCAGAATTTGATTAGTTGGCCTGCTCGTATGCTTGCGACATGTAGCGACTGTGACATGCGGGTTGACTCTTCTAACGCTTGATTGACATGGTTTATCAACAATAATACTGGCCAGTTTAAGTTGGTACCCGAGTTCCTAGAAAACTCACTAAGAATATGCGATTTTCGACCAAATCGAACATCAACTTTGGACCCGACAAGGTAAAATTGGCGACGGGTTCGAGCCTGGGAAAGGGTCGAAACGTTAACTTTGAACCTTTCACAAGGTCGAAACAGCCCCAAACCGGGTCGAAAACTGTTTTGAAATAGTTAATTTTCCGTAAATCGAATGACGTTCACGTGAGAAGCCCATAGCTCGCGAGTTGGAAAAGTGCAAATTTACGGTACATAGAACGTTTTTACGAGGACTTTTCGCGTGCCGTTTTCGCTCCATGTCGTTAGATTATGAGCGGGGTCATAGGATAGGCACATTTTTGGGCCTTAAAATATCGATTAAATAGGAAAATTTAATTAAAATAGTTTGAGGTATCGTCAGATCGCAGCTATGCACGTCTAACGTGCTACGTACCAAAGGGAATTTTCTAGCTACTAAAATATACCCGGAGCAGATAAAAGCTAGCGGCCCATAGCCGAAAATACTTAATTATAACTGGCGCCGGCCGCACGGGGTTCGAAACGGCCCCAAACTCTAACTGACGCGTAGCGAGCTCCTCGAGGCATATGTCAAAATCATTTCGTTCGTAGCTAATTACATAGGACGTCTGGCCTTCATGCAATTGTGTTTTCATACAATTCGAACCTTCTAATTTCGATAGGCCACGTGAAAATCCCGGAGTCAGAAGCGCTAAAGACTTCTGTGTGTTTAAACTTTCGTATAAAATTGCGAAATTTGGCATTCTTAGAAACGTCAAATTAATTAATCTGACAGAAGATTTGGGGATATTTTTATTCAAATCTATATAATACCAATTTTTGGCAGCCATATTGCGAAATTTTTTCGGAAATTTTTCAAAATCGAGAACTAAAGCCTCTACGTTCAATTACAATTCACCATCGGAAAGATCGTCATCGATAATGCAAAAAAATTATTATAGTCCAACATTTAACCCAAAAATGCCTCTAAATAGGTTAAATAAATTGATAAACATTCGACGTCGTTTAACGGTAAACCTATGTAAGAATTACCTGATAATTTACGAAAGCGACTGATTTCGGAGGTGTATGTATTATAAAACGATGTAGAAATAATGTCAAGAGATCTTAAATAGCTATATACAGCTCAGAAACTTCCAAGATGGTCCATGGACGAAAGTATGCTTCCGAGAGAAATATGTAGATTTCCACATCTATAGTTCATGTGGGGCAACGGAAACCATTTCTATCGTCGCAAAATGTTCAAGCGAACCTCTATGGTCTCAGATAACCTCATCTCATGTATTTAACCTCTGGCAAGCGTAAGTTGTAAACAGCATGTTTCCATTCAAAAGTACTTGAATACGATACAAACGAGGGGCCCCATCTATTAAAAAACCTTCTAAAGATTTAAACAATGTCTAACAATAATATTCATCATACTTTATTTCAGATTTGCATATATGAATTATATCAACGTTTGGAACCTACAGATATATTCTTGCTGAAAATAAAGTACATAAGTATTGAAAGAATGACAAAATGATTTAGAAAGGTATGTATGTACATCAGTTTTAAGGTGAATAACAAGATAGCTGTCATATTCTACTATAAACGTTGCACTAACATTGGATTCATACAGAATTACGACAAAATCATAATAAAATTAAAAGACTTTCAAAGTAATCGGATAATGTTATTGTAGGTACAATAAAGATTAGGAATATGAATTGTCATTTCATATGTTCAACGTTGACACAAGGTTTTTTTTCTTTGCGAATACACATATTAACAAGAACCAATGTAGAAGGAAAGTTTAATAATGACATACTTCCATTCATTCAGTTATTCCTGGCATTACATATTCAATTGGAACCTGAAAACCTAGGATATAGGCATGTTTGAGGAATTTTCTCTAAAGTGACAGATAGCCAAAGGTTTTGGTACCGATATGTTCGGGTAATGTTATCGAATTGCATACTAAGATAGTATATCCTTGAGGCTGTTTAAAAGACAATGTCATTCTGTTTCAGATGGATAAAATGTTTAAGTTTCCTCTGAGACTGTAATTACCATTAGAAATCATTAGAACTTTGCTTCTGATCTATTAGTTTATATTTTTTATTTTAGTAAGCATTATAATATTGCCTTGGTTAACAAGACAAAATTATCATCTCTGTAGCAGTAGTAGAAACATTACAGGTAAGTAAATAAATTTGTATTCTCTTTTGTACTTTGAAACAATTTATTAACTATCAAAAATATAGGTACTATAATTTAATTATCTTCTAGGATATCTTCCTCATCCATTTCTGTAATAAAAATTATATTAATCATTTATAAAATGATATTGAAAGGTACCTATATATAAAGGTAGGTATATAAATAGTAAGAAAACCTACTTTCTTCTTCCGTTTCCGGGGCCGGCACAACGGCCCCTCATTGGGCTCCTTAGGGACCACAGGTATTCTTTGGTCCCTTGCCCGGCCCAGACCCCCGACCTCTGCCACCTCTACCCCGTCTTCCTTTGCGCATTTTATGTTTGCTGTGTATCATAATACATTTTTCCTACAACAGAACAATATATCTATAAACTGTTTTTATTTATATCAAAATACATTATGTATTCGATTAATCGCCAACATTTAACTTGTACAATGAAAAACTTGGAATGAAATATAATATATGTAGAAATTTAATGAATCAAAATTTTACTTTGATGGAAGTGTTACCTTCAAAATTTAAATAAAGCATAAAATATACTTACATAATAATTGTTTATTATAATGCTGCCGCCAGCGGTATTGTTGACGACGCAACGCCTATCCATTTTGTGTCGTTTGATACAAAATGACATTAAAAATTTCAAAAAACAAAAGAAAATCGTTCCATTTCAACACTTGATTTTTAATATCACCCATAGATCGTTAATATAATCGAATAAATACCACACGTATAAATTATACTACAATGTTATTATTTACATTTTAACCTTATATTTATGTATATGTAAATGAAATATATACATATTTTTTTTTTCGCGCTATATACTTTCAAAAGTACAAAGTATAGAGTCTAATCGATATGGTTTGTCTTTCCATCTTAGAATAAATTGAAATTCAATTTTACAATAATTGTACTTGAATTTGTTGTACGTTGAAACAAGCAAATTAGATTGACCCATTTATGTATTACAACAAAATAATAATGAATCGATCTCCTACAAATTTCAAATTAAATTTCTAAATTATATGTTCTATGTTATTCTTTCTGTGTCACACACCGAAAGCCATGGGTATTCTGATATATATAATGAAATGTCAAAATTATTTGACGCAATTGTTATTTGAATGAAACGCTAGAAAATTATAATTGATTAGTGATAGAAATTGTTCATTATTTCATATGCTACGCAAGATATTAGCTATTATTATCAATTATTGTATTTTATCAAATCAACCGTAAGTATTTACTTATACTACATATAATGAAATTGATGTACCTATCTTACATGAAAAATCCATAATCTTGATATAGCTGCTTTCAAGGCCAATCACCTTCTATTGTTGTAATTCAAGAACGATATGAAGCTATCAAAAAGTTCTTGCATGTTTACACAAAAATAACAAAGTGATTCAGCTTTGACTAGTCAGGCATTGAGAGAAATGAAGTAGACTCTCTGGCAATGAGGATGCACTCTTAAAATTCATTGGAGCAAAACCATTACTCTGCATATATGAAAAATACAGCAAAAATAGCTGTACCATCTTGGTTTGAAAGTAAAATACTTCTGTACAGGCAAAACGTACCAGGGGGCATCTTGGCAAAACTTATCAGGTTTAGCCCACCCCAAAGCGTTCATTATAAATGATAAAATTTTATTTGAGCTGCTTTCTAGGCAATCGCCATCTATCATTGTAACTCAGGAAAGATATGAAACTATTGAAAAGTTCATGCACGTCTAAACAAAAATAACAAAGTGACAGCTCTGACTGGTCAGGCATTGAGAGTAATGAGTTAGTACACTCTTTGGCAATGAGAGTGTTCTCTTAAAATTCATCAAAGCTTAACCATTACTCTGCATATATGAAAAATACACCAAGAATAGCTATATCATCTTGATCTGGAAGTAAAATACTTCAGTACTGGTAAAAGTTATCAGGTTTAGCCTACTCCAAAGCATCCATTATAGATGTTTCGATATTATAAATGATATTCAGCTCAGTCAAATAAAATCTGAACCTATTTCAAACACTTTGAATTTTTTATTCATTTCTTTTATGTTTTAGGTTAACTGCTAAGTGAATTGTAGCTCTTTTAATGTATGCGAAGATTGAGTATCGACCAAGCTATATACCTATAGGTAAGTGTGTTGGTGTATATTGTTTTTTTACACGTCCAGACACACACGTATACAATAATATTTTGCTGTTATTATATTATTACTAATATCTTTATTTCTATTTCATAATGCCGAGAAATACAAGACTTTCACATAAGAAACTACAGAATACGCAGCAAAATAATTCTGGAAGGAACGCAAATGGTAATTAATGGAGAACCATTCGTTTTGAATGATATAAACAATGAAGTACACCAGTGGCGGCTCCTCGAAGGAGGCTAAGGAGGCTCAGCCTCCTCACCAATTTATCTTAATGATCATTCTCCATTTTATTTCCTGTTTCTCTGATAATTCTTTAAATTTTACAATTAATTCCCCGTTCTCAGTAGTTATTTTCAATCTGGCAACAGTGGTCAGAGGCTAGATTCTCTATATATCTTAAACGCTGAGCATGTGTTGTTCAACACAGTTGCCGTTTTTCCGACCAGTCAATCGCCAATTAGCGAGAAACGGCGAAAACGGCAACAGGGTAGGGAGGCTAGCTTTTCGTACCCATTCGTCGGTCGAATGAAATACGATTACTTGCGCTCCCGCCTCCCGCTGCTAGAAGAATGCGGTTAGTTGTTGTTTTTATTCCACGAGGCGTAGTAAGGTTAAGTAGTTAATTTTTAAGTTATAATTTATCTAATCGGAATCGGTGAACGTTAAAATTATGAGTGACTTAGTTGCAGAGTTCTTAGAAAATCCATTTAGTGGATTAACATATGATAGAAAAGTGTTCTTCAAAAACAAACGGCCTTTACCGGATTTGAAAGGATTAGTGATGGCAGGGAAGTATCAAAATCGATCGTTTAATACTGATAATTATAAAAAATATGTATGGTTAACGGGATCTGATGTACACAATAAATTATATTGCTGGTATTGTTTGCTATTCACATCAGATACAACTTCATGTTGGGGGCACTTGGGTTATAATGATTTGAAAAATTTAGCTCGTGGCCTAGAAAGACATGAAAAATCGCAGGAACATATTACATCGTGTATTAAGTTTAAATTAACCGGTAAACAGAATATTGTTAATGCGATTGATTCTACACGAACACGCGAAATCGAAAATCATAATAATACAGTTAAAGAAAACCGCGAAGTTTAAAAAAAAATCATTGATTTCTTATTGTATTTATCATTTCAAGATTTGGCTTTTAGAGGGCATGATGAAACTGAAAATTCAGTTAATAAAGGTAATTTTAGGGAATTGTTAGATTTGTTTTGTAAATACGACAGTAAGCTTCGCGATTTTATGACTAACGCGTCAGTATTTGCAGGCATTTGTTTTGTTTTATGCGGGTATAATGGTTGAGTGACACCACGCGAAATAAGGTTAGATTAAAATTCGTCTGTTCGGTAAATTATTAATTGTAAAAATGGACAACTAGTGGAAAGATTTTTAGGGTTCTACGATGTTAGTTCGGGAAGAACAGCGGTCAATTTATTCAATTTTTCAATGGAAACATTTCAACGATTCGACTTTGCGAATAAATCAGACTTACGACGGCATCTGTAATGGCGGGACATTTAAACGGTCTTCAAACAAACGTAAGTTTTAAATAACATAGTAGGAAACAGAATTCCCTGTAATGCTCGAACTCGATGGAATTTTACATCACATGCAATGTTTAGTTTACCATCCATAAAAATAAAGACAAATTAATTGAAATATTTGATTTTATATTTAACAGTGATGACTTTTCAACAGATCAGGTTTCATTGAATGCTGCTGTTGGTTTAAAATCTTATTTAGAAAATGAAGAATTTTTGTTATTTCTTGATACTTTTAAATTAATATTTGAACAAACTGATCTTATTTTTCAAATTTTACAACATAAATTCACTAATATAATTCATTCAAGAGATCGTTTAACACATCTCATTGATAAAATTCAAGTTTCCGTTATACAGAATTTCATTTTAATATTTTATTTGGAAATTATTCAACTGATGAGGCTTCTCCCGTGAAAAGGAGAAAACATAATTTGGTAGACAAGAAACTACATTATAAACAACTTTTTTTATGAAATTTTAGATACTATTAAAGGTCAAATATTGAGATTCGATTTTCCGATTTACGTGAATTGAAGTTTTTCGATTTGACGAATAGAAGATTTTTCGAATCTTTTTCAAAAGAGTTTCTCAATACACTTTCAGATAACTTAGTTCTAAAATATAATTTTTTTGATAAAATAGCGCTGCACAATGAATTATGCGTTGTATACTGGGATAAAGATATTTTAGGCCAGTACGACAGTCACGCCGATATGATAAAATATATGATAGATAATGATTTGCAACAAGTCTTACCTCAGTTTTACAATCTACTTTGTTTGACAGTCACCATTCCTGTCACGTCGGCAGCGGTGGAGAGATCATTTTCCACTCTCAAACGAATTAAAACATACATGCGAAATACAATGGGCGAAAATCGTTTATACAATGTTAGTTTAATATCTATTGAAAAAGATTTAGTAAAACACTTAAAACATAATGATACATTTTATGATAATATTATTGATCATTTTTCGTAAATTAAAGACCGTAGAATTTCGTTAATATATAGAAAAGTTGATAAAATTAATAACAAAAAACAGAATATGAAAAATTCCAAAAAAAAAAGAAAAAAAAAAATTAAAAATCCAAAAAAAAAAATAAAAAACAAAAAACGAACGAAAAAAAAATTTGTGGGCAAGAGAAACTCTATACCTCCACGTTGGTTCTTGCTGGGTAACAATCAATTTTGTCACTGAAGGTTAAATTAATTGGCTGAATAGAGTATATTTTTACAAAAACGTTTTATATCCAGCCTCCTCTCTCAAAAAGTTCACGAGTCGCCACTGAAGTACACACTTATAGATTCCACAAAGAATGATGGTGCCATAATACCAAAATTACGGCTAAAACGTATAACTCAACCTGATGGTACCACACAATGGCAGATTCAAAAAAATTCTGAATCTAACGAAAAGAAGCGACAAAATGAAGTCGAACAATTGACTGTAGTAGCTGGTTCATCCACAACAACAAATATCTCCATGGTCTATGTTAAGTATAAACATTTCAAATTGTTGAAAAAAATATCAAATCAAATGAATTGATTTCATTGCAATATATGTATATGCATATTTTGGGTTGAATTCGAATAACTTCTATATATTACTATTTCATTTTTTTCTGTTTTTTCAAAACGTACCACTTATTTATAGTTTTAGGTATTTTACACCATTCTCAATCAAACATTACAAAATTTTATTTCAGAAATATCACATGTTGTGCCATCTGATTTGAATTCAACGACTACTTTGCCCATTATTTTTATTCTCTTACACATAATTTGGAACTAATTTGTATCATAATTTCTTATCTTTCCTTTTCGTCACACAACATATATAACATGTTGCTATTTTCTGTCATATGACATGAAACACCACTGTCTATATACATTCGAATTAATGTGATTTGAGTTTACTTGAAAATCTGCACATTACAACATTACATTTAAACAAACTTTACAATCAATCAAACATTACATTTTATTTCAGAAATATCATATTTTGTGCCATCTGATTTGAATTTAACGACTAATTTGCCCATTATTTTTATTCTCTTACATATAATTTGGAACAAATTTGTACCATAATTTCTTATCTTTCCTTTTCGTCACACAACATATATATGTCGCTATTTTCTGTCATATGACATGAAACACCACTGTCTATATACATTCGAATTAATGTGGTTTGGGTTTACTTGAAAATCTGCAAATTTTAAAATACCTCCACTATTGGATCATAAACTACTATCACATTACAACATTACATTTAAACAAACCTTACGACAGAGGGTTTTCCAATAAGTTTCAGTTGTTTACTTTGTTTAAGTAATCTTCTATTGTATCAAACTTAACCAGCTATATTGAACAACACATGCTTTTATTAATAAACTATCGTTCATAATTAATAATTTTACATGTATAAATCAATTATTTTAGAAAGTTCAGTTCCAGGATGATGTCCATTATAATAGATGATTTTGATGTAAACAATTTTTTTATCACGTTTCGCAATACATACATAACGGTCAAATACAGGAAACATTTTAATTGGTGAAATAGAATTTAAAGGCAATTGATAATTGTTTTTTATTTAATATATTTTATAACCTTTATCTTCTGGAATTAAAATATCAATGTTGACAAAATAATCATTACAATACCTTACTATTATCAATATGTATTTGTAAATCTTCCCGATTTATATACAAACATTAAACTTAATGTGTCCAGAATTTCAGCTTCAATTTTTCTTTTCTAACGCAGATACCTCCTCCGATGACGAAATTCTCAACGTCAACAATCGATTATGTATCACTCCAACCACTAACGATAAAAGACCAATGAGAACCGGACCAGGCTTTAGACCTATCGTAAAGAAAGGCAAACCAGTCGCTGTTGCAGTGGAAAATGAAAATAATGCTGCAGGTATGTCCTTTTCAACTTTTCTATTGAAAAATGATATTGTTCCTATTTTTTCGTTATTAAACTGAATTTGAGGGAAACATTTTTTGAAAAACATTCACGTGGATTGGTAATTTTAAAATATTGATAAACCCATAACACAAAAAACTAGAGGACCCTCAAATAGCCTATTTTTGAGTCCTATTGGCGGACTGCCAGAGAATAAAAGTATAACATTTCATAACTGGAATTGCAAATATACCGAAAACTGTGAATGTAATATTAAAATAAAATTCTCTGAGAAGACAAAATATCTCGGTATTGAATTAGACAATCATTTAAAATGGAACTTTCACAATGAGATGTTGCTAAAAAAACTAAGGAAACTGTTTTATGTATTTCGAGAAATGAGAACTTTCTAAGCTCTACCAGATTTAAAAATGGTATATTTTGCCCTTGCCCAATCGATACTCCAGTACGGCATAATAGGATGGGGCGGGAGCATTATGGACACTCTCAGTAGAACCCAAAATCAATTACGGAAAATAATACTTCGAAGCCCTGGCGTTTTAGTGCAAAATATCTATAAAAAATTGCAAACCTACGTAATATTAAACAACTATATATTAAAACAATTCTAATAAACATCCACAAAAATTCTAGATAACATATATCCCATATATACAGTATACGTGAAAATTGTAGACTAGATCTTACTATCCCAATAGCAACGAAGACGATAGGACGGCGATGTAGCGCATATCTAGGACCAAGATTCTATAACTTATTACCTGATTGATTACGAACCCATGGTAATATAAAAACCATTAATAAGAAAATAAATAATTATTTATTAACATCTGACATTACAAATTATCTACTATATTTGTCTTAACATACAAGTACTATTACATGCCTCTAAAAATATCATTATTTTAACGTGATTTGTACTCTCGCAGCCAAATAATTATTGAAATATGTATATATATAAGTTTAAACACTGCATTATACTATATTATACATGCACTCCAAATTGTAACAGCAACATTCATGCACAAGCATTGCTTATATAAATGTTATTGCAAAAAGGTACTTGCATTCACATTATACTTCCTTCTAAACAATTCTATATAAATTTACTATAGTATATAACATAAATACATAATATATGAATCTATGAATGTATATACGTATTAATATAAACCCATATTCAATTTGTAATTATTGGAGAAATAAAATTTGATTTGATTTGACTTTTCAGAGGCAACAGCAGACGTACAAGAACCAATTGTACAAGAGCTGACGGCCGAAGAGCAAAGGCTTATATACGAGGCTCAACAATTGATTGTTTTAGATAACCGATTAGAGTTTAGACGTAGAAACATGCCCAATCAAATGAACACCTATCTAATCGCCTATTCGGACGATGTTCATCAACATGGTTTGGGAGCTTGTGAATTCACCTGTCCCCATTGCGAAGCTATACATTTCATGGCTGAACAAAATGCTAACGGCCTATACAAAGATTGCTGTGAATTGGGTAAAGTACAACTTCAGGAACAACAAGACGTTCCAGCACGTCTATTAGAACTGTACACCGCAAACGGTGAAGAGGCCCGACATTTTCGACAGAGAAGTATAGCGTACAATAACGCTCTGTTTTGCCAGTGTATGCGTTACCGAAATTCACAGTCCGAATTTCCTTGGAGCCACAGGTTTTTATAAAATTCAGGGTCAATTTGTACATTACATAAATCACGTAAACCCGTTAAGGGGACGTGATCAATATCATGCACAAAATCCAGGTCGTTTGTATTTTTCAGATGCCAATACGGCCTTCAACGAGCGAATCGCCGACGCAGAAAATAGAAACTGCAGACCGGCACTATTGTAACAATTAGAGAACTTAATTAGAAACATAAATCCTTTTGCACAGGCTTACAGCAATCTGCGAGAGGTTGCGGCAGATCGACCTCACGACACGATCACTCTACGATTGCTACAAACACGAAACCGACATATAAACCCACCTCTTATAAACGATGTGGCCGTTATTTTTAAAGGTAATTATTCAGGTGCCACAGAAAATTACGAGCCTAGAGTGTACGCGAGGCAAGGTCACAGAGTGGTTCCTCGGCCCATCTCCATTCTCAACAGCAACTGCGATCCTCTATGTTACCCGTTGTTGTTTGCCCACGGCGAGCCAGGTTACGCTTGCAACGTTCCACACACCAGAGGACCCGGTAAAGTGAGTATGCGAGAGTATTACCTTTACAGGAAAAATTTAAGATCGAACAAGCGAAACAATCAACGATGTCGCTTTAACGTGTACATAGACTGCGCTCGATTATCCCACAAGCTGATCGTTGACGCTTACGTAAAAATCGAAAACGGACGCATAGATTTTATACTGAGAAACCAACATTTGCTACGTGGTGCAGGTTTCAACGACATGGAGGACTATCTCAACGTACAAGCGAACGAACGAGATTTACCTCTAGGTCGTGTTATTATACTACCTTCTATGTTTCAGGGATCGCCACGAAACTGCCTCCAAAACTACCAGGACGCCATAGCCATCCTGGCGAAATTCGGAGAACCCGACATGTTTATCACGTTCACGTGTAATCCGCAATGGCCCGAGATTAGAGAAAATCTACCCGCTGGTCAACAATCTGGTGATCGTCCCGATCTCATAAATAGAGTGTTTCACTCGAAATTGAAGGAATTTTTATTGGACATCAACAGACGACACGTGTTTGGTGTAACTACAGCCTTCCTGTACGTGATCGAATCCCAAAAACGAGGTTTACCCCGCGCACACATCCTGATGTGGTTGCGAGAACAAGACAAGTTCAGAGAACCCGAAGACCTAGACCTATTCGTATGTTCCGAGATACCACATCCACAACAAGAACGAGAATTATACGAAAAGGTTAGTGATGACATACATTTTTCTCGCTACATTGAAAATTTCAAACGAATTTTTCGTTTCAGGTTCAAAGACAAATGATCAACGGCCCCTGTTTTCCTCTCAACGAACAAGCATTGTGTAGAGGTGAGGACGGCCGATGCACGAAGAAATTTCCCAAAGAATTTTGCGAACAAACAATGTTTGTCGAAAACAGCTATCCACAATACCGTAGAAGAAACGACGGTAGAACGATTCGGAAGGCTCGAGCGGTACTAGACAATCGTCACGTAGTGCCGTACAACAAATATCTATTGACCAAATACGACTCCCACATTAACGTTGAAGTATGTTCGTCACTTAGAAGTTTGAAATACATCTTTAAGTATGTGTATAAAGGTTATGACAGTGTACGCGTTGAATTGCGTCGCGAACAGATGGACGACGGTAAGTTATTTTTCTTATTCCATAATCGATTCATCAATTTTTTGATTCGATTACAGGTGGTGAAGCTTTGGTACACAACGAAGTTGAAACGTACGTAGACCAAAGATACGTTTCGATAAACGAGGCGAATTGGCGAATTAACGCTTTCTCGATGCACGAGAAAAGTCACGCCATTTACAGATTGGAGGTGCACCTGCGAAACGAGCAATACATCTATTTCCGTCAAGGTAACGAAGAAGCGGCTGCGAATCTAGCCAGACAAAAGAACACAACGTTAATGGCATGGTTACAGTTGAACGTAAACGATCATCATGCCAGACAGTTCCTTCATCAAGAAATTCCACTGCATTACGTCTTCAATGAGACTGATTACAGATAAATGGACACGAAGGATACGAGGTGCTGACAAAATCATACCTAGAATGTACAGCGTATCTCCAAGAAATAAACAGACGTTCTATCTACGAATGTTACTATTACACGTACGTGGTGCTACATCTTTCGCCGACATCAGAACGGTAAGAAATCTGGCGAATTTACGTTCGATTCGTTGGTAACATATTTTTCTCTCATTCCCCAACAGGTGAACGACATAGTTTACGATACGTTCGAGGCGGCATGTAGAGCACGTAACATTCTACAAGACGACGGCGAATATCGTCGTTGTTTAGAAGAAGCCAGACTCCAACAAATGCCCAGGCAGATGAGAGTCATGTTTGCAATGATGCTGTTAAACTGCAACTTGACGAACGCAAACGAGTTATGGCAACAATTCAAGTCGTACATCTACGAAGACCATACACGGCGCGGCGATAACGCCAACACTGCCGAAATAAAAGAGTTCGAAATCGCGTTACCGCACAATATACAAGATGCAATAATGATTGACGATGAAGGTAACGATGACGAACACATAATGGCACACGTCGATGATCTCGAACGCGATATCGTGAACGAGATGAATCTAAACGAAGATCAGAGGGCGGTTTTCGACGCTGTCGTCGAAACCGTCGCAGATCCCCTCCGTCAACCGAGATTGTTCTACGTAGACGGACCAGGCGGCACCGGAAAAACGTTTCTCTGCAACGCCATCATTTCGAAGCTGACGAGAGAAAACGTAGCAGTGCTAGCATTCGCGTGGACCGGTATAGCGTCCACGTACCTGAAAACCGGTAGAATGGTACATTCCACTTTCCAATTACCTGTACCGACAATCGAAACGTCCACTTCTGCATTCACTCCGCAGAACGGGCAACGATTCGTCCACGTTTCGGCAATAATTATAGACGAAATATCGATGGCAAGCAAATACGCTCTCCATTGTATCGACGAAATGTTGAAAAATACATGCGGCGACGGACGACCGTTCGCCAACAAGGTTATCATCCTCGGTGGTGACTTTAGACAACTGCTACCGATAGCGCCAGGTACTGGCGGTTCCGGCCCAAGTTTCAACCTGTGCGTTAAACGAAGTCCCCTATGGGAGAGATTCCACAGAATGTCGTTGGTTCACAACGTTCGAGCGAATCCAGACGAAAACGAATTCAAAGAGTGGCTGCTTCGCATCGGCAACGCCACAGAGAAGTAAGTTCAATAACTGGTTGTTTCTTTGTGAAACGTTCTACACTGATTAATGTATTTTCTTTTTCTTACAGTCAATTAGCCGTACAAAGACAATTACCTCCGGAGTACGTGTCCATACCGGCTAGATGTTACGTACGAGACGTGGTAACCGAGATCTACGGCGAACATGTAAACGTCGATGACGAGACGCTACAGTAAAATATCATCCTGTGTCCAAAAAACGACAGCTGCGATGAACTAAACGAACGCATCCTCAACAGAGCTAGGCGTACGCAAGAAAACGGCAACGCTATAGCACAGCCTATCCGAACCTACATGAGCGCCGACTCTATAGTTGCCGAAAACGAAGAGGTAAACTTTCCGGTCGAATTCTTAAACACCGTGAAATCAGGTACCCTACCGCCACATCAATTGGAAATTTGCGAAGGTAGTGTAGTCAATTTATTGAGAAACCATAGACCAAGGTTTATATAACGGAACTCGATTACAAATCATTCGTATGCTCGATAACTTATTGCATGCGAAGATTGTTTCAGGTTCTAGAGTGAACGACGAAGTATTCATTCCCAGAATGGATCTAACGACGACTGCAGATCGAAACATTCCGTTTCAGCTGAAAAGACGTCAGTTTCCGATCAAGTTGGCGTTCGCAATGACGATCAATAAGGCGCAAGGTCAAACCTTCGACAGAGTAGGTATCTATCTACCACAACCAGTTTCGCACACGGTATGCTTTACGTAGCTTTATCGAGAGCACGATCCTACGACGCCGTGAAAATACAAATAGACGAAACTAGGACTCAAGGTAAATTGTTACGGGCACACAGCCCAGATGTTTTTACAAAAAATATAGTCTATGTGGACGCCCTACGTTGATACGCTAATCGTCGTTTCAACGATGACAAATGTTAATTTATTTGAAATTGTAATCCAATTTGTCGTTTATAAACGATCGAAACGTGTTATTTGCTCTTATATACAATGTAGATAAAATTAGATTCGGACGTATGCAAGAACGCTGCTTTACCAACAAGCCGTTATGTATAAGAAATACACATATGTTCTGGATTGAAAGTATAGACATTGTACATATTTGTGAAACGTGTACGTTTGGTTTGGATTATTTACCGCATCACACGACACAAATTTCAAATTAACTAATATTCATTACATTGCTTTTTAGTGAATTGAAATAGAGTTTGAAAATCTATCGAATTATAATAATAGTGGAGTTATCCGGATTCGTTAAGACTAAAGTCTGCTATACGTTGAGCATCGACTTATCACGAACGAAAATTCACTCAAAAAACTTTGATAGGAACTTTCAAACGAAGAATAGGATTTACATTTCGATGTAAATGAAATATCACCTGAAATGATATTAACGAACACGGTATTTGATATTTTTCAAATTAAAATCTTTTTCAAAATTCAAAGTACATATATCTATTAACGACAATTTGTAATATCAATCGATATCAGTGAAAGATATCAAATCCAAGCTGTCTACCTTCCCGTGGTGTGTTCGTCCATAAAAATAATTGTTAATTACATTCTTATCAAATTATTTTTCATTAGAAAATATGTATTTCAATAAGATATATTCGAAAACTTAATTTCAATATAAAATAACAATTATTTTTAGCCAAAGTACAGCTATTTTATCATCTATCGATTATTAATATTCTCTTATTGATCATTTCTAACTTTCTTTTAGATGTTCATCAAAGAAAAACAATCTCTACTGAACACAAAAGTACAAAAACCAACAAGTAAATGAAAATCATATTCCATATACATTTATTATTGTTATATTATGTACATTGTTGTATTTTTTTAAATTAATAAAAATTACACATCTATAGATACTTTTGACATTTACATAGTGTAAACATTTTTTAATTTTCGAAAGTTGGATAATTCAACGACAATTCAAGAAAGTGATGTATAACATTCAATTTACAATCATTAATATTAACAAATTCCTCCAACTCAATTTACCATTCCAAAAGCGTAATAGCCTCCTACCTTTGAATATATCCCACAGTATAGTTGAATAATTTCCAAGTGCTTCAGAATAGTAACAAATGATACTCTGTTAACAATGGTAAGTAGGTACAAGATTCAAGTAATTGTTGCAGTAAGTATACGTAAATTCTTTCTTAATGGGTGAGAGTTTCGAAGAAGTTAATACATGTTGCCGTTCAGTCCATGAACTTATAAAATACAAACAAGACTCCTTACATTTCAGAAAATATCGAATTGCATTTTGGAAAGGAATACTTTCAAAATGTTAGAAATAGAAAGTAATTTTCCTGCATACACAAAAAATGAACGGTTTTCTATAGGGTACCTGCCTCTGCTTACTTTGAATAGGTAGTTGTAGTAAATATAGGTGATAGGTACTTTCGAAGAAATAGAGTTATCTTCATTCAAATAATTAATGAAAATGGTACTCGATTAACATTGGTAACGACTTTTGAACAATACATGTTGCCTTTCAGTCTATAAACTAATACAAATTTTATATTCTTTTCTTTGAAATTGAATGATCCAAAAACACATGTTACTCTTCAAAAAGTTGATAGACTTGCACTTCACAACCAATGAGTAAAGTAAAACAAAGTTCTTTTAAATCCAGCCAAGTAGTTGTACACCGACTTCATTGATTGAATTATATAACCTATAAATGTCAAAGTTACATATGATCTATACCATAGAATAACTTGTGACACGTGCTAATAGTAACATTTTCTATAAACCCGACAAGCTAGCGGAGCGAGCCTGGAAAATGGTCGAAATGTTAACTTTGAACCTTTTAGAAGGTGGTGATAGCCGGAAACCGGCTCGAAAACTGTTTTGAAATAGTTAAATTTGGATAAATAAACGGTTTTCTATAAGGATGTTATATTATAACGTTAGCACAAATAACGAAATGGCATTCAAAGTATAGATTGTATAGTTTTAATACTAACAATTGGGCTTTGCAGAATATGTATATAAAAAGAATCAAGGTAGGATTAAAGTTCAATAATGAAATACTCCCATTTACTTAGTTGTTCCTTGCATTATATCTATATTTATAATTTTTTTATAACATACCTTTCCATGAAATTGTGATTATCATTAATTTTGCTTGAGTGAGTTTCAATCAAAAGTGAATTGCATTTTGTATTTTAATAATAGAACCTTAACAGTGATCTATGATAACTTACAAAGTTGAATTCATTCCTATAGGTATGTGACTATCTTCTTCAAATGATGAAAATTCAACATTCATATATACTTACCTATTTCTGATGTTATATGTAAAATTATTAAAACCTCAAAAAAACTGGAATGAACATTTTTCAAACATGGTAAGTAGGTACATACCTGAACTTTCCAAATATTAACATTCAATTTGATAACTACATTCATTAATGAAAATCATAAATAACTTTTTAACTAATTTATTTAAAACTAACAAAAACAAACTAAAACAACAACAACAAAAAATAAAACAATAACAAAAACAATAAAAAAAATTAACAATCTTCCAGTAACTTATCCTCATCCATTCCTGTAAAAACAAAAAAACAAATAAATTATAGAATAAAATTGAAAGGTATAAAAAACGTAAACGTATGTATGAATAGTAAAAAACATACTCTCCAACTGCTCCGGAAGTGGAACTTCCGGCATCGGAACTGGCACTTCCGGGACCGGAAATGGCTTTTCCGGACCCTTTTTCACGTTCACACCCCGGCCCCTTCGTCCTCTACGCCTTCCTCCTCGCCTTCCTTCCCGCCCACCTTTAAATATTGCTACATATTTCTCCTACAACAAAAAATATCTATAAAATGGTTTCATTTATATCCAAATACATTATGTATTCAATTAATCGTCAACATTTAATTTGTACAACAAAAAAGTTGCAATGAAATATTATATAGGTAGGTATATGTAGATAATTGATAATTCAACATTTTATTTTCAAACAAAGTGTTGCCTTCAATATTAAAAGAAACATGAAATATACTTACATAAAAATTACTTATATTAGTATTGCCTGAGGCGTTATATATCCATATTTTTTGCCTTCCATGATTATATCTACCTGCTATCTAATTGTTGATAAAATGATTTGTCAAAAAGCGTCTAAAAACAAACGCAACTTTCCATTTACACACTCGGTTTTCAATTAACCATCGATGTTTCCTTCAATGATTGTAAATGTAATTGAATAAATACCAAACGTACAATTTATACTACAATGTTATTATTTACATTTCAAACTTATACATATTTCGCGCCCTATATTCTTATTAGTATAAGTTTGAGTATTAATTTTAAAGTAGCGAACCATAGAATGAAATGTTTATCCTTCCAACATAGAATGAATTGAGTTTCATAATTTCACAATAATTTTACTTGAATTTGTTAAATATCCAAACAAATAAATTGAACTAATCCTATAATGTATTATAACAAAATAATAATTGATCGACTGCTAATAAATTTCAAATTAAATTTATAAATTATATGTTCTATGGTATTTACACATAAAGCAGTAACATGGGTGTTGTGATCTAATGAAACGTTAAATTCTTCGATGTGCATTGTTATTTTAATAATGCGTTGCTACAAACATTTAATTGTTTTGTCGTTAAAAGTTGTATGACAATAAGCTTGAAATAAGATTTCAGCTTTCACATATAAGGACAATTAATAAATACATATTTCACGCAAGATCTCACCAAATATAATTATTGTGTTTTTCTAAATCCAACGTAAGTTCTATCACTTACTTATATTACATATTATAATGTTGATATTTATAAACCGAGTTCAGAAATACATTGAAACGTTTTAATCCGTCTTGGTTGTCTCATACTTTTTAAATGTTTAAAATTGAGTAGAAACAAATTGATGTACCTATTTCACATAAAAAAATTCATAATGTTGATATCATTATTGTGAAAATGTATGTAGATGTAGGCATAACGTGGAAGGAAATCAAATTTAGTAAGTAACACTTTGTCTTACAGCTATACTTGAAACATATAATTAGGGATCGAGGATGAACGTTATTTGTTTAATCATGTGTGGTCCCGGGTGGTTTCAATTGAAAAAACCATCTTCAGCAATTGTAGCACATCGTTGTAACGAAATCACTTGATCTTTTATTTATTTATAACTTTCATACAATTCAAATTTCTTATTTCTTTGCTTTTTCCCTCTAGATCGCTACACAAGATTTCACTGGTGGCCACTGCCATATTTATTCAAAATTCCTATATCAAATTCACAGTGTGTAGTTATATCTATTTCTTGAATAATTTGTTTGACATGTTTTCATTATAAAATTAATATTAAACGTAACAATCACAATCTTGCATATATAGTGGTAACTAAATTATTTCATTATTCATTTATTTAAAACTATACTCAAGCTGTTCCCAAGACCATCAATCACCTTCTACTGTTGTAATTTAAGAATGATATGAAACTATCAAAAAGTTCTTGCATGTCTAAACAAAAATAACAAAGTGATCCATCTCTGACTGGCCGGGTATTGAGAGAAATGAGTTAGCAGACAGAGCATAACCATTGCTCTGCATATATGAAATACATATAATACATCATTTAAATTTGAAAGTAAAATACTTCTATACTGGCAACAGTTATCAGGTTTAACCCATTCCAAAGCGTTTATTATAAATGTTTTGATATAATAAATGAATAGGTAATACACAAACTTGCATCAGTGAACCAGAATAGATCACATACTCAAGATGGATGACTTGATATTTAGTCCAGTCATATAACATCTGAACTTATTTTTTAAGTGGTACACTTTGAATTTCTTATCCATTTCGTTTCATTTTTCAGGTTAACTACTACCAAGTATAAATTTTAGCTCCTCTGATTGTATGCGATAATTGATTATTGAGCAAGTTATACTATATAGGTAAGTGTGTAGGCGTATATTGTTTAACACGTCCACACAGCATACAATAATATTTTGATGTTTATATATAATTACTGAAATTGTTATTTCTGTTTCATAATGCCGAGAAAACCAAGATTATCACATAGGAAACCACGGAATACGCAGCAAAATAATTCTGAAAGGAACGCAAATGGTAATCAATGAAAAATAATTCGTTTCGAATGATATAAATAATCGAGTACACATTTATAGATTCCACAAAGAATGATGAAGCTGTAATACCAAAATTACGGCTGAAACGTATAACTCAACCTGATGGTACGGAACAATGGCAAGTTGTAAAAAAATCTGAATCTAACGAAAGGAAGCGACAAAATGAAGTCGAACAATTGACTGTAGTAGCTGGTCCATCCACAACAACAAATACCTCTATGGTCTATGGTAAGTATAAACATTTCAATTTGTTGAGAAGAATATCAAATCAAATGAAATGATTTCATTGCAATATATGTCATATTGTGTGTTGAACTCAAATAACCTCTGTATATTACTATTTCATTTTTTTCTGTTTTTCCAAGACTTACTACTTATTTATGATCAAATTCATATTGAATGATTTGTGTACATTTATATTTGCAAGTTGCTCAAGGTTTTAGAACTATATCGATAATTTAAAATTAAGGCATAGATCTTCTTTTACCTACAGAATAAATGTATAGCCTTATTATGATTTTCTATCAAAACTATTATGACCAAATAAGAGTAAACAAAGTCTATTCTGCCAAAATCCGATTTTTCGAATGTTGACCATTAATATTACAAACATTCAAATATATTATTAATTTTCCAAAACAATTAATTGCAAATCTTACATGTATAAATGAATTGTACAAACATTCATTCAAGTTATTGTGATAAACATATTACAACATTAACATAATGTGTGTATACTTATATTTCCAAGTTTCATACAGGAAATATATTCCAATTGATACAATATATTTTAAAGGCAATTTACGGTTGTTTTTCTAATAAGTTATGGGAAAATATTTTATGAATACAGAGGTGACTGACTGATAATCTAAATGGTATTTTCAAAAGGTTTTCTTTAAGCGTTATCAGTTTTTCGATTAAAATCCTTTACTACTAAATAAACTTTATAAGTTACTTTTTGACCTTTCTGATATCAATTTTTCATATAAAAACCCCACACTCATTTATGATAATATTCAAAGTAAAATGTTTATCTATTAATTCCCAACCATTATTCATTTGAATTGAAGAAAATCTATCAACATTTATAGTTGTAGGTATTTTACACCATTCTCAATCAAACATTACAAAATTTTATTTCAAAAATATCACATTTTGTGCCATCTGATTTGAATTTAACGACTACTTTGCCCATTATTTTTATTCTCTTACACATAATTTGGAACAAATTTGTACCATAATTTCTTATCTTTCCTTTTCGTCACACAACATTATATAACATGTCGCTATTTTTTGTTATATGACATGAAACACCACTGTCTATATACATTCGAATTAATGTGGTTTGAGTTTACTTGAAAATCTGCAAATTTCAAAATACCTCCACTATTGAATCATAAACTACTATCACATTACAACATTACATTTAAACAAACCTTACAACAGAGGGTTTTCCAATAAGTTTCAGTTGTTTACTTTGTTTAAGTAATCTTCTATTGTATCAAACTTAACCAGCTATATTGAACAACACATGCTTTTATTAATAAACTATCGTTCACAATTAATAATTTTACATGTATAAATCAATTATTTTAGAAAGTTCAGTTCCAGGATGATGTCCATTATAATAGAGATGATTTTGATGTAAACAATTTCTTCATCACGTTTCGCAATATATACATAACGGTCAAATACAGGAAACATTTTAATTGGTAAAATAGAATTTAAAGGCAATTGATAATTTTTTTTCTTTACTAACTTTCATAACAATCTTCTGGGATTAAAATATCAATGTTGACAAAATAATCATTACAATACCTTACTATCATCGATCTGTATTTGTAAATCTTCCCGATTTATATACAAACGTTAAATTTGATGTGCACAGAAATTCAGCTTTAATTTTTCTTTTTTAACGCAGATGCCACCTCCTATGACGAAATTCTCAACGTCAACAATCGATTATGTATCACTCCAACCACTAAAGATAAAAGACCAATGAGAACCGGACCAGGCTTTAGACCTATCGTAAAGAAAGGCAAACCAGTCGCTGTTGCAGTAGAAAATGAAAATAATGCTGCAGGTATGTCCTTTTCAACTTTTCTATTGAAAAATGATATTATTTCTATATTTTCGTTATTAAACTGAATTTGAGGGAAATATTTTTTTAAAAACATTCACGTGGATTGGTAATTTAAAAATATTGATAAAGCCACAACACAAAAAACTAGAGTACCCTCAAATAGCCTATTTTTGAGTCCTATTACTGAAACTGAAATTAAGTTTGAAATAAATAATCTACCTAAAAATAAATCAAACGGATTAGATAATATGAATACAGCTCAGGTTGGCATATGAGGTCAAGTACCTAGGTATCGTGCTTGACAGCAAGCTAAACTGGCATCGACACCTTGAGGTAAAAGTCAGCAAAGCATGTGCGGTTTTTTGGCAATGTCGTAGGGCGATGGGGCGCTCATGGGGCTTGTCCCCTAAGATTACCCTGTGGCTATATACGGCTGTCATTAGACCCATGCTCTGCTACGGAGCACTTGTCTGGTGGCCCAGAATCCGACAAGCAAATGAAATAGCTCACATCAGTCGGGTACAAAGGCTTTTGTGCTTGGCAATGACTGGGGCTATGAGAACTACACCAACTGCAGCCATGGAGACTAATCTCAATTTGCCTCCCCTGGACCTCTTTGTACAGGAGATGGCGCTGGGAGCGGCTCTAAGACTGCGAAATGGAAATTTGTGGAATGTGAAAAGAGGAGGTGGTCATGCTTCCATTCTCGAGGAGGCGTCCGTGAGGATACCTTTACTTGGTGCGCAAGCAGACCGCATACCGGCGAAGTTTACTTTCACCAAACACTATCACATCGATTTAGACGAAAATGACGAAACAAAGCCCGACATAAACATGTTTACGGACGGCTCCAAAAATAGCCGGGGATCAGGTTCTGGAATATTCTCCGAAGAACTTGACCTTCGCGAATTCATACCTCTAGGATCCCATGCTACAGTGTTCCAAACGGAGCTAGTAGCAGTGACCCAAGGAGCTAGAATAGCGGCGGACAAAAATACCGCCGGCAAACGAATACGGATCATGACAGACAGCAGAGCAGCACTACAAGCCCTTAGTAGCCAAAAGGTTAACTCAGGTTTAGTTTGGGAGTGCCACAGAACCCTCGAAAATCTGTCACAGTATAATGATGTTCAACTCACCTGGGTGAAAGGACATAGTGGACATCAAGGAAATGAAGAGGCGGACAGGCTGGCGCGAAAAGGCTCCGGACAAACACTATTCGGGCCGGAGCCCTTCTTGCCGCTAACCTCAAGCACTCTGACTGCTTTGATAAAAGAAGATACCCTAAAACGGCATACCGAACGATGTATATCGAATGATAGCTGTAGACAGGCACATACTGCTATAAAAGCACCGTGCCCAAAAATTGCAAAGTTCTGCCTACGACTGACAAGATTTAATCTTAGAAGACTCGTAGGAATATGGACAGGACACTGCCGACTAAATAAACATCTTCACACGATGGGAGTCGTTGTCGACCCCATATGTCGAGGATGCTACGAAGAGGATGAGACAGCGGAACATGTGATTTGTCACTGCCCGGCGCTCTCATCGACAAGAGATGCCATTTTGGGGGACCCCTGGCCAAATCTGGTCAACATTGGCGACGCTCCACCCGGCGCGGTCCTCGGGCTGATCAACGCGATTGGTTGGCTCGATGGCTGAGGAGGGACAGGGGCCTTCGCCTTGAAGGGGTGGCACAATGGGCCCAGTTCAGAGGCCTAAGTGCCAGTATATTCATACACCCTTCACATCAAAATCCATCCATCCATGAATACAGAATTAATACAAAAAAATGAACATCACTTTGTACCAATATTGACCCACATTAAGAAATTTAATCTCGACTACAGGGATATTTCCTCAGGAATTTAAACAAAGTTTAGTCACACCAGTATACAAATCTGGAGATAAACAAAAACTCACTAACTATAGACCTATATCAGTTATCTCAAATTTCTCAAAGATAATAGAATGTATTATTAAAAATAAACTAATGACATATTTAGAAAATAACAACTTATTATCAACAAACCAATTTGGTTTTAGAGCAAATTAATCTACTGAGAACGCTATACACCTTTTAACAAATGAGATACATGACAGCCTAGATAAAGGAGAGCAATGTGCTGCAGTTTTTTTAAATCTAGCTAAGGCATTCGATATTATAAGCCGTGAAATACTACTAAAAAAAATGGATAATATGGGTATTAGAGGCCATTGCAATCACTTATTCAGATCATATTTGACAGATAGAAAACAACAAGTCGAAATCAATAACTCTTTAAGCTCAAAATTGACAATTAACTGTGGCATTTCACAAGGGACATTGAATCTAATGATATGAATAGAATTAATTGTACTTCAATAAATTGAGAGAATAAATTGGATAGCCATGAAAACAGTGTGGGTGTGTATATGAGTGTTTGTTGGAAGCTATCTTCACAAGGAATGAGATCATAAAATCAAATATAATGCACTATTTTTACTTTTTTGAAATAGGAAAGAATTGATTGTAAATTGAGAAAGCTGAGCAAACTTAGGGGAATAAAAGATTTTGAATAATTCAAACATCCAACCACTGATATTCCCGAAATTGAACAGCCAGTTATTGATTTATAGAAAAACATTGATTGATTTATAGAAATGATTTGAATAGAATTAATTGTACTTCAATAAATTGAGAGAATAAATTGGATAGTCATGAAAACAGTGTGGGTGTGTATGTGAGTGTTTGTTGGAAGCTATCTTCACAAGGAATGAGATCATAAAATCAAATATAATGCACTATTTTTACTTTTTTGAAATAGGAAAGAATTGATTGTAAATTGAGAAAACTGAGCAAATTTAGGGGAATAGAAGATTTTGAATAATTAAAACATCCAACCACTGATACTCCCGAAATTCAACAGTCAGTTGTTGATTTATAGAAAAACATTGAATCTAATGATTTGAATAGAATTAATTGTATTTCAATTAATTGAGAGAATAAATTGGATAGTCATGAAAACAGTGTGGGTGTGTATGTGAGTGTTTGTTAGAAGCTATCTTCACAAGGAATGAGATCATAAAATCAAATATAATGCACTATTTTTACTTTTTTGAAATAGGAAAGAATTGATTGTAAATTGAGAAAACTGAGCAAATTTAGGGGAATAGAAGATTTTGAATAATTAAAACATCCAACCACTGATACTCCCGAAATTCAACAGTCAGTTGTTGATTTATAGAAAAACATTGAATCTAATGATTTGAATAGAATTAATTGTACTTCAATATATTGAGAGAATAAATTGGATAGTCATGAAAACAGTGTGGGTGTGTATGTGAGTGTTTGTTGGAAGCTACCTTCACAAGGAATGAGATCATAAAATCAAATATAATGCACTATTTTTACTTTTTTGAAATAGGAAAGAATTGATTGTAAATTGAGAAAACTGAGCAAATTTAGGGGAATTGAAGATTTTGAATAATTAAAACATCCAACCACTGATACTCCCGAAATTCAACAGTCAGTTGTTGATTTATAGAAAAACATTGAATCTAATGATTTGAATAGAATTAATTGTACTTCAATAAATTGAGAGAATAAATTGGATAGTCATGAAAACAGTGTGGGTGTGTATGTGAGTGTTTGTTGGAAGCTATCTTCACAAGGAATGAGATCATAAAATCAAATATAATGCACTATTTTTACTTTTTTGAAATAGGAAAGAATTAATTGTAAATTGAGAAAGCAGAGCAAACTTAGGGGAATAAAAGAGTTTGAATAATTCAAACATCCAACCACTGATATTCCCGAAATTGAACAGCCAGTTATTGATTTATAGAAAAACATTGATTGATTTATAGAAATGATTTGAATAGAATTAATTGTACTTCAATAAATTGAGAGAATAAATTGGATAGCCATGAAAATAGTGTGGGTGTGTATGTGAGTGTTTGTTGGAAGCTATCTTCACAAGGAATGAGATCATAAGATCAAATATAATGCACTATTTTTACTTTTTTGAAATAGGAAAGAATGGATTGTAAATTGAGAAAGCTGAGCAAACTTAGGGGAATAAAAGATTTTGAATAATTCAAACATCCAACCACTGATATTCCCGAAATTGAACAGCCAGTTATTGATTTATAGAAAAACATTGAATCTAATGATTTGAATAGAATTAATTGTACTTCAATAAATTGAGAGAATAAATTGGATAGCCATGAAAACAGTGTAACAACAACATTTATGCACAAGCATTGCTTATATGAATGTTGTTGCAAAAAGGTTCTTGCATTCACATTATACTTCCTTCTAAACAATTCTGTATAAATTTACTATAGTATATAACATAAATACATAATATATGAATCTATGAATGTATATACGTATGAATATAAACCCATATTCAATTTGTAATTATTGGAGAAATAAAATTTGATTTGATTTGACTTTTCAGAGGCAACAGCAGACGTACAAGAACCAATTGTACAAGAGCTGACGGCCGAAGAGCAAAGGCTTATATACGAGGCTCAACAATTGATTGTTTTAGACGACCGATTAGAGTTTAGACGTAGAAATATGCCCAATCAAATGAACACCTATCTAATCGCTTATTCGGACGATGTTCATCGACATGATTTGGGAGCTTGTGAATTCACCTGTCCCCATTGCGAAGCTATACATTTCCAGACTGAACAAAATGCAAACGGCCTCTACAAAGACTGCTGTGAATTGGGTAAAGTACAACTAGACGTGCAAGAAGATGTACCGGCACGTCTATCGGAACTGTACACCGCAAACGGTGAAGAGGCCCGACATTTTCGACAGCGTAGTATAGCGTACAATAACGCTCTATGTTTTGCCAGTGTATGCGTAAGCGAAATACACAATCCGAATTTCCTTGGAGCCACAGGTTTTTATAAAATTCAAGGTCAATTTGTATATTACATACATCATATAGATCCGATAAGAGGACGTGGTCCATATCGTACACATAATCCAGGTCGTTCGTATTTTTTAGATGCCATTACGGCTTTCAACGAGCGAGTCAATGACGAATACAATCGCAACTGCAGACCGGCACTGTTGCAGCAATTGGAAACTCTTATTAGAAATGTTAATCCTTTCGCACAGGCTTACAACAATCTCCGAGAAGTTGCGGCAAACCATCACACTTTTACGTTACGTTTGCTCCAAACACGGAATCGGCATATAAACCCACCTCTCATAAACGAGGTGGCCGTTATTTTTGAAGGTAATTATTTAGGTGCCATAGAAAATTACGAACTTAGAGTGTACGCCCGAGAAGGTCACAGAATAATCTCCCGGCCCATCTCCATTCTCAACAGCAACTGCGATCCTCTATGTTACCCGTTGTTGTTTGCCCACGGCGAGCCAGGTTACGCTTGCAACGTTCCACACACCAGAGGACCCGGTAAAGTGAGTATACGAGAGTATTACCTTTACAGGAAAAATTTCAGATCGAACGAGCGAAATAATCAACGCCGTCGCCTGAACGTCTACATAGACTGTGTTCGATTGTCCCACAAGCTGATCGTCGACGCTTACGTGAAAATAGAAAGCGAACGTATGGGTTTTATACTGAGAAATCAACATTTGCTGCGTGGTTTCAGGTTTCAATGACATGGAGGATTATCTCAACGTGCAAGCGAACAAACGAGATTTACCTCTAGGTCGTGTTATTATACTACCTTCTACGTTTCAGGGATCGCCACGAAACTGCCTTCAAAACTACCAGAACGCCATAGCCATCCTGGCGAAATTCGGCATACCCGACATGTTTATCACGTTCACGTGTAATCCGCAATGGCCCGAGATTAGAGAAAATCTACACGCTGGACAACAATCTGGCGATTGTCCCGATCTCATAAATAGAGTGTTCCACTTGAAATTGAAGGAATTTTTACTGGACATCAACAGGCGACACGTGTTCGGTGTCACAACCGCCTTCCTGTACGTGATCGAATCCCAAAAACGAGGTTTACCCCACGCACACTTCCTGATGTGGTTGCGAGAACGAGACAAGTTCAGAGAACCTGAACACGTAGATCTATTCGTTTGTTCCGAAATTCCACATCCACAACACGAACGAGAACTATACGAAAAGGTTAGCGATGACATACGTTTTTCACACTAAGTTGAAAATTTCAAACGAATTTTCCGTTTCAGGTCCAACGACAAATGATTCACGGTCCCTGTTTCCCTCTCAACGAACATGCATTGTGTAGAGGTGCACATACCTAGAATGTACAACGTACATTCTATCTACGAATGTTGCTGTTACATGTACGTGGTGTAACATCATTTGCCGACATCAGAACGGTAAGAAATTCGGCGATTTTACGTTCTATTCGTTAGTAACAAATATTGTTCTCATTCTTCAACAGGTGAACGACATAGTTTACAACACGTTCGAGGCGGCATGTAGAGCACGCAACATTCTACAAGATAACGACGAATATCGTCGTTTAGAAGAAGCCAGACTCCAACAAATGCCCAGGCAGATGAGATTCATGTTTGCAGTGATGCTGTTAAACTGCAACTTGACGAACGCGAACGAATAATGGCAACAATTCAAATCGCACATTTACAAAGATCATACACGGCGTGGCGATAATGCCAACACGGCCGAAATAAATGCGCTCATACACATTATGACGATCTTACGAGCGAACGACAGACACATAGAAGAGTTCGAAATCGTGTTACCAGACAATATATAAGATGCAATGGTTAACGAAGGTAACAACGACGACGATGACGAACACATAATGGCACACGTCGATGATATCGAACGTGATATCGTTAACGAAATGAATCTGAACGAAGAACAGAGGGCGGTTTTCGACGCTGTCGTCGAAACCGTCGCAGATCCCCTCCGTCAACCGAGATTGTTCTACGTAGACGGACCAGGCGGCACCGGAAAAACGTTTCTCTACAATGCCATCATTTCAAAACTGACGAGAGAAAACGTAACAGTGCTAGCAACCGCGTGGACCAGTATAGCGTTCACGCTCCTGAAAACCGGTAGAACGTACAAACATTGATTACATTGCTTGTTAGTGAATTGAAATAGAGTTTGAAAATCTATCGAATTATAATAATAGTGGAGTCATCCTGATTCGTTAAGACTAAAGTCTGCTATAGGTTGAGAGCATCGACTTATCACGAACGAAAATTCACTGAAAAAACTTTGATAGAAACTTTCAAACGAGGTTAATAGGATTTACATTCCGATGTAAATGAAATATCACCTGAAATGATATTAACGAACACGGTATTTGATATTTTTCAAATTAAAACGTTTTTCAAAATTCAAAGTACATATAATTATTAACGACAATTTGTAATATCAATCGATATTAGTGAAAGATATCAAATCCAAGCTGTCTACCTTCCCATGGTGTGTTCGTCCATAAAAATAATTGTTAATTACATTCTTATCAAATTATTTTTCATTAGAAAATATGTATTTCAATAAGAATTATTCGAAAACTTAATTTCAATATAAAATAACAATTATTTTTAGCCAAAGTACAGCTATTTTATCATCTATCGATTATTAATATTTTTTTATTGATCATTTCTAACTTTCTTTTAGATGTTCAACAAAGAAAAACAATCTCCACTGAACACACAAGTCTACAAAATCTAAATCTAGATCTAAATGAAAATCATATTGCATATACATTTATTATTGTTATATTATGTACATTGTTGTATTTTTTTTAATTAATAAAAATTACGTATCTATAATTTTGACATTTACATAGTGTAAAAATTTTTGAATTTTCGGAAGTTGAATGATAAATGAAAATTTAAGAAAATGATGTATAACATTCAATTTACAATCATTAATATTAACAAATTCTTTCACCTCACTTTACCATTCCAAAAGCGTAATATATCCCACAGTATAGTTGAATAATTTCCAAGTGCTTCAGAATAGTAACAAATGATACTCTGTTAACAATGGTAAGTAGGTACAACATTCAAGTAATTGTTGCTGTAAGTATATGTAAATTCTTTCTAATGGGTGAGAGTTTTGGAGAAGTTAATACATGTTGCCGTTCAGTCCATGAACTTATAAAATACAAACAAGACTCCTTACATTTCAGAAAATATCGAATTGATTCTTGGGAAGGAATACTTTCAAAATGTTAGAAATAGAAAATAATTTTTTGCATACACAAAAAATGAACGGTTTTCTATAGAGTACTTGCCTCTGCTCACTTTGAATAGGTAGTTGTAGTAAATATAGGTGGTAGGTACTTTCGAATAAATAGAGTTTCTTCATTCAAATAATTAATGAAAATGATACTCGATTAACATTGGTAACTACTTTTGAACAATACATGTTGCCTTTCAGTCGATAAACTAATACAAATTTTATATTCTTTTCTTTGAAATTGAATGATACAAAAACACATGTTACTTTTCAAGAAGTTGATACACTTGCACTCCACAACCAATGGGTAAAGTAAAACAAAGTTCTTCTAAATCCAGCCAAGTAGTTGTACACCGACTTCTTTGATTGAATTATATAACCTATAAATGTCAAAGTGACATATGATCTATACCATAGAATAACTTGTGACAAGTGCTAATAGTACCATCTTCTATAAACCCGACAAGCTAGCGGAGCGAGCCTGGAAAATGGTCGAAATTTTAAGTTTGAACCTTTTAGAAGGTGGTGATAGCCACAAACCGGCTCGAAAACTGTTTTGAAATAGTTAATTTTGGATAAATAAATGGTTTTCTATAAGGATGTTATATTATAACGTTAGCACAAATAACGAAATAGCATTCAAAGTATAGATTGTATAGTTTTAATACTAATAATTGGGCTTTGCAGAATATGTATATAAAAAGAATCAAGGTAGAATTAAAGTTCAATAATGAAATACTCCCATCCACTCAGTTGTTCCTTGCATTATATCTATATAACCTACAACTGTTAAAGTGCCGTCTGTCAGAGTGAACCTAAAGGTGCCCATACGCCTCACATAAAGGTTACCACGCACTATCCACGACTAAACCCTTACAAAGGCGTTGCACATAAAGAACTGCATCTTAGCGGGGCATAGCCCGTAAAATCAACTAGTCGGTATTAGAATAAGCGGCTTATTAGGTTGGTGTCAAAGTTACTAAAAATCTAACTAGGAATATGCCATTTTCGAATAAATCGATGGACATTTTTGGACGCGACAAGCTAAATGAGGCGAGCGGAGCGAGCGTTAACTTTGAACCTTTTAAAAGGTCGTGATAGCCCCGAACTGGGTCGAAAACTGTTTTAAAATAGTCAATTTGAGTAAAATCGAATGACGTTCACGGGAGAAGCGCTTAGCTTGCGAGTTGGAAATGTGAAAACTTTCGGAACATAGAACGTCTATACGGGGGCTTTCCGCGTGCCGTTTTCGCTCCATGTCGCTAGATTTTCATCGGGGCCGTTGCTTAGGCACATTTTCGGGCCCCAAAATATCGTTTAAATAGGAAAATTCAATTAAAATAGAAACGGGTACTCTCAAGTCTCAGCTACACACGTCTAACGTGCCACGTACCGAAGGGAATTTTCTAGCTATTAAAATATACCCGAAGCGGGTAAAAGCTAGCGGCCCGTAGCAAAACAGACTTTATTACAGCTGGCGCCGCTCGCACGGGGAACGAAACGGCCACGAATTAACAAGACCGAGGCAAAACGTATAAACTCTAACTGAAGCGTAGCGATCTCCTCGAGGCATTTGTCAAAATGTGTTTGTTCGTAGCAAATTACATAGGACGTCTGGCCTTCATGCAATTGTGTTTTTATACAATTCGAACCTTCTAATTTCGATAGGCCACGTGAAAATCCCGGAGCCTCACGCGCCAAAGACTTGTGTGTGTTTCCGCGTTCGTATACAATTGCAAAATTTCGCACTTTCAGGAACTTCAAATTAATTACCAATTTTTGTCAGCCATATTTGAAATTATCTTGGAGGAATTTTTGTATCGAAAACTAAAGCCTGTACCTTCAAATAAAATTCACCATCGGAAAGATCGTCATCGATTTACTTCGGGTGAACTTTGGTGGTTGTTTTTGACACCCCTAAAAATGCCGCTAAGTAGCTTAAAATAAATCGTTAAGATTTGACGTAGTTTGACGACAATCTAGATGATAATTTACGAAAATGATCAATTTCGGGGGTGTTTGTATGATGAAATGAAGTATAAGCAATAATAAAAGCTATATACGGCGTATAAGTGTCCAAAATGGTCCATGGACGAAGATATCCTTCCTAGGGGTACAAGTTTATTTCTACATCTATAGAGTATTGGGGGCCACTGAAATCATATCTACGGATGTAAATTCCTTTAAAATAAGTTCAAGTAGACCTCTATGGTCTCACACATTGTCATTTAAACGTATTAACCATCTGACAGATGTATATCGTAAACATCATGTTTCCATTCAAATGTACTTGCATATGATATGAATCGGGGTCCTCATCTATCAAGAAACTCTCTAAAAGTAAGTCTAAGCAATGTTTAATAATGGCGCTTACCATATATTTGATTTTAGATATGAAGATATGAATGATATATCAACGTTTAACCTACACACATATTCTTGCACAAATTGAAGTATATATGGATTGAAAGAAACACAAAATGATTTGGAAAGGTATGTACATCGTGTACGTGAAGAGTACAATAGATATTAAAGGAAGATATCGAGATATCTGTTATATTCTACAGTAGAGTACGTACAATGGATTCACTCAGAATCACTTCAGATTCATAGTATAAGACATTTAAAGTAGTAGTAGTATAATGTTATTGTATTCACAATAAAGATATCTTTCTTTATATACATGTGCATGTTGTATTGTGTTTCAGAAATATGAAATGTCATTTGACATTTGCCGAAAGCATGTCACAATAATTCGACAATAATGATGGGTATATTGTATCACATAAAGTATGAAGAAGATGTATACAAGAGTATTTCATCATTCAATACTAATTATATGGATGTTAATATATATGGAAATGATTATGAAAGTGGTCAACATGAATTCGGTAACAAAAAGTATATCATTGCCAGGATGTTATATAACGTTAGCACAAATAACGAAATGACATCCAAAGTATATATCGTACAGTTTTTTAATACTAACAATTGGACTTCGCAGATACATATACACGCTTTTTATAAGAGTGAAAATGAGGTCCCACCTCCACCCATCGCCTTTGTGATGAGCGATGCCTCAAACAGTAAAGTATAGCTATCGACAATATGATTTAGCCTAGAAATAATCACAAAGTGAGGATACAGAGTCATCCACGGGGATTACGGTCAGAGGTTCCTTGGACTTAACCCTCTTACTTGCTGATCAGTTATCGAAGCGGAAAAAGTGTGAATATATTTCGTCTTCTCGAAGGAGATAGAGAGTTTGTTATCAGAGGTCCACGCCGAGAGCAAACGTAAGCATTCACCTCCAAGCCGTTCGAGCTCGAGCCGAGAATCAGCGAATATCATTGCCACAATGTCATCCGCATAGGCATCCCAAAAACACCCATCTGGCGGTTTCTGTTTCAGGAACGTGTCAAGGACAACGTTCCAGAGAGTAGGTCCTATTATTGAGCCAGGACAGCCCTTGGAGAGCGACTTCGTACGTAGGTGATGGAGTGAACCATATTCCACTGAGCGATCAGAGAGGTAGTCGTTAATGAGAGTAAGGACCTTGTGGGGAATTCCTTTAAGGTCTAGAGCATTAATAGCAGCCGGCCACCACAGATTGTCAAAAGCACCAGATATATCAACAAAGATTGCCACGGCGTAGTTGGTGGTACGATTGTTGATAGAGTTGGTCAGGTGTAAGACCGCATCGATGGTGCTCCTGCCCCTGCGGAAACCGAACTGCCTCTGACTTAGAAGACTGCTCAGGGATATGTTTGTATATTGTCGCTAGAATCAGACGTTCCAAGAGTTTGCCCAACTCAGGCAAAAGCGTAATAGGACGCAGAGATTTGTGTTCAGAAGGATCTTTATCAGGGGCCTTCAGGATTGTTCTGAGGATGCCACGTTTCCAGCTCGTCGGGAAATATCCGAAGCTTAAGCAGTCGTTGTATAGGTCGAGTAGGAAATACTCGATGGCAGGACAGATGATTTTGATAACTGTGCCAGGTATATGGTCCGCCCCAGGGGCTTTCCCATTTGGGAGTTCCTGGACACATTTTCGGAGATCGGCAATAGTGAAGATGGAATCGACCCCCATGTTTCCAGTCGCCGTCAGAGCCCTTTCACGGAGTAGAATGTGCGTTGGAGTGTCCTCCGTGGGATCATCAGAGGGCATAAGACGGTGGAGTACCAGCTCTAGAGTTTCGCCGTGGTCGATTGTGTGAGAGACGTCGTCTCTGACGGTGGAGCACTGAGTGAACGGGAGTTTCAGCTTTTTGCTGGAGAGTTTGTAAACAAACCCCCATGGGTCCTTTCCAAGGTCGCCTTCGACAATGTTCCTCCAAGACTCAATCTTAGCCTGCCAGATGGCACCCTTGTACTCTGCAAGCAGAGTCAAGTATCGTGTCCTGAGTGCCTCTCGAACAGTTGGGACATTCTCACGTTGGTATCTACGCCTGGCGCATAGGACGGACCGCTTGTGCCTTCCAAGACCATCGTTCTACCACGGGTTAGAATTTGAAGTGGGTTTCCGTCTTCGAAGACATCTCTCCATAATAGAGAAGATGCCAGTCGAGAGGGGATTGACGCGTTCGTCTATAGATTCATCATTGGATCTCCAGAGGAGGAGCCCTCTGAGGTCGTCCATGAGGAGGATGGCCCCATCCAGCAGGCGGTCATGGTCCGAGATGTTAACCTTGAATATTGGCGGATCTGCTTCGTCGTCCGCTTCCCTTTCTGGGACGAGATAAAAAGAAATAAGTGCGGTCGCTGTTAACCAGGGGCTCGAGCACAACCCAGTCCGAAAGATATCTTAACAGTCCTCCTGAGAGGATAGTGAAGTCACAATATACATATATAAATTGATATTACTAAATCAACACTAAAAATTTATAAACCCATCCACAATATAGAACGCCTGACGTAGAAGGAATTGACGAATTATTCTTCTAAATTGACTAAAATTAGCTGTACTGGCTTGAGGCACAATTCTATTGATTTTGTTAAAACATTTTAACCCTTTGTAAATATGTGAATTTTGTCCTACAGAGAGTCTGGAGAAAGGCAGATGTATTTCCTGATTAGATCGAGTATCATGAGAATGCAAGTTATAGTTTTTCAAGTATTAATTTTCATTTTTCTTGTTTGAAATAATTAGACTAAATATATATTAAAGCTTGGAAGAATAAGAATTTGTAGAGAAATAAACAAAGGTCTACAGTGATGTCTAGGACTAACTTGGCAAAGGCACCTAATAATTTTCTTTTGCTGCTTAAAGGCTGTTATTAGTTCTGATCCAGCACCCCAAAAAATTAACCCATAAGAGAGAATAGATTGAACTAGGCCAAAATACATCAATTTTAGTGTACTCATAGAAACTGTGTGTCTCAAACATCTTATTAGATAACACATTACACATTGTATAAACCTGCTTCACTGATTTTCAATCAAAAGTGAATTAACTTACAAAGTTGAATTCATTCCTATAGGTATGTGACTATCTTTCCCAAATGATGAAAATTCAACAATCATATTTAATATACCTATTTCTGATGTTATATGTAACTTGAATTAAAACTCAATAAAACTAAAATGAAGGTTTTTCAAATATGATAAGTACATATCTGAACTTTCCAGCTATTAACTACATCTACTAATGAAAATCATAAATAACTTCACAACTAATCTATTCAAAACAAAACAGAAACAAAAAAAAACTCGAATTTCCTCCGCCAAAAATCTCTCTTCATCCATTCCTGTAAAAAAAATGTATAAATAACTTATAGAATAAATTTGAAAGATATAGAAACATAAATTGGTATTACCCAAGTGTGAGTTCATGTTATACATTTTTAAAAGAAGTTTATGAAATCTCACAATCCAAATTTTAGATCTTTACTACATGTTCAGAGGTTAGTCACTTACACCTCATTTTCAAGTATTATAAGAAAGGCTGAGAGAAAAGTATACTATAACAAGTATATATTATCAAAAAAAATTTATAATATACTTTTTTTTCAGCATTTCTTATGATACTTGAAAATGAGGTGTAAGTAATTGACCTCGAAACATGTAGTTAAAAATTTGGATTGTGAGATTTCATAAACTTCTTTTCTTTCTTTGTACAGAGATATAAAAACATATAAACGTACTTATCAATAGTGAAAAAACCTACCCTCCATCGGCGGTGCCGGAAGTTTCATTTCCGGAGCAGGAACTACTACTTCCGGCACCGGAAGTGTCACTTCCGGACCCTTTCCTCCATCCCATCGCCTACCCTGGCCCCTTCTGCTTTTTCCACCTCTTCCTCTTCCTCCTCGCCCTCTCCCCTTCGTTATTTCTATATATTTATCCTACAAAAACAAAAAATATCTAATAAACGGTTTCATTTATATCCAAATACATTATGTATTTAATTGATAGTCAAAATTAAATTTGTACCATTTCAAAATAATGAAATGGCGTCAAATAACAAAAAACAAAACTCTACATATCAACATTTGGTTGTCAATCATCCATAGATGATTCCTTCAATGATCGTAAATGTATTTGAATAAATACCGCACGTACAAATTATAATACAATGTTATTATTTATATTTCAAACTTATACATATACAGGTTCGGAAATTATTTATCTTGGGTATGGTGGCTTCATGAGAGCGTAAAGAATAGCTTGCTATATGATAGAGAGAGCATTACAAATTCAGGCCGGTCAGCTCAGAACGTAGGACGTTAGTGTCATACCAGCACCAGTCGGGCGAATGTGCGAGTAGCAGTTAACGCCTCGGGTGGGGTAAGGGGAGGGGCGCATAGCAGTGCGTCTCTCTTGTTTATGTGGTATTATCATATCATTGCGTTCCTTGTTGCATGTGTAGATTTATGTAAGAAGAAACATATATATATATTCTTTTGTTGATATTCTTACCATTTGTAATTTATTGCAATAAACATTGTCGAAACGTCAAAACAGAATTTTTATTTCATTATCAGTATATATACGAACCAATATACCAAGAAAACATACAATATATATATATATATATATATATATATATATATATATATATATATATATATATATATATATATATATATATATATTCATAAAGGGTATGTTGTAGCCTCCAAAGTAGATACTGGGGGTACGTTGACACCTCATATATGACGTTGTCACCTCCGAATTCGGAGGCGACAACGTTCTCGCATGTTTTCATTGCCTCTGGCCTCAGTAGGCTTCCCAGAGCCCTAAACCGAAATTTTTGTCGGAGGCCACAAAGTAGTCTCTATACTCACAAAAGAAATTTTTAGTTCCGGTATATACCGCTGGCGCTGGTGTTGAACAAAACTTATGGGGAGGGCACGTTGTCGCCTCCGATTATATAAATCTTATTTTTGCATCACATACGTTACGCTGCCGCCTCCGCTAAATTGCAACGTCGGGAAAGATGTAATGTTCGTATTATTTCTATGAGTATGTGAAGCTCGCGGAATTATAAAATGAGTGCAGTCACATATAACGATGTCATCAAAAACTAAGATGTTCTAAAAATATGCAGTCAGTACCAACAATCATTTAACATTTACAAGCCAACAAATGTTATGACTGTATATAGTATCACAATATTCAAGGAATATTTATGGTAACATAACCTCTGAATGTTCTTCATAATTTTCATTCGTTTATAAATTAGAATGCACCTAAATATTCAACACATATCTAGTATTTTGAAATAATTCAATTATTAATGTGGTATATCCTTGATATTTTAATTTGTAGTGCTTTCCATTGAAGGCTGATATTATTCAAAGATAGCATTATGTGAAGTTATCTCATCCGAGCGAGTCTTTACATTTCGCCGACATCTTCGTTGGCGTAGTGAGAACTGGATGTATCGTCACTGTGGACATTCGGCTTATGCTAGTTGCGCTTTGATTGTAACAATCGAACATAACAGTGAATATATTCGTGTATAGTCGAATCATAATGTTAAAAATGGGAAAATTCACAGGAATAGGTCTCCCGGATACAAAATTATGGTTTGGGTGTGCTTTCTCGGTACTTACCTACTTGGAGTAGTAGGGGAAGAATCAAAATTTGAGTTTTTTCGTTTCTAAAGGACCACAGCGAAATTCATAATGTAAAGAATGCTCTTTTCATAATACAGCTCTCAAAAAATCGATGGTGGAAGCCGTTACTTTATGGTAATTTATCATTTTGATTATATGAAAAAATAACTATTTTGTTTTTATACCACTTTTATTGATGATAACGTGGAAACGTTACTGTAGTTTCAACACCGAAGTGCCATCATCAAACAATTAGAAAATTATGAAGAAATAAATGAAACAGTTCAAGTATGGATAGAGTAGAGTTGAGTATTGTTGAGATTAAGGGATCAACAAAAATTCCAAAAATAGGTACATCCTAGGAAAGCACAGTATTATGTAGTAAACATAGCAACAATTTGTGAATTAGTGTGATTATAATTTAATATTCTAAGAATTATTTGAAGAGCGGTTTGAAAGAAAGTACAGTATTACATAGTGAATAAGGTAACAATTTGTGAAATAGTGTGATTATAATTTAATATTCTAAGAATTATTTTAAGAGCGGTTTGAAACACACATGAAAAGATCACTTTGATATAGGTCCATTGAGGATATTTTTATTACAGTTCTTGACACCTTTATAAATTTCTATCGATTCTAATGTATTCAATTTAAAACCTCTGGTTTGGTTATGTGAAATGCTTAGGCTATCTAAGTTAGGGAAACTATGACCAGTTTGTAAAAAATGATTAGCAAAGGTTGAGTCAGGTTTGTTGAGTCTAAACGAGCGAAAATGTTCTTCGAATCTTAATTTGAAATTACGACAAGTTCTACCTATATAAAAGTCATCACAGTTAGGGCAAATCATCTTATAAACTCCAGGTTTTCTATATTTATTGATTTTGTCTTTGGCGTTGTATAAAAGATGGGAAAGTTTATTTTGAGGTTTGAAACTGATTTTAAAATTATGGCTTGATGAAATGTTAACAATATGTTCGTTCACTGTACCAAAATATGTCAAAGAAATGAATTTAGTGGTTACATCTATGTGTTTTATACGCGGATAAATTTAATAGAAAGTTAATTGTTGTTGTTTGCGATATATTAGTTTAATTATTTGATCTACCGGAAAACCATCATCGATGGCTATTTGTTTTTTCGTGTTCAACTCAATAGTGAGGTGTTCTATTGACAATGGTATCGAAAATGCTCTATGGATCATTGAGTGATATGCTGCTAATTTATGGGTACGAGGGCTAAACGATGAGTTCGGAATAGTAATGTCTGTACAAGCGGGTTTCCTGTAGATATTGAAGTTTATTTTATTGTGGTCACGTATTAGTGTTAAATCCAAAAAGTTTAATGTTCTATCTTTTTCTGTTTCCAACGTGAATTAAATTTTTGGGTGAAGTTGGTTAATAAATGAAAGAAAGGAATTTAATTGTCTGGATGTTCCTTTGAAGAAAGCAAGTACATCATCTACGTATCTATACCAAAATTGAATACGTTTTTTTTGCTAATGTGCAGTTCATAATTTTGTCCTCCAGATCAGACATAAAAATGTCTGCTAATAGGGAACTCAATGGGTTACCCATAGCGAGACCTGAACTCTGTACATACAATTTATTATTAAATTGACAATAGTTTTGACTCAAGCATAGGTCAAACGCGAGTTCTATTTTATTTTGAATTAAAGGGCTAATATGTGATCTATCTAAAATGCTTCTGATTAGAGACTTACATTCTGAAGTTGGAATATTTGAAAACATGTTCGAAACAACAAAGGAAACTAAAAAACCATTGGTTGGTCTATGGTGTGTTTTGACTAATTCGGACAATTCGAGAGAATTTTTAACAGTAAATTTAGGTTCAAAATTAGTGAATTTCTTGAATTTCTGATTTAATTTGATTGCAAGGTCCCTTTTCGGACTATTGATGTGAGACACTACAGGTCGTGCGGGGGCATTTTCTTTATGATTTTTAATAAGTCCGTGTAGCTTAGGAGAGCAAGGACTGCTATTAATGAGTTTATATTTTTCGAAACCCTGTCAAATAAAATTTCACCATTTTGTAGGAATTGTTTTGTTTTTAATTGAAAAAGGTTAGTTGGGTATTCACGTATTTCGTTTAATTCCGCTTGGATGAATACTGACATTTTATCCTCATAATCTTGTTTAGGGATGATTGAATGAACTTTGCCATCTTATATACAACGCCAAAGACAAAACCAATAAATATAGAAAACCTGGAGTTTACGAGATGATTTGCCCAGACTGTGATGACTTTTATATAGGTAGAACTTGTAGTAATTTCAAATTAAGATACGAAGAACATTTTCGCTCGTTTGGACTCAACGAAACTGACTCAACCTTTGCTAATCAGTTATTGCAAACTGGTCATAATTCAGATAGCCTAAGCATTCTACATAACCAAATCAGAGGTTTCAAATTGAATACATCAGAATCGATAGAAATTTATAAAGGTGTCAAAAACTCTAATAAAAATATCCTAAATGATCACTTAGTCCTATGTCAAAGTGATCTTATTATGTGTCTCTCAAACCGCTCTTAAAATAATTCTTAGAATATTAAATTAAAATCACACTTATTCCCAAATTGGTATCTCGTTCACTATGTAATACTGTACTGTCTTTCAAACCGCTCTTCAAATAATTCTTATAATATTAAATTATAATAATCACACTAATTCACAAATGGTTGCTAAGTTTACTATGTAATACTGTCCTTTCATAGGATCTACCTGTTTTTGGAATTTCCGTTGATCCCTTAATCTCAACCTCACTTTACTCTACTCTATTTATACTTGAACTGTTTCATTGATTTCTTCATAATTTTCTGATTGTTTGATAATGGCACTTCGGTGTTGAAACTATAGTTACGTTTTCGCGTTATTATTAATAAAAGTGGTATAAAAACAAAGTGGTTATTATTTCATATAATCAAAATGATAAATTACCATGAAGTAACGGCTTCCACCATCGATTTTTTGAAGAATGCCTGTACGGCAACCCAAGCCAAAGAATTCCATATGTTATCGAAGAAACAGCGAACGAGTCAGAATATTTGGTTTAATCAACAGTGCTTACATTTGAACATCACACCCAAGTATATCAGTTTAAAAACCAGGACAAAATTCACAGCAGCAAAGAACGTTTTGAAAAAAGCGAGGATCATCTGGCTTAAAGAAGAAAACAAAAATCTCTACAGAAAACGTTCAGTGATTTCACATTACTTAAAGGTATTACACTCTGAATTATCTTATAAACTCCATCCTGTCGAATTCGATTTATTTTTCGATTATGTTGCGTTAGTAAATTCATTCACACTAAATATCTCACACAGTCAAAGAAGTTAAATAATCTTCTGAAATGTAAACCGGTCAATAATCACCCCCAAGAAATAACAAATTTCAAATTTAGTGAGAGAATTATTAATTACTCCAAAATCATATTCTCAAAAGAAGAACTTTGTTCACTCAATAAGGGACCAAAGTATTCTCCACATATTCAAAGTAACACTTTTCTAGAAACTAGTATTGCTGAGGTAGAATTAGCCTTAAAAAATATTAACGCGAATAAATCTAAATTAACAAAATTAGAAATAGGAAAATCACCAACTAAAAAACAATTCAATCATATAGATACATCTAAAATCAAATCAATTATTCAAAAACTGAAAGAAAACAATTTAACCCTTACAAAGGCAGATAAATCGAATGCAATAATAATCATCCCTAAACAAGATTATGAGGATAAAATGTCAGTATTTATCCAAGCGGAATTAAACGAAATACGTGAAGACCCAACTAACCTCTTTCAATTAAAAACAAAATTATTCCTACAAAATAGTGAAATTTTATTTTAGAGTGTTTTCGGAAATCATAAACTGATTAATAACAATCCTTGCTTATTAAAAATCAACGAGAAAATGCCCCCATACGACCTGTAGTGTCTTAAATCAATAGTCCAACAAGGGACCTTGCAATCAAATTAAATCAGAAATTCACTAATTTTAAACCTGAATTTACTGTTAAAAACTCTCTCGAATTGTCCGAATTAGTCAAAACACACCATATACCAACCAATGGTTTTTCAGTTTCCTTTGATGTTTCAAACATGTTTTCGAATATTCCAACTTCAAAATGTAAGTCTCTAATCAGAAGCATTCTAGATAGATCACATATTAGCCCTTCAATTCAAAATGAAATAGAACTCGCGTTTGACCTATGCTTGAGTCAAAACCATTGTCAATTTAATAATAAATTTTATGTACAGAATTCAGGTCCCGCTATGGGTAACCCATTGAGTCCACTATTAGCAGACATTTTTATGTCTGATCTGGAGGACAAAGTTATGAACTGCACATTAGCAAAAAAACATATTCGATTTTGGTATAGATACGTAGATGCACTTGCCTTCTTCAAAGGCACATCCAGACAATTAAATTCTTTTCTTTCATTTATTAACCATCTCCACCCAAAAATTGAATTCACGTTGGAAATGAAAAGATTAAAACATTAAACTTCTTGGATTTAACACTAATACGAGACCATAATAAAATAAACTTCAATATCTACAGGAAACTCACTTGTACAGGCATTACTATTCCGAACTCATCGTTTAGCCCTCGTAGCCATAAATTAGCAGCATATCACTCAATGATCCATAGAGCATTTTCGATACCATTGTCAATAGATCACCTTACTATTGAGTTGAACACGATAAAACGAATAGCCATCAATAATGGTTTTCCGGTAGAACAAATAATTAAACTAATAAATCGCAAACAACAGCAATTAACTATCTATAATATTTATCTGCGTGTAAAACACATAGATGTAACCACTGAATTCATCTCTTTGACATATTTTGGTACAGTAAGCGAACATATTGTTAACATTTTATCACGCCATAATTTTAAAATCAGTTTCAAACCTCAAAATAAACGTTGCCATATTTTATACAACGCCAAAGACAAAACCAATAAATATAGAAAACCTGGGGTTTATAAGATGATTTGCCCAGACTGTGATGACTTTCATATAGGTAGAACTTGTCGTAATTTCACATTAAGATTCGAAGAACATTTTCGCTCGTTCTCAACAAACCTGACTCAACCTTTGCTAATCATTTTTTATAAACTGGTCATAGTTTCCTTAACTTAGATAGCCTAAGCATTTTACATAACCAAACCAGAGGTTTTAAATTGAATACATTAGAATCGATAGAAATTTATAAAGATGTCAAAAACTGTAATAAAAATATCCTCAATGGACCTATATCAAAGTGATCTTTTCATGTGTGTTTCAAACCGCTCTTAAAATAATTCTTAGAATATTAAATTATAATCACACTATTTCACAAATTGTTACCTTATTCACTATGTAATACTGTACTTTCTTTCAAACCGCTCTTCAAATAATTCTTAGAATATTAAATTATAATCACACTAATTCACAAATTGTTGCTATGTTTACTATATAATACTGTACTTTCCTAGGATGTACCTATTTTTGGAATTTCCATTGACCCCTCAATCTTAACCCTACTTTACTCTACTCTATTTATACTTGAACTGTTTCATTGATTTCTTCATAATTTTCTAATTGTTTGATAATGGCACTTCGGTGTTGAAACTATAGTTACGTTTTCACGTTATCATTAATAAAAGTGGTATAAAAACAAAATAGTTATTATTTCATATAATCAATGGAGCTCTCAATATTTTTTCCCAAATCTGCGAACTTCATTGTTTAAACAATGACAAATTACAAGAAAAAATTGTTTCTGTCATTATCAAGGAACGCTATGTTGTAAATTGAACAATCTGATTTGATTCGAAGGTATTTAAAAAGCGGGTCTTCTAAGATCAATTACAACCTTTTATCTTCAACCGTTAATTTGTCATTAACGAATTAATGTTTTGATTAACAATTTCTTTTTCAGAAAGTTATAACTATTTTCACATAATAGCTGAAAAATATTGAGTTTTCATCACAGAAGTTGTATTTCTATTATTCTTCGGATATATTGCATATTAAGCTAGTAACTAACAATTCAAAGAAACTGGTGTTTGGAAAGTTTTTTTCACTCAAAACCCCCTCCAATGGCTAAATATGGATAGTACCTATCAATCATATATCGTCCTACACAGAAATTATCAATTCAAAGCATTCGTTCAATTAATTAAAAAAGGCTACATGAACAAAAAGAATATCTCCGTAGTAGAATGTTGTATTAAAAAGTGGTCTTCGAATCAATATATTGGCGCAAAATGAAAACTTCACGCCTAAGGAGACCCAAATGCTATAGTCGGGAGCTGAAATATCTATTTTTCCTGTGTTGCTTCGGTTTTCTCACAATTGTTTATTTAAATTTTGTGGAGCAAAACTTGAGTCGAACTGAAGGTAATACGTTGTTAACCTTACTACGATAAAAGTTTTACAAAATCCGTTAGATATTTTATATGTTTGCGTCACTTTCAAAAAGGTCAGTTTATCATCGCCTGACGGACAGTAGCGTATGGAAGCGCATGAGCGGTGTGAGCGACATATTCAAAATTCTCGCGGCAGAAGTGGAGGTTTATTTTACTAAACGCAATTTATTAAGAACGGTATGGGCAGGTACATTTCTCTTGAGTTTATAGTAGGAAAGGAGGGGAATAATAATATGAACAGATTTTAACAAGTCTCTATTCACCACGTGCATTTCATGAGCTTACAGTGGTACGTTTTTCACAGAAGTTATATGTTCACTCTGCGCCCATATGCAATCCCCCCTCTAGCACTGCCTTTCGAATTTTGGATCTATCGCTCGCACCGCGTTATGCGTTCCCGTATATACGAGTGTAAGATATTTTTCTTCTGGCGGCGATAATCTGGTCTTTTTCAAACGATGCAGACATAAAATATTCAACGTATTTAATAGGACTTTTTTTGTAGTTAGATTAGCGTATTGCTTTTGATTTAAGTCAACAATTGCTCCTAAAGCAATTAAGTAAATACATAATTTTTGTGCAGGACCATACAGAACTGATAGTTATTATCCTTATCTAGGTACTGCAAGAGGTTTTGATTCAAAAAACCTCTTCAAAGGCTAGTGATTTGCTACTAATGTTTTTTTCAATTGTTAATTAATAGCTTAATGTGCAGAATAGCCAAACAATGAAAAAGTACAATTAATTTGATATATCCCAACATGTTTCAGCTACTATCGTCTAAAATTAACTGTTTGCTTCTTAGAAAAAAAATTGTTAGTTAAAACATTAATTTGTTAATAAGAAATTAAAGGTAGTAAGTGATCTTGAAAGATGTGTATTATAAATACCTCTAATTCTATTCGAGATTTCTTATATAAGACTCACCGTTCCTAGATAATAACAAGAATAGGAAACATTTCGCAAATAAAACACCATTTAAACACTGAAGTTCGCATATTTGCAAAAAATATTGAGTTTTATAATCAGCGTATTTTTCTATATTATAATCCACCATAATCTCACTGCGGTCCTGCAAAAACTATTTCAAAAGTTACCCCGAATGACACCTATGCTCCTTTGTAGGAGGAACATTGAACACGATCTCAGAAGGCGAGTTGTTAAGAATTACCTTGAAAAACAACTAAAAGCTGGTGCCTGATTGGAATCAGACAATTAGAAAAAAAAAATTCCAGGGCTGGTTGTCGAAATTCGAAGAATGTGAGGGTGTAGGTAATGTACCAGGAGATATAGTATTCTTCTTCTGTAACATTAAAAGATAATGGAACAAAATTTTGACCATATAAATAACTTTGATTCTATTTTATAATGCTCGATCAAACTTCATTAACGTATAATAGCAGTATTAATGTTGTTCAGGAATGCAATTGTACAATAACGCATAATTTTCAATTATTGAGAACAGCCAAATTGTGAAACTCTTTGCCTAGTGAGGTCTTTGCAGATGACTTAACTCAGAACTATCCACTCTACGTTCATATGCAATCCCCTCGACCGAAATTTCGTCACTTAAAAATATTGAGTACATTTTGGAACATGCGATTTTTTAAAAATATTTCTCAGAAATCAATAGAAAAAGCGTGAATCCCATTTTCCCAAAATTTACGGTTCTGATAACAAATTTAACTCTTCTTCCAAGATTTTTGAGCAAGGGTTACTACATCTCTCGTGTATCTGACTAAACTTGGTCGGGCGGGGAGATGCATATGAACGCAAAGTGCACATACAATTTGAAAAGGTACCACTGTGAGCTAGTTATTAAAGAACTGTTACAAATGAAGTGTTTAGAGATTATAAGGTCCAAGTAATGAATAGCGACTTATTAACATCTGTTCATATTATCACCTCTCTCACTACGACAGACTCAAAATAAATGTAGCTGCACTTACCGATTTTGATTTTGATTAATGGAGCTTAGGAAAAAGTCTAGCACTGCCGTTCCAATTTTGGTTCTATTATTCGCACCGCGTATGCGTTCTCGTATATACGAGTATACGCTATTTTTCTTCTGGCAGTGATAATGTGGTCTTTTTTAAGTGACGCGAACATATAAGATATTCAACGGAACTTATGGGACTTTTGTTGTAGTTAGAATAACGTATCACCTTTATTGTAAGTCTACAATTGCTCTAACAAAGTTTTAAATCAACAATTGAGACACAAAACCGGAACAATAAAATAAAATTAGGATATTTCAGCTTCCGGTTATCGGATTTAGGTCTACTAATTTTTGTTTAGCGTGTTAATATATCAAATGCTGAAGACCGCATGTTGATGTGACATTCCACTATGGAGATATTTTAATTGTTTTCAAGCCCTTTTCTTGAACAGTTAAAATAATCACTTTAAATAAATAATTTAAGGACAGTCGCATATAGGAATGTTAGGTAGTATCCGTATCCAGGCACTGCATGAGGTTTTGAGTCAAAAAACCTCTTCAAAGGCTAGTTATTTAGTAGTTCTTTTCAAATTGTTGATTAATAGCTTAATATGTAATATATCCCAATAATGGAAAGACTACTAATGCTTTGATATATCCAACATGTGTCAGCCAATATCAGGTATGATTTACAATAAATTCGCGGGTACAGGTCACACTGACACATATGCTCATTATTCTAGCCTTCACGTACGTTTGGGTCTCAGTATCATCATCAGAAGATGCTTGTCATTTTTTGTACAATCTCAACATTAAAAAAAAAAATTCTCCAATTTTACAGTAATTTGAATAACAGTTATCGGAGAAGTCTAGAGATATTTGGAGAATAGCATACAAATAAGATGTCTTCTGATGATGGTCATGAGGCCGAAACTTACGTAAGGACTAAAATAATAAGTATGTGTTAATGTGACTTATCTCATGAGAATTTATATACAGGATCTCCCAGGTTTTAGTAGCAGAACTTCAACAGTCGATAGAAAATTCGATTTTGAGAAAAAAGTTCCTATAAACATATATGCACAGACGCTTAATTTTTGAGGTTGGTAGTTGAACTTTATAGAAAATTTCTTAATTTTGCTAGTATCTCCGAAGATAATTAAGATGTCTGAATGAAATTTGGTGTCGTGGATGCATAGAAAAGTCACCATATTTGCACATAATTCAAGACCGGTATTGCTCCCAGTGGCCTAGATATAGGTATTCAATAACAATAAATAGACCCCAAAAGTGTTATCACCTTGTCAAGACAAATAAGGTCTTCTGACATTCCTTTGTACCTGGCACCATTTCACGGCTAATTTAATTTTTGTGATTAGCTACCACGACCATGAAAATCGGTGAAATAGAGGAACCTTAAATTAAAGAGCGTCGTTGAGTGACAATAATAAAATAAGCTGTTATTTCTAATCTGTACAGCGATATATTACAAAGGAAGGCCGAATAACAAATTTTTATTCCCAAAAATGTTCAAGATAACTACAATGTACTTTAATTAATAGTAAGTTCACCAACTGGAGTTAACAAGACACCATTTTCTAAATGTTGTGTGTTAATTGTGGAGAAATTGTTCAAGATTCTCATTTTCTCGTATGAATAGTTCACAACGTCGTATAATAGATATTCTAACTTCAACGAAAACCTTTTTCCAATTTTCATCAGATTTTCATGGAGGTGGTATTAATCACAAAAATCAAATTTGTCGTGAAACGGTGCCTAGTACAAAGAAATAGCAAGAGACCTTATTTGTTTAGAGTTAAATACTGCAATTTGTTACTAAAAAGTAACCTATACAGGATGATAACACTTTTCGGGCCAATTTATTGTTATTAAATACCTATATCTACGCCACTGGAAATATTAATGGTCTGAAATTATGTGCAAAAGTGGTAACCTTTCTACACATCTATGGTACTGAATTTCATTTAGATAAAGATATCTCAATGAAATGATAATCAAGAGATTATCTTCGGAGATACAAACAAAATTAAGACATATTTTATAAAATATCTGTACCCTGTATCTCAAAAATTGAGCGTCTGTGCATATAAGTTGATAGGAACTATTTTTCCCAAAATCAAATTTTCTATCAACTGTTGAAGTTCTGCTACTAAGACCTGGTACACCCTGTATAACTATCAGTTCTTAGAAAATTAATGAATAAAAACCATAATTTGTTAATAACAAATGAAAGGTCGTAAGTGATCTTAAGAAATGTGTATTATAAATATGTTTGATTTGGATCTAGATTTCTTATTTACGACTCACCGTTCCTTGATAATAGCAAGTATTGGAAACATTTTGCAATAAGTTACTGTTTAAAAATTGAAGCTCGCAGATTTGGAAAAAATTATTTAGTTTTAAAATCGGCGCATTTATCTACATTATAATCCACCATAAACTAGTTGCTGTCCTGCAAAAACCATTTCCAAAGTTACCCTGAATGACCTATACTCATTTTTAGGAAGGAATTACCTTCAACAACGGCTACAAGCTGGTGCGGTGTCTAATTAAATTCAAAGTCATCAAGACAAACAGAAAAAAAAACATTAAATTCCAGGGTTGGTAGTCGAAATTTGAAGAATGTGAGGGTGCAGTTTATGAACCAGGAGACAGAGTCTTCTTCTTTTATAACATAAAAAGAGAATGCAAAGAAAGTTGATAATCTAAATAACTTTGATCCTATTTTATGAAGCTCGATCAAACTTTATCGACATGTGGTACTCGTATTGATGTTGTTCAGTTGAATTTCACAATAATGCATAACTTGCAATTATTAAGATCAGCGAAATTGTGAAACTCTTAACCTGGTGAGGTTTTTTCAGAAGACTAAACCCAGAACTTTGAGACTGTTGATCGTGAATCTAATTATGTAAAAAAAGAATTCGATATCAACGATATTACATTCATTAAGCTGACTGATACCGAAGATACATGTTCCTTTAAAATGGGCGAAAGTGAAGATATTCTTCAATCTCTACTGGTACCAGAGGGCTGTTCTCGAGGAGTAGTTGTACGTGAGTTTATAAGCTTCAGGAAACGACGTCCACGATTGAGACGAATTTTCAACTTTCCAAATAACAAAAATTCAACCTTGCGTTGTGAGTTTATCAAATAATCAACTTTTTTTCTATCAAAATGTCCTAGGCTTACCCAACTAACTTCTATGATTAGGTAATTAGTTTCACTTATCCAATAATAATACTATGTGAAACGAGTTTGAACAAATAATTTTCTACACTTGAACTTTTTGATGATATGTACAACTGTATACCGTAAAGATCATAACAGTATCACATTGTCACTAGAACTAGTGAACTAAACAACGTGGAGGTGATGTGTCTATCGCAGTTATAAAAATCATCAATATCTAAAGAACTAATTGTCTTAGGAAACAACAAAGTGTTAAAATACAACTTCAGAAGTCTCACTTAATATTATCCGTAACTCACTTTCCGCTAAATTCTGAAATCGAATCCTATTTAGAATTTACCTACCCGAATTATCAGTATAGAAGTATTATTATTAAGTAGATAGAGGTATTTTAGAATAAATGAATGTAGATGACACAGTTTCATGATATTATCAATGGAATCATTGACATTTGGTCCCTAAAATGCTCATTGTGCAAACGAATTACTAAAAGTATACAAAAACTAATTTTCAAAAGAATATATATATATATATATAGAAGACTATAATTTGTCCTTTGAGTTAAGGGAAACGGTGTAGACCTATTTGATGAACGATAAAAAAATATGTATCCACGAATCTGAAAATAATTTTATAAATGAATCAAAAGAATTTTGCAATTAAGAAAAAACTAACAAAGCCTATATGAGTTGTATGTATTTCGATAATATATTATAAAACCCTTCTTCCTTTCAGAATATATACTGTGAAAAGAAATTGAACAATCTCCCTATAAAAGCTACTCGCTTTGATTCCTCTCAATAATTTATCCTCAGTTCACATTTCTTATACTGATATAATTAATACCATTTCTCATCCCAAGCTTAATTCCTGATGGAATACCAGACTATTTTGAAAGACACTATAATCACAATTTAGCTCATCCTTTCTCCTTAATTTATAATAAGTATCTAAGTGAGGGTGAATTCCCTATAAGCTTTCAGAGTAATTCCTGTACATAAGTCGGAAAGAGAATCACATGTTCATAGATACCGACCAATATGAATTAATTAATTTTGCTGAAATCAAAAGCGCATCAGTCGTTGAGGAGAATATGAGGTGAACTGTGTGTACATATATTAAAGACCCAGCACGCAGGTATGGAGGTGTCTATATGACCTCCGGTGATGTGGCAACACCTTCGGAGGCAGCAACGACCACAAGGTGTACGCATATATACAATTTTCGGAGGCCACATGATACACTCTGTGCTGCTCATATATGACCCTTTAAAAATTTGGAAATCATTTCCCCTCTCAAGAAATCCGAATTGGTTATCATTTCAACACCCCATATATAAATTTTATATCAATGTATCTCAATTAGAAGACCCGGAGGCGAGGTCGCCTCTTCCATGTACCGGAGGCGACAACATACCATGCATCAATATATATATATATATATATATATATATATATATATATATATATATATATATATATATATATATATATATATATATATATATATATATATATATATATGTTTCTTCTTAGGTTCTCGCGGACGTAATGTGTAGAACTGAATTCTCGGGTATTGATCCGCGTTGTGTGGTTCGCCTAGATTTTCCAGACTCTACGGTCGAATCACCTGAAGATGGCAAATGCGACTTTGCCGAAACGTCGTGAAATTGGTCCTTTTGAGGACCGAAACCACACAACGCGGATCAATACTATATGTATATCAAAAATGTTCTTCGGAATCCAAAAGACAGAATTCCTCTAGAATGCCAAGGAGTGTACGAGGTGCCATGTGGTAATTGTGAAAAGACATACATCGGACAGACCAACAGACGCATTGATGTGCGAAAGACTGAACATGCAAACGCTGTGTCGAAAAACGAAACCACGTCTTCACTAGCTGAACATGTAAGAAGTACTGGCCATATGATCAACTTTAGCGGCACAAAGACTCTAGCCAACATTGAACACTTCTACACCAGAATAACCAGGGAGACAATAGAGATCGAGAAAAGTCTACATAGTTTTAACAAACGAGATGACGGACTAAGATTACCAGCAACATGGAAACCCGCTTTAGAAAGTCGGAAGATACAACCAAAAACAAGAGAGAACGTGGTATCCAGTGCACGTGCAACAGGTCACGGAAACTTTCCGGCTTATTCCAGCGTCGCAATGACGTCATCCAAACGTGTCACTCGGAGCCAAACACGTAGAAATCAACCAAACGTGAAATAGTTCGAAAGTCCAAAGGTCAAGCATAACGGGGGATATAAATACCTGTCCCTCCAAGTAAGCGTCAGTTCGCCTAGACTCTACGGTCGAATCACCTCAAGATGGCAAATGCGACGTCGTGAAATTGGTCCTTTTGAGGACCAAAACCACACAACGCGGATCAATACCCGAGAATCCAGTTCTACATATATATATATATATATATATATATATATATATATATATATATATAGTTAGTTTTGTTTATTTTCTTGAACCACTGTATATGTTATTTTTTATTTTTCCTTTCTTGGAGATAAGGTTCATTTAAAAACAGAGGTTGTTATTTCATATTCTTTAATAACTAACTCCAAACGTTTCGGCCAGGGTTTTGACCTTTCTCAATGGAACAGACTAAAATATAACAAAGTCAGTTGATTAATAAGAGAAATTTTTAACAAAATCAAACTTTCCATCAGCACAAATTAACATGTTAGAATAACAATTATACACATAATTACATATGACACAATATATTTAAAACAAATACGTAATAGAGGGCTAAGATACGACATCGTTTTGATTGCTATACAGGTTATGTTGATTCAGAGCGAGAAGTTATACAGATATGCACGCTCAATCTGGTGAGCGACTATAATTATTTTGTCATAATTATCACAGTCTCAGCAGCTGTGCGACAGCGCGCCCGCCCCGCACTCCCAAGGACCCGGGTCCGACACCGAAACGAGAACCCACACCTTCCTTTTTTTTTTAAGTTATTATAAGTAGTTGCATTTATATAACACTATAGTAAATCTTGTTTAGATTTGTTATGTCAGTTTTAGAATTCACAGTATTTGGGGTTTGCTTAATATGGATCATTTCATGTATTTCTCTTTTGAGTTGGTTATGCTCGGTTTTAATTATTTTAGTATTTAGAAAATCGAATTTGTGGTTTAGTTGTTGTTCGTGTTTACTAAGGGCTGTTGTGTTTTTTTATCGTATTTGTGTCCATTCAACCTATTCTCCAAATTCTGACTAGTTTGACCGATATAAACCTGATTACAGTTTGCACAAGGAATCTCATATACTACGTGTGTTTTTTGTTTTTAGGTGTTTTGGTTTTTAGCTTACTATAATTGTTTTGCAATAAGTTATATGCTTTGTGGCATACTGTAATATCCTGTTTTTCGAAAACTTTCTTGAAACTCTCCGATAGTCCTGAGATATAAGGTAGTGTTAGATATTTATTGTTCTCTCTTTTGTTACCTAGTTGTGCCTCGTTTTGTTTTTGATATTTGTTTAATCTGTTAGAAAAGATGGAGTTTATAAGTTTTTTGGGGTAGCTGTTTTCTTTAAGTATATTTTTAGCTTTTTGGATAGTGTTATACCTGTATTTATTGTCGGACAGTTTAATTGCTCTATCTGCCAAACCTATGATGACTGATCTTTTTTGAGACATAGGGTGGTTTGACATATAGTACATGTATCTACCTGACCATGTAGATTTAGTATACCATTCGGTCTCAATTTTGTTAGAGTTATGATGAAGAGTCATGTCTAAAAAGTTGATTTTATTGTGGACTTCTGATTCAATGGTAAACCTAATTTTTTGGTGGTATTCATGAAACAGTTTTAATAGATACTCTTCTTCGTCATCCCGTCAGGGATGGCAGTTAGACAGTCATCGACATATCGGCAGAAAAATGGTGAGTTGAACTTTAGTTTTGGTAGAATTTTGTTTTCTAGATCTTCTAAAACGAGTTGTGCGATAACACTAGAGATGGAAGAGCCCATAGCGCAACCCTCCATTTGTTTGTAAACGTTGTTTTATAATAGAAAATAGGTGGAGTTTAAGGTAAGGGCAAAGGCATTTTGGAATTCATCAAGGGGAATATCGGTGTAATTTTTAATCTCGTTCCATCTATTTTTAATAAGGTCCAGTGCTAACTCTATTGGAATATTTGTATATAATGACACTACATCTAGAGAGATTACTTTGTATTTTTCCGGGATATCGATGTTTTTAATTTTTTCTTTAAAGTGCCAAGAATCTTGAATATAAGAGTCATTTTTGTTGACAATGTTGCTTAAAATATTTTTGAGGAACTTTGCTAGGCCGGAGAGCGGTGATTGGAGACTAGATACTATGGGTCGTATTGGGATTCCGGGTTTATGCAATTAACGGCCATTTTCATAATGCACTTTAAAAATACTTTACGACTTTAAGACTTTAAACCAGTCCAGTGAGTTTCATAAAACCACTTTAGTCGTTGAAGTCACTTTTACTATAAAGTGAGGTTCTACGTGACTTTAGAATTACTTTAACCTATAAAATTTTTATGTTTTGTCATCCATATGTTTTGGAATAACATAAATATTGAAATATTTTAAAAATTGTAATGGACATGACAGATTCAGATATTTCAACTGACTCCATGATGGCATCAAGCTCGGACGAAGAAGAAAACATAGTGTTTAGAATTCGTCGTCCAAAATCGTACAAGATACGAATAAATACATTTGACGCTTGGTCGGACTTTGAATTTTATTATAGATTTCGATTAAGTAAAGAAGCAGCTTTAACAATATTGAACCATATTCAAAACCAAATTTCTTCACTTTCTAATAGGTATTATGTGATATTTAGGGTGTAAAATACAGCATTTATATAGTTTTGTTTCAGAGGTGGAGCTGTTAAACCCGAAACTAAGCTTTTACTAACTTTACGTTTTTACGCTACAGGAAATATGTTAGTGACTGTAGCTGATTTTGTAGGAGTATCAGTGGCGTCTGCTTCTCGTATAATAAAATTAGTTACTGCTGCTATCGCTTTCTTAAGAGCGGACTTAATTAAAATTCCACAAAATAGAGAGGAAATGGTTATAGTTGCTGAGGAACTGTACACAAAGGCACGTTTTCCGCAATGCTGTGGAGTGATTGATTGTACCCATATTCGTATAATATCACCTGGTACTTACTGATTTACTTTAATGACATAAAAACTTTAATATATAGAAACTTGTGTGGTTTTTTCCATAACAAAAAGAATTTGCTCAACGCTTACGCTTTTTTTATTCTAGGTGGAGAAGATCCACAGATATATTGTAACCGTAAAGGATATTTCTCTCTAAATGTTCAAACAGTATCCGATGCATCTTTGAAAATTAGAAATATAGTCGCAAGATGGCCTGGCAGCTGTCATGATAAGACAATTTTTAACAATTCCAGGTTAAAATATAATTTTGAAGCTGGACAATTTGAAAACTTTCATTTAATAGGTGACAGTGGTTATAACCTAACAAAGTATTTACTAACACCCCATGAAAATCCCAGGACTTAGCCAGAAAGGTTATATAATGAGTCTTTAGTTAGAACTCGTAATATTGTTGAAAGACAATATGGTGTATGGAAGCGTAGATTCCCAATTTTATCGTTGGGCATAAAATTAAATTTGGAAACTACAATGAATATTATAGTGGCAACTGCTGTATTACATAATCTGGCTATCGAAATGAATGAAGAGGTGCCAGACGATTTTGACATAGAGGTCCAACAAAATATACCAAATCATGAAATTCGAATAGATGATTACCCAAATGGATTACATGCTAGAGCTGTTCAATATCGTAATTTATTTATAAATGATAATTTTGATTTTGATGAATAAAAATGTATATATTAGAAGTAAACTTTTATTTTAAATTAACGTAGTGTACAAATAAAATATAATCCTACAGAAACACTATAATTAAACAAATCTAATTTTGTTTTCTATAAATTTCTCTGTTGTTCAATGTGTATTTGTAACAGTTCCATGTCTTTGTTATGTTTTTCTTGTTTTCTCGTATCTTCGTTTTGTAAATTTTGTAATTTTTGTTGAAAATATTTTTGTTTTAGTTCATATAAAGAATTTCTTCCAAGAATTTTTGGTGCTGGTTTATTGTAAACGCTAAGCTTTTTGTGTTTCTTCTCCTTTAGGTTTTTTGGTGTGTAATTCTTCCACGTATTTTCTTTTTCTGGTGTTCCACCTTTCTTTTGTCCAATAATTGTACACTCTTGAGGCAGTTCCTCCTCTGATTCTACAAAACAAATGATACTTTTAAATCGATTATATAACTCGAATCACAAAAAGCTCATGATGTTCGTCAATGTATTTGAGTCTACCTTCAAGTGGTAATTCGTCAACTACAAATTCAATATTATTAATTTCGGGGAAAATTTGTTCTTCATTCTCCACAACATCATCATCACACTGATTATGTAAACCAGAGACTGTTTTTTGATTTATAATTCTTAATATTTCATCATAAACAGGATTATCATCTGGAATTGTCGATGGTCCACCTCCTGTTCCGTATAAGCTTCTGTTTATATTTCCTGCAAATTTTCTGGCACCACTCTTCAAATTGTCGTATTTACTCTTCAATTGCACAAGTGATCTTCGTGTATTTGAACTATTGAATGTATTACAAATTTTGATCCAGGTTTCTTCCTACAAAATATTGAAAATTGAAAGTAATAACTTCATGTGTGTTCATTGTTGTAAGATTACCCGTTCTCTAGGAAGTATATCGCTTATAAGCATTATTCAAAACATACGAAGAAATTACACTTCGTATTGCAAATACGTATAATATGAACAGATAAACAAATAATATTATTTAAACAAATCAATACAACATTTATTGTAATATTCTGTTATGTGGGCTGCAGTGATATGTACAATAAGGAGCTACTGGCCACGCCACGCTGGAGCTGCATTGGAGCCGGGCTGGGGCCGATCGTGCCAGGCTGGGGCTGGTCCTGCCGGGCTGGGGCCAGTCGTGGCGGGCTGGGTCCGCCGTTGGGGCCGCGCTGGGGCCACCGTTGGGGCCGGGAAAGCTCTAAACTTTTCCGAAAACTCGAGATCTTTCTTCACTTCTGGCGACAAACTCTCTCAACACATCACGCAGATTTAAATCAGCTGTCTGCGTTTGGTGGATGTGGAGAATCAGGATGTGAGTCAATCGCTTCTGGGACATGGTCGATCTTAAATAAGTTTTCAGGCGACGAAGTGCGCTGAAAGAACGCTCTGATGATGCAGCAGAAGCGGGAACTGTCATGACGAGGATCAGGAGCATGATGACTTGCTGAAGAAGAGCCTTCGTGGTAGCAGATTCTTTGCTAAGTTTCTCCGCAAAAGCAGCGCACGAGGTTGGAACTTCTCCCGGCAAATTCTTCACCAGCTGGAGCTGGGTGTGGAGATCAGGAACATCAAAGTCGTCGGCAAAGATGCCCAAACGTTCCTCGAGAACGTCAACGCGGTGAACACGTCCTTGGAGTGCGTGAATAAGGATGTCTTCTAGCATCGATAACGTGTGGAGGCCCTGTTGGTCGAATCGATCCTTCAAGGCTGTCGTTAAGATATCCAATATCTCGTAATATTCCTTGCGAAATTTGTCCTTAGGCTGAAGGTGCACTGGGGTCGAAGGGGTGGTTGTCTGCTCCAGTCGTCGTGGTACCTTCCTCTGCCTGGGCTGTTCTGGTTCTGGTTGCTTCAGGTCCAAACTCTTTGCCGTTTTTTCCACTTCGACAAAAATCTCGTCGAAATGTTCCTCCGTGCGCATACTCTCCAGTCTTTGGATGACCAATTCTGCTGCTTGTTTAGCACCAGTGGCGGTCAGACCAGGTTTCTGCAATGCGCGCGCCAACTGTTCGCATGGGCTGAACACTTCAATGCCAATTTTCAGGAATAGCGCAGTTTGAAACTTCTCCAACTGCTTAAGCCACCCTCGAATGGCGGCTCGTCGTTCGTTTGAAGTGGCACTCTTATCGTCGACCAACTCTTGAAGGGTTTCACGAACTCGCAGATACTCCGCCTGGTACCGTGCAAGAGACTTCACTCTCACACTCCATCTTGTGGGACATAGAGCTATAAGTTGCCCTGGAGGACCTGAAACGGTGTTATCAGTCCCGGGTGGCAGAACGATGTTTTTGTAAACTGTCTTCCGCTTTGAAGATTCTAAAATGCAGTTGGCAGAATCTTTCACCAAACACAGCAAATAGCACAGCTGTTCTGAGCTGCGGGACACCTCTTGAAGCGCCAAATCTGCGGAGTGATTAGCGCAGTGTACGTATAATGACTTCGGTTGTTCTTCTGTCAACAGTGTCTTCACTCCCTTCTTGCACCCAGACATATTAGCTGCGCCATCAAAACAGTGTCCGCGAAGCTTCTCAATCGGCAAATTCAATCTTAATAAGATGTCCTTAATAACCGTTGCAAGGGTCTGTCCCTTCGAATCAGGAGCGTTATACATCCCCACGAAGATTTAATTTGCCTCAAAAGACTCCGGATCGACGACTCGAACGCACATCGAAAACTGTTCCATGGCTGCTACGTCAGTTGTCCCGTCAGCGATGATTGAAAACCTTGGAGACGACTGTATGGCTGCTATCCTTTCTCGGAGAACCATAAGAGCCATGATTTCAATAATTTCGTTTTGAATTTGTGGGCTCAAGTAGGCATCACGTCCACGTCGGGCCAACCAGTCTTTAAGACCAGTATTATCTCGTGTTCTTTCTTCCAGTAACATCATTAAATTTCCTTCGTCTTGTGCATGCCCGCGTACAGCATTCCCAGAGCGCATCAAGAATCGAATGGAACTAATGACAGTAAGCATAGCGCTTTTGGCTACTTCTTGTTCTTTACGCTGTGCTTCTACCAACTGGGCATTCACGGGAATCCCTTGCTCTCTATTAAAAATTAACGCCACACACTTCTTGTGGAATTTGCTGTTCTGATGGGTCGCCAACTTGTCTGAGGCTTTCTTCCAATTTCGAAACCCCTTGGATAAAAAAAACATCTCTGCATCTTTCATCCATGACTTATCGTCAGTCATGTTACATGCTCGAACACACTTGTAACAGAGCAGGGAGTCTCGTTCCGGATCATAGTGTAGCCACTGGTACTTGTTAAACCAATCATGGTTCACCTTTCTGCCGTTGGTTTGAGGGAATGCGAATAACTTAGGCGGCCGATTCTGTACATGAATTTTAGGCACGTCTGAGCATTGTGTTTTGCTTGCAGGAACATCTGAAATTATTAAATAAAATTACCTGTAGTTGAGAATCATATTTTTCTCGTTACTGATATTTATTTTAAAGAATTATATTTATTAATATGTGTCTGTAAATGAATGATTAAAAATCTGATCAATATTATGAGGTAATAATATAAATAGTACATATATTTACAAAATAAAGTTACCTTCTTGTCGAGACGTCATACAATCCAGTTCCTCGTTAGGCTCGGTATCTCCAAGTGCATTTGATGCAATATTAGCTTTCGCTGGGGGTGCAGTTGATGCAATATCAGCGGTCGTTGGCGGCGCAGTTGATGCAATATCAGCGGTCGCTGGGGGTGCAGTTGATGCATTTTGGGCTGTCGTTGAAGTTCTAGTTGATGATGATGCCTTATTTCGAGCAGAAAAGAAGTCTTTTATACGTGTCTGTGCCATCTTGTCTATCAGATCCTACAAAAGAAAATTTATGACGTCAACATGTAAATAATGAAAACCTGAGCGAGAATTATTAAAATGTCTGTTTTTTGCAGTAAAATATATCCATCTATAGAAAAATTCATTCAAATAAACCTGTGATTTTATGTCCACTGTAAAGTATCTTTCAATTATCAATTAATTACCTAATAAATGCAGTATTTTTAATAAGAATTCAACGAGATTTATCAAAAATAATATACTTCTATCATACTTTAGTCACATTAAAAGAAAACATACATAGTAATTCCGTTTTAACATAGTAATTCGTCATAATTATGGCAATAATAATAAGCATACTACCGCACAAATAAAACCATGTAATCATACCATGTTTATGTTTAAAAGCGGTTGAATAGTTTCTGGAGGATTCGAAGAACGGCGCTGCCCGTTTGTTCGCGTAGTGAATAGGTTAGGACAAATTGTGTAAAATTGATGGGTGCAGTATCATGCTAAATAGTCTAATTAATTAACTTGAAATATAAATACCTTCTTACCTTCAGCCGGATTGATGTACGGTGTGGACATTAGAGTTCGTTACTTTGATACTTTGATTTTCGTACGACAAAACTCGATGGAATCACAACGACCAACTTAGTCAGCACTGATCACGGTAGATGTCGCTACGCGCTCGTTCACACGTCCACTAATGTCATTCGATTGTTACTAGATTAGGGATTTTGCGAATAATACACTCAAACGGTTCACTGAAGACTTATACAAAGATCACTCAATTTTCTCATAGTGGGAGAATATTGTTGAGCAATTCAAAACCATTTTGGTAACAATATATAATATTTCACCTTAAAACAATTAGAATATTCATTTTGCGTGTAAATTAAAAAAAATTACAACTGAATCTTGGGGGGGCAAAATGCAGTCTTTGCCCCCCCAGTATAAAATGTGGGGGGGCAACTGACCCCTCTGCCCCCCCGGCTCCTACGCGCCTGACTATTGTGTTCCTAAAGTAACTTTAGCTAAAGTGACTTTAAGGAGTTTATTATGAAAATGGCCGTTAGGTAAACCGTAAATTTTAGGTGGGAGGGCGTTATGGATAAGGAGCTCCTTTGCCGTTTTAGGGGAGATGAAGTTCAGTCTTTCCCATTTTTTTATAAGTTCGTTATTTTGCTTTTGGTAGTTATTTGTTGGGTCAGATTTTAACAGTTTGTATGTTGTTTCATCTTCAAGGAGTTGAAACATCTTTTCGTCATAACATTCTTCAGTCATTAGAACGGTTTTATTGGATTTGTCGGGTTTAAGAATTTTCAGATTTTTATGATGTTTTAAGAAACCTTTAGTTTTGTTTAAATTTTTCAATAAATCTTTATTTATCTCTTTATTATGGTTGTTTCTAGGGGCTGCAATTTTGAGATTAGTCAACATGTTGCAGCATGTTGCCCTTATTTCGTTTCGTGTATCGCTAGTTAAACTTTTTGTGGAGCATTCAATGTTAGCAATGATGTCAGGTATTGGTATTTCATTTTTATGTTGAATTGGTATTGCGAAATTTGGACCTAGGCTCAAAATTTCATTTGCATAGTCAGGTATTTGCACATTAGTTAGATTTTCAATCCATTCTTGTTTTATTTCAATTTTATTTGTGTAATTCAAATTTTTCTGTTGGAGTATTTTATTTATTTTTTTGATGTTTATTTCTTTTATTTTTAAAAATAATCGTTCGTAGGCTGTTTTTTGATCAAGAAATTTTTTTTTTGATAGGTCGTCGGGTAGTATTTGCTTAATATTCGTTTTCAATTTGTTTATATCTGAATCAATAATATTGGTTGTTTCTACTGTATCAGTTATTAAAATATTTAATGCGTCATGGATGTATTTGTTTTTTACCTGATATTCAAATTTGTGCTGAAGGTCAGTTGTAACAATTTGTAGATGTGTTGTCTTAATATTCAAAAAGGTCGGTGTTAGGCTTTCGGATTTGCATCTGAGGAGAAATATTTTTCGATTTTTCAGATTTGCTATTTTCTTCATAAGTTTAGAGATTTTCTTTATTTCGCCAACAGTTTCCTCGCCATATTTCTGCACAGTAAAAAATTTGGTGTGAAAATTTCACTCTAAGTAACACTAGAAACATTCTATATAGGTCCAATGTTTTTAGTGTGAAATATTCACTCTGCATCTAGAGTAAATTTTAATGGTAACTTTACTCTAACGTTAGTGTTAAATATTCGCTACAGCAGATGAGATGCAACATAACCCAGAGTTGGAAACAAATCTAGCTAGTGTTCAAATATACACTGAGAAACTAAATTGTGTGAATTAACAAATGTAAGTGTATCCAAATAACTATTTTAGTGTAATATTACACTGACTTTGGTAAAAAAAATACCGTTTTCAGTGTATGTTAACTCTACCTATTGTTGGATTTACACTGATTTTGGTAAACAAAATACTGTTTTTAGTGTAAGTTGACTCTAGTTCTGCACTACCTAGTGTTGGGTAAATAAAGAATGCACTACTTACAAATACAAAACGTTTATTTAAAAATGAATTTATGGCATAATAGGTACAACTGAGCAATTCCGATGAATTGACGAATATGTGAAACATTCAAATCTGAATACTTTCGAATATATGATACATAAACATTAAACAGTATTTTAAGAATAATATAAATCAGAGGTTTGTATGACCTTGTATAATAGCTAACCTAATTGTTCGTATTCTTCATATATACAGTGTTGCTCCACTGTGACCACCTTCGAGCAACGAATATAAGCTTCATAAAATTCATCGTATAGGTTACCTGTAACATATTACTTTGTGAGAATATAATCCATTATACATATTTGACGAATCGATCAATATGACCCACACTTCAGATAGTTCAGATCGGTTCGTTAGAATCCCTATTTGACCTTCGCCACAGTATTCGCAATGTGGGGTCACAACTGAACCATCACAAAATGGCAGTAAATGTAATATCAAAAAATAATGTACGATGTACCTCACTATAAGGTTATGTCTACTATGACTGGCTGAGCTCAGTAATTTTAAAGCATTACTATTGGTATTTAGAACTAGGTGTACGAGTAACTGTCCAGTCGGTGGTGCCTCTGATCAATATTATGAACCTGAAATTGGGGTTAAGGCGTTTGATTTGAACTTAAACACATTGCAAGACCTATTATTTGACTATGTCCAATTTACTACTAGATAGATTATATTAAGAAGATTAAACAACACTTACCTTATAAGAACAAATAAAGCTACACAGGTCACGATATAAGTCCAGTACACACACAACACAGGTTGAAGCTTGAAGAAAGAATAAAAGCCGCTAACGTAAAGCCAATGCGGGTACACAGGGTAACGTGTTGGATGCGGATTGAACCGAACGGCATTTTGCAATTGGCAGTGTCAGAACACTCTAGTTAGTGTAATATTTTCATGCATTTGACACTCCTAGTGTAAGCCTAGAAAATTCGACACTAAAACAATTTAAATGTAATTTTGTAGTGTGAGTAATGAACATTAAAATAGTAGAACAACTCAACTAGAGTAGTTTAGTGTAAACAGCATCGCTCACCAATTCTAGTGTTACAAAAAATAGTCAGTTAACACTTAGAATTCACTCTAAATTTTCACCCATTACACTAGCTGTTTTACACGGACCAAATTTCTTACTGTGTGTCTAAGGTTGTTGAAACTTACTGCATTTTCATCCATGCTTGATATATTGTTAGTTTTGTTTATTTTCTTGAACCACTGTATATGTTATTTTTTATTTTTCCTTTCTTGGAGATAAGGTTCATTTAAAAAACAGAGGTTGTTATTTCATATTCTTTAATAACTAACTCCAAACGTTTCGGCCAGGGTTTTGGCCTTTCTCAATGGAACAGACTAAAATATAACAAAGTCAGTTGATTAATAAGAGAAATTTTTAACAAAATCAAACTTTCCATCAGCACAAATTAACATGTTAGAATAACAATTATACACATAATTACATATGACACAATATATTTAAAACAAATACGTAATAGAGGGCTAAGATACGACATCGTTTTGATTGCTATACAGGTTATGTTGATTCAGAGCGAGAAGTTATACAGATATGCACGCCCAATCTGGTGAGCGACTAGTAGTTATTTTGTCATAATTATCACAGTCTCAGCAGCTGTGCGACAGCGCGCCCGCCCCGCACTACCAAGGTCCCGGGTCCGACACCGAAACGAGAACGCACACTTTCCTTTTTTTTTTAAATTTTTTAAAGTTATTATAAGTAGTTGCATTTATATAATACTACAGTAAATCTTGTTTAGATTTGTTATGTCAGTTTTAGAATTCACAGTATTTGGGGTCTGCTTAATATGGATCATTTCATGTATTTCTCTTTTGAGTTGGTTATGCTCGGTTTTAATTATTTTAGTATTTAGAAAATCGAATTTGTGGTTTAGTTGTTGTTCGTGTTTACTAAGGGCTGTTGTGTTTTTTTTATCGTATTTGTGTCCATTCAACCTATTCTCCAAATTCTGACTAGTTTGACCGATATAAACCTGATTACAGTTTGCACAAGAAATCTCATATACTACACGAAACGAAATAAGGGCAACATGCTGCAACATGTTGACTAATCTCAAAATTGCACCCCCTAGAAACAACCATAATAAAGAGATAAATAAAGATTTATTGAAAAATTTAAACAAAACTAAAGGTTTCTTAAAACAACATAAAAATCTAAAAATTCTTAAACCCGACAAATCCAATAAAACCGTTCTAATGACTGAAGAATGTTATGACGAAAAGATGTTTCAACTCCTTGAAGATGAAACAACAACTGTTAAAATCTGACCCAACAAATAACTACCAAAAGCAAAATAACGAACTTATAAAAAAATGGGAAAGACTGAACTTCATCTCCCCTAAAACGGCAAAGGAGCTCCTTATCCATAACGCCCTCCCACCTAAAATTTACGGTTTACCTAAATTGCATAAACCCGGAATCCCAATGCGACCCATAGTATCTAGTCTCCAATCATCGCTCTCCGGCCTAGCAAAGGCAAAATATTTTAAGCAGCATTGTCAACAAAAATGACTCTTATATTAAAGATTATTGGCACTTTAAAGAAAAAATTAAAAACATCGATATCCCGGAAAAATACAAAGTAATCTCTCTAGATGTAGTGTCATTATATACAAATATTCCAATAGAGTTAGCACTGGACCTTATTAAAAATAAATGGAACGAGATTAAAAATTACACCGATATTCCCCTTGATGAATTCCAAAATGCCTTTGCCCTTACCTTAAACTCCCCCTATTTTCTATTCAAAAACAACGTTTACAAACAAATGGAGGGTTGCGCTATGGGCTCTTCCATCTCTAGTGTTATCGCACAACTCGTTTTAGAAGATCTAGAAAACAAAATTCTACCAAAACTAAAGTTCAACTCACCATTTTTCTGCCGATATGTCGATGACTGTCTAACTTCCATCCCTGACGGCGAAGAAGAGTATCTATTAAAACTGTTTCATGAATACCACCAAAAAATTAGGTTTACCATTGAATCAGAAGTCCACAATAAAATCAACTTTTTAGACATGACTCTTCATCATAACTCTAACAAAATTGAGACCGAATGGTATACTAAATCTACATGGTCAGGTAGATACCTGAACTATATGTCAAACCACCCTATGTCTCAAAAAAGATCAGTCATCATAGGTTTGGCAGATAGAGCAATAAACTGTCCGACAATAAATACAGGTATAACACTATCCAAAAAGCTAAAAATATACTTAAAGAAAACAGCTACCCCAAAAAACTTATAAACTCCATCTTTTCTAACAGATTAAACAAATATCAAAAGAAAACGAGGCACAACTAGGTAACAAAAGAGAGAACAATAAATATCTAACACTACCTTATATCTCAGGACTATCGGAGAGTTTCAAGAAAGTTTTCAAAAAACAGGATATTACAGTATGCCACAAAGCATATAACTTATTGCAAAACAATTATAGTAAGCTAAAAACCAAAACACCTTAAAACAAAAAAACACACGTAGTATATGAGATTCCTTGTGCAAACTGTAATCAGGTTTATATCGGTCAAACTAGTCAGAATTTGGAGAATAGGTTGAATGGACACAAATACGATAAAAAAAACACAACAGCCCTTAGTAAACACGAACAACAACTAAACCACAAATTCGATTTTCTAAATACTAAAATAATTAGAACCGAGCATAACCAACTCAAAAGAGAAATACATGAAATGATCCATATTAAGCAAATCTCAAATACTGTGAATTCTAAAACTGACATAACAAATCTAAACAAGATTAACTATAATATTATATAAATGCAACTACTTTGTGTCATGTAATTATGTGTATAATTGTTATTTTAACATGTTAATTTGTGCTGATGGTAAGTTTGATTTTGTTAAAAATTTCTCTTATTAATCAACTGACTTTGTTATATTTTAGTCTGTTCCATTGAGTAAGGCCAAAACCCTGGCCGAAACGTTTGGAGTTAGTTATTAAAGAATATGAAATAACAACCTCTGTTTTTTAAATGAACCTTATCTCCAAGAAAGGAAAAAAAATATAAAATATATATATATATATATATATTTGTATGTTTTCTTGGTATATTGGTTCGTATATATACTGATAATGAAATAAAAATTCTGTTTTGACGTTTCGACAACGTTTATTGCCTTTATCAAAATTGTTGATTGAAATTAGTGTTTCCATGTAATTTAGAAAAGAATAGATGATTTCGATTAATGAAATGCGTCTGCAGCCGACTTGTGTTTTATATATATATATATATATATATATATATATATATATATATATATATATATATATATATATATATATATATATATATATATATATATATATATATATATATATATATATATATATATATATATGTCAAGCGACGACTTCTGGGTCATTTTTTACCCTATACATTTTTTTACAGAAATGGGTATACATTTGGTTTTCTTTCACAATTAGCGCATATTTAACTTTATGTATACGTTTTTCAAAATTTTGCAATGTACAGTGATGTATTGACGTGTTCCAGGACATTAATACAAAATTCAAGATAATAACTTAAAGCTCGTGTACATACTTATTTCAAATTGCTAGGATCTTAAATATATTGTTTTCTGAACTTAAACAGTAATTTTCTCAAATATGTATAGTACTATAAACTAGAATTTTAAAGAAGTACCTTTTTGGTGGTTGTTCCTCTAATGGCGACTTCCGGGACAACTAAATATATGGGATCATGCTTTTACAAATCAAAGACCTATTTTGACTCAATATCTTTCGATAATATAGACCACACTTCTAAAAAAAATCAGTTTTTCAGATTAGAACATGGTGGACATAATAGTATTCTTTGCATTTTATACGTTGGAGGGGCGAATATGAAAATAAATATGTAAATATTCAAATTGTCATCATTTGTTCTGGGTCATTTTGTGCCCTACAAATTTTCTTACAGAAATGGGTATACATTTGGTTTTCCTTCACAAGTAGCTCATATTCACCTTTATGTATACTTTTTTGTAAATTGTTCAACGTACAGTGTCGTATTGGCGTGTTCCGGGACATTAATATAAAATTCAGGATAATAACCTAAAGCCCCTATACATACTTATTTCAAATTGCTAGGATCTCGCATATATTGTCTCCTGAACATAAACAGTAATTTTCTTGTATATGCATAGTACAATAAATTAGAAGTAAAAAAAATATCTTTTTGGTGGTTATTTCTCTAATGGCGACTTCCGGGACAACTGAATATATGCGTTCATGCTTTTATAAATCAAATACCTATATTGACTTAATATCTTTCGATAAAATAAAGACCCCTTTTTAAAAAAAATCTGTTTTTTACATTGAAACATAGTGGACATAATAGTATTTTTTGCATTATACACGTTGTGGGGGCGAACAAGAAAATAAATATTTGAGTAATTCAGTTGTTATTGTTTGTTATTAATCAACAACAACAAATACTATTAGCATGCAGCTGAATAAAAATTAATTTTTAGTATAACATAATCGGGCAAACTGTAAACACACAAAAATTGCATATTTTCAGAAATACTCATTTAGGAACAAAATTCTGCAATAGTTTACTACTAATTTAATTTATTGAAGTTGTACAAACATTTTCAGACGTATCTGAATCAGCATGTTCCAGAACATTTTTCCTACTACCGCCCAAGAAGTACTAACTTCACTCTCGCCGTAAAGTGCTTAAAGATTAATTTTACGCACTATGGCATAAAAAAAATTCTTTACGCAACAGTGCGTAAAGTGACGTCAATAAGGGTAAAATACTACTAGTGTTTCATGATTCATGATTCAAAAAAGTTACTGTACACACAAGTTGCAAACAAATTTTTTTCAACTACCGTAAAACATATCTTTTAAAATAAGCATTTTTTTGAAATGATTTATCTTGTATAGACCGAGAGAAGCGGCCAAAATATATTACCACAGTTGCCAAGGCGACCGCCGGCCGCTATTGTCGAGGGCTAGGATGACATTGAAATTTGCCAAAAACACACGTTACGCAGATAGAAAATACAAAACAATACGGCTTTTCCGAAATTGGTTTGAGGTGGGAATTGGAAGTTAAGAGTTTGTAGAGTCTGATTCGATACAAATTTTCTGGCCAGTATTCTCTAAGCTAGGAGAATTCGACGAAAATAGGTATATTTTTGTATGTCTTATTGACGTTAGCCTTATTGACGTTACTCTACGCACTAGTGCGTAAGGAATATATTCTACGAACTAGTGCGTAAAATTGAACTTCAAACACTGCACGGCGAGCGTTATCCCTTTGCGGGCCGTAGCAGGAAAAAAGTAAGTTTTGGGCAGGACCTGTCAAAATATACCCGCTTTCGTCGAAATCTCCTACATTGGAGAATACGACTGGCCGGAGAATATGTACCGAATCAGAATCTAAGGACTTTAAACTTTTGATTTTCAGCTCAGAGTTAGATCAGTATGCGCCCACTCAACGGAAAACCCTCAGAACAAAAGAAACAACTACTCCGAGGACACATATCCATACCACTTCCGACATTGGACTAAACTTTTTATCTCTCAATTGTTCGTTGTGAGAAAATATGAAAATGTATGTTTTCACCATCACCAACCATATTGCAACCCCTGTAAAGATATTCGTAATCTAAACTAACCACCTGAAGAGCCCCAACATGTCGAAACATATAATGAACTGACTTCGGATTTCTATGCCTCCAGCCACGTCAGGACAGGAATCTTACAGGGATTATAATATTCCAGTAGCACGTAGGTGATCTTTACAAGTAATACATTTGTTTTTAAGTCCTTTTAACATACCAAATTCAGAATAATTTCTCGTTTCCATCAAAATTGTCTCATACTTTGATGAACCATTGCAGAAATGTTTTCTTTCGGTGAAACCCTCATTTATTCTGAATTCTGTCTGTGGTAAAGCCCTGTTTGACAGCGATCTAGGTGATGAATTCTTAGTCACTGATAATACTATAAGCTTTCAAATGAATTTATTGTTCTCAAACCTGAAACGAGTTACATTAAATAGCGCTTTCAAACATATTTTATTATACAGTTATTTCTCGAATGCTAATTAAACGTTATTATTCCATCAAGCAAAACATAAGAGAGGAAGTTTTTTGGGGGAAGTGTAGGTTACGTTGGCTAAGGTACTGCCTATAATATGAGAGGTCGCAAATTGGGAATGTTTATGAAGCAAGGATCTCAGTGATTTTTTAAATTTCCAATTTTAGCAAAAGTTTCTGGTGAAACCCCCAAGGATATTCGATGAATCCTAACTATTGGATTAAGAAAAGATGTAGGTAGTACGTAACATTTATTAAAAAATAAAGATAGAAAATATTTCTTTTTTATAACATACATGACAAGGTGTAGAGATGTTAGGACTAGTAAAAACTATTGGGACAAACAAAATGTCCTCTGGCCATTTAAATTATGCATTTGCATTATTTTAAACGGAATGCCGTATATATTTTTATGACTTTGAAAAATATTGAGGGCATTATATTATTAATTAAAGCAAGTTTGTTCTCTGTATCTCAAAAACGAGATGTTTAATTGTTTTTTTGAGAGTTACATTAATCCAACAGAAAAATTGAATGAAAATTTTTTTATTTATTTATTTAATTTTACTCTGATCAACAGGTATAAACCCAATTAAAGATCAGGACAATGCATACAAAAACATATAAATTAACAATTATTATCTAAACTAAATCTAAATAAATAAATATATATATATTTTTATGTAACATCTTTCCCAGCATGGAATATGAGAAAGTGAGATGGGAGTTTCTGGTAGAACATTAACGGAAAAAGCATATATCTTTACTACAGAAAATTGAAAAAATGGCTAATAAGGGTCTGACACTAACAAAATTCTTCAAACAATTCTCTTGATTTTACTAAAATGCTCAACGCGTAGTGTCATACGGCTATTTGAATCAAACTTTTGCAATATATGTTTGTTACATTTTAACGGCGGCATTAAGATTTGCCGTTTTTCAACTAGGACCCTATGGTATATGTCGTAGCTAGTTTTTCCGAAAATGAGGCACATGAATTCAATTTCAACGGAAAACACGGTTCTCATAAAATTACATGGTATCATAACAATTCGGATGCTAACAGTCTTTTACATTAAATTGAATTTGAAGGAATACAATTTAGCCATGTAAAAATTAGGAAGTCAATTTAAATTTGGAGGCGTATGGAACTAAAATGCTTTTAAATAATTTCAAATGCAGACTTATACCATCTTAATGAGATTGTAACTTGAAATATTTTACTTGTTCCACTTGCAAAATTGATTGTAGTTCCTAAAAAATAAGGTAGTAGGACATATTTTACATCAGATTGGTTATCGAAGAAATACATTCATGAATTTATTTCGGAATCTCATATAATAGCGGTCTATAAAATATTTTTTTGTTGTATTAGGAATTGGAAAGTTTTTATTCCAATTCAACAGAAGTACCTAGATGAATTATATGATTTTTCTGTAGAGCTTAGAAATAATTTGAGTCGAAAAGATAATTCATTATTAAGTTTTAAATTGCAACTTAATATCTATTAGAATTGCACTAAAGTTAAATTTGTATAAGACCTGACCTTTGTAATAAGAATCTGTTTCCATAAAAATACGAGGATATTATTATTTAAGCAGAACAATCTTATAGATCGAGTTTCAATTCTATTGAATTCAATTGTTTTCAATTTCTTATACACTATATTTTACACCAAACAAGAAGAGGACATTATTATATTCACAAAGAAAAATTGTTAAATAGTGCAATGCAAAGCCGATGGTCCGTTTATGAGCGAAGGGTACCTGGGTCGCCTATTTATTAGAGATTATGATTTATGGCTTGCTCGCTACACTCTCTGTCACATTATAAATTCAACAAACAAACTATGTAATAAAGATTTGTTTGGGAAAACAGAACTTATGTCCGTCGAACTATGAAAAACCAACAATCTGCTTTAATAAGATCATAGAAATTTCAAATTCAACAAACTGCGTAATACCAATTAATATGTTTAGGAGAAGAGAAGGTATGTGCGTCGATTTATGGAAAACCAACAATTAATATGATGATTTAATCGAAACCCTCGTACTCAATCAGTTTCAACGCCGTTATACCCAGTTGTACTCATTTGTTGTTTCCTAATGTAATATCGTTAGTGTTAGCACCCAAAATTACCTTTTTATTTATACGAACTAGGAACATTTCCACCACAAAATCAGGGTTCAGGTCACATACTTTCTTTCAAAAAATATTTAGATCTAAATAATGACTTAGTAAAAGGTCAAATAGTAGACTCTGTTAATTAAGCTCGAATATGCTGCGAGAAAAAGAGGCAGTTTTGGAGAGGATAATCGAAATCATAAAGTTTTTAGCTGGTCAGAATTTTATTTTTAGAGGATCTTCTGAAAACTTATTCTACTCAAATAGAGGAAATTTTCTCTAAAGTTCGTAGAATGTATTTCTATCTTTGATAATATACTATCAGAACACATGGCTCGAATTCAAAATGCTCAGCATGCCCCATCATCTGGGCCTCAATATTCAAAATGGATTGATTAATTTAATTTCTGAAGAAACAGAAACTACTATAGTTGATCTTTTAAAACAATCTAAATACTTATCTGTGATTCTAGATTGTACACCTATCTCACACAAAGAACAACTTACTGTTATTGTAAGATTTGTTCATTTTAACACGTCAAGAAAACTTGCTGAGGTAAGAGAATTTTTAGGTTTGTTACCTGTAACTGATACTACCGGACAAGGGTTAGCAAATTATTTGCTGAATTTGTTAAAGCCATGCAATATTGAACTAGAAGATTTACAAGTTCAAGGATATGATAATGGTGCAAACATGAGAGGAAAAAAGAAACATTTAATTTGGTAGTAAATGGTGCCGATAGAAGCTCATTGAGAATCTCAAACTGTTTTTCTATTCTTCAGGAAATATATGTATTTTTTCGGCATCAACTTCACGTTGCGATATCATTACGAACCAGATACCTACTTTGACTTTGAGCCTCTTTCAAATACGCAATGGGAATGAAGAGTTGATGCTATAATACCTCTTCGCTTTAATTGTAATAAAATGCACAAGGCATTATACACTATTTTTATCGATGACAAGTATGACAGTGACGCAAGGAACATGGCGAATTCATTAATGTTAAAACTAAGGTCTTATAGGTTCGTATGTTCAGTTGTAATATGGAACAACATTGTATCCAAAATTAATACTGTAATGCAAAAGTCAGACATTATTCTCCCAGAGGCGGTCAAAATGATCAATCTGGTCGAAAAAGACTGAGGCGTATACAGCACAGTGCTTCTGAATAATTGCTACTTGATTCAGAATCAATTGCTGAAGATTTAGAATGTGGACCTGAATTCGCCGAAACTGCTTGTTCACGTCCCCGAAAAATACATTTTGATTATGGGCAGCAGATGAGCCCATATTAGATCCGAAAACAAAATTTAAAGTATATTTTTATATCTTGCTACTTAGCATGGCGATCTTACAATTAAATTAAGGATTCGATTTATTAACAGAACATAACAAGTTTTAATTTTTGCAAGACATTTATAGTTGGAGGACATCGAAGAGATACCAAAAAAGCACAGTGTCTCAACTTAGAACACAAGTTAACATATGAAAATAGATCAGATATTGACGGGAGAGATCTATTCAATCCTGCTATCTTCTTCCGTTAAAAAATTATAAGCAATTTTGTCGTATCGATAGTTAATTAAACATTATCACGTAATAATCAATATTATTACTAATTATTGATTGAACAGAACAGATATGCTTACGATGAACTAACTAGAGAAATATTACCTGAGGCTTCAGTAGGAGAAGTAGAACGGAGTTCTTCCTGTGGTACTAGTAGTAACATATTATATGTTTTTTGATGTTTAATTAATAATTAATTCTAATTGATATTAATAATGCCTCAAAAAAGAGCTGGTATAAGTGCGGTGGCTCACTCCTGGATTTCTTGATTTTGTGATGAATCGCAGCGACATAAAATCACACTACTTACTTGTGGAGTGCTCGCTCATTGAAGATATTATTATCGTAATATTAGTTTGTAGTTCAATTTATTGTATCACCGCGAAATACCTGCAACAAAAAATTTTGTAAAAGTCAAAGCTTTTTAGTACAGTCTGCCACCATTCATAAACAATGTTCAATTAACCACAGAAGCGACAAAATTGTTCAAATTTTTTATCGGAAGAAGATTGAAATGTTTTTTTCACAGTTTTTTCAGAAAAATAAGCTCTTTTTAAATATACAAAAATATAGGTAAGTTTCCGGCAAAAACATTCGATGACATCTACTTCAGTTTTCAAATTTGGATAAATATGCAAATTCGGCTTATATTATTTGTATTATTATAATTTTTTCCGTTGTTTTTCATTTTCCTATAATAGAGCTGAGACATCGAGTTTCGCTCACCCTGTATGATTAATTTTCCGATATCTAAAAAATAACGCCATAAGAAAAAATTCAGAAATTTTCAAATATCTCATCAACCCGTAAAAATATCCGAGACATATTTTTGATACATATTGACATGTGACATGTCCACGCCTTAGAATTTTCGCAGTTCTATGCTTCCCGTATTTAGACTTACTTAAAAAATGGATATAATACTTCGCAGATCTGTTATTCTGCCGAGGTTTTGAATCCTTGGATACCAGAAACTGTCGCGGAAGTTCGCGCTTTGCATTTGAACAAATTATTACATGTTTTCCAATTTTCGTTTTTCGTGTATGTAACTATCGACTACGTAGCTTCGAATTTAAAACTTCGGGCACGAAAGTATCTAGGTATGAAAAGGAATAATAATAGGTTCTTGAATGTTGGTGGTTGCATAAATATAAATTAATATGAGAATATTCCAAAGTTTCAGGCCTATAGTTAGGTGCTTATAGCACGTCACAATTTTTATTCCAATTTTCCATCAAATAAGTATGTTATCAATTGGCGCCAATCTAATTTTTCATGATCAATTGGGAATATATTAGCTACATTGTGAAATTATTTCTAAACACGGGAAGCATCAATCTACGAAAAGTCTAGCGAGAACTGGATCCCGTCATTACATATCAAAAAATGTCCCGGAAATCGGCGTTCAACATCGACAGAGATATCTTTTGGGTAAACCGATAGCTTTGAGACTGAAAAACTTGGTAAGAAAATGTATAACAAAACGAAATGCTGCGAAAAGGTCATTTCCCAAGTCTATCAGTATTATAAAATTTCCATAACGGTGACTTTTCAAGTCACTAGGGAAGTGAACTTATTATACAAGTGGTACCTACGATCAACTGTTAATAACCTATTTGCAACAACTTTTCATAAGATGGGCAACCCATACTTTAGATTATTATTAGCTACCTACAAATAAAAAATCCGAGTTTTCCAAAACATTACTCTATTCTAGATATCTTAGATGTGAAACGCCGAGTTCCGGGACATTTTTAATGTCTGCTATCATCTATTAGCTTATTTTGTAACTATCTTTGAATCTTGAGAGAAGGGAACCGCCAACTGTAATAATTCTGATGAGGCTCGAAATTCGCCCTTACATATCAGAAACTGTTGAAGAAGTCCGCGTTTCACAACTTTCCCTAATTTTCGTGTAACTATGGAGTTTGTAGCTTCGCATTTCTGATAAGGATAACCTACATCAGCACCAAAAAAAAAATTTCAATCGAAATTACGACGAAGAAACTTTAATTACGATCCTACATGAAATTATAATATAATTGATGAATATTTTCATCATGTCCTGGAAGTCACGTCATTTCAGGGACAGTCCCGGAACTCGTCTATAGACAAATAAAATTTCCAGGACTGACCTGGAACTCGACAAATGTCTCAGAACTCGTCATCAAGCGATAAAAAAAGTCCCGGAAATAGTCGCTTGACATATATATATATATATATATATATATATATATATATATATATATAATTATAATATATAATATACAGTTCGGGGTGGGTGGACAGGGTGCCATTGTAGGAGGTTCTCGTTGGCAATAGTGCCTGGTGGGAGAATGGGTACAATGGGTTGAGGGAGTGGACGCGCATTAGCGAGGGATGCTTTGATAAGCATGATCGAGATACCCAAAGAAGGGATTTCTTCGTACAGGTTGTGGGTTATGGCATTGATATTGCCGTATGGACCTGGGGTGTTATCGATTACCTCTACGGGTAATGGTGGAAAAGTCGGGAACAAGTGCTGTCCAGCACGAGTTTGGGTTGCACCTAGACCCGCTAAATATAAGCGGATGGGATGAAACGTAAATGCTTATCTTTCCATCATAGAATAAATTGAATTTCGAAATTTCACAATAATTTTACTTGAATTTGTTAAATATTCAAACAATTCGGTGTCACACACATAAGGCAGTAACATGGCTGTTGTGATTTATGATATGGTCAAAATTGTTTGATTTTAATAAGATGCTACAAAAATGTAATTGTTTTTTTTGTTAAAAGTTGTATTGACAAGATTTCAGCTTTCAAATAAAATACACATATAAGGACTATTAATAAATACATATCTACGCTACGCAAAATCTCACCGAATATAATTATTGTGTTTTTCTAAATTGACCGTAAGTTCACTTACCTATATTACATATAATGTTGATATTGAAACGTTTCAATCCGTCTCGATGGTCTCATACTCTTTAAATGTTAAACATTGAGTATAAACAAATTGATGTACTTATTTCACATAAAAAAATCCATAATGTTGATATCATTATTGTTGATGTATGTAGATGTATAGGCATGATGTTGTAACGTGGAAAGGAATGAAATTTAGCAAGTAACACTTTGTCTTACAGCTATATAGTAGAGTATGTGAAACATTTTGATCCAAAATTTTTTATGATTTAACGCGACATCACGCAAAATGTTTGTTTTGGTGTATAAAACTAAAGTCTAAAATTTCTACCTCCTAAATTGACCGCAACCATTTTGGGGTGTCAAAAAAAAATTGCTATCTCCAGTTGTATTGGGAATTAAGAAACCAAACTGGAACTCTTTTATTGTAAATGTTTGAGGAACTCCCAGTTCAAATTTCAAGTTAATCCCCCTTCCTCGCAATAGATATATATGTATACACAAATGCATGGGAACCTGCGTGACGGCTAACTCGGGCAGTTTTTTTTGATTAGTTTCTGAAAAATTCGAGTTTAATTCAATTTTTTAGCTAATTTTCAAATTGAGATACCTCATGTCCTTTTCATCCGATTGACATCTGCTTGGCGACAAGATGTAGGTATTTGCATATATTATTATCAACAATAATACTGGCGAGTTTAAGTTGGTACCCAAGTTCCTAGAAAACTCACTAAAAATATGTGATTTTCGACCAAATCGACAATCAACTTTGGACCCGACAAGCTAAAATTGGCGACGGGTTCGAGCCCGGAAAATGGTCGAAATGTAAACTTTGAACCTTTTAAAAGGTCGCGATAGCCCCAAACCGGGTCAAAAACTGTTTTAGAATATTCAATTTTCGATAAATCGAATGACGTTCACGTGAGAAGCCCGTAGTACGCGAGTTAGAAAAGTGCAAACTGGTTGTACCTAATACGGCTTTACGACGACTTTTCGCGTGCCGTTTTCGCTCCATGTAGTTAGATTTAGTGGCGGACCGTGCCCGATAGCCCTTCTTTTTTCGATAAATGTCCATTAAATAGGAAAATTTAATTAAAATAGAAACAGGTACTCTCAGGTCTCAGCTATGCACGTCTGACGTGCGAAGCACCAAAGGGAATTTTCTAGCTACTAAAATATACCCGAAGCGGGTAAAAGCTAGCGGCCCATAGCAAAAAAGACTTTATTAAGACTGGCGCCGGCCGCACTGGCCACTAAACGGCCCCAAATTAACAAGATCGAGGTAAAACGTATAAACTCTAACTAACGCGTAGCGAGCTCCCAGAGGCATATGTCAAAATCATTTCGTTCGTAGCTTATTACATAGGACGTCTGGCGTTCATGCAATTGTGTTTTTATACAATTCAAACCTTCTAATTTCGATAGGCCACGTGAAAATCCCGGAGCCAGAAGCGCTATCGAGATCTGAATGTTTAAACTTCAAATTAATTAACCTGACAGAAGATTTGGAGATATTTTTATTCAAATCGATATAATACCAATTTTTGTCGGTCATATAGGAAAAATTTCTCGGAAATTTTTCAAAATCGAAAACTAAAGCCTGTACATTCAATTAAAATTCACCATTCGAAAGATCGTCATCGATAAAGTGAAAACAGAACCAAACTATAGTCCAAGACGTAACCCAAAAATGCCGCTGAGTAGCTTAAAATGAATCATAAAGATTTGCCGGTAACCTATGTAAGGATTAAGTGATAATTCACGAAGAGAACTGATTTCGGAGGTGTATGTATAATAAAACGATGTAGAAATAATGCCAAGAGATTTTAAATAGCTATATACTGCTCAGAAACTTCCAAAATGGTCCATGGACGAAGGTATACTTCCTAGGGGTACAAGTACATTTTTACATCCTTCGATGCTTTGGGGCCACGAAAAAGCATACAAGTAGTAAGAGAGGACACATGGTACACATTGTTGTATAAAGTGTATTAATCTAATCTATAGAATAATTTTAATCGCCCCCATTTATGTCGTCGAATCGCAAATAAGGTGGCATCGATAATAATGAAAACACAATGTTTTTTACATTTATTTATTTTTCACTAAATTAAAAATACATTTCATCTTTAAATTATTATATATGTATAATACAAATTCCAATTCAGCAATCTATAGTTCTTCTTTAATGGTGTTGTTCAATATGACGTATGAGAAAGCCGTGTTCGAAACCATTACAACGTAACACGGTGTACCCTCGTTGTTGGCGGTTGGTGGATCTATATTTTTATTAAAGTCGACATGGAGTACAACGTTACTCTTCCCGTTGATCCATGGTTGGCGTGTTAGATCTATAACATAAACAGGCCTAACAATTTTGAATTCATCGGAGTTTGCGTAAACGAAAGGTACTTCATAATTTGTTCTATAAAATATACGTTTGAAATCCATCAACATATCGTAAGCTATTGCAAAATTGCCTTTATCCCAATCCAAATCGAGTGGTTCTTCAGGATACCTCTTCCCATCAATTTCAAACCAGATGTTTTTCACATCTGCGTGATCGAAGATAGAAGGATCTTTTTCTTGATTTCCAGATCTAACGGTTTGGAATGTGACCATCCCAAATAGAGGACTGTTTATATTACGATAAATGTTCGTTATATTAAAATTCAAAGTTCTCCCTAAAATGTTTTTCTGACAAATGCACTGCCAAGTTTTAAATCTGAGCACATACTCGTTTTTGGAACTGAGTGTTTGAAGTTCATTTATCAATTGAATTTTAGCAGTGTCTTCATAATCAATAATGGGAACTCTAATATAGAAATCGCTTATGATTATTTTACCTGCAACCGGTAGAGTTGTATCATCAAATGTACCGTCATCCTTCTTGTTTTTCCATCTGAACAAAGCATCGTCGTTAGTGTTACGTATGAAGGTAATTTCAAATCATCCTTTGTAAATTGGTAGTGCAACATCTTTAAAGAATCCCAGCCCTAAATTTGACAAGTTTCCAACAGTATTGAATGATCCACCTCCCCGGAATGTTGATTGAAAACCTGAATTCATAGTTGGGCCGTCAAAACCTAAGGAGTAACTCACTGTTCCTTTAACAGTGCTACACATACCAGGATATTCAACTTCTTGAAGAAGTTTGTTATGCTTTCGAACTTCGATGTGTGTGAATAAATGTGGAACGAAGTTATCAATTAATTTTATATTTGCCTTGGCGGCATAATCTTGACCGTTATCGTTTCGTACGAATTGTCCCGAAATGTAGTATTGAAAGTTTTTAGTCGCGAAGTTGTCATTGTAGTCTATACGAAAGGTGGTTTTTTTGTTGACACTGTTCAAATTCAATTTTGAATCTGGCAAAACATTACGGTATTCTGCGCGTATGATATTATCTCTGTATTTATTGAATGTCTCCATCGAATAATTATACAAAAATATAATTGCTCTCTTATTATGGTAGAATTTCATATTCTTCCTGGTGCAGAGGCTACATCTATATCTCTTAAAATATTCTCGTATTCTTCTTTATTCGATAATCGCTTGAGTACTTGTAAACACAAATGGCCGCATACTGGAGGATCACCTATATTTTGAATTCTGTCGCTATTGTAGAATAAATTACTTTTTCCGAGATATGTCACTAACTCAGCAGGAGGATTTGAGTCACCGTACGAATCGAAATAATATTTGAGATTTCCTTTCTTGAACCAAGCCGTCCAATGGCTACCTTTCTGATCAGAGTTCTGTAGATTGATAATACCACATTCATTTTCATTTGGAGTTGTTGGTAATACATCTTTCATGAAAACACCACGAAAATTTGGAATGCTCTGTTTATCGACTATATTCAAAATATCAAAATTAGTCAAAGGATTTACTATTTTTAAATTTTTCTTCGTTTCTTCTGTTTAAGGCCTTTACCCTCTAATGCTTGATGATGCCTTTTCAACTCGGCAAGTTCTCTATCTCTACTCTTCTTATTCAGTACAGTGTTTGCAATTGCTGAAGCACCACCTGTTAACGCTCCTAAAGCGCCGAGGCCTGCAAATAACAATGGTAGAAAGCCACCTTCTTTAATATTTTTAATATTGTTGAATGTCAAAGTTAAGCGTAGACCTTTCTTTGCCTTTAAGGCTTTTTCTACTCTGCCGATATCATCGGGACATAACACAATTTCGTGTGAACCGTTTCTGAGATTTTCATATGCCAGTTGTAAAACAACATTACATTTATTTTTGTAAGCCGCTGCAACTTTTTGCAATTGATTTGTAGTCAAGTTTAGTTTATATTTATGCATTCTTTTCACGGGGTCAGAACTCATGTTTTAAAACTTGATTTCTATCTTATAATATATTAAAATTTCAAATTGATACCCATTCCAAGATGTCGCTTCAAATTCATAGCATTCGCAGTAGCCCAAGCAGCTGCCTTTTCTCCCAAATTGGCATCGTGAGCCATTACTCTAGCCCATGCTTTCTTTTCTAAAATTGCATATGCTTGGTGCCTATCCCTCGTATCTTTACGATGTTTGTAAAATGTGTCGTGCTCTAAAGCTGCTTCGTCCAATTTGTTTATTGGTTTATCGCCTCGGGCTAAGCGTTCATCTAACTTGGTCCCAAGTCCTAAAAAATTATATCCGGGAACGTGTAATTCGAAGGGTAATTTGTTCAAGAGGTCATTGAATAATCCAGAACCAGAAACTATGGTTTTTGGTAAACGTGATACGAACGATATCAAATATTCAATGCCTTTTGGAGTATCAATAAGCTTTTCCAATTCTGCTGTGAAACAACGAACAGCCCCTGCTTTTTCATTATAGAAATTGTTATTACCTGCTTGTTCTTGCGCAGCAATGTAATATAATCTGTTCAACAATTCATTCAAGTTCCTAATATATTTATATTCTATTTCATTGTCAGAATATTTTTTCAGTTCTGATCCATCTACTGCGTCTTGAAAATCTTCTGACGCCCCTCTGTCTTTCCTGAACATTTTATCCCACAAAGGTTTTATTATAATTTTGTATTTACTGCCCTTACTAGATTTAACTTTCTTTGTAGTTTTATCGTTCCTATGATAAATCGACTCTGTGTCTATTAACGTTTTTGCATAATTATGAAAGTCTGATCTTGAATATAGATTTTTGTCGGGTGCATTAGCGTACGTTAACAATCTCCATAAGCCTATAGTTCCTTCGTATTTTCTATCCCCGATCAAAATATTATTTTTATCTATAGCAATTTCGGCCTTTCCCAGTTTGTAACTTTTATTTTGTTCATCATACCATATGCCGAACGTTTTATCTTGTGCTCGAGGTAAATATTCCTTGGCAATGACACCGATATGAATCGTAGGAGGAATCGACTTTAACATTCTTTCACCAACAGGCGTTAGACCTTCAGGATTATTAGGGAGAATTGCTAATAGATTTTTAATTCCCTCATCGGTTTTATGAACACCATGAGTAACTTTGTCTACGGCTGATTCAACTTTTTCTAATGCTGAAGTTATAGGCTTATACATTTTCTCTCTGGCCTCCTCACTTTCAACTTCTGCCACTCTTTTTTCTCTAAATATGTTCCGATTCCTCGTTTCAATGTCAGCAAGATGTGCTGCTGCCTCAACAGTAATATGTGGCTTATAATGTTCTACCGATATTTTTTCATCCTCAGATTCTAAATTATTCAATTTTTCTTTACTTTTAATTTGAAGATTCGGTATTTGAGAGTTCCTTGCTTTTCCCAATTTTTTTGTAAGATTGGTTTTAATTCGCTTTAATTCATTTGCATCAATATTCATGCTATCCATTGTTTTTATGTTTCGCTCTTATCATATGTAGGTTCCTTACAAAGCCACGATCTGATTAGTCTCCAACTTGTGGATATCGTTAGCAATTTGCCTCAAATGTAAATAGACTGTAAAATCTGTGAAACCCATTAATTTATTTTAAGAGTTATCTAACATGGTAATTCTTATGTCTTGAATACTTTTAATATTCTTCTGCAATGGTACGTACAATATTTCTGGAGGTTTCTCAAATTCACCAGACATATCATTTAAAAACATATAACAATTCTTCTTCACTGTGGATATGTTGGTTCGACTCATGAGAAGTTGTGCTGGGTTCGATAATATTGCAATGCAATTCTGCAACAGCAGTATTTTTTCTGTTTTGATATTGATTGACAGGATAATCTCCAACAATTTCAGTTTTACCAACTGTTATTATATCATTGCGTGAAGGCAAGTCTTCTAAAAATTCTTCCCGAAATTTGAACCCCAAATATTTACACAATGTTTTATCCATAAAAAAGTTTATGTCACTGATAATTATAATTTTACCACCCATCCCTATATTTAAATAGAATATATATTCCAATTTTGCAACATATTCAGCGATTTTCTGATTCAATTCGTTGATTGAATAGATACCACTTTTTAATTCTAGCTTATTCATTTTTTTCTCAAAACTGATTGTGCAGTCCATTTTAATATCGATAGAATTACCAGTACTGTTATCCGAATACGAATAGGCTAAAGAAAATAAACCTACTTCATAAGTTTTATCTTCATTTAAACGTATCGGGTTTTCTAATCGTATTTTACCAATACTTTGATTTCCGTTTATTTTTATCAACGGCATCTCTTATATAAGAATGAAAATATGTATAAAATTACACCAATACCTGTGTATGAAAAAGATGCAAAATCGAATATCAGGTTTCCGATACCATTAAGATGTCTCATTGTCGGTTCTAGTGGCTGTGGCAAAACAACTTTAGTTTGGAATATAATTACAAAACGATGGATTCCTTATCAAAATATTTATATATTCAGTAAATCTTTAGAACAGCCTACATATAAAATATTGCAAAGAATGTTTGAAGATATTTCAATTGAGCTTGGACAACAAATCGCATTCTTTTATGATATTTGTGAAAGTGTTATATCAGTTGATGATTGTAATTCTAATAGTTTAGTAGTTTTTGATGAATGTATTCTCGAAAATCAAAAAAAGATAAAAGAATATTTTGTAAGAGGTAGGCACAAAAATACATCATGCCTATATTTAACACAATGCTATACTCTTGTAGATATCAAAGTTGTTAGGAATAATCTAAATTTTATTTGCGTTTTCAAACAAAATAATCATTACATTAAAAAAATGTATGAAGATATTATCGGTTAACTTACATATGTTAAGTTTTATTCAATGTGTCGCAATTGTTGGAAAAAAGATTATGGATTTCTTTCAATAGATTTGACCAAAAAATCAAATAATGATAAATATAAAGAGAAAATTGATGAAATTATATTATAATACGAACGTATTTTAGTTAACGGAAACAGAACGTACGATGGTCGTACGTTGAGTTCAACGCAACGCGAACACAATCTACGTTAACGTGAACATGAATTGAACGTTCCCCTGAAGACGGCATGAAAGTACGATGAACATACTGTACGTTAGATTCAACGAAACGCGAACACAATCTACGTTAACGTGAACATAACTTGAACGTAACCCTGAAGACGTAGTAGCTAGAGAGGTCACAGATCGAAACGCACGTATTCTCGTTAAGCAGCGTAAACAAGGTCGTTGAGAGGGCGTTGTCGCGCGAGCTGTAGGTGAGAGTAGGTAGGGAGTCACTTGGGGCAGACAGCCTTATCAGATGTCGGTCACTGCACTATCGTCTACGTTACGATGAGATCTCTTTACAGACACTATCAATACGATATACACACAGGTGTCAACGCTGGCGCTTACACCGGTGTCCACGCTGGCGCTTACACCGGTGTCCACGCTGGCGCTTAGGGTAAGGACAGGTTGCCTGCTCGCTGGTTATCGGCGCCGAAATTCGGCGCCGGTGTAGGCAGGTTAGCGCCCAGAAAGGAAGCGGAACCTGCTACTGTTTTCGCAATTTTATTTTAGTACCTAGTTGAAAGTGGTGCAAAAATGTCTTCTTCATCCGACGAAGAAATTTTATTAAATAATCCGTTTTTAAGATTGAGAAGACCGAAAATAGGTATTCATCCTATTAATCAGAAGAGAACACAATTTGGAGAATATCACAAGTTATTTAAAGAATTAAAAGGATATCCAGATCGCTTTTTTCGCTATATGCGAATGAATCTAGATACGTTTACCTACCTATTGAATAAGACTGAACATAGGCTAATAAAAACATGGTGCAACTGGCATAAGCAACCTATTTTACCTGAAGAGAGACTTGTAATAACTATAAGGTAAGAGTAATCAAAATCTGCTTAAAAACACAATACAATTTTCGGAATGTCTTTATTTCTTTCTTAAAATATTTTAAGTATTTATAAAAGGTCAGTGTAAGTAGTATTAACATCAATATGTGAATTGATGGAATTTTCAGTATTATAACTTTGTGCAGGACAGTCAGAGATTGAGGATGTGTATGAGAAAACGGAAGAAGGAGCAGGTGAAATCTGGGGCAGTGAAGCTACTTGAGGATACGCAAAAGAACTAACAATATCCTGCATGCGATTTCGGAATTGTAGTTTCAAATTGGGCGGAATTTTATGCACATGGGGAAGCAAGCTTTTGAAAAACAGCATGTCTTCATCATCGTTTTGTGATTTTTCTTTTTTCGCCTTCAATAATTCCAATTTTTGCTTCTCAATATTTACCATCGCAGCATTAAAAGACTCGGTTGATGATCGCTTTCGTTTTGGAGTTGCGGTCGAAGTTGAAGGCAGTACAACGTCAGTGTCGTTTGAATTTTTGGCATTTATTTCAGGTTCATTTTCGCTTCCCAACTGATTCTCATTTTCTTCTGTTATTATTTCAAATGCGCTATTTTCACCCATTGAGAAATCATTTTGAAAGGCTGCGTTTTGACTTGGTTGTACATCTGAACAATTGCCTTTTGAGGTCCTGGGTTTTACAGTATCTTTTAGGAATAACAGCTGATGAAAATATAGCCACTTTGACTCGCAAATAGAGTCCGCAGGATCGCCTGATCGAGGAGGTTTTATTTTACCAAGTTCAACGGCAAATTGGTCCCTGATATATTTCCATTTTCTTTTTAGCGAAGGAACTAAAAAATACATTGTAATTATAGGATATGCTTGAGGTTTGGGAGAGCGATTTATTAAAAAAAAACGTGTGTGTGTATTTATGTACCCACGTATAAAGTTATACTTCTTTGGAGTAACAAAACAAAATAAATCTTAAAATTTTATCCCGTATGTTTGTGACTACCTATAACTTCAGCGTTTGTCGTACCCATTTTCTTTTCAAACTCGCAAAAAATCTTATGCCGAGTTGATATTTATTTACTTTTTGCTTATGTGTGTATTAAAAATGACTTTTCACTGTGTTATCTATAATTAATGTAATAGCAGTTAGAAGCAAAGAAGGGAACAATGTTATTCATCAGGTAGGATTTTTTGTTTTTTATGTTTACAGGAGTTATAGAATTACGGTATAAAAAATATTTGAATGACAACTCACTCTCATCATTTTTTCCAAATGCGCCAAACGAAGTATAACTTCAATAATAACAATTAGTTTAAGTTAGAATCTATCAGACGTTATTTAGTTAGTTATTTTTTTTTGAGTTTATTGGTTTACTGATATAGGTATCTTTTATTTCAGATATTTGGCAACTGGATGCTCATTTAAAAGCCTTTCATTTTCATTTCGTCTAGGAGCTTCAACGGTGGGAGAAATTATAAGAGAGACGGTGGAAATTATTTGGCAAGAACTACAGCCAGAATATATGCCTCAACCAACAACAAACCAGTTTAAAGCTATATCTGAAGATTTTTATAAAATATGGAATTTTCCAAACGTCATTGGAACAATTGATGGAAAGCATGTGCGAATATTATGTCCTAAAAATTCTGGATCGATGTTTTTTAATTATAAGAAATATTTTTCGGTAGTTCTTCAAGGAGTAGTGGATGCAAACTATCAATTTATAGCTATAGATGTTGGAGGTTACGGGAAACAAAGTGATGGAGGTACTTTCCAAGCCTCTGACTTTTATAAACGGCTGATAAGAAATGAAATACATTTACCCGAACCTGCGTTTTTACCAGGCACGAATGTGAAAGCCCCTTATGTGTTTTTGGCGGACGAAGCATATCCACTCCTTGATTTTTTAATGAAGCCCTACAGGGGACAGAATATTCCATTGGACCAAGACTGTTTCAACAATCGGTTAAGTAGAGCAAGGAAATCGGTCGAATGTGCCTTTGGAATACTATATGCAAAATGGCGCCTGATTTCCAAAGCTATTGAAACTGATGTTAATACCGCAGATAAAATTATAAGATGTGTCTGTATTTTACATAACCTCGTTTTAAAAAGAGAAGGATTCGAACGTCATCTTACTGACGTTGACATGATTAGAAATAATCATCATGGCCTTGTTGGAAGACCACTAACATCAGCTGTGGTCATAAGAGATCTCTTCAAAACATTTATTATAAATAATCCTTTGGTGTTTATTTGATTATATTATATTAAATGAAATTATAAATTAATATTAATACAAATAAAAACTGAAAAACTTACCATCTTGAATGTTCACTTCCTCGGCAATCTTTTTCCAACACTTCTCAACAACATTTCTGTTACTATGATTTTTTTCACGTTTGTCCCATACAGGGATTTGTTTAAAAACTGCAGAAATTAATGCTTCTGCATCCATTGCCTGCTCGCTTATAATTAAATATTCATTCCGGTAAAATGCAAGCAGCTTGCTACACGCGCCGACAAGCTCCAGCCTGTTTTGTCTCTGTACGTCCCCGTTTAATAAGCATACTCATTTTAGGCGCCGATAACCAGCGAGCAGGCAACCTGCTTTCTTTCTGTCCTTACCCTTACACCGGTGTAAGCCCCAGCGTGGACACCGGTGTCTTTGCAGGCACTGGACATCTTTATACCTCTAGATGCACCCGCGAAACAAGCGATTGTGAGGATATTTACCATTTTCGCGGGTGCACTATAGGGTAATTGTACCCCATGATGTACCCTCGAAACAATGACACCAACGTGCTCTGAATCGAGCCGACTTTGTCATTGTTTCGGGGGTGCATTGACACGTTCGTTCGTTAATTAAACATCGCCAACAAAATGAATATTGTTAGTGGCTAACAATTTGTCGGTGTTACCTTATTTCCATTCCGTATGTCAAAAACTTTTCATTGCAAGCGGATGATGACACTGAAAAAATACTTTCTGTCGCTGCCGGGATCTGAACGGAGAACTGACGCGTGACAACCCAATGCCCGTAACTTTGAGCCACGGGAACCTCTCACTCTACTTGCTTAGAAGCCGCTATTAGAATAATATATTAATATAGGTATACAAGAATGAATCACATTTTCCAAATTTATTGGGATTGAACTTGTTATAATAACACGCTAATAATAAGACGTTCACAAGATGCATGATTTGATTTATTGTACGAAATGTAGAATGAAAACACCAAACATTGCGTTTAACATTGTGAATGCAGAAAGAAATAAACGACGAATATCATGCAATTGTAAAATTTGTGGGCGTAAAAAGAGCCAATTTATAGGTGGTGGAGTCAAGGAAATTGAAGCAAAAGAATTACATCGACCGGTTATAAGAAAATTTTGTAAGCGCCGTATAGTAACTTTAGGTATACATGACTTGTGGGCTGCAGATTTGATAGTTATGACTCGATATGAAAAGCCATCGGCTTTAAATATATATTTAACGTAATTGATACATTTTCTAAATTTGCTTGGAGTAGAGCTCTGAGATCGAAAAATGGATATGAGGTTGCTACTGCCTTTAAAGATATTCTAAACGAGTGTAAAAAAGTGCATCATTCTCCACCCAATTTGCTACATTGTGATAAAGGTGTAGAATTCAGGAATAAGGATTTCAAAAAAATTCTGAATTTATTCAATATAAAAATGTATCATACCGAAAATGAAGAAAAATCTTCTATTGTAGAAAGATTCAATAGAACTATGAATAACAAGATGAAAATTCAGTTTGAGATGTACAAAAATTTCAGATGGGTTGATATGTTAAAAACTGTATTGAAGGAATACAATTATTTGAATGTCCATAGGACTATTAAAATGACACCTGCCCAAGTGAATAAATCTAACGAACAGCATCTTTTAGATACAGTTTATGTGTACGTAGTTGGGAATGATGAGCCTAGATTCGCTGTGGGTGATCGTGTCAGAATAACTCGTAAAAAAGAAGAATTTCAAAACAAATATCAAAGTACGTGGAGGCGAGAAATTTTTGTGATCGATAAAATTGCATATACTAATCCAATCACATACAACATTAAAGATTTAGATGGAAATCAAAGTGGCAGTTTTTACGAAAAGGAATTACAGAAAACTGTAATGTAGTGTTCAAAAACCCCAAGGTAATGAGTCAATTATACCATCTCGCTCAATAATTCTCCGTTTGTCATAGTCCATTTTGAAGGCTTTCCTAACATTATCTTTTGTAACTAGATTCTTCGTTTTAGTATCTCTTGTAATCATTTTATAATTTAATTCAATTTTGTCTAGTTGTTTGTGTACTATGTTTTCCAATCCTGTTCTACGTACATTTCTCTATATTTGTAAGTTACTTGAATAATATTCTCATTTACAAATATGCAATTGGAAATTTCTAATTTGTCATTTAAAAGAAGTGTGTACCATCTCACATCAGTTACGTATTCTGTTTGTGTCATGTTCTGTCTTTGTCCGAACTTTCCCCACAGGGAATTGAGGCATATTTTGGTTACTGCTCTTTTGCCTGGATTGGGTAAAATTTTATCTAGTTCCAAATCAATATCCATTCGTTCTTTGATAACTTTGACATATTCTTCTTTCGAATTGTAATCATGTGGGCTTGCTCCAAGTTTTATTTTCATAAAATCGCGAACGTAACCTTTGAACAAATCATTTGATTTTTCTGCAAAATTCCATACTTCATATATATCGACAATTTTGTAACCTTTTTCAATCGCCTTGTTAACTTCATCGGTAGTCCAAGTCCCTACAAAAGCTCTTTCCTTTTCCGTGTGGTAGCATTCGCTCGATTTAATCGCAAAACATTTTTTACATAATATGAATGTTAATTTTCCTTCTCTAACTGGTAAAACAGGATGATACAAATTCTTTGGAGCTTATACTTTACAACTGATCAATCCATACCATGATGAATCGAATGAAGATGGTTTAATAATTTTTGTTGTGAAACCCACAGGATAAAAGTCATAATATTGAACTGTTGGGTAAAGACTGCATACATCAATATATCTCATCTTTTTATTTTCAATTCTCAATTTGGCAGCGTTAGTTCTTTCTCCGTAGAATGCATCTCTCGGATTAAGAGGCTGAACGATATCATGGGATGTTTTACTCATTGATCTATATTCTATCGATCTAATCCATTCACAATGCCAAATTTCGATAAGGTTATATATACCCAGCATCTCTAATCTGTTTACTTCTTAGCACTGTTTTTTCGTACAAGTCGTCCATTGTTTCATGATTCATATTGTTGATCGTAGATGGAGAAAAACATTTTTCACAACCATGCCAGAAACAACCCATGTATTGATAGACAGTTTTTTCAATTTTGTTGTACCCATCGACTTTAAATCCACAAATTGTAGCTTCTCCTTCGTTAAGTGCATGTTGGACATTTTCAAAAGTATTCAACCACATTATAATAATAAAAGATCGGTGTACTTGGTCTAAGGCATTTATTTAGATGTTGTTAGTATCATCGTTCCAATTCAACTACTCTTTACATATATTCATACATTTACCTAATGTTCGATCGGTGCAGCGTCAGCTGGTCAATGTCCGTTGACCATCAGGTCGACGATCGATGCATATGCTTAGTCAATGATAGTTGCTTAATTGTAACCTTTATTTAGTTCATATAGTTCATAGGACCTGTTGGCACAACAAGTGTCTAAATACCATCTATGACTTAAATAAGAGTTCCTAACTAATAACAGCCTCATTACACCTCCGGGGGTGCAAGGAAAAAAAAATATTTTTTTTTTGTACTTCTAAAACTATGGTTAATTGCTTAATTGCTATCACTTCCACTGGTTTTTGTCAGATATTTCTTCACTCTGTTTTTATGCACTATTAATTCTTTATTTTTATTTCTTATAACTAAATTTGGAGATTCATCTCTTAGCACTTGATAAGGTCCTTTAAATATCTCGTCCATTTTATTGGTGCTTTCATTTTTAACTAAAACTAACTCTCCTATTTTAAAACTTACATTTCTATTACAATTTTGTTTCGATTGATCAAACAAGTTTTTCCTGATCTAATTGTTTTCTACGGGCTCTTGTTATTACATTTAATACTGCGGTTGTATGATTTTGTGCTTTTTTGAGTTCATCAGATGTAATTGTAATTCTTGACAAAGCATCAGCGGTTACATTTGTTTTCCCTTTAATATATTCTATCTTAAAATCATATTCTTCTAATATCAATCTAAATTTTGTTAATCGGCTAGATGGATCAGTCATGTTAAACAAAGATACTAAGGGACGATGATCTGTTTGAATTATAAATTTATTTCCATACAAATAAGGTCGAAAATGTTTTACTGCCCAAACTATACCCAATAATTCTTTTTCTATTGTACAATACCGTGATTCAGCTGGATTTAATGCTCGACTTGCATACGCTACCGGTTTATCGTTTTTATTAAAAAGGGCCGCCCCTAAAGCTGTACCCGACGCGTCAGTTTTCAAAATGAAAGTGTTTGATTCTGATAAATCTGGATAATCTAAAACTGGGGGGTTAATTAATTTTTGCTTCCATGTCTCAAATGCTTTTTGACATTCTTCTGTCCAGACGAAAGGCGTGTTCTTTCTTGATAATCTATTTAACGGATTTGTGATTTGAGCAAAATTTTGAATAAATGATCTATAATAATTCGCAAAAGCTACAAATCGTTTGGTCGAGTTTGCATCAGATGGAACAGGGTATTGTTTAATTGTTTTGACTTTTTCTGGGTCAGGAGAAATACCTCCCGCTGAAATTAAATGACCTAGATATAGAATTTCTTTTTTCAAAAATTCACATTTTCTTGGGTTTAGTTTGAGATTCACTTTTCTTAGTCTTGACATTACTTTTATCAAATTTATGTTATGTTTTTCAAGACAATTTCCAAAAACTATTAAATCGTCTAAATAAATAAAACAACTTTCATAATTGAGACCAGACATTGCAATTGTCATGGCTCTCGAAAAAACACTCGGGGCTATTTTGATTCCCATTGGCAACCTTGTCATTTGATATTGCCCTTTATTAGTTGTAAATGCTGTATATTGACGACTATTTTTATCTAATTCGATTTGATAATAACCTTGAGAAAGATCTAAATGCGAGAAATACATCGCTCCCGATAAGGAATCTAATATTTCGTTGATATTTGGAAGTGGAAATTTATCATCCTTAAACTTTTTATTTAGTAATCTAAAATCAGTGACCATACGCCATAGCTTTTCTTCGTTTCCATTAGATTTTTTCGGTACTATTAATAAAGGTGCTGACCAAGCTGACCTTGTAGGTTCAATTATTCCATCGTCTAGCATCTTATTTATTTCTTTATCTATTTGTGATTTTTGAGCATATGGTAATCTATAGGGTTTACAATAAGTGGGTGTCACTTTATCTTCAAGTTGTAATTTATGTTTATAAATGTTTGTCGTAGTTAAAGGATCATTCTCTAACTGAAAGACATCAGCATATTTTGCACAAATTCGTTGAATAGCATATTTTTCTTCCTTGTTCAAATGAGATAAATCAACTTTACTCAATATGTTGTCTATTCGTTCTACTGTTTTGATATAATTTTTTGAAAACGAAATGATTTCATAATTTTCAGCATCTAATAATTTCGGGACATAATTTTTTATTTCTATCTCTTCATCAGTTGTATTCAAAAATTGAATGGGGATTTCTCCTTCACTGGATCTGCGCGCGATTGATCCGGCTACGAATATTCCTTCTCCAATTTCTTCATTACAAACTATTGAACTATTGACCTTGTTTGTTTTGAATTGTTCTATAATTTCGCAACGTGCTGGAATTATAATTGAATTTTTATGCTTTGAATGCATTTGCAAATTTATTTTATAATTGTTTTGATTCAAACTGTACAATGATAATTTAGAACTTCCATAATTTATTGATGCTTTATAATGTTGAAAGAAATCTGATCCTAAGATTCCATCAATGTTTTCATCAAATGATTTCATTATTATGAACTTTTGGTTTATTGAACCTTGATTTGAGTGTAACGTGATAAATGCTGATCCCTCAGATTCGATAATTCCTGAAATACCTGAGATTTTAATTTTGTCAATATTATTAATATTTTGTAAGCCTTCAACTAAACTTTCCTTAAAAAATATACTAATGGATGCTCCTGTATCAACTAATAGGTCAACATCTGTATTGCCGTACCTTAACCTAACAAAATTTAGGCCATTAACACTTAAAATAATTTCCCTAATTTCGCTGGTCACGATAAAATTCGTCACCGTTTTCCGCGTATTGTTGTTCACCCGCAACATACACTCTGCGGCTTCCGTTTCCCGTTCCACGACTGAGTCTGTTTCCCCTGTTATTATTTTGATAAGTATTGTTAGTTATGAAATTTCTATTTCTATTAAAATTTGTTTGAGGTTTTCCCCTATGTATGTTATTTTGGTGACCCCTATTTGAATTAAATCTACCTCCAGAATTATTATTGAAATATCTACTCTTAACATTACTTTGCGCTCTGTCAGCATACATGACTACATGATTTGATCTCTGATTAGACAGAATCAGGGCGTTTTCTTCATTAGCCGAACTAATCGCATCCGTTATCGTTTGTAAATTCTTGCTTTTCATGGTCACCCTCAACTCTGGGTCACGAATTCCGTTTGCAAAAACATTTATTGCTGTCTTTTCGTTTGCTTCCATGAATATTTCCAATTTGGCTGCGTCACCTTCTGCTTGGGCAATTGTTAACTCAGACATTAATGTACAAATTTTTTCGCCAAAGTCGTTCAAAGAGAGATTGCCTTGCTTCATCGCGAAAAGTTTTGTAGAGATAACATTCGCACTTTGTTTTGTTAAAAATTTACTTTCCAAATGACTGATCAGTTCTGCCAATGTGTTATAATTTCTTTTCATTCGGGCGCTGTCCCTGGTTGACAAACAACTGTTCAAAACATAATTAACTATATGTCTCTTACCGGCTTGGTTAAGACTGGGCTCGTATAAATTTATACCCCTAATTAAACTTTTAACTGATTCCTGATTCGTGGTTTTTGGAAGCACAGTAGCTGCTATTTTGAAGTCAAAATCTGCCATATTATCTAATTTTTACATAAGATATTCCGATAGTTTCTTTCCTAATTCTTAATATTTCTTTACACTCACTTATTATTGAATTTATATCATGAAATATATTGATTATCAACCTTTCTGTATCTTTTTTGATACCATGAACTATTACATCTTTTTCATATTGAGTGTACAACTCGTTACATTTATTTTCAATTGAATTAACATCTATAAACTTACGTTCTACTACTCCAATGTCATTCCTTTTCTCTTGATTGTCTTTTAGTAGGTTTGTTTTTATGTTTTTGATTTTTATGCACGCGACACTTAACTCATCACTCAACTTTTTGAACATCACTTGAATCACTGCATTGTTTTGGTGGTTGTTGAACGCTGCTGTGGCTGACGAGGTGGATCCGTCGCTGATGGGTTTAGGTAATGTCGTCATCTCGTTATTTCATTTTGATCATTGTCCAGTAATGATCTCGACTTCCGCAACTCCTGCATCTCAATTTCTCGATTAACCGATGCACGCCATTTTTGTTGCCATTTGTTATAGATGTAGAACACGATTACCAACAAAATTATAGCCAAAATTGACACCGTCATCCATTCGTTTCTTGAAAATGAAGATGTGTTTTCCTGATTGGCGTTGTTTGATCCAGTTCCTGCTGCAAGAATCTCGATGTTCTCTCGATTATTATACCTCGAACCGCACATTATGATTCCAATTTTGGAGTTTCCGATTTTTGACAATTTCACTATTTTCCGTTCGCAGTTGGCATTTTTAAAAGTGCCTCTGGTAGGATCGCCATATAATAATAAAAGATCGGTGTACTTGGTCTAAGGCATTTATTTAGATGTTGTTAGTATCATCGTTCCAATTCAACTACTCTTTACATATATTCATACATTTACCTAATGTTCGATCGGTGCAGCGTCAGCTGGTCAATGTCCGTTGACCATCAGGTCGACGATCGATGCATATGCTTAGTCAATGATAGTTGCTTAATTGTAACCTTTATTTAGTTCATATAGTTCATAGGACCTGTTGGCACAACAAGTGTCTAAATACCATCTATGACTTAAATAAGAGTTCCTAACTAATAACAGCCTCATTACAACATGATTGATTCCTTGCTGTACATTTCTTTTTTAACATTTTTGATTATAGCCAATTCATTGTTTGGTAAGTATTTTGAACGATAGATTGACATACACACACCTGCGATCGTCAAGTATTGAAAAGGGTCAATGTTTGCAATTTCTAGAAATTGTTTTCTAAGTTCTAAGCATCCTTGTCTCAATATATCAACATCTGATTCGCAGTACTCAAGAATTTCTTTCCTAAAATCGAATATGTAATTCTCATTTACTTTTTCGGAATGTCACTTCAAGAATTGTTCCCTCTGTTGTGGTTGCATGGAATTTGCACCGTAATATTTCACTGCAGGGATAGCACCGATATAGTTTTGGTTTTGTGGTGTATTGAAATAATGAGGGAAATATCCGTTTTTGAGTTCCTTCAATCCAAAAGTTTTTGGGAAAGTCGACAACGGTGATTGAACAAAATTCGAACTATCTATAATTTTCAACGATATTTGTGGAATTTCTAAAAGCATCAATTTTGAACCTGTATAGATTGTAAATGGTTTGATCGTATTACTCATGCAATATTTCAGTATAAAATACGAGTCGTAGCCCTTAGCGAAATGTGCGATTGCCGTATAATTTTTATGTTCTTTGGAGATCAACCAGCTACAGAATTGTTCGTTTGTTTGGAAAGAATATTTGTTGCTTTCAAAGTCATGTGCTACCACGAGATTAGCTATATGAATTCCAGTGTCTTGTTGAGCTTCGTAATCAAACCATATGTATTTAGTAACAAATATGTCCACAGGATTTTTGTTGTTTATTGGATTTACCATTACAAATACAGTCTTCTTCACAGAAGCCGCCTTTGGCTTTCTTTCTCATCATGTAACATTTATGAGTGTCCGATTTAACAAATTCCTTGCAGTTAATGGATTTTCGGAAACCACACATTAGCTCCGAATCTCGTTTACACAATCTATTACATTTAGTGCATTTATATATATAACCGCAAATCTCTCCATGGTTACTTAAACATTTCTCGTTGAAACAAAACCTCTTGCAATCAGCACATACAATTTTGGATTTGCTTGCTTCATTATGCTCCAGCTGTTTACATAAAGTGCATATTTTTCTTTGACTTGTACATTTATGTTTATTTTTTTGTTCGAAAGGTTTATCGCATTTTTCACAATAATATGATCGTCCTAGAAATGCTGACATACTACTGATAACATCAAAATGGTTCTGATTTTTATAAAGGTATACTTTGATTTCTTTCTCTTCTCCTGAATATATAATACTGTTTAGATTCTCGGCACATACAATTTTAATCTGAATGTTCAAAAATTCCTCCGATTTTTTAAAATCTTCCAATGTAAATCCTTCTTCGTTATAATCGTCAAAACATTCACATAATTGTACTGCTAAATCTTTTTGTATCTTTCTACCTATACGTATATGTTTTATTTCGTTCTGCGTTAGGTCACTACCTAGTATTTTATTCGTTTTTATGATAATGCTACTATGAGTGCTCGAGGTCCACAAAGATTATCCTCATTTCTGATTTCCGTTATACATCTTTTAGTTTTTCTGTCATTTCTCAAGTTTATTATTTTTCTTCCTTTACCACCTCTTGGAATATTAAATATCTGTACTTGGAATACTGTTTGAAGAATATCTACATTTTGATCAGAAGTTAATATTTCGGCAATTCTTTTCAATAATTTAGAAGCATCTATGTTAGTCGAAGTTGCTGTCGATATCGGATTATTGAAACCTGGATTTGTTGCTATTATTCTGATTCTATCGCCCTTTTGGAAACCAGTTTTTTTTTTAAATTGAATAATACAGCATTTAATAACTTTTGTTAACTGGTTTTCTAGTTTGGTGAAATCAAAATCTTGCATGAAATTTTTATAAGGTAGAACAACTTTAAACTGTGATAATGTACTATTGAACTTTTTAATGTGAACAGGCTTTCCTAATTCTGCAACACTGAAAGGAGGTTTACGATCTCTAGTATTATTAGCGAAAATAGAATCTTCAAATGGAAATAGTTCAACTAATTTTAATGGTGGCTGCACTTCTTGTTTGATTTTGGTAATATGTTTCTTCGATTTAATATGACACACCCAATTTCGATATTTCAGTTGTTGTTTACATGTTTCACAATATTTATTCCCGTGCACATATAATGGTGAGCTGCTTTCTTTCACAGGTTCATTTGTTTCAACAACCTTTCCAGACTGCACTTCTTGCTTAATTTTGTTGATATGTTTCTTCGATTTGATATGGCGCGCCCAATTTCGATATTTCAGTTGTTGTTTACATGTTTCTCAATATTTATTTCCGTGCACATCTAATGGCGAGCTGCTTTCTTTCACAGGTTCATTTGTTTCAACAACCTTTTCAGAATCCACTTTACGATAAGGAAGATCGAAATGCACCGTCCCCGAATTCACAAATTTTTTTGATTCATTGGAATAGTCAAAAATAGGTTTGTCAGTAGAGAATGGAGGCGGTCCTAAAATTCTTCTAATTCGATCGGAGTCCGATGTATAATTTTCTTTATTCACAGTACGCGAAGAGATTCCTATATAATCAAAGTCTGGGTCGAAATAGCTATCGTAATGAACGTTTTCTTCAAGAGGTGGTATGTATGACTCCATGGGACGAGTAGATTCATTTATTAAAACTTGCGACGTGTCGTCAAGCAGTACATCTGGTTGTGGTACAGGTTTAGGCATTGCCGTTTGAAGATGATACGGCTTTTGAACTGAATCTATCCATTTTTGAATATTTCCATCTATCTTACGACTTTGTCTTGATTCGGGTATTGATGATTTCTCAATTGTGTTTGACTGTTGATGGAGAATCGGTAAATAATTCTGTTCTCTATATGGAGCGGGGGGCACTGTTATAAATGAATCTTCTTCATCTTCGAAAATAGGCATATGAAATGGCTCAAATTTAGGCATAGATCCACATTGAGTTTCAATTTGAACTTTAGAATTTGATCGTTGAGCTGGCATTTTCTGAGCCGGTGCGAATGGGTTTGATGGACGAGTAGGTTTTCTCATTAAAAATTGTGTCAGTTCATCTACAGGAGAAACAGTCTTTGGTGAAGGTTTAGTAGTTGTCATTTGAGCACGATATGGTCTATCTATTTTTTTTACATTTTCATCGATTTTAGAACTCGCTTTGCATTGGGGTATTGCTATTGTCTCTTGTGAATTTGGCTTTTCACGAAGAATCGGCAAATGATTCCATTCATCGTTTTCTGAAGGCACTGTTATAAATTCACCCCTGCCCATTCCCCAAACATTAGTTTTTCTATTATGAGTTCTCCAACAATAGGCGCCTAAAGGGATAGCAACCTGATGCACCAATATTACGACTAAATTTCTGTATATGTTTTTCAGATTTGACATGTCTGGCCCAGTTACCGATTTTAACATCATTCTTACATTCAACACAACGTTTAACAGAAACATTATCGTCAGTTTTTTCCGTATTATGTTTTTTAGTTTTGATATGCCGGTTCCAGTTGGAAGACCTGATATCGACTTTACAAGTACTACAGAATACTTTTCCAGTTGAAGTTTGTTGAGTATTAGCACTAACAAGTGCTGTTCTCTCGTTTGCACGAATTTGAGTCAGATCGATGCGGCCTGTCATCGTACTCTCTTACTATATAGATCTCACGGAGGAAGATCATTTTGGATGAGTGCAGATTTCACGCATGCGCAGTTTTGATTAACAACAAATGTAATGTAAGGGGCCACCGACCGAGACCAGTTGGACTGAATTGAAGGTGGTTACAAAACTGAGGGGGCGATGAAGGGATCGATGATGCCACCTTATTTGCGATTCGACGACATAAATGGGGGCGATTAAAATTATTCCATAGATTAGATGAATACACTTTATACAACAATGTGTACCATGTGTCCTCTCTTACTACTCATACATATCGACTCTAGAATCTTTTAAATAAGCTTTGCTACAAATCTATGGTCTTATTTCACCAAAATCTAACCTTATTCATAGTCTGGGAGTTATATGTAGTAAACAACATGTCTCTAACTAACAGTCAACAAAACTATATAAATAAGATATGAACGTGGGGCCCCATCTATTAAAAAACGTTCTAGAGGTATGTGTGAACAATGTGTAACAATAAGACTCCATATTTTATTTTAGAAATAGATAAATTGAGAATATCAATTTTGGTGCCTACATACATATTCTTGCAACAAACTAAAGTACATAGGGATTGAAAGAATGACAACACGATATAGAAAGGTATGTACATCATGTACGAGAACAGTACAATTCTTTTTGAGGAAGATATCGAAATATTTGTCATATTCTACAGTAAACGTAGCAATTTTCAAGTAACGTAGCAGCACAAACATTAGATTCACTCAGAATTATTTCAAATTGACAGTACAGGACTTTCAAAGTACTCGAATAATGTTACTGTATATACAATAAAGATATTTCTATAGACATGTGTATGGTGTATTATGTTTTTAGGAATACAAATAGTCATTCCACATTTTCAACGTAGATACAACGTTATGATACATATAATAGCATGTTTCAAGAATTCAATGACAAATATGGATAAACTATATGGAATAAGGAAAGGAAAAGATGTATACAAGAGTGTTTCATATGTTGTTGGAAAGGAAAGAATTCCTAATGTTCAATTCACTCATTTTATACATATGTCAGTTGGTGGAAAAATTTAACCAAAACCAATTGTATGGATGTTACATGCATGAAAATGATTATGAAAGTGTTCAACAATTAATTTTCTACCACAAGGTATACTTTCAACAAAGTATACATCATTTTATGGATATTTTGATACATTAAGAGACGGAGGCATCCAAAGGATGAATCGTACAGTTTCAATACTTCGAATTGAACTTTGCTTATGCATATGTAACAAGAATCAAGGTAAGGGGAAAACTTAATAATGAAATGCTTCCTTTCACTTCATTATTCCCGGCTTATATCAGATTCGAAGCTGAAAAGAGAAAAAATGCTTCCTCAACGGGTAGTAAATTTTTTATAACATAACTTCCTCTGAGACTATCTAGCATTGAAAATAGAGATGTACAAACTTGATTGAGAGATGTACAAACAAAACACAATTGCATTTTGCAAGTTACTAATAGGAATAAATTCTGTATCTTCGTATTTATAACAAAAAGTACAGTTTTAATACTGTAAATTGGTTTTTACAATGGTTCTGCTACCGATATGTTTGAGAAATCTTATCGAACGGCATACTGAGAAGGTGTATCCTTAAGGTAGCTCAAAAGAGAATGTCATTCTGCTTCAGACAGACAAAATGCTTAGGCTTCCTCAACGGCTAATAGATTTTTTCATAAAATAGCTTCTTCTCATTCCTCAGAGACTGTAATTTGGATTAAAAATAAAGTAAAAAGCTGCTTGAGCTATGTACAAATAGAAGTCAATTGTAGGTAGCATGTCGAGAAAATGCATAATTTCAAATTGGCACAATATTAATAAGGAATTTCATGGTACGATTGATGTTTCATTTATAAAGTAACTTCAGAGATACTGCAAGTAGCATTAGAAATCATGTAATGGGATGGGATTCTTTTCTAGATAATATATGCTCCTAAGGAAGCTCTATAAAACTTAGGTATATACCACCTGATTTTGTCGGGCAATAATTCACCCTCCACAACCCTTTTTATGAATTTCGAAGAGTGTATCATAAGTTACTTAAAATGGACGTGGATGGGATTTTTTTCTGTCGAATATATGCTCCAAAGAAAGCTCTATAAGACTTATAAACCACCTGATTTTGTCGGGCAATGATTCATCCTCCACAACCCCTTATATAAATTTCGAAGAATGTACCACAAGTTCCTTAGAATGTACGTGGATGGGATTCTTTCTGTCGAATATATGCTCCAAAGGAAGCTCTATAAGACTTATATACCACCTGATTTTGTCGGGCAATGATTTACTCTACACAACCCCTTATATAAATTTCGAAGAATGTACCACAAGTTCCTTAAAATGTACGTGGATGGGATTTTTTTTCTGTCGAATATATGCTCCAAAGGAAGCTCTATAAGACTTATAAACCACCTGATTTTGTCGGGCAATGATTCATCCTCCACAACCCCTTATATAAATTTCGAAGAATGTACTACAAGTTCCTTAGAATGTACGTGGATAGGATTTTTTCTGTCGAATATATGCTCCAAAGGAAGCTCTATAAGAACTATATATCACCTGATTTTGTCGGGCAATGATGTACCCTACACAACCCCTTATATAAATTTCGAAGAATGTACCACAAGTTCCTTAAAATGTACGTGGATGGGATTTTTTTCTGTCAAATATATGTTTCAAAGAAAGCTCTATAAGACTTATATACCACCTGATTTTGTCGGGCAATAATTCACCCTACACAACCCGGTATATAAATTTCGAAGAATGTACCACAAGTTCCTTGAAATGTACGAGGATGGGATTTTTTTCTGTAGAGTATTGGCTCCAAAGGAAGCTCTATAACACCTATATATCACCTAATTTTGTCGGGAAATAATCCACCCTACACAACCCCTTATATAAATTTTGAAGAATGTACCACAAGTTCCTTAAAATGTACGTGGATGGAATTTTTTTCTGTCGAATATATGCTCCGAAGGAAGCTCTATAAGACTTATATACCACCTGATTTTGTCGGGCAATGATTCACCCTCCATAACCCTTTTTATGAATTTCGAAGAATGTACAAGTTCCTTAAAATGTACGTGGATGGAATTCTTTTCTGTCGAATATATGCTTCGAAAGAAGCTCTATAAGACTTATACACCACCTGATTCTGTCGGGCAATAATTCACCCTCCACAACCCTTTTTATTAATTTCGAAGAGTGTAACATAAGTCACTTAATATGTACGTGGATGGGATTTTTTTCTGTCAAATATATGCTCCAAAGAAAGCTCTATAACACTTATATACCACCTGATTTTGTCGGGCAATAGTTCGCCCTACACAACCCCGTATATAAATTTCGACGAATGTACCACAAGTTCCTTAAAATGTACGTGGATGGGATTTTTTTCCCTCGAATATATTTTCCAAAGGAAGCTCTGTAAGACCTATATATCACCTGATTTTGTCGGGCAATGATTCACCCTACACAACCCCTTATATAAATTTCGAAGAATGTATCACAAGATCTTTAAAATGTACGTGGATGGGATTTTTTCTGTCGAATATATGCTCCAAAGGAAGCTCTATAACACTTCTATACCACCTGATTTTGTCGGGCAATAATTCACTCTCCACAACCATTTTTATGAATTTCGAAAATCTATTGTTTTATGACTTTCACGTAGTACCAAAAGACGCCACGTAGGAGTATTTTCTGAAAAGTTTCAGGTGACTTGTAAACACAAGGCATATCTGCGTTTTCAAAATCGTTCTACCACTTCGTGATCCAAACGCCAGCTGGTAACTGAGCGAGGGACTACGAGTTTGACAACGCGTAAGCGACTCATTTCAACCATAGAGTTTCCGGATCTGTATGTACGACCGTGTATTATGTTTATTAATTTAGTGAGCCACTGTACTATCGCTTTAGGTACATAGAAAATTATTGATTTAATAATTATATCAACAACATTCCAAGAACCAAAATGAGTAAATAACAGGGAACAATAGTTATTAATTAAGGGAACAAGGAATCATTCAACAAAATAAAAACTAAGGTATTGTTATTACTGTAGTGGTAAGAACACTACAGGTACAAGACTCCTTACATTTGAAAAGTTGCTTTCTCTAAAGGAAGATGAATGATTCAAAGACATTTAATTTTAAAGTAGAGTTGCAAATATTTTAATTTGTTGTATACTATTCTAGGAGCCAAGTTGTTCCAAGTAGAATGTAAGTTTTCTGCGTACAGAGAAAATAAACGGTTTTCTATAAGGTATCTTCCTCTGTTTACTTTAAATAGGTAGCAACTTGTGAAGAAATAGATTTGCTTTTCATTCAAATAATTAATGAAAATGATACTCGATTAACATTCCTATAAGTAAGTACACAGTTGAAGTAACTGCTGTAGTAACTATATATAGATTCTTTCTTAAAGTGCCAATGATTTTTGAACAAGTTAATATCAGAATGTACTTCCGTCAATGAATTAATTAAATTTGTATTTTACAATATCAAAGATTCAAAGACATTTTAATTTTGAAAAAGTAGAGTTGCAATATTTTAATTTGTTGTATAGTATTTGAGAAGCCACTCTCTATATAACCTATAAATGTCAAAGTGACATACGATCTAGACCTTAGATTAGGGAAGAGAGAGGATGCGTAACAACTCAATGACATTTGTTACCACCTGCCACATCGTCGGCTGGCCCAGTGGCGTAGTTAGATAATTTTCAATTATCGATTTATTGTTATATTATGATAAAAATATAAGAAATTCAATTTTACAGATTATCAAAAAATTTTATAAGGTGCTATTAAACAGCTTTCTGCATTTTTAATTATTTGTTGGGACTTGATATATAAAATAAAACAAGACTAGACAGGATTTTTTTAAACAAGTTTTATTAATATAAAAATATATTCATAATCGTACTAGGTAGGTGCTCAATATGGTTTATTGTACAAAAAATACAAATTTTCATTGACAAAACGAATCATTAAAGTGAGAAGTATCTTCATTAATAGGTAATTATCTCATATCCTAGATATTGAAATCTTGAAAATATCACAAGGCCGTAGAGGGCAAACATGGTCTAAATTACACAAATACCGCACTGGTGGTCATGCATGTATTGGATGACAGATTTAACAATTTTAAAATAAGGACCTACATACCTACATTGCAATCTACATTATTGTCCCTTAAACAAAATAAGTTTTGTTAACTGACTTCTCACTGGATTAGCTTGTTGTGACTGTCTTTTTGTAATAAAATGTATTCTAAAATTTAAATATTTAGTACATATCGACTTGATAAGAAAATATGTGTGATTGACTGGACTCTATAAAACGTGATTATCTAACTCTTGAAACAAATTAGAGTCTAGGCAATCAGACATAATCTCATTTGTTAGAGTAAGTAATATATTTTTTTTATTTAAATTATTTATATAAAATCTTAAACAACGTTCAGCTTTTAAACAAATTTTCACAACATCCTGAGAGGGATATGTTAATCCGCCATGGGTTTTTTGACAAATTAGTGAATTAAGAAAATTTGCTCGATTTCCACTTGAAGCGCCAATACAAGCTTCACATTTTATAATTTTTTGTAACTGATGTGTTACAAAACCTGATATATATACAACCACTTGCTCAGAGAAATCTGATAAAACCATATCATTGATAATATAATCATGATCTTTCCATGTCGTATATATTTCTTCTTCAATTATTTCATTTTGCTTGAATCCAGGTAAGCTCAAGTTTATATTTTGTTCAGGATTGTTCGAACTAATTCTACTTGAGCTCACTAAAACTGGTATTTGGTCAAGAGGAATGCAATTCCCAACCCCATGCTCCCTTACTTCCCCCCGAATAAGAAGGCGCTTATATGCACCCATAAATTGACGGGCAGTGGGATTATTATTCCATCCACCTTTTGACCGAACGGATTAAAAAAATAGCTCTAAGTGGTCCTGACTAACCTTATACAGTGGAAGATAAATTAATAATTTTTCTTTGACCACTAAATGACTAAATAATTGTAATGCACTTTTTAAACATATAATGAGCCCAATAAACCCAGTTTTGCGTTGAGACTCAATTATTAATTGTTTATCCACAAAGGTTAATTTTGAGAGATAAGTTATGGCAAAATCTATAAATTCCGTTGTTTTACCTATATTTTTTTCACATAAAGCTTTTTTAAATCTTGGTGGTGCCAAAGACCTACTATTAAAAATATTAAATATATTATTTAGTGTTCTCAACAATCTTACAGTCCCACTACATCCTTTAAATTCCTCTAGACCCAACTTATTTTCACAATATTCTAAAGAATCAGCAACTGACTCACTTAACAATTGAACAGCAAGCCTCACCTTCATTTTCTGCTTAAAAAAATTGATATGTGATTTACGTAATTTATTACCGATGTGTAGACCCTCATTTTCCTGCAATTCTTCTAAGGCTTCAATGTACTTCCAATTAATAAAATTTCCATTTTCACCAACAAATATTTTTTTTCGCCAAAGGCATTCCTAACCAGCTAGACCATGTGACATGGATCAAGGAAAAAATATTTTGGATTGGATGTATCACCAAATCTAGTTTGAATATTGGGAAATCCAAAAGAGCATCCCAATAAATTTGCCATACTAATATTAGATGGGGCACCATCACATGTCAAAGAGACTACCCGTGCTCCAGTTTTTTCTACCAACATGATACACTGCTTTACAAGTGAATGCTTTTGCTGGCCATTTAAACCATTAGTAAAAAAATAACCTACTGGTAGTTTCCAGGTGCCATTAATGCATGAAATTAATAAGAGAAAAGCTTCCTTTGCTAATTCGTTTCTATCATCATTTCAGTACCACAATTAACATAACCATGAAAATTCTTTCCATCCCATTCCAAATGTTTGCGTATAGACATTTCATCTATTATTAATGCACAAATGCATGGTTGGTCAGAAATGTCAACTTTTGATTGAAGAGTATTAAAAGCTTCAGCTGTAAAACCAGGGGCTGCGTTAATATTTTGTAGCCATTTCCCTATTGTGCTAGGGTGGGGTAAGGAAGTATTGAAGACATTCCTAACATAATTATACGCCTTTGGAGAAAAAAAAGTTTAAGCTTATGGCAAACTTACGTAATTCAGGGGAGTATTTTTTGCTTGTACTAGTTTTTTCTCTGCAACATTTCTTGGTTAATTACTGACATATTTTGTAAAATTGCTGCCTGTTCATCAAGCAACAAATTTTTTTTCTGCAAATTTTGAATTATACCCTTAAGGGAAACTACTTTTTTCTTATACCGTTTCAAGGACTGTGTAAGTACCCTTATTTTTTTTGTCTTCTGCTTGCTTCTTGACGCCCCTTTCGATAAATTTATTCTTAATTTCTTTCTTCGTGGACTTTCGTCAGTTTGAGGTTGGATAGTAGACTTCCGCGGACAGCTAATCTTGAAAAAATCTTGTCTTCCGGATGGACTCCGCGTCACAATAGCTCGACTTGATGCCGACGTTTCGCCAACCATTACAGGTGGCATCTTCAGGGCAGGCTTGAGGCTTGAACTGAAACTGGTTCTACTGGTTTCTGTAGCCGTATTTATTGTAGGAAAAATCCTTCACGCTACATAGTTCACTGCCTTTGTTCCGGTGGTTAACTTCGTTCCAGCACCTGACCCTGCCGTTGTGCGATCATGTGCGAAGTTGAATTTTCGAGAATGGGTTTCCAAATGTTGGGAAGGTAATATCCTGAGTCACGGTTTAGATTATTCGGATGTTTTAGGATTTCTATAACATCCGAATAATCTAAACCGTGACTCAGGATATTACCTTCCCAACATTTGGAAACCCATTCTCGAAAATTCAACTTCGCACATGATCGCACAACGGCAGGGTCAGGTGCTGGAACGAAGTTAACCACCGGAACAAAGGCAGTGAACTATGTAGCGTGAAGGATTTTTCCTACAATAAATACGGCTACAGAAACCAGTAGAACCAGTTTCAGTTCAAGCCTCAAGCCTACCCTGAAGATGCCACCTGTAATGGTTGGCGAAACGTCGGCATCAAGTCGAGCTATTGTGACGCGGAATCCATCCGGAAGACAAGATTTTTCAAGTTTGAGGTTGCATCTCAGTTTGCACAGTAGATGGTCCCGGTTCTGGAGAGATGCTATGTGCTCTCTTAACTGCCTGAAAAACAAAATATATATAATGCAGCCATAATTTGGTAATACATAATATTGCTACATGTATTAATCAGGTTTGTTAGGTATTGCTGTTTGTTAGCCAAATTTACGACAATTTCGGAGTTTTAGCAACTGATATGTTATGGTGGGTTTATCCAACAAATAAAATAAGAAATAAGAGTTAAGAGGTATCATTTTATATGTGACAGTTCTATCAAAAAAATTAAAATAAAATAAGAGTTGGTTATCTTTTAACTTTCTTATTTTAGCTACGCACGTCTAACGTGCCACGTACCGAAGGGAATTTTCTAGCTACTAAAATATACCTGGAGCGGGTAAAAGCTAGCGGCCCATAGCAAAAAAGACTTTATTACAGCTGGCGCTGCTCGCACGGGGCACGAAACGGCACCGAATTAACAAGACCGAGGTAAAATGTATAAACTCTAACTGAAGCGTAGCGATCTCATCGAGGCATTTGTCAAAATGTGTTTATTCGTAGCAAATTACATAGGACGTCTGGCCTTCATGCAATTGTGTTTTTATACAATTCGAACCTTCTAATTTCGATAGGCCACATGAAAATCCCGGAGCCTCACGCGCCAAAGACTTGTGTGTGTTTCCGCGTTCGTATAAAATTGCAAAATTTCGCACTTTTAGAAACTTCAAATTAATTAATCCGACACAAGATTTGGGGACATTTTTATTCAAATCGATTCGATACCAATTTTTGTCGGCCATATTTAAAATTATCTTGGAGGAATTTTTTTATCGAATACTAAAGCCTGTAGCTTCAAATAAAATTCACCATCGGAAAGATCGTCATCGATTTACTTCGGGTGAACTTTGGTGGTTGTTTTTGGCACCCCTAAAAATGCCGCTAAGTAGCTTAAAATAAATCGTTAAGATTCGACGTAGTTTGACGACAATCTAGATGATAATTTACGAAAATGATCAATTTCGGGGGTGTTTTTATGATGAAATGAAGTATAAGCAATAATAAAAGCTTTATACGGCGTATAAGTGTCCAAAATGGTCCATGGACGAAGATATCCTTCCTAGGGGTACAAGTACATTTCTACATCTATAGAGTATTGGAGGCCACTGAAATCATATCTACGGACGTAAATTCCTTTAAAATAAGTCCAAGTAGACCTCTATGGTCTCATACATAGTCATTTAAACGTATTAACCATCTGCCAGATGTATATCGTAAACATCATGTTTCAATTCAAAAGTACTTGAATATGATATGAATCGGGGTCCTCATCTATCAAAAAACTCTCTAAAAGTAAGTCTAAGCAATGTTTAATAATGGCGCTTACCGTATATTTGATTTTAGATATGAATATATGAATGATATATCAACGTTTAACCTACACACATATTCTTGCACAAATTGAAGTGTATAGGGATTGAAAGAAACACAAAAACGATTTGGAAAGGTATGTACATCGTGTACGTGAAGAGTACAATAGATATTAAAGGAAGATATCGAGATATCTGTCATATTCTACAGTAGAGTTATGTAGCAGTACGTACAATGGATTCACTCAGAATCACTTCAGATTCATAGTATAAGACATTTAAAGTAGTAGTAGTATAATGTTATTGTATTCACAATAAAGATATCTTTCTTTATATACATGTGCATGGTGTATTGTGTTTCAGAAATATAAAATGTCATTTGACATTTGCCGAAAGCATGTCACAATAATTCGACAATAATGATGGGTATATTGTATCACATAAAGTATGAAGAAGATGTATACAAGAGTATTTCATCATTCAATACTAATTATATGGATGTTAATATATATGGAAATGATTATGAAAGTGGTCAACATGAATTCTGTAACACAAAGTATATCATTGCCAGGATGTTATATAACGTTAGCACAAATAACGAAATGACATTGGACAATTGGACTTCGCAGATAAATATACACGCTTTATTAAAATTGAAAAAGAGGTCCCACCTCCACCCATCGCAGGAAGGTGTGCGATGCCTCTATTTGAAAGTTGAAGCCACATTCGAAGCAGAATTGGAGTTAAAGAACTGTTTATATTTGTGGATGGGGCAGTAGCCCATTAACCAGACAATTAGGGTCGGAGGTACCTTAGACCTAACCCTCCTACATTCTAGACTGTGTTATTTTGCTATGATTTTAAAGTCGTGTCAGAAATAGTGTAACATATAAAATAGATTTCACAAGAACATTCTGCAAGGCAGACACAAAGACGTTCACAAACATTCAGTCGTGCGCACACTGGTGGTAGTCGCAACAAACCGTAAGGCTCTGAAGAACAGATAAGAGTTCGCAAAAGATGGAGATGCCACACAACGAGAGAGTGCTGGATTTACGGTGGTGCGAAGGCACCGACGAGCTGCTGATATTCTCCGATATGCTCTACTAGGCGAGGTAGGTCCTGCTTACGATTGGGGAGCCAACCAAGTGCGATACCAAGTTCAGCTCTGACAACATCGAATGTGTGACAAGAGAGTACCCTATGGAGAGGGTCATCGAAGACTTTACACTCCACACAAAGGCCATCCCGGGACTTTTCGATCCTGAAGAGGTGACTTCCAAAGTTGCCATGTCCACTTAAGAGGTGGTACATTGCTCGGTTTTCGCGTGTAGGCAACGGGACAGCGATTGGAAGCCACTCGTCAATATCAGGGATGAACGTGAATGTCACCCTGCCCTTCACGGAGTTGCGCCAGAGAACTTGCCAGTGTGTGAGAGTGAGAGCCCGGAGATGACGAGTAAAGGTCGACCAGAACCTGAAATCTACCAGAGACAGAGGGTTACCAATGTGAGAACAAGTCCCAAACCCTTTGGCCGATGCCATAGAGTAGATCTCAGAGAGAATAAAATGAAGAGGCGGTTCTTTGGCCAGGACACAGGCCGTCTCGTTTGGGACTGTTCGATAAAGATTAAGAATGGTGCGCAGACAGTTCGCTTGGGCGGAGTCCAGCAACTCAACATGTTTGACCAGATGGAGTCTATGACCCCAAACCAAGATTCCATAGCTCATCAGCGGCACTATGGCTCGGTGGTATATTATCTCCAGTGACTTGGAGATAGTGCCATATGTAAGACGTATGTGCCGCTTCAGAGCCTGAAAAATGGTTTTGACCTTTGCGCTGACGTACGCTATGTGAGCTCCAAAGTGTAGCTTTTGGTCAATTATAATGCCGAGGTACTTTAACTCCCTTGCCCTGCGGATGTTTCTGCCTTGGAATTTGAAGAGCGGGTCTCTGGAGAGCTCAGTTCCAAAGAGCGTGTATTTCGTCTTTTCGACGGAGATGGACAGTTTATTGTCAGAGGTCCACGCTGAGAGCAAACGCAAGCATTCGTCACCAAGCCGTTCGAGCTCGAGCCTAGAATCGGCGAACACTATCGTAACGAGGTCATCCGCATACCCATCCCAATCACAACCTTCAGGCGGATCCTGATCAAGGAACGTGTCCAGGACAACGTTACAAAGTGTGGGACCTATCACTGACCCTTGCGGGCAACCCCTAGAGAGCGACTTTGTACAAAGATGATAGAGCCATATTCCACTGAGCGATCAGGGAGATAGTCCTTGATTAAAGTTAGGACCTTATGGGGAATCCCCTTTCGGTCAAGAGCGTTGATAGCAGTCGGCCACCACAGGTTATCAAAAGCACCGGATATGTCAATGAAGAAGGCTACGGCATACTTAGTAGTACGGTTATTGACTTGGTTAGGCAAATGTAATACAGCATCAACAGTACTTTTGCCCCTACGGAAGCCAAACTGCTTCGGACTTAGAAGTCTGTCCTCAGGGATATGCTTATAGATTGTCGCAAGGATTAGACGCTCTAGGAGTTTACCCAACTCAGGTAAAAGCGCAATAGGTCGCAGAGATTTGTGTTCTGAAGGATCTTTATCAGGGGCCTTCAGAATTGTTCTCAGGATGCCATGCTTCCAACTCGTCGGAAAATAGCCGAAGCTTAAGCAGTCGTTGAATATGTTGAGTAGGAAAAACTCAATGGCGGGTCAGAAGATTTTTAGTATTGTGCCAGGAATATGATCAGCCCCAGGGGCTTTCCCATTTGGAAGATCCTGGACACACTTCCGGATATCATCGATGCTGAAGATGGAGTCGACCTCCATGTTGCCAGATGCCGTCAGAGCCCTTTCACGTAGTTGGATGTGCGTTGGAGTATCCTCCGCGGCATCATCGGAAGGCATGAGACGGTGGAGCACCTGCTCTAGCGTTTCACCGTGATCGATGGTGAATAAGTTATCATTTCTCTTAGTAGTTGACTGTGTGTACGGAAGTTTGAGCTGCTTGCTGGAGAGCTTGTATACAAACCCCCATGGATCCTTTCCGAGGTCACTTTCGACAAAATTCCTCCAAGATTCAATTTTAGCCTGACGGATGGCATACTTGTACTCTGCAAGCAGAGTCAAGTAGCGATTTATGAGAGCCTCTCGAACGGTTGGGTTATTCTCATGTTGGTATTTCCGTCTGGCCTGAAGCACAGACCGTTTCTGCCTTCCGAGGCCATCGCTCCACCATGGACTGCACTCGGCCGAGGTTTTCTCCTTCGAAGGCATCTCTCCATAATAGAAAGGATGCCATTCGAGAGAGCGTTGACGCGTTCGTCTATAAAAGTAATACAAGGTCTCCATAGGAGCCTGTTGAGATCGTCCATGAGTAGGAAAGCTTCGTCCAGCAGGCGGTCGTGATCAGATGGGTGGATCTTGAATCTCGGAGGTTCTATCCTGTCTGCGGATTCCTCTTCAAATACCAGGGAACAAGAAATAAGCCTGTGGTCGCTATTTACTTTGTGCTCGTGTACACGCCAATCAGAGAGATGTCTTAGAAGACCTCCTGAGAGGAGGGTGAGGTCGATGTTGCTAGAGCCATTACTGGTACTGAAAGTGAAGGGCTGGTCCGGCGTGTTAGCAACATGGAGATCGTGCGTGCCTAGAAAGGCTTCAACGGACCTGCCACAGGCGTCCAGTTCCCCAGAGTGCCATATGTGAGACTTGGCGTTGGCATTCGCACAGATGACAATATGTTTATTGCCCAGTGCGGTGCAGAGGTCATGAAGGTGATCTAAAAATGGTTCAATGTCTAGACCGTGCTGGAAATAGATGCTGACGATGTAGAAAGAGAAGGATTTGAGAGAGATCTGTACGACACAAACGTGAGGGTCTGAAAATTGCCTCAGGAACAGAATATCCATTTCTGGATTGGAAACAATAATGGATGCGTAAAACCTCTGCTCACTCAAATGATGGGCATAGTCGGTGTTATTAATGGTGGCTTCAATGCGCCTTAAGTAGGTAGGACAGGTCATCGAAGATGGCCTGTGCGCTACGTCTTGGGAACCCGCGCGCACACAATTGGAACAGTGAGGAGCACCTTCGGGGGTTGGACAATCCTTAGCATCGTGAGGACCAGCACACTTTCCACACTGGACAGGACTTTTACAGTCCTTAGATTGGTGACCCAGTCTCTGACACGTGTAGCACCGGACAACCCGGACGTAGTCCTTGACAAAGCACTCTATGAACACCTTGTCTGCACTCAGAAGAAGATTACGAATGCGCGGCGAAACCTCTATGACCCAATGGGAGTAAGATTTGCCTTTGGGCCCAATCTTGAATTTGAACTCAATCTCCTTGCCTATCGACTCCAACTCGTTGGCTGCAAGGAGAAGGAAGTTTTGCTCTAAGAGCGAATCTAAGATCTGTTTAGGATTAAGAGTTGTTGGGACCCCGAATAATGCCATCCTGGGACGAAGCTTGTCCAGAGACCAGGCTTTGACCCCTAGCTCCAGAAGCCTGTCCCGAGGGATTTTGGACAGATCCGAGCCGGATTCAATTTTGACTCCTGTCCGTCCGAAGTTAGCAAGTTTGTCCACTTTGAGACCTAGGTCTTCACGGCTTGAGTGAGGACTCTTCTCACATCAGCAGAGGTCTTGACCTGCGGGTTGGTGTCACTTGGCACGAGGGTAAGGACAGAGCGCTTCGTGTGTCTTATAGACTTGCCTGTGGGCATCTTTATAGATGTCCTAGCTGGCTGACTACCAGAGGAGGATGCGGCTTGGGCGAAAGTTTTAGCCGGCGCTGATTTGACCGCGGCCAGACGTGATTCAGTGGAGTCGAGTCTCTCTCCCAGCTTAGCGGAGATTGAAGTTTGAGTATAAGCGGAGACCAAGTTCATAAATCCCTTGGTCATCAGAGAAAGTGATGAGCAATATTCTTGCTTACGCGAGGAGGGGTCTTTCGACAAGGAGATAAGCCTGTTCAACTCATCTTTGTGCTGAAGGAAGTTTGAGACTAAGCCCGAAACCTCACTTGCAGTGGAAATGTCAAGGTAAGATGTCACCAGTGACGGTTCCACTTCTGGCGTAGATAGCACAGGAGTTCTCTTAGGCTTCGCCTTGGACAGTGCTAAGCTTGAAGCCATGGGGACAACTAGGCCCTCCCAGGCCGGAGGTCCAACGACTGCTTACCAGCAAAGTGACCAAAGGCAACGAAAAAAAATATATATATATGTAAGCCAACGGAATGCCACTAATGCCACCAGTGTACTTAGGGGGTGTCCGACCACCCTCTAGTGTCCTTAGCCGAAGACAGGAGCTTACGGCAAAAGGTACTCGTTCCTAGTCGGAAAGAAGAGTACACCACACCCGAGATGGTAAGGTGTCTGACTTATTGCCTGTTTGCGTTACCAGCCCTAACCACGAGGAGATTGGACAGAAGGTTGGCTTCAAAATGTATCTGAACTTACAAAGGATTTCCTGATCAATATAAATTATAAAATCAAAAATCGCAAATTTGATCGCTTCAACCTTTAAACGGCCGAGAAGCGATACATATACAACAAGAATCAAGGTGAGAGTAAAGTTCAATAATGAAATACTTCCATTATTTGCTCAGTTGTTCCTTGCATTATATCCGATTGGACGCAGATAACCTAGCATATAGGTATGTGTGAGGAATTTTCTCTAATGTGACAGATAACCAATGGTTCTGGTACCGATAGGTTTGGGGAAATGTTATCGAATTGCATTCAAAGATAGTATATATTTATGGCTACTCAAAACACAATGTCATTCTGCTTCAGACAGACAAAATGTTTACATTTCCTCAACGATTAATAATTTTTTTATAACATACCTATCCATGAAACTGTGATTATCATTCAAAATAGTGTAAAGTGAAGTAAAGTGAAATTTATTCATCACTGAAGTACAAACATATGGCATACCTACCTATGCTTAGTACTCATTGGATTAGTCACAATATACATATATAAATTGATATTACTTAATCAACATCAAAAATTTATAAACCCATCCACACTGAAGAACGCCTGACCTAGAAGGAATTGACGAATTATTATTCTAAATTGACGAAAATTAGCTGTACTGGCTTGAGGCACAATTTTATTGATTTTGTTAAAACATTTTAACCCTTTGTAAATATGTGAATTTTGTCCTACAGAGAGTCTGGAGAAAGGCAGATGTATTTCCTGATTAGATCGAGTATCATGAGAATGCAAGTTATAGTTTTTCAAGTACAAATTTTCATTTTTCTTGATTGAAATAATTAGACTAAATATATATATATAAGCTTGAAAGAATAAGAATTTGTAGAGAAATAAACAAAGGTCTACAGTGATGTCTAGGACTAACTTGGCAAAGGCACCTAATAATTTTCTTTTGCTGCTCAAAGGCCGCTATTAGTTCTGATCCAGCACCCCAAAAAATTAACCCATAAGAGAGAATAGATTGAACTGGGCCAAAATACATAAATTTTAGTGTACTCATAGAAACTGTGTGTCTCAAACATCTTATTAGATAACACATTACACATTGTATAAACCTGCTTCAGTGATTTTCAATCAAAAGTGAATTAACTTACAAAGTTGAATTCATTCCTATAGGTATGTGACTATCTTTCCCAAATGATGGAAATTCAACAATCATATTTAATATACCTATTTCTGATGTTATATGTAACTTGATTTAAAAACTCAATAAAACTAAAATGAAGGTTTTTCAAATATGATGAGTACATATCTGAACTTTCCAGCTATTAACTACATCTACTAATGAAAATCATAAATAACTTCACAACTAATTTATTCAAAACAAAACAAAAACAAAAAAAACTCGAATTTCCTCCGCCAAAAATCTCTCTTCATCCATTCCTGTAAAAAAAAATGTATAAATAACTTATAGAATAAATTTGAAAGATATAGAAACATAAATTGGTATTACCCAAGTGTGACTTCATGTTATACATTCTTAAAAGAAGTTTATGAAATCTCACAATACAAATTTTTGATCTTTACTACATGTTCCGAGGTTAGTCACTTACACCTCATTTTCAAGTATTATAAGAAAGGCTGAAAGAAAAGTATACTATAACAAGTATATATTATCAAAAAAAAAATTTATAATATACTTTTTTTTCAGCATTTCTTATGATACTTGAAAATGAGGTGTAAGTGATTGACCTCGAAACATGTAGTAAAGATCTAAAATTTGGATTGTGAGATTTCATAAACTTCTTTTCTTTCTTTGTACAAAGATATAAGAACATATAAACGTACTTATCAATAGTGAAAAAACCTACCCTCCATCGGCGGTGCCGGAAGTTTCATTTCCTGAGCCGGAACTACTACTTCCGGCATCGTAAGTGTCACTTCCGGACCCTTTCCTCCATCCCATCGCCTACCCTGGCCCCTTCTGCTTTTTCCACCTCTTCCTCCTCGCCCTCTCCCCTTCGTTATTTCTATATATTTATCCTTCAACAACAAAAAATATCTATTAAACGGTTTCATTTATATCCAAATACATTATGTATTTAATTGATAGTCAAAATTAAATTTGTACAACCAAAAACTTGCAACGAAATATAATATAGGTATTTATGTATTCCATGAATCAAAATTTTACTTTCAAACAAAGTGTTGCCTTCAATATAAAATAAACATTAAATATACTCACATAATAGTGCTGGATATTCACAGTTCCACCGCTAAAGTGGATCGTGGTCTTCGTTTCTCGATCCATTTCAAAATAATGAAATGGCGTCAAATAACAAAAAACAAAACTCTACATATCAACATTTGGTTGTCAATCATCCATAGATGATACCTTCAATGATCGTAAATGTATTTGAATAAATACCGCACGTACAAATTATAATACAATGTTATTATTTATATTTAGAACTTATACATCCTATATTTTTATTAGTAAAGTAGCAAATCGTAGAATGAAACGTAAATGCTTATCTTTCCATCATAGAATAAATTGAATTTCAAAATTTCACAATAATTTTACTTGAATGTGTCACATACATAAAGCAGTAACATGGCTGTTGTGATTTATTAAATTGTCAAAATTGTTTGAATTTAATAAGATGCTACAAAAATGTAATTGTTTTTTTTGTTGAAAGTTGTATTGACAAGATTTCAGCTTTCAAATGTAATAGACATATAAGGACTATTAATAAATACATATCTACGCTACGCAAAATCTCACCGAATATAATTATTGTGTTTTTCTAAATTGACCGTAAGTTCACTTACCTATATTACATATAATGTTGATATTGAAACGTTTCAATCCGTCTTGATTGTCTCATACTGTTTAAATGTTAAACATTGAGTAGAAACAAATTGATGTACTTATTTCACATAAAAAAATCCATAATGTTGATATCATTATTGTTGATGTATGTAGATGTATAGGCATGATGTTGTAACGTAGAAAGGAATGAAATTTAGCAAGTAACACTTTGTCTTACAGCTATATAGTAGAGTATGTGAAACATTTTGATCCAAAATTTTTTATGATTTAACGCGACCCCACGCAAAATGTTTGTTTTGGTGTATAAAACTAAAGTCTAAAATTTCTACCTCCTAAATTGACCGCAACCATTTTGGGGTATTTTGGACATTTTTAGGGGAAGTTCGTCAAAAAAAAATTGCTATCTCCATTAATATTGGGAATTGAGAAACCAAACGGGAACCCTTTTATTGTAAATGTTTGAGGAACTCCCAGTTCAAATTTCAAGTTAATCCCCCTTCCTCGCAATAGATATATACAAATGCATGGGAACCTGCGCGACGGCTAACTCGGGCAGTTTCCAACCGATTTAGCTGAAATTTGGACTGAAGATAGGTTTTATGGCTTCAAAAACGCTCTCCAAATTTCAAGTTAAAATATTGATTAGTTTCTGAAAAATTCGAGTTTAATTCAATTTTTTAGCTAATCTTCAAATTGAGATATCTCATGTCCTTTTCATCCGATTGACATCTGCTTGGCGACAAAATGTAGGTATTTGCATATATTTTTATCAACAATAATACTGGCGAGTTTAAGTTGGTACGCAAGTTCCTAGAAAACTCACTAAAAATATGTGATTTTCGACCAAATCGACAATCAACTTTGGACCCGACAAGCTAAAATTGGCGACGGGTTCGAGCCCGGAAAATGGTCGAAATGTAAACTTTGAACCTTTTAAAAGGTCGCGATAGCCCCAAACCGGGTCAAAAACTGTTTTAAAATATTCAATTTTCGATAAATCGAATGACGTTCACGTGAGAAGCCCATAGCACGCGAGTTAGAAAAGTGCAAACTGGTTGTACCTAATACGGCTTTATGACGACATTTCGCGTGCCGTTTTCGCTCCATGTAGTTAGATTTAGTGGCGGACCGTGCCCGACGGCCCTTCTTTTTTCGATAAATGTCCATTAAATAGGAAAATTTAATTAAAATAGAAACAGGTACTCTCAGGTCTCAGCTATGCACGTGTGACGTGCGAAGCACCAAAGGGAATTTTCTAGCTACTAAAATATACCCGAAGCGGGTAAAAGCTATCGGCCCATAGCAAAAAAGAATTTATTACGACTGGCGCCGGCCGCACGGGCCACTAAACGGCCCCAAATTAACAAGATCGAGGTAAAACGTATAAACTCTAACTGACGCGTAGCGAGCTTCTAATTTCGATAGGCCACGTGAAAATCCCGGAGCCAGAAGCGCTATCGAGATCTGAATGTTTAAACTTTCGTATGAAATTGCGAAATTTCGCATTCTTAGAAACTTCATATTAATTAATCTGACAGAAGATTTGGGGATATTTTTATTCAAATCGATATAATACCAATTTTTGTCGGTCATATAGGAAAATTTTCTCGGAAATTTTTCAAAATCGAAAACTAAAGCCTGTACATTCAATTAAAATTCACCATTCGAAAGATCGTCATCGATGAAGTAAAAACAGAACCAAACTATAGTCCAAGACGTAACCCAAAAATGCCGCTAAGTAGCTTAAAATAAATCATAAAGATTTGACGTGGTTTGACGGTAACCTATGTAAGGATTAAGTGATAATTCACGAAGAGAACTGATTTCGGAGGTGTATGTATAATAAAACGATGTAGAAATAATGCCAAGAGATCTTAAATAGCTATATACTGCTCAGAAACTTCCAAAATGGTCCATGGACGAAGGTATACTTCCTAGGGGTACAAGTACATTTTTACATCCTTCGATGCTTTGGTACCACAAAAAAGCATACATATCGACTCTAGAATCTTTTAAATAAGCTTTGCTACAAATCTATGGTCTTATTTCACCAAAATCTAACCTTATTCATAGTCTGGGAGTTATATGTAGTAAACAACATGTCTCTAACTAAAAGTCAACAAAACTACATGAATAAGATATGAACTTGGGGCCCCATCTATTAAAAAACGTTCTAGAGGTATGTGTGAACAATGTGTAACAATAAGACTCCATATTTTATTTTAGAAATAGATAAATTGAGAATATCAATTTTGGTGCCTACATACATATTCTTGCAACAAACTAAAGTACATAGGGATTGAAAGAATGACAACACGATATAGAAAGGTATGTACATCATGTACGAGAAGAGTACAATTCTTTTTGAGGAAGATATCAAGATATTTGTCATATTCTACAGTAAACGTAGCAATTTTCAAGTTAAAATAAATCATAAAGATTTGACGTGGTTTGACGGTAACCTATGTAAGGATTAAGTGATAATTCACGAAGAGAACTGATTTCGGAGGTGTATGTATAATAAAACGATGTAGAAATAATGCCAAGAGATCTTAAATAGCTATATACTGCTCAGAAACTTCCAAAATGGTCCATGGACGAAGGTATACTTCCTAGGGGTACAAGTACATTTTTACATCCTTCGATGCTTTGGTACCACGAAAAAGCATACATATCGACTCTAGAATCTTTTAAATAAGCTTTGCTACAAATCTATGGTCTTATTTCACCAAAATCTAACCTTATTCATAGTCTGGGAGTTATATGTAGTAAACAACATGTCTCTAACTAAAAGTCAACAAAACTACATGAATAAGATATGAACTTGGGGCCCCATCTATTAAAAAACGTTCTAGAGGTATGTGTGAACAATGTGTAACAATAAGACTCCATATTTTATTTTAGAAATAGATAAATTGAGAATATCAATTTTGGTGCCTACATACATATTCTTGCAACAAACTAAAGTACATAGGGATTGAAAGAATGACAACACGATATAGAAAGGTATGTACATCATGTACGAGAAGAGTACAATTCTTTTTGAAGAAGATATCAAGATATTTGTCATATTCTACAGTAAACGTAGCAATTTTCAAGTAACGTAGCAGCACGAACATTGGATTCACTCAGAATTATTTCAAATTGACAGTACAGAACTTTCAAAGTACTCGAATAATGTTACTGTATATACAATAAAGATATTTCTATAGACATGTGTATGGTGTATTATGTTTTTAGGAATACAAATAGTCATTTCACATTTTCAACGTAGATACAACGTTATGATACATATAATAGCATCTTTCAAGAATTCAATGCCAAATATGGATAAACTATATGGAATAAGGAAAGGAAAAGATGTATACAAGAGTATTTCATATGTTGTTGGAAAGGAAAGAATTCTTAATGTTCAATTCACTAATTTTAAACATATGTCAGTTGGTGGTAAAATTTAACCAAAACCAATTGTATGGATATTACATGCATGAAAATGATTATGAAAGTTTTCAACAATTAATTTGCTACCACAAGGTATAATTTCAACAAAGTATACATCATTTTATGGATATTTTGATACATCAAGAGACGGATGCATCCAAAGGATGAATCGTACAGTTTCAATACTTCAAATTGAACTTTGCTTATGCATATGTAACAAGAATCGAGGTAAGGGGAAAACTTAATAATGATATGCTTCCTTACACTTCATTATTCCTGGCTTATATCAGATTCGAAGCTGAAAAGAGAAAAAATGCTTCCTCAACGGGTAGTAAATTTTTTATAACATAACTTCCTCTGAGACTATCTAGCATTGAAAATAGAGATGTACAAACTTGATTGAGAGATGTACAAAAAAAAACACAATTGCATTTTGCAAGTTACTAATAGGAATAAATTCTGTATCTTTGTATTTATAACAAAAAGGGTGGATCGTACAGTTTTAATACTGTAAATTGGTTTTTACAATGGTTCTGCTACCGATATGTTTGAGAAATCTTATCGAACGGCATACTGAGAAGGTGTATCCTTAAAGTAGCTCAAAAGAGAATGTCATTCTGCTTCAGACAGACAAAATGCTTAGTCTTCCTTAACGGCTAATAGATTTTTTTATAAAATAGCTTCTTCTCATTCCTCAGAGACTGTAATTTGGATTAAAAATAAAGTAAAAAGCTGCTTGAGCTATGTACAAATAGAAGTCAATTGTAGGTAGCATGTCGAGAAAATGCATAATTTCAAATTGGCACAATATTTATAAGGAATTTTATGGTACGATTGATGTTTTATTTATAAAGTAACTTCAGAGATACTGCAAGTAGCATTAGAAATCATGTAATGGGATAGGATTCTTTTCTAGATAATATATGCTCCTAAGGAAGCTCTATAAGACTTAGGTATATACCACCTGATTTTGTCGGGCAATAATTCACCCTCCACAACCCTTTTTGTGAATTTCGAAGAGTGTATCATAAGTTACTTAAAATGGACGTGGATGGGATTTTTTTTCTGTCGAATATATGCTCCAAAGAAAGCTCTATAAGACTTATAAACCACCTGATTTTGTCGGGCAATGATTCATCCTCCACAACCCCTTATATAAATTTCGAAGAATGTACCACAAGTTCCTTAGAATGTACGTGGATGGGATTTTTTCTGTCGAATATATGCTCCAAAGGAAGCTCTATAAGAACTATATATCACCTGATTTTGTCGGGCAATGATTTACCCCTACACAACCCCTTATATAAATTTCGAAGAATGTACCACAAGTTCCTTAAAATGTACGTGGATGGTATTATTTTTCTGTCAGATATATGCCTCGAAGAAAGCTCTATAAGACTTATATACCACCTGATTTTGTCGGGCAATAATTCACCCTACACAACCCCGTATATACATTTCGAAGAATGTACCACAAGTTCCTTGAAATGTACGTGGATGGAATTTTTTTCTGTAGAGTATTGGCTCCAAAGGAAGTTCTATAACACCTATATATCACCTAATTTTGTCGGGAAATAATCCACCCTACACAACCCCTTATATAAATTTTGAAAGATGTACCACAAGTTCCGCAAAATGTACGTGGATGAAATTTTTTTCTGTCGAATATATGCTCCGAAGGAAGCTCTATAAGACTTATATACCACCTGATTTTGTCGGGCAATAATTCACCCTCCACAACCCTTTTTATGAATTTCGAAGAATGTACAAGTTCCTTAAAATGTACTTGGATGGAATTCTTTTCTGTCGAATATATGCTTCGAAAGAAGCTCTATAAGACTTATACACCAGCTGATTCTGTCGGGCAATAATTCACCCTCCACAACCCTTTTTATGAATTTCGAAGAGTGTAACATAAATCACTTAAAATGTACGTGGATGGGATTTTTTTTCTGTCAAATATATGCTCCAAAGAAAGCTCTATAACACTTATATACCACCTGATTTTGTCGGGCAATAATTCACCCTACACCACCCCGTATATAAATTTCGAAGAATGTACCACAAGTTCCTTACGATGGGACTTTTTTCTCTAGAGTATTGGCTCCAAAGGAAGTCCTATAAGACCTATATATCACCTGATTTTGTCGGGCTATGATTCACCCTACACAACCCATTATATAAATTTCGAAGAATGTATCACAAGATCCTTAAAATGTACGTGGATGGGATTTTTCTGTCGAATATTTGCTCCAAAGGAAGCTCTATAACACTTATATACCACCTGATTTTGTCGGGCAATAATTCACCCTCCACAACCCTTTTTATGAATTTCGAAGAGTAACATAAGTTACTTGAAATGTACGCGGATGGGATTTTTTCTGTCAAATATATGCTCCAAAGGAAGCTGTATAACACTTATATACCACCTGATTTTGTCGGGCAATAATTCACCCTCCACAACCCTTTTTATGAATTTCGAAGAGTGTAACATAAGTTACTTAAAATGTACGTGGATGGTTTTTTTTTCTGTCAAATATATGCTCCAAAGGAAGCTCTATAAGATTTATATACCACCTGATTTTGTCGGGCAATGATTTACCCTACACAACCCCTTATATAAATTTCGAAGAATGTACTACAAGTTCCTCAAAATGTACGTGGATGGGATTTTTTTCTGTCGAATATATACTCTAAAGGAAGCTCTATAAAACCTACATATCACCTGATATGTCGGGCAATGATTCACCCTACACAACCCTTTATATAAATTTCGAAGAATGTACCACAAGTTCCTTAAAATGTACGTGGATGGGATTTTTTTCTGTCGAATATATACTCCAAAGGAAGCTCTGTAAGACCCATATATCACCTGATTCTGTCGGGCAATAATTCACCCTACATAACTCATTATATAAATTTCGAAGAATGTATCACAAGATCCTTAAAATGTACGTGGATGGGATTTTTATTTATAAAGTAACTTCAGAGATACTGCAAGTAGCATTAGAAATCATGTAAGGGATGGGATTCTTTTCTAGATAATATATGCTCCCAAGGAAGCTCTATAAGACTTAGGTATATACCACCGGATTTTAGTCGGGCAATAATTCACCCTCCACAACCCTTTTTATGAATTTCGAAGAGTGTATCATAAGTTACTTAAAATGGACGTGCATGGGATTTTTTTTCTGTCGAATATATGCTCCAAAGAAAGCTCTATAAGACTTATAAACCACCTGATTTTGTCGGGCAATGATTAATCCTCCACAACCCCTTATATAAATTTCGAAGAATGTACCACAAGTTCCTTAGAATGTACGTGGACGGGATTTTTTCTGTCAAATATATGCTCCAAAGGAAGCTCTATAAGAACTATATATCACCTGATTTTGTCGGGCAATGATTTACCCTACACAACCCCTTATATAAATTTCGAAGAATGTACCACAAGTTCCTTAAAATGTACGTGGATGGGATTTTTTCTGTCAAATATATGCTTCAAAGAAAGCTCTATAAGACTTATATACCACCTGATTTTGTCGGGCAATAATTCACCCTACACAACCCCGTACATAAATTTCGAAGAATGTACCACGAGTTCCTTGAAATGTACGTGGATGGGATTTTTTCCTGTAGAGTATTGGCTCCAAAGGAAGTTCTATAACACCTATATATCACCTAATTTAGTAGGGAAATAATCCACCCTACACAACCCCTTATATAAATTTTGAAGAATCTACCACAAGTTCCTCAAAATGTACGTGGATGAAATTTTTTTCTGTCGAATATATGCTCCGAAGGAAGCTCTATAAGACTTATATACCACCTGATTTTGTCGGGCAATAATTCACCCTCCACAACCCTTTTTATGAATTTCGAAGAATGTACAAGTTCCTTAAAATGTACCTGGATGGAATTCTTTTCTGTCGAATATATGCTCCGAAAGAAGCTCTATAAGACTTATACACCACCTGATTCTGTCGGGCAATAATTCACCTTCCACAACCCTTTTTATGAATTTCGAAGAGTGTAACATAAATCACTTAAAATGTACGTGGATGGGATTTTTTTTCTGTCAAATATATGCTCCAAAGAAAGCTCTATAACACTTATATACCACCTGATTTTGTCGGGCAATAATTCACCCTACACCACCCCGTATATAAATTTCGAAGAATGTACCACAAGTTCCTTACGATGGGACTTTTTTCTTTAGAGTATTGGCTCCAAAGGAAGTCCTATAAGACCTATATATCACCTGATTTTGTCGGGCTATGATTCACCCTACACAACCCATTATATAAATTTCGAAGAATGTATCACAAGATCCTTAAAATGTACGTGGATGGGATTTTTCTGTCGAATATTTGCTCCAAAGGAAGCTCTATAACACTTATATACCACCTGATTTTGTCGGGCAATAATTCACCCTCCACAACCCTTTTTATGAATTTCGAAGAGTAACATAAGTTACTTGAAATGTACGCGGATGGGATTTTTTCTGTCAAATATATGCTCCAAAGGAAGCTGTATAACACTTATATACCACCTGATTTTGTCGGGCAATAATTCACCCTCCACAACCCTTTTTATGAATTTCGAAGAGTGTAACATAAGTTACTTAAAATGTACGTGGATGGGTTTTTTTTCTGTCAAATATATGCTCCAAAGGAAGCTCTATAAGATTTATATACCACCTGATTTTGTCGGGCAATGATTTACCCTACACAACCCCTTATATAAATTTCGAAGAATGTACTACAAGTTCCTCAAAATGTACGTGGATGGGATTTTTTTCTGTCGAATATATACTCTAAAGGAAGCTCTATAAAACCTACATATCACCTGATATGTCGGGCAATGATTCACCCTACACAACCCTTTATATAAATTTCGAAGAATGTACCACAAGTTCCTTAAAATGTACGTGGATGGGATTTTTTTCTGTCGAATATATACTCCAAAGGAAGCTCTGTAAGACCCATATATCACCTGATTTTGTCGGGCAATAATTCACCCTACATAACTCATTATATAAATTTCGAAGAATGTATCACAAGATCCTTAAAATGTACGTGGATGGGATTTTTATTTATAAAGTAACTTCAGAGATACTGCAAGTAGCATTAGAAATCATGTAAAGGATGGGATTCTTTTCTAGATAATATATGCTCCCAAGGAAGCTCTATAAGACTTAGGTATATACCACCGGATTTTAGTCGGGCAATAATTCACCCTCCACAACCCTTTTTATGAATTTCGAAGAGTGTATCATAAGTTACTTAAAATGGACGTGCATGGGATTTTTTTTCTGTCGAATATATGCTCCAAAGAAAGCTCTATAAGACTTATAAACCACCTGATTTTGTCGGGCAATGATTAATCCTCCACAACCCCTTATATAAATTTCGAAGCATGTACCACAAGTTCCTTAGAATGTACGTGGATGGGATTTTTTCTGTCAAATATATGCTCCAAAGGAAGCTCTATAAGAACTATGTATCACCTGATTTTGTCGGGCAATGATTTACCCTACACAACCCCTTATATAAATTTCGAAGAATGTACCACAAGTTCCTTAAAATGTACGTGGATAGGATTTTTTTCTGTCAAATATATGCTTCAAAGAAAGCTCTATAAGACTTATATACCACCTGATTTTGTCGGGCAATAATTCACCCTACACAACCCCGTACATAAATTTCGAAGAATGTACCACGAGTTCCTTGAAATGTACGTGGATGGGATTTTTTTCTGTAGAGTATTGGCTCCAAAGGAAGTTCTATAACACCTATATATCACCTAATTTAGTAGGGAAATAATCCACCCTACACAACCCCTTATATAAATTTTGAAGAATGTACCACAAGTTCCTCAAAATGTACGTGGATGAAATTTTTTTCTGTCGAATATATGCTCCGAAGGAAGCTCTATAAGACTTATATACCACCTGATTTTGTCGGGCAATAATTCACCCTCCACAACCCTTTTTATGAATTTCGAAGAATGGACAAGTTCCTTAAAATGTACCTGGATGGAATTCTTTTCTGTCGAATATATGCTCCGAAAGAAGCTCTATAAGACTTATACACCACCTGATTCTGTCGGGCAATAATTCACCCTCCACAACCCTTTTTATGAATTTCGAAGAGTGTAACATAAGTCACTTAAAATGTACGTGGATGGGATTTTTTTTCGTCAAATATATGCTCCAAAGAAAGCTCTATAACACTTATATACCACCTGATTTTGTCGGGCAATAATTCACCCTACACCACCCCGTATATAAATTTCGAAGAATGTACCACAAGTTCCTTGAAATGTACGTGGATGAGACTTTTTTCTGCAGAGTATTGGCTCCAAAGGAAGCTCTATAAGACCTATATATCACCTGATTTTGCCGGGCGATGATTTACCCTACACAACCCTTTATATAAATTTCGAAGAATGTACCACAAGTTCCTTAAAATGTACGTGAATGAGATTTTTTTCTGTCGAATATATACTCCAAAGGAAGCTCTGTAAGACCTATATATCACCTGATTTTGTCGGGCAATAATTCACCCTACACAACTCATTATATAAATTTCGAAGAATGTATCACGAGATCCTTAAAATGTACGTGGATGGGATTTTTTCTGTCGAATATATGCTCCAAAGGAAGCTCTATAACACTTATATACCACCTGATTTTGTCGGGCAATAATTCACCCTCCACAACCCTTTTTATGAATTTCGGAGATTGTAACATAAGTTACTTAAAATATACGAGGATGGAATTTTTTCTGTCGAATACATGCTTCGAAGGAAGCTCTATAAGACTTATATACCACCCGATTTTGTCGGGCAATAATTCACCCTCCACAACCCCTTATATAAATTTCGAAGAATGTACCACAGGTTCCTTAAAATGTACGTGGATGGGATTTTTTCTGTTAAATATATGCTCCGAAGAAAGCTCTATAAGACTTATATATCACTTGATTTTGTAGGGCAATGATTCACCCTACAAAACCCTTTATATCAATAAAGATTCCACCAGAGCTTTGTATATATTTTTAAGCATACGAATGTTCGTGTATTCTCTTATTTGGTAAAATTTGTAAATTAGTTTTCTTACTTTGCTTGCTAAATGTTCTACTTATTCCACCTAAGATTTTTGTCAATGATTATACCAAGATATTTAATGTGGTCTGCAGCTTGCATGTAATTTTCACATTCACAGTTCGACATTTTTCTAGCTAAACATTTTTGGATATGGATGTATAGTTTGTTTACGTTATTGCATTCACTAACGTTCGTGATTGAGAAACTTATGAATTTAGTTTTATTTGAATTAAGGTTGAGTTTGTTGGATTGTAACCAACTATTCACAGTACTATGACCACATGTAGCTTCATTCATGAGTGAATGTGAATATCTATCACTGAATATAAAAACTGTGTCGTCAGCATAGTTTATCAGTTTTGCATCAATCGGGGGCTCCCTATCGAATTTATATAAATTAATAATAATATTAGTAGTATAGTTACAAACTTGCGTATATCATTGTCCATTTCAGGTATGTAATGTTTCACATATGTTGCTATTTTATCTGTGACTTTTAATTTAATATTCTTTACTTCTGATCTATTGTTTTATGACTTTCACGTAGTACCAAAAGATGCCACGTAGGAGTATTTTCCTAAAAGTTTCAGGTTACTTGTAAACACAAGGCATATCTGCGTTTTCAAAATCGTTCTACCACTTCGTGATCCAAGCTCCAGCTGGTGACTGAGCAAGGGACTACTAGTTTGACGACGCGTAAAAGACTCATGTCAACCATAGAGTTTCCGGCCCTGTATGTACGACCGTGTTTTATATTTATTAATTTAGTGAGCCACTGTACTATCGCTTTAGGTACATAGAAAATTATTGATTTAATTATTATATCAACAACATTCCAAGAACCAAAATGAGTAAATAACAGGGAACAATAGTTATTAATTAAGAGAACAAGGAATCATTCAACAAAATAAAAACTGAGGTATTGTTATTAATTTAGTGGTAAGAACACTACAGGTACAAGACTCCTTAAATTTGAAAAGTTGCTTTCTCTAAAGGAAGATGAATGATTCAAAGACATTTAATTTTAAAGTAGAGTTGCAAATATTTTAATTTGTTGTATACTATTCTAGGAGCCAAGTTGTTTCAAATAGAATGTAATTTTTCCGCGTACAGAGAAAATAAACGGTTTTCTATAAGGTATCTTCCTCTGTTTACTTTAAATAGGTAGCAACTTTTGAAGAAATAGAGTTGCTTTTCATTCAAATAATTAATGAAAATGATACTCGATTAACATTCGTATAAGTAAGTACACAGTTGAAGGAACTGTTGTAGTAACTATATATAGATTCTTTCTTAAAGTGCCAAAGATTTTGAACAAGTTAATATCAGAATGTACTTGCGTCAATGAATTAATTAAATTTGTATTTTACAATATCAATGATTCAAAGACATTTTAATTTTGGAAAAGTAGAGTTGCAATATTTTAATTTGTTGAATAGTATTTGAGAAGCCACACTATATAACCTATAAATGTCAAAGTGACATACGATCTATACCATAGAATAACTTGTGACACGTGCTAATAGTAAAATTTTCTATAAACGCGTACCCATCTCTATATAACCTACAACTGTCAAAGTGACGTCTATCAGAGTGAGAACCTGAAGGTGCCCGTACGCCTCACATAGATTACCACACACTATCCACGACTAAACCCTTACAAAGGCGTTGCACATACAAAACTGTACGTCAGCGGGGCGTAGCCCGTAAATTCAACTAGTCAACTATAATACTGGCCGGTTTAAGTTGGTACCCAAGTTCCTAGAAATCTCACTAGGAATATGCGATTTTCGACCTAATCGACGATCAACTTTGGACACGACAAGCTAAAATTGGCGACGGGTTCGAGCCCGGAAAATGGTCGAAATGTAAACTTTGAACCTTTTAAAAGGTCGCGATTGCCCCAAACCGGGTCAAAAACTGTTTTAAAATAGTCAATTTTCGATAAATCCAATGACGTTCACGTGAGAAGGCCGTAGCACGCGAGTTGGAAGAGTGCAAAAGTTAGGAACATAGGAATTCTTTGCAAGGGCTTTTTGCGTACCGTTTTCGCTCCATGTAGTTAGATTTAGTCAGGATACGCACCCGAAAACCCTTCTTTTTTCCAAAAATTCCGTTTAAATAGGAAAATTTAATTAAAATAGGAACAGGTACTCTCAGGTCTCAGCTACGAGCTTCTGACGTGCTGAGTACCAAAGGGAATTTTCTAGCTACTAAAATATACCCGAAGCGAGTAAAAGCTAGCGGCCCATAGCAAAAAAGACTTCATTACGACTGGCGCCGGCCGCACGGGGCTCGAAACGGCCCCAAATTAACAAGATCGAGGTAAAATGTATAAACTCTAACTGAACAGGAAATCGGAGGGAAAAGTGTGTTGCGTGCCCGGCTGTCCCAACGCGCAGTTGAAAAATGTCGGTTTGACATTTTATGCGTTCCCGAACCGTGATTATGAAGTACAGCGGAAGAAGTTGTGGATCGCGCGTGTACGACGAGAAGGGTAAGTAATAATGTCAACATTCCTATTTCACCTGAATAGAAATATTTATTCAATCCGCAATATTAAAATGAAAACAAACCTCATGTTGCCAGCAGCATTCCTAACCTGTAAAAGTAACAGTGATAATGCTTCGAGAAAAATAACTTGAATGCAACAATGCGAATAAAAAGTCATCTTTTAATTGAAGCGTCCTTATTTCAGAGACGAAAATGGACCCTGGGTCCCAACGAAGCACACAAGAATTTGCGCTAACACTTTGTTGGCGGTGTGAAATCAAATAATCCCACAGAGGAAAATTTTAACCCGACATTCTTCCCATGGAAACCGGCAAAGGAATCCTGTGAAACTCGCAGACAGCGACTTGCCCTTCGCAACGAGAAGAAAAGCATGAACTCGGCCCGTAATTCTGAAGGTACAACTTTAATTGAATGTGTTAATCAATAATTATTGCATAACCTTGCATTTAGTATTACTGTTTAATTTCTTTGAGCAATATAAGTAACAAACTACATTTATATTTACATTTACATTTGTTTATAGAACTAGCCGAATTATCTGACTTATTGGAGGCTGGCGATCCACTCCCGGCATTGCCAGAACAACGGGGTACTTGTGAGATATCGGTGCAGACTGACGAGAGCTTATTTGGAGAGTCTGATCAGAACGAGACAATTTTGTACTGCTGGCAGAATTCGGCTACAAACGATGCTGCGACACAAACTTGTATGCCAATAAGTAATCGTGTAAAGACGGAAATTATTGCAGTTCCGGCAACGAAAGAAGTGAAAAGAAGAACGATTGCTGTTGGTCCTGATAATGAAATGCGGAATGGATTCCAGGAATTCGCAGACGTTGATAACGACCATGTTATGAAGCGATTGGGTGGAATAGATTTAGGTCTATTTTTTATATTGCTCGAATTCATAAAGCCAAACGTTGAGGGACAACCAAAGTACTATAAAGTATTGGGCAACAAAGATCGACTTCTTTTGTTTTTAATTAAAATGAAATTTTAATTATTGCAGTTCCGGCAACGAAAGAAGTGAAAAGAAGAACGATTGCTGTTGGTCCTGATAATGAAATGCGGAATGGATTCCAGGGATTCGCAGACGTTGATAACGACCATGTTATGAAGCGATTGGATGGAATAGATTTAGGTCTATTTTTTATGTTGCTCGAATTCATAAAGCCAAACGTTGAGGGACAACCAAAGTACTATAAAGTATTGGGCAACAAAGATTGACTTCTTTTGTTTTTAATTAAAATGAAATTGGGAATACCATTCACGGCACTGGCATGTATATTCAGAATCAGCAAAACAACCGCAAGGAAAATCTTCTTTGAAGTTCTTTCAACTTTGTACCAAGCGACTAAAACGTGGGTTTTTTGGATGTCGAAAGAAGCTGTACAAACTACTTTACCATCTTCATTTAGTTCGTACCCCAATTGTCGTGCCATAATTGATTGCACTGAATTGCGTTGTGAAACTCCACCTACGGTCGAACAGAGAGCTTTGATGTACTCAAGTTATAAATCCCACTTTACAGTCAAATATTTAGTTGCGATTGCTCCGTGTGGCTTCATAACTTTCATTTCAAAAGGATATGGAGGTAGAGCCACTGACAGTTACATTGTAAACGACTCAGGATTTGTGCAGTTAATTGAACCAGGTGACGAAATTATGGCCGACAAGGGGTTACCGCAAATACGTGCAGAGCTTCTAAAACACAACACCGTTCTGATTATGCCCCCTTTTGTTACGAATCCACAATTTTCTCGTGATGAGGTTTTGGAAGGTTATGAAATAGCATCGGTCAGAATCCACGTTGAAAGATGCATACAACGAATTAAATTATTCAAGGTGTTAGATTTTATTCCTGTAACATCATTACCGTACGTCGACAAAATAATGTATATTGCATGTGTACTCGCGAATAATAAGGAGCCTCTTATTCAAGAACATGAGCCATCTGTAACTCCGTAGATTTATTCTATAATCACAATACAAGTTTTATGCATAAAAATTACATGTTTTTTTACACCCGATTAATAAAACATCGACATGCAGTATGAGTCAAATTATACAATTTACTGGGGACTATTTACCTTGTAGCAGTGGTATGAAATATTCAAAATAGAAGTGTTCGATTTTTGGGATTAAGTTGGACAAGAATTCGTGGTCTTTGCGTACTACAACATGTACTTGGTCTTTCGAAGAATACACGAAGAAGTGACAGACATCAATGGATAGCACATGCATTGACACCTGAACCTGGGTATAATAGGTGTCCGATTTCTTTAGTTGCAACTTGTCCTGGCTGTCAAATTCACGATATGGAATAGACACGAGTTTCTCTTCCATATTTACAATTACCGCATCTTCACAACTGTACGGGCACTTGATTTCAAGTAGCTCATATCCATTGTCGGTGTCAATGATTCCGTCTGGACTGCAAGCCAACCAGGGTAGTTTGGAGCAGATTATCAGTCCCACTACGTGTATGACATAATTTGTCATCTCCTGGAACTTCGATCTGGCGATTTTCTCCATCTTCAACCCATAACGCATAGCTGGGCAAGAAGACTGTTTGTACGTGTCTTTAAGGAAATTTTGGGCTAGCGTATCGAACTTTTGTTGCCTGGTTTTTATTCGGTGAGCTCGAGTGCTAGCTGTTATTCTAATGGAACGTTCTTTGTGCCAGGTTGAGGTTTCCGATTGACCGGCGGACTTGAGAGCAATTTGCATCCATTGATGTTCATCGACGATTACATTTTCGCGAAAGTATTCGTTTTCTTGGTGGACCGTTGTCTTCGACAGTTTAATATTCCCGTTTTCTAGGAGTACGGACTGCAGAATCGAACTTTCCAAGTGACTCTCATCTTGAATATTAAATAATGTCTGCAACAATGACCGCGTTAGTGCTTCTTTTTGAGCAGCTTCTGCCAGTCTCACCTCTTTTTCGTTGGTGTACCGGAGTTCTACCTTCACTACGTGGGACAGCATGTACTTCATCGAGAGGTTATCGGCCGTGATGTTTTGAACATCTTCGTACCTGCAAAGTTCATCTGTGGCCTTGTCAGTAGAAGGAACCATCTCTTCTACTCTAGCGCTTTTCTTGTACTTCTCCAACTGCACACTGGGGGGACGATTCCAAATCATTGGCTGGTCTGTTTTCGAGCAGGTATTTTCAGCGATGACATACAGACATACTGCTGCAGCATGTTTGCAGTATCCTTGGCCACCTTTGCAGTTGCAGCTCGTATCCTGGATGATCCTGTTAAAATCAACCTTCCCAACATATATTAATTTTGCATTCTAAATATTGAATAAAATTGTTTATGCAGCAACACTTCCTTTTACATTTGAAATACTATCTGATTAAACTTTCTAGTATAAATTCACGAAACAATCTGAAAATATTCTGAAAACAGAATTGTATTAATTTGTATTAACATTAAATGTTACTAATAAATACTAAATTTACATTAAGAAATGTACTTAAACAATATTGTTATTTTCTAATATCTATTACATAGAAGCATGCTGTCACAGAAAACCTTGCATTTGACATTGAAACAAAAACATGGGCACAGCTTAATAAACACACAGCTAGGAAACTCGGCCAGCATTAGGAAGTGGTCGGGAATGACCTTGAAGGTGCGATTCTGGAGTAAAAGTCAGGGTAGAATTAGAAATATTTGCTGGGAAACAGACAGGACCGTACTTTAGAATTCTAAAAACTCTTAGAATCATACAGTTGAACGAAAATCATGCAATAGATTCACAGTTGCCAACAATAATTCTCAAACAGTATATATTCGGTGGTTTTTAAGTTGAAATAATTATACAGGCATTGGTTATATATTAAGTATGGATATAGATATATAAAAAAACGATATACTTTCAAGAATCTTCATTATAATAAAATACATGTACCTGAAATAGGTAAATTACTACAGGTTGCGTAATATAATCAATTTGTTTTTAATATATTTTTGGTCCCTGAAGTTCCTATTAATGTTTTTTAAGGTGTAATACAGCCGAACCCTCAAATATAATTTAACAGCATATTCCTTGGGAAAACTGTCACATGGGTGTGAAAAAGGAAGTTCATTGGCCATTTCGATAAGATTTTGAGACACTAGTGGTTTCAAAATAAAAGTTTAAATTTTCTGTTGAAAAATGGTTTCAACGTCATTCATGAAATTGACAAAACCGTCGCTTGGATTATTCAAACGGCCAAATAAACTGCCTTCAGCATTTTCGAAAGCCTTAAAATAAATAAATAGTGAGGTATCATCCAAATGTTTTTGTTCATTTGCATAATTGATGCAAATACCACAACTGTGTATTTTGAGAACTGTGTTCAACACATAGCCACAAACATATCTTTCAAAATTTTTCTGTAACAAATCATGCTGCTGATAATCGGTGTCTATAAGTTGATTTGTGAATGGTGGCGGGGAGATGGGGGAGATATTGTGTCCGAAGAAATGTCCTTTAATTGTAATAAAACAGAATCAGGATCAGCCTCACAGTTTTGAGTACCAGAATGATATAGTTTCAGATACATTAATTTTCTAAAGGATCCCTGGAATTGAACCGGAGTGGGATTCCTACAATTGCCATTCTGTTGTCTCACAGACCCAAAAAAGTTTTCCAAACAGTCCTGATTTAAACGGCGAGTTAGAAGGTATTTAACTTGTAGTTCTTTTAGGTCATCCCACAACAAGAGTGTGCTATTGATATATATTTTTATACATTTGAAACTTTTGATTAAATTTTTTATATTTTTACCTTTGTTGTCTTTCACTTCAATTTGATCAGTTAAGGCAAGAAATTCTTTAAGAAGTTGCGTTTGGTGAGGTAGACCTTTGAATGCTCTATTATATAACTTTGAGGATTTGGTACAGGACGAATTGAGAACATCAAAAACTTTATCAATATTTGACAAAAACTCAGATGTTTTATATGCTTGAGACGGCAGCTGTCCAAACCGAATATAAACATTCATGCCACATGCCACTGTCTCACTGAATACTTGGGTGGCATATTTCGTTTTCATTTTTTCAAATGAATTGGGATATATGTGTGACTTTGTCAATTTTGGTGCTGGCCTTATCGGGTAATTTTTGTCATGTTCATAAAATATTTTAATGAACTACCACGAAATCTTATCATTACCAATTAAAAAATCATATTTCATCAACATATTTCGAATAGCTTTAATGACGTGAGGTACATCGAAAATGTAAAAGACCTTTTGACCTTCGCAAAAAAAATATGGTTTGGTCGCTGTAATACCTAATAATTTTGATAACGGCATATAATTGGACCCCATGTCTGTCGTTACAGCACATATTTTGAGTCCAATGTGCTTGAGAATTTTGATCAATTCAAAAATTTGCTGTTTTAATGATTCAGCTGGGTAGGCTGAGTGACAAAAATTGAATGCCACTGGTTGTTTCCATCGGCTAAATATTCCACGTACCATAATGACAGATGCACTCAATGCAGGCTTAAAAACATTACCAACATCTCCACCTTCAGACAACCCAATCACGCAATCAGTTCCCCGATTGTAAAATAAATGGGCTTTAATCGACATTTCATCTATACATATTATACAGTATTTCTTATTTCAACCAAAATAGTTTACTTCTCTTCTCAATATTTCGAATAATTGTGGATTGTCCAACCCTGGACTCACCTTGACCAGTTTCAGAAGAGTTCTAATCGCTGATAACAGTCAATTCAAAAAAGGCAGTAGAACACCATTGATGAAGACACAAAACACCAACACTTTTGAAAATACAACTTTTGAGCAGACATCATATTCATCATTATCATTCAAATAATAGTTGATACAATGATACTGATTTCAACTTCATCTGTTTTTACTACTATTCATTACAACATTCAGACTTTATGAATATCACAACAAAGGACGAAAAATTTACTCACCTTGCAACATCACTGGGAAATCTGAAGAAACTGTTGTTACAGTTATAACTTTTGTTCTTACACAATCTGGCAGCACATGTCATTCCCATGTTTCAATAATTATAATATGCACTACAAATTACAAAAAATGTCCATGCACCCACAACTTCAAAAACAAACAGACAACACAATTTAACCCAACACAGCAACCCACAACAGAAAAACACGAGCTATCCGTGACTACGCCTATGGAGCTTATAAATTCGGATGAATCGTAATCCCGATACCTGCCACTGCTTTGATAGGTTCTCATCCAAAAGTGGGGGTTGCGCGAATATCTGCGTTGACTACCCCCTCCACGGCGAGTTTCCCAGCTGTGTGTTTATTAAGCTGTGACATGGGTTGCAAATTGTCGATACATTTCCTATAATATAGGTTATATATATAGTACGCTTACCTTGATTTGTACATTGTACAAATTTGCTTTCGATCTAGTGCTTTGAGCACCAGGAGTTTCCCGCAAAACAACTCCCACGATGTCATTGAAATCATCATTAAGGATTTCTTTGACGTCGCTGACGTGGAAGCTATGTAGCAATTTTCGCCCTTTATTTAAGCTTTTCTCGCGAAATATCGATAAATCGATAGCTCGAAATCCGCACTGCACAAAAGTCAGGATGTTGTGCCGTCAAAACGGTATGTAACGTTGAAAAACCACGATCTGCCGTAACAGGTTTAATCACGACATTTAAACGGCCCCAGTCAACAACTTAGCGGCGCTGCCGCCAGAGCGGCGCTCGAGTCGCGCGGCGAGGAAGAGACCAGGCTTATATGTCAAAATCATTTCGTTCGTAGCTTATTACATAGGAGGTTTGGCCTTCATGCAATTGTGTTTTTATACAATTCGAACCTTCTAATTTCGATAGGCCAAGTGAAAATCCCGGAGCCTCAAGCGCTAAGGACATCTGAGTGTTTAAACTTTCGTATAAAATTGCGAAATTTGGCATTCTTAGAAACGTCAAATTAATTAATCTGACACAAGAGTTGGGGATATTTTTATTCAAATCGATATAATACCAATTTTTGTCGGCCATATTGCAAGATTTTCTCGGAAATTTTCCAAAATCGAAAACTAAGGCCTCTACGTTCAATTAAAATTCACCATTCGAAAGATCGTCATCGATAATGTTAAAATAGGACCAAACTATAGTCCAAGACGTAGCCCAAAAATGCCGCTAAGTAGCTTAAAATAAATCATAAAGATTTGACGTGGTTTGACGGTAACCTATGTAGAATAACCTGATAATTTACGAAAGCGGAGGTGTATTTATGATGAAATGAAGTAGAAGCAATGCGAAAAGCGTTGTAAAAACTCTATACGGCATATCAGTGTCCAAAATGGTCCATGGACCAAGATATTCTTCCTAGGGGTACAAAAACAATTTTAGATCTTTCGATACTTTGGGGCACGAAAAATCATTTCTATCGACTCAAGAAACTTTCAAATAAGTGTAGCTACAAATCTATAGTCTTAACTTAACCTAATTCATAGTCAGAGAGTTGTAAATCGTTAACTCATGTATCTAATTAAAAGTCAACAAAACTACATAAATATCATATAAACGAGGGGCCCCATCTATTAAAAAACGTTCTAGAGGTATGTCTGAACAATATGTAACAATAAGATTCAACATACTTTATTTCAGATTTGAATATATGGATTATATCAAGGTTTGGAACCAACAGATATATTCTTGCAGGAATTAAAGTACATAGGGATTGAAAGAATGACAACACGATATGTACGAAAAGAGTTCAATACAGTTTCAAGGAATATATCAAGATATCTGTCATATTCTGCAGTAAACGTAGCAATTTTCAAGTAAAGTAGCAGCACGAACATTGGATTCACTCATAATTAGTTCAAATTCATACTACAAGACTTTCAAACTACTCTAATAATGTTACTGTAGACACAATAAAGATATTTTCATACATATGTGCATGGCTTATTGTTTTAGGAATATGAATTGTCATTTCACATGTTCAACGTTGAAACAAGGTTATGTGATAGCATCTTTTTAGGAATCCGATGCTAATTAGGCCTAAATCACTCTGTTTACTTCAAATAGGTAGGTACTTTCGAAGAGAAAGAGTTGTCTTCCATTCAAATAATTAATGAAGATGATACTTGATAAACATTGGTATAATTAAGTATACAGTTCAAGTAACTGTTGAAGAAACTACATGTAAATTCTTCCTTAAAGTGTCAATGATTTTTGAACAGGTTGATATTAGAGTGTGCCTCAATCAATGAACTATTTACATTTGTATTTTTTTTCGTACAAAGATGAATGAATAAGTACACAGTTCAAGTATTGTTGGTAGTAAGTATATGTAGATTCTTCCTTAAAGCGCTGATGATTTTTGAACAAGTTGATACGAGGGCCTCTGTCAATGAAGTAAACAAATTTTTATTTTCTTTTGTACGAAGATCAATGATTCACAGACATTTTAGTTCTGAAACAGTATAGTTGCAATATTTTAATTTGTTGTATGTATATTATTTAAGGAGATATTAGAGTGTGCCTCAATCAATGAACTTTACATTTGTATTTTTTTCCGTACAAACATGAATGAATAAGTACACAGTTCAAGTATTGTTGGTAGTAAGTATATGTAGATTCTTCCTTAAAGCACTGATGATTTTCTAACAAGTTGATACGAGGGCCTCTGTCAATGAAGTAAACAAATTTTTATTTTCTTTTGTACGAAGATCAATGATTCACAGACATTTTAGTTCTGAAACAGTATAGTTGCAATATTTTAATTTGTTGTATGTATATTATTTAAGGAGCCAAGTAGTAGTAGAGTGACTATATTTTATAAGCATTTTCTTTTGCAACAGAAGCTTCATCAATTGAATTATATATTAACCTTTTTTTTTTTTTTTTTTTCGACAGGGGGTTTAGCTGGATGATGTTTTGCCGACCGACTAAAAACACCCCCTGTACGCTCGGGTGTTTGGAAATATCCAGTGATCCCGGGAACCAGACAGAAAGTATCCATAACTTCCGGGGTCATCTGGCATACAAATGGCTTCATATAGGCCTCACATTTATCCTTGTCTGTCTCTATCCTCAGTTTCCTTCATTATTTCCCGAACAAAATCATACACTCTGTTCCAGTTCGGAGCCGATTGTATCATATATGGTACTATATCCTCTATATCCAGTAGTCGTCCCACTCCTTCCGTGAGTACCCTCCTTTCTCTTTCCCATCGCCTGCATTCCGAGAAGGTATGTTCCGGACTGTCTCTCACCTCGCACACGTGACACAGGTCGTTTTCTGTTTTACCTGTTCGTAATGTATAAGTTCCATATGATCCATGTCCAGTTAAGAACTGGACGAAGAAGTAATCTAGTCTCTTATGTTTGCATTCGACCCACGATGTTACACATCTAATTAGTCTCCTGGTCCATGCACCTTTATCGTCCTGCTGCTCCCATCTTCGCTGCCATTTGCCCATTGTTCTTTTCCGCGCCATTCTTCTGTTCCCTGGTAGCCGTCCTCCTATTGCATACAGAAAACAAACCTCGCTGACCATCAGGTCAATTGGTGGAAAACCACTTATCACCTGAGCCGCTACGTACGACACCGTTCTATATTCTGAAATGATTCTCAATAGTCCCCTTCTTTGTAACGACACGAGTCTGTTTGTGTTTATCTGCTGTTTTAAGGCTCCTCTCCACACCGGCGCTGCATACATTATCACACTGTGTAGCACTCCTGTTAACATCCTTCTTTTCCAGAAACCTGGGCCTCCAACGTTCGGTGTTATTCTCGCGATGGCCTCCATTTTTTGTAGTCCCTTATTGCAGATATGTTGAATATGCGCCCCGAAATTCCATCCTTCTTTGAGAATCACTCCTAGATACTTCATCACCTTGACCTGGTTAAGTTTTAGTGCCCCCAGTTGTATCGTCTCATGACTCATCCTTCTGGCTCCTCTGATTGCTATCCACTCGGACTTCTCCACTGCTACCTTCAAATTAACACTCCTCAACCATTGTACCACTCTGCTTAATGCCCTTTCTACCTTGTACCTCGCCTCCTCGGCTCCCTAGGCTTCTACGATAAGCAGTAGATCATCCGCGTACGCTACTACCCACACACCGGAGTCATGCATCAGACGCAGCACGCCGTCATACATGACATTCCAGAGCGTCGGGCCCAGCACCGACCCCTGCGGAAAGCCCATCGAACATCTCTTTTTAACCGATCCCATGTTAATCTCCCTATCCTCTAGGTATGACGCTATACAGTTCACCAGGTACGGGCTAATATTGTTCTGCATGAGAGCGCTCAAGATACACTGCCAGCTCGCGGTATTGAAAGCGTTTTGCACGTCCACCGTGACCAATACACAAATTTTTGCTGTAGAGTTCTTGATTTTCTCCGCAACAGCCAGTATGGCAGATGTTGTGGATCTTCCTTCCCTGAAGCCATGCTGACTTTCCGAAATTGCTTCATTTTCATCTAATTCTTTCGCCAGCCTGCTTTGAAGCATCTTCTCGTATAGCTTGCCAACAGCGTTCAGCAGGCAAATAGGACGGAAGGCCGAGGACAGCGCCTGATCCTTTCCTTGCTTGTGCAAAAGTACTACTCTCGCCTTCTTCCATGCCGTTGGGAATTTTTGCCTGGTAAGATAGTAGTTGAAAAGATTCAGAAAACTATCCGGACATACCTCAAAAGCTGCTTCCATCGCCTCTATCGGGATTCCATCCTGGCCTGGAGATTTTCCCGGTTTCATAGCTCTCAGCGACTCTCTCAGCTCGTCCATGGTGAAAAGAAGCGAATGTTCTCCCTCTCTTCTAAAGTTTATGTTCTCTTCATTCGATTCAGGAAACAGATCATTGAGAATCGTTTGCCTCCTTTTAAAAGATAACGCGTGGGATAGCCTCCCCTGCGCCAGGAAACCTGTTGCTATCCTATATCCTTCCCCCCATATATCATGCTCCAAATTGTCCAGAACCTCCTTCCATCTTTTCTTCTTTGCCTCCCTGATGCATTTCTTCAACCCTTTCCTTTTTTGTTTTAGATATTCCTCTTGTAGTAGCCCATTATCTTCTGTTCCTCTGCCGCATAGCCTTTTCAGTCTTCGACGTTCAGCCAGATACTCGCTTCTCCTATCTTCGATCTCATCCGTCCACCAATATGGTGCCACCCTAGTTCCTCCATTCCCATCCTTACGAGAAGACTGCTCTAGAGCCCGTTTCATATTCTCATATTCTCATACACTCGGAAATCATTTTCTTCGCCATTCAAGTCCTGCAGTTCCTTCATTCTTTTGCAGAAGGCCTTCTTCATAAATATACGTTTTATTGGAGCCCTGTCTTGCTGTCCCTTACCTAGGCTTACATCAAAGTAAATGTGACCGTGAGCTGTGAATGGATTTTCATGTTCTACCCTCCACCCTGTTACCTTCCCCGCGATTGCTGCAGACACCAATGTAACATCTATGCAAGACTCTGAGGTGCCCCTCGCAAATGTAGGTTTCCCAGTATTCTTTGCTACCAGATTGCATTGGAACATCCAGTCTGCAATCTTTTCGCCTCTCCTATCCTCGAAGCTTGCACCCCATAATGGGGACTTGGAGTTTACGTCTCCTGCCAGTATAGTTTTTTGAGCACGCCCCATGGTTACCGCCGCGAATAAGTCATCCAGCACGTCGCAGAAAATGGAAAAATCAATATTTGGCGAGATATACACGCCAAACAGGTGAAAAGATCCTCCATTCACATGCACATAGCCGTTACCTGCATATACTCCTTCCACTTCCAACGACCTATTCATCACAATTACCGCTACTCCTTGCGTCCTATCCATTGTCCATCCCTCATTTGAGCTCCTCTTCTTGTTCGGTTCCGCTACCACAAGAATATCGACCTTTTGCCTCATTGCCGCTTCCCACGTCATGTCCTGGGCTGCTCTCGCTCTTCCTACATTTGCTTGGAGTACTTTGAAGGCTAAAACTGTGATGGGAGTGCTAGTTGATCCGACCCCCTGCCGCCATGCCTGTCCACTTCCATGTTTTCTGGTTCTGCAGATTTTTCAATACTTCGCAGCTGTCTCAATTTATCTGTAAGAATCTTCTTCTGTACAGGGCACTTTGCGGTTCCGGTTGCGTGACTTCCTACTTTGCAGGTTAGGCAATAATCGTCATTTCTACATTCCTTTGTACCGTGTCCCTCCTGTCCACATTTCTTACACAGGTCGCTCCTATCCATGCCCGTACAATTCTTCGATATATGACCCTTCTCCCAGCATCGATAACATTCCTCTAGTTCCACTTTTTCTCTAACTTGGCAAGTTCCCAGTCCAATCCTGAGTTCTTTCCTGAATATTAGTTGCTTAGCGGTGTTTGGGTCCGCTAATAGCGTTGCCACCTGAGTCTCGGAGTGCGACGGATTAATGAAAAGTACCTTCACGTTTGTTCCGGAGATTTTTGCGAGGTTATCTTCTAGCTGTTCTTTCGTAAGATCTCCGTTAATATTACTCAGATGGAGCTTAATTTTGCCTCTATCGTTACCTGCTGTTCTTACTTGCGCATTGTCCACTTTTGCTAATATGCATTGTTTCAAGACTTCCACTTTGTTTTCATCTGGCTCAGTTATTATGATCACCTCACCATTCCTAGTTTTTTGCACCCTTTTTATAATAGTGATGTCCTCATTTCCAATTCCTGCTTTAATTTCCTTTAATAAGTTGATATATCCCATACCCTCTTTCTTTACTATTATCGCCTCTGTCTTAGGCTGTCTATAACTCTGTTGCTTGGTATAAATTGGCCTTGATATATTATAATTTTCAGGCACATGCACATTTATTAGCAGCTCAGTATTCCAGAAGACAGCTTCTATTACCTTCCTGAGCATGTTTAGTGGCATTCCAGATGGTAACGGTATGGCTAGCGTTCTCTTCGCATCAATATCTATATTTTGGGCAAGTTTGTTCAGAATATTATAGGTCGCCAAGGTTGTTTCCTCTATGTTTCCAGTTATATCGAGACTCATCTTAAATACGCGTTTCAATATTTGTTTGCTTGGAGCATTTCTACCTGGTATATTAATAACCTGGGTCATGCAGCCCAGGTTCTCAGTTAGATTCTCCTCGACTTCCATGATCTCCGGATATCTGTCTTTAACCATTTTATTTATTCCTACTTCCATAGCAGAGTCTTTCTTCGCCACTATGATGGCCAGGTCCCATTCGGCTCCAGGGGTCAATGGGGAGCCATGGATAATTTTTGTTTTCTCGTAGTCTTCCTCCTCCCACCTTTTTTGTGTTAGCTCTACTACTCCCTTTTCGTCAATTTGTTGTATTTCCTCTCTTATGGTCAAGTAACTAGGGGAATCAACAGTTTGTGTTGCAACTGTATGTACATTTATGCCGGTAGTTAGTGTTTCTATTTTAGAAAGATTTTCCTCCGTTTGAGTATACGTGTTTACTAGTTGCATTTCTGTCCTCTTCGAGGATACCCCTAGGTTCCTCAGTATTCTTCTACATTTCTTTCCATCCAGCTCTTTTATAATCTTGTTCAGCCTTGTAATGCTTTCTTTAATTGTTCTTTGAGTATTCTTTTCTATGAGATTTTCCAGTCTCGCAGCTTCCTGGTAAACCCTCTCCAAAAGTTCCTCAACACGGTTACTATCGGTGTTTTCCATCGTTGATTCATTTTCCTGTCTCTTTCTTTTCCTCTCCTGCTCTTCAGGTGAGCTTCCCACCATTATTGCATCATTATCAGCTACACTCGTTTTTGGAGTGGTCGATCCTGGATATGTGTGTGGTACATTTCTCTTTTTCATGAGTGTATTCTCCTCCGCTTCCGATTTGGTATTTGTTTGGTGGCCCATGTGCTGTTTCTTATGTGTAACGGGGGCTATCTTAGCACCACAGGAATTTTTTTCTACGTATATCCATGATGCCCTTCAGCACATCCTCTTCGGATGAACTGCTCTCCATATTTTTATATTTTGGCGGAGGCGTTCTGGCGACCTTGCCGCTCCTCTTAAATGCCTCTTCTCCTATTTGTTTCATTCCAGTCTCTTTCAAAGCCGCGTTGGCCTGGTTTCCTACCATTCACGGATCGCAGTCGCTGGTTAACGATCGAGGGGGGCCTGCTTTACCACCCACACACTCGACCGATACTGGGGTATCCCTCCCCTGCATCGTAAACTCGTTATCCATGTTCGAAGCCATTGTCATCAATATGTTGTGTTTTTTTGGTCCGCGGTGGCTATTTGATTTCACCACTACCCCCCGACTTTGCTGGATGCTCTGTCGGTGGGCATTCTCCCATCCGCCACCTGGAGACGCGCCTGATGGGGGAAACACACAAAACCCCGCACAGGAAGTAAACAAATTTTTATTTTCTTTTGTACGAAGATCAATGATTCACAGACATTTTAGTTCTGAAACAGTATAGTTGCAATATTTTAATTTGTTGTATGTATATTATTTAAGGAGCCAAGTAGTAGTATAGCGACTATATTTTATGAGCATTTTCTTTTGCAACAGAAGCTTCATCAATTGAATTATATATTAACCTACAATTGGGAAAGTGACGTACGTTACAAATTCAAGAGAGTACTATAGAACTACAGCTTCGATTAAAATTTCACTCGATTCTATATTATATTGTATATTCAAATATAAATTTGATAGCATAAGGCATACTACAAACAAAGCATATATCAATTTACAACATTACGAGATATATTGGGAACGCTTCCGAAGGTTGAAACGTAGAGCATTAATATTAGAAGGAAATGGTATTTTAATGGTACCTACCTACATCTACCTATTTACATTTCGAAGATCAATGATAACTTGAATTCATTCCTATGTCTAATTATCTTTTTCAAATGAAAATTCATCAATCATGTTTAATATAGGTACCTACTTCTGATGTTTTAATATGTAAAATAAAACCTAAATTTATATTTTTCAAACATGGTAAGTACATATCTGAATAATATCACTTTCCAAGTATTAAAATTCAATTTAATACTTACATTTATCAACAAAAATCATAAATAACTTTCAGATAATTCATTAAATCAAAAATATAGGTACTACAATTAGTTATCTTCTAGGATATCTTCCTCATCCATTTCTGTAAGAAAAATTATATTAATCATTTATAAAATAATATTGAAAGGTATATATAAAGGTAGGTATATAAATAGTAAGAAAACTTACCTTCTTCTTCCGTTTCCGGGACCGGCACAACGGGCCCCTCATTGGGCTCCTTAGGGACCACAGGTATTCTTTGGTCCCTTGCCCGGATCAGACCCCGACCTCTGCCACCTGCATGTTATTTTTGCTTTGTATCATAATACATTTTTCCTACAACAGAACAATATATCTATAAAATGTTTTTATTTATATCAAAATACATTATGTATTCGATTAATCGCCAACATTTAACTTGTACAATGAAAAACTTGGAAGGAAATATAATATATGTAGAAATTTAATGAATCAAAATTTTACTTTGATGTAAGTGTTACCTTTAAAATTTAAATAAAGCATAAAATATACTTACATAGTAATTGTTTATTGTAATGCTGCCGCCAGCGGTATTGTTGACGACGCAACGCCTATCCATTTTGTGTCGTTTGATACAAAATGACATAAAAAATTTCAAAAACCAAAAAACAATCGTTCCATTTCAACACTTGATTTTTAATATCACCCATAGATTGTTAATATAATCGAATAAATATCACACGTATAAATTATACTACAATGTTATTATTTACATTTTAAACTAATATTTTTGTATATGTAGATGAAACATATATACATATTTTTTTTTTCGCGCGATATATATTTTCAAAAGTAACAAAGCAGCATAGAATCAAATCGATATGGTTAGTATTTCCATCATAGAATAAATTGAAAATCAAATTTTTACAATAACTGTACTTGAATTTGTTGAACGTTGAAACGAAACAAATTAGACTGACCCATCTATGTATTATAACAAAATAATGATGAATCGATCTCCTATAAATTTTAAATTAAATTTCTTAATATATATTCTATGGTATTCATTCTGTGTAACACACATAAAGTAATATCATGGCAATCACGTAATTGAAGAAGAAGAAGAAGAATATCATGGGTGTTATGATAAATTGAAACGTCAGATTTGACGCAATTGTCATTTGAATGGGAGACGCTATAAAGACATAATTGTTTTGTCAATCAAGACGCTACAAGTAAAATTATAGCTCTATATTATAATAAATATTACCCGACTATTACATACGCTACGCAAGATTTTAGGTGATTTGTGTTCTATTATCAAATTGACCGTAAGTATTATTACATATAATGTTGATATTTATAAATCGAAAATAAATTGATTAAATAGATAGGCACGATGTTATAACGTTGGGGAAGGAATTCAGGTTCAACAAACAACAATTTGTCTTTGGTACATCCCTAAGCTATTGCTCTATTAGCCAGAACGTTAATTCACCTATAGTTTAACCTGACACAATTGGGGATCTGATTTGTTGAATCGTGAAGGTCCTAGGTGGTTTCAATTGAAAAAATCACCTTTAGCAAACCTAATACGTCGTTGTAACGAAACTACTTCATCCTTTATTCATTTATAATGTTCATACAATTCAAATTTCTCATTTCTTTGGTTTTTTCCTGTAGATTGCTGTGCACAAGATTCCAGTGGTGATTACTGCCATATCTGTTCAACATTTTTGTATCAAGTTCGCAGTAAGTACTGTACCTACTCCTTTAATAATTTCGTTTTATAACTTTACATTATAAAATTAATATTGAACTTAACAATACCAATCCTGCATACGATGGTAACGAAATTATTCCATTATTCATTTATTTAAAACTATAATCAAGCTGTTTTGAAGGCAATCGCCTTCTATCATTGTTATTCAGGAACGATATGAAACTATCGAAAAGCTCTTGCATGTTTAGACGAAAATAAAAAGTAATTCAGCTCTGGCTGACAGGGTATTGAGGGAAATGAGTGTAGCAGACTCACTGGCAATGAGGGTGCACTCTTAAAATTTATTAGAGCATTACCATTGCTCTACATATATGAAAAACAACTAAAATAGCTATATCATCTTGATTTGGGAGTAAAATACTTTAGTACTGGCAAAACGTATCATGTTTAGCCCACTCCAAAGCTTTCTTTATAAATGTTCTGATATGATAAATGATATTCAGCCCAGTAATATAAAATCTGAACCTATTTTAAACTGGGGTTCATTTTGATATTTTTATTAATTTCTTTTATGTTTTAGGTTAACTGTTAAGTGAAATCTAGCTCTTTTATTGTATACAAAGATTGAATATCGAGCGAGTTATATACCTATAGGTAAGTGTGTTGATGTATATTGTTTTTTTTTAAACACATCCACACAATAAAGACGTATACAATAATATTTTGCTGTTTATATATTTTTACTAAAATTGTTATTTCTGTTTTATAATGCCGAGAAATACAAGGTTAACACTTAGGAGACCAATGAATACACAGCAAAGTAATTCTGGAAGGAACGCAAATGGTAATTAATGCAGAAAAATTCGTTTTGAATGATATCAATGATCAAGTACACATTTATAGATTCCACAAAGAATGATGAAGCCGTAATACCAAAATTACGGTTGAGACGTACCACTCAACCTGATGGTAAGAAAATTTGGCAAGTTGTGAAAGATGTTGTTGAACTAAATGAAAGGAAACAACAAACTGAAACTGAACCAGTTGCAGGTCCTTCTAGAACACCAAATACCTCTATGGTCTATGGTAAGTATATAAACATCTCAAATTGCTGAAAAAAATGATTTGTGTTAAACTCAAATAACCTCTATACACTACAATATGGTTTTTTTCTGTTTCACGAAACGTGCCACTTATTTCTGATGATATTTCTATCAAATGATTTGTGTACATTTATATTTGCAAGCTGGTAAATGTTTTAGAAATATATCGATAATTATAAATCAAGAAAGTTTTTCAAGTTGTAGATCTTTCACCTACAGAATAAATGTATAGCTTTATTGTGATTTTCTATCAAAACTATTATGAACCCAATCAACAAAGCCTATTCTGCTAAAATCAGATTTTTCAAATGTTTACTGTGATTACAAACATTCGAGAATCATCAATTGTCATTTTCGAATTTGATCTAACACTATTAATTCCAAATCTGACATGTATAAATCAATTGCACGAACTTGCAACTATTGGATTATATACTTCATACACTACAACATATACTTCCAACAAACTCTGAAACAATGAATTCTCCACTATTGGATCATAAACTTCACTGACACTAGAACATTATACTTCCATCAAACTCTGCATGTTGAGTTTTACATTAATTTTTACTTGCTAAGATAACTTAACCAGCTATATTGAACATAGGCTTCTTAATAAACTATTGCTTACAATCGACAATTTTACATAGATAAACCAATTCTTTCAGAAAGGTCATTTAAATTATTATGTCCCATGATAATGTATAATTGATGATTTTTGATGTAAACAATTTCTTTATCACGTTTCGCAGTACATACATTGCGGTCAAATTCAGGAAACATTTAAATTAATAAAATAGAATGTGAAGCCAATTGATAATTGTTCTTCACTAACTTTTATAACAATATTCTGGGATTAAAATAGTAATGTTGGCAAAATATTTAACTCACAAAATAATCATTACAATGCTATCCATTCTAATTTCAAAGTTTAAGAATTTCATCAATTGTCATTTTTGAATTTGATCTAACAATATTAATTCCAAATGTGACATGTATAAATCAAATGTACGAACATGCATTCAAGTTATTCTGATATTTCTCATCCTTCCTTTCCATCAGACAACATATATATATATATCTGTAGTTTCTGTCATATGAAATATATACATAGCATTCGAATTAATGTGGTTTGTGTATACTTGAAAATCTGCATTTATATATTTGTCTCTTTTGTCAACATGTACACTTTATCTTGTGGCAAGTTTGTATGTTAGAGAGTCTACTTGCATCTTACAATACCTCCACTATTAGATCATACACTTTACTGATACTACAATATATACTTTGAAAAAACTGTGCTTCAATGGGTTTCTCAATAAATTTGAAATGTTATTTATTACTTTGCTTATGTAATCTTCTATTGTATCAAACCTAATCAGCTGTATCGAACACAGGCTTTTCTTACAATACATCCACTATTAGATCATACACTTTACTGATACTACAATATATACTTTGAAAAAACTGTGCATCAATGGGTTTCCCAATAAATTTGAAATGTTAAGATGAGAAGGCTATTTATTACCTTGTTTATGTAATCTTCTATTGTATCAAACCTAATCAGCTGTATCGAATACAGGCTTTTCTTAATAACTAACGCTCACAATCGATAATTTTACATAGATAAATCAATTATTCCAGAAAGTTTATTTCAATTATTATGTTCCATGATGATGTCTATTATAATTGATGATTTTTGATGTAAACAGTTTCTTTATCACGTTTCACAGTACATACATTGCGATCAAATTCAGGAAACATTTTAATTAGTAAAATAGAATTTGAAGGAAATTGATAATTGTTATTTTACTAACATTTATAACAATCTTCTGGAATTGAAATAGTAATGTTGGCAAACTATTTAACTCACAAAATAATCATTACATTGCTATCCACTCTAATTTCAAACATTTAAGAATTTCATCAATGGTCATTTTAAAATTTGATCTGAAACTATTAGTTCCAAATCTGACATGTATGTATCTTTTGTCAACATGTACACTTTTCTTCGTGCTCTAAAGTATACCATAGTTTGATGAATACGTTAAATATATTGATTATTATATTGTCCTTTTTGTCGATACTTCCAACATTACGAAGTCATCTCACAAATTTTTATATATATGTAATTCTTTCTTAAAGTGCCAAAGATTTTTGAACAAGTTAATATCAGAATTTACTTCCGTCGATGAATTAATTAAATTTGTATTTTACAATATCAATGATTCAAAGACATTTTAATTTTGAAAAAGTGGAGTTGCAATATTTTAATTTGTTGTATAGTATTTCAGAAGCCATGTAGTTGTAGAGCGACTTTATTTTATGAGCATTTTCTTTTGCAATACTTGAAGTTTCAATGATTGAATTATATAACCTAGAATTGGCCAAGTGACGTACGTCACAAATTCAAGAGAGTACTCTAGAACTATACCTTCGACTAAGATTTGACTACAGTCCAATTTTATACTCTTCTATGAATATCTACCACTCTCAATCTATCTAACCTATAAATGTCAAAGTGACATACGATCCAAACCATAGAACAACTTGGGACACGTGCTAATAGTAAAAGTTTCTATAAACGCGTACCAATCTCTATATAACCTACAACTGCCAGAGTGACGTCTGTCACAGTGACAACCTAAAGGTGCCCATACCCCTCACATAAAGGTGAACACGCACCATCCGACTAAACCCTTACAAAGGCGTTGTACATGAAAAACTGCATCTTAGCGGGGCGTAGCCCGTAAAATCAACTAGTCGATATTAGAATAAGCGGCTTATTAGGTTGGTGTTGAAGTTACTAAAAATGTAACTAGGAATATGCGATTTTCACCGTCAACTTTGGACCCGACAAGCTAAATGAGGCGAGCAGAGCGAGCCTGGAAAATGGTCGAAATGTAAACTTTGAACCTTTTAAAAAGTCGTGATAGCCCCGAACCGGGTCCAAAACTGTTTTGAATTAGTTAAATTTCCGTAAATCGAATGACGTTCACGTGAGGAGCGCGTAGCTGGTGAGTTGGAAATGTGAAACTTTCGGAACATAGAACGTCTATACGGGGGCTTTCCGCGAGCCGTTTTCGCTTCATGTCGTTAGATTTTCATCGGGGCCGTTGCTTAGGCACATTTTCGAGCCCCAAAATATCTTTTAAATACGAAAATTTAATTCAAATAGAAACAGGTACTCTCAGGTCTCAGCTATGCACGTCTGACGTGCGAAGCACCAAAGGGAATTTTCTAGCTACTAAAATATACCCGAAGCGGGTAAAAGCTAGCGGCCCATAGCAAAAAAGACTTTATTACGACTGGCGCCGCTCGCACGGGGCACGAAACGGCCCCGAATTAACAAGACCGAGGTAAAATGTATAAACTCTAACTGAAACGTAGCGAGCTCCTCGAGGGATATGTCAAAATCATTTCGTTCGTAGCTTATTACATAGGAGGTTTGGCCTTCATGCAATCGTGTTTTTATACGATTCCAACCTTCTAATTTCGATAGGCCACGTGAAAATCCCGGAGCCTCACGCGCCAAAGACTTGTGTGTGTTTCAACGTTCGTATAAAATTGCGAAATTTCGCACTTTCAGAAACTTCAAATTAATTAATTTGACGCAAAATTTGGGGATATTTTTATTCAAATCGATTCGATACCAATTTTTGTCGGCCATATTTAAAATTATCTTGGAGGAATTTTTTTATCGAAAAGTAAAGCCTCTACGTTCAATTAAAATTCACCATCGGAAAGATCGTCATCGATTTACTCCGGGTGAACTTTGGTGGTTGTTTTTGCCACCCCTAAAAATGCCGCTAAGTACCTTAAAATAAATCGTAAAGATTCGACGTAGTTTGACGACAATCTAGATGATAATTTACGAAAATGATCAATTTCGGGGGTGTTTGTATGATGAAATGAAGTATAAGCAATAATAAAAGCTGTATACGGCGTATAAGTGTCCAAAATGGTCCATGGACGAAGATATCCTTCCTAGTGCTACAAGTACATTTCTACATCTATAGAGTATTGGGGGCCACTGAAATCATATCTACAGACGTGAATTCCTTTAAAATAAGCCCGATCAGACCTCTATGGTCTCACACATTGACGTCTACCCGTATCAACTCTCTGTCAGATGTATATCGTAAACATCATGTTTCCGTTCAAAAGTACTTGAATATGATATGAATCGGGGTCCTCATCTATCAAAAAACTCTCTAAAAGTAAGTCTAAGCAATGTTTAACAATAGCGCTAACATATTTGATTTTAGATATGAAGATACGAATCATTTATCAACGTTTAACCTACACACATATTCTTGAACAAATTAAAGTATATAGGTGTTAAAGTTGGCAGAATTAAACACTCTTGAACAATATAGTTAGCTTTATTAAACTACATACATTAATAAGTAAAAGATATTACACACACGACTATCACGCGACTTGGTCTCATCGTCCATCTTCCCTTCTAGAGAACCATAGAACATTGTTATAGCCGAAACCATTGAGTAGTGGACTTAACATTCGGCCATCCTATAGGTTTTCGTCCTCGAAAACTATAACACGAAGTCTTCTAGATATTGTGGTGTTTTTGGAACCCTCTTTAAAGTTCCTGATTTTAATTCTACAGCAGCTGCTTCGTCATCTCCGTCGTCGGGGGAAGGTTGTCCATGACGATCTTCATCATCGGTAAAATTTTCTCCTTCTTCACTGCTGTTTTCTTTTATACCTGTAAATGAAATATTACACTTTTTTATGGCATCTACAGCCACAACTCCTTTGTAGAACCTCTGGGTTCTTTGGACGTCTGGGAGGTCCTCTACTTGATACCTATCGTTCTTCAAAATTGCTGAGATTTGGTATGGACCTTTGTATTTTTGTGCAAGTTTTCTGGAGTCTCCCGTAGACCCAACACCTCTTCGAATCATCACCAAATCACCAATCTGAAACTCAGGTGCCTCTATTCTTTTCTTATCATATCTTGCCTCTTGTTTTTCCTGACATATCTTTATCTTGTCTAGTGCTTTCTCTCTTCTTTCTGCGATGTCTGCAACAATCTCCTGTTCTAAGTACAATTCTTTATCTAAAGGATCGCCATCAAAATGTCTAGGTCTAAAGTTAAATACCATTTCGAATGGTGTTTCTCCAGTTGACTGGTGTTTTGTAGTGTTAATGCCAAATTGAATTCTTCCAACCTGTTTATCCCAATCTGTACCTTCTTCAGTTTTACAGCTGGAAGCTAAAGCACAAGTCACATAGCGATTGATTCTCTCCACTTGGCCATTGGCTCGGGGACTAGAGGTAGCATTTAAAATGTGTATAATGTTCCGTTTTTTGCAAAAATTCCTGAATGTTGACCCAGTAAACGCGGTTCCTCTATCCGTTATAATGCGATTTGGGTTTCCAATAAAACTGATGATTTCTTCTAGGGTTTTTGTAGTTATCATCGAAGTCGTATTTCTCACAGCTTTCATGAATGTAAACTTCGTAAATCCGTCTACCAATATCAATAAGTAAGAGTAACCCGAGGTGCTCTTTATAAAGGGTCCAAGATGATCCATATGGACAGTGTGGAATGGAATGCCTATTTTGTCAATGTTGTTTAGTTTACCTGGACGCTTTCCCCCTGGAACTTTGTGGTATAGACATTCTATGCAGGATCCAATATATCCTTTCACGTAGTTCTTCATCCTCGGCCACCAATAAATCTCTAATTTTACATACTGTTTTCTCTAGGGCTGGATGACCTAATCCATCGTGGCATTTTTGAACAATTTTCCATCTTACTTTCTTTGGAACGACCCATAATTTTTCATTCCCATTTGTCTTATATAGTCTGCCATCCACCATTGTATACTCTTCAAGTATTCTTTTCTCTTCTTTGGTACTATGTTTCTTTTTTATCAGAGTATCGACAATTTCTACCAACTGTTTATCTTGTTTTTGCGCTAGTGCCAGCCAATCATCTTCTCCGAGAGTATTCACCATTACCATTAGTCCCTCAGAAACGTCGGTATTTTCTGCCTCATCTGTAGGGTGTCTCGAGAGTGCATCAACATGGGTCATATTAGTACCACTACGGTGTTTTATTTCGAATGTAAATTCTTGTGCCTTCAACCACCATCTACCAATACAAGGAATAAGTTGTTTCTTTGCAAAACTTGCTCGCAGCGAATTACAGTCAGTAACTACAACAAAATTCAACCCTATCAAGTAAACCCGTAATCTGTCTAATGCCCAAATTACACTTAGCGTTTCCAATTCACTTGAATGGTATTTCTCTTCATCTTTTGTTGTTTGACGACTAATGTATGTGACGGGATGTAATCGACCATCTGTAAGACACCTCTGCATAAGGATACCACCTAATCCCAATTTGCTAGCGTCTACGTGTAGTTCGGTATATAAACTGGGGTCGTATAGTTTAAGTACATTTTCTCCACACAGTTCTGATTTTAACTTCTCCACTGCCTTCGGCTGTTCATCACTCCATTGCCAATTTACATTTTTGCACAACAGTTTCGTTAAAGGTCTTGCTATGATAGCATAATTCTTGATATATCTCCTAAAATATCCTGTTAGTCCAAGGAATTGTCTTACTGCTGTTATGTTTTTGGGTATTGGGAAGTCCATTACACTCGACAGTTCCTTCTGCTAGGTTTCAATCCAGCTATTGAAATTTCAAACCCTAAAAAATCTAGTTTTTCTGAAAGGAATTGACATTTTTTTAAGTTCAATTTTAAATTAGCTTGTCTGAACACTTGTAGAATTTGTTCGAGGTTTGCAAGTCCTTCCTCGATATCTTTGCTCGGTACCAATATATCATCCATATATGCCATCGCAATTGTAAAGCGTAGGGGACCTAATACATTGTTGATTAATTTTTGGAATATAGCTGGTCCATTTACAAGTCCAAATGGCATTTTCTTGAATTCGTATGCTCCATCTGGTGTCACAAAGGCCGTTTTATGCTGCGAATTCTCTGCTACAGGAATTTGATAATAGCCTGAAATCATATCCAAGCTAGTAAAGTATTTGTTACCTGAGAGGCGGTCCAATTGGTCATCTATCAATGGGAGGGGATAGTTAATTTTTTTTGTAATTTTGTTCAATCCTAGGTAATCGATGCACATCCTCTCTTCACCATTTTTTTTTTCAACAATATCTTGGTTTGAGAAGTTCAGTATAGGAACATTAGCTTCTCCCTTTTCATTTAGTTTTATAATACATCGGGGTATAGTTTTGTTAAAATTTGTCCGATGGTCTATAAACAAGTCTTAGATCGAACAGTTATGAAGCCTACAAAGTTAGGAGGAATTACCTCGCTATCTTTCGCCCATAAGTTCACTTTCTGTGCTGGCAGTTCTGGGAGTTGGTAATTTTGGAGTTCTACATGCTTTTTGTCTTCAAATATCCTTAACGTATTTCCTTTTCTTAATGTCACAATATGATCTTGTTCTGTAAACGGTTGTCCAATGATCACTGGAACCTTCGGGTATTGATCTGGAATCACTAATATTTCGGTTTCAGCATAGGCCTGGTCTACTTGGATTCCTGTTGTTGCTTTACCAATAGGGTATACACACCCTTCACCAAATCCTTGTATTTTAAGTGCGGATTTTAGTGGTTGATATGCAAGACCAATTTCTTTTGCGTTCTCTTCTCTAATCATCACACACTGACTACCGAAGTCTATATAACCATTAATAAGGGCTTCTTGAAAATATTTTAGATTGCTGTCACTTTTCCCTGTCGAATTAATGAGGCAACAACATGAGGTTTCTCTATAGCATGTGTGCTATATCTGGGGTTTTGGTTTGATGTAGAAGCAATTGGCTTATCATTCCCTTGGTGTGGGTTATCAGCCTTACAATATTTCGACACGTGCCCATATTTCTTGCACCTAAAACACAGTGGTTTATTATCACTATTCCTTGGTGGTAGGTATTTTTCTTTAGATTTTTGAACAACATTGTCTTGATTCTGATCTTCCCTTTCTATTATCCTTATCCTTCCCTGGTTTGCAACATACCAATGGTATGCTCCATCGACTAAGCGAGTCCTTGCTGTATCCAACATGTATGTATCTGGTAGCTTGTGCAGGAGTTGTACACTTTTTAAGTTTTTCAACCATTGCTCACTTTGGCTTGTGCTTCCATTAAAATTGGGAATGTTTCTTAATAAATCTGGCATAATCGATACATTTGTCGATGCTCCACTATTTCTAGCCACCTTCTCTATTATTGTTTCGAGAAATGCATCTCTCCTCTTGTTCTCTATTAATATATTTTCGATCAAGTTAGTTAATGTAGCTGCACTTACGTTAGGTTCTGTCCCCGCTGCTGTGGGTGTAGGCGATCGCGATAGTCTATTATTTTCCAATCCTTGTTGAAACCTGTCAAAATCGTCCTGGTTCATCGTGGAAAAATTCGAGGTTAGCGCACAGAAAATTTGGTTTCTCTTCTATAACCTTTACAGATTTCCAGTTGCCAAGCCACTATCTTCTATGAGTTAACACGGAAGAGTTCGTCTTCAGATACTGTACCTTTTGTGTTATAGTACTTACTCTATGTATCTGTTCGTGGAAAGTTTCTATGTTTCGAGTTCGAGACGAAAACCGTTACACACGCGGTGAATTTCGCGCCACTTTATACAAAATATCTGACCACGCTTGCTATTTTTAATTGTTCGGTTTATCTAATCCCTATCAGTTTCCGAATCGACACAAAGATACCATCGTAGCCTAGGTCCTATAATGTGTTTGTACTCTTATTATCTTTCTTTTTAAACGACACTTTAGTTCAACGCTTGTAATGTTCTCGACACTATATAACGTTCACAATGTTCTTCGGCTCGACACTTGTAATGTTTCTTTTGTCAATCCCACTTCTGAATTGTTAAAGTTGGCAGAATTAAACACTCTTGAACAATATAGTTAGCTTTATTAAACTACATACATTAATAAGTAAAAGATATTACACACACGACTATCACGCGACTTGGTCTCATCGTCCATCTTCCCTTCTAGAGAACCATAGAACATAGTTATAGCCGAAACCATTGAGTAGTGGACTTACCATAGGAATTGAAAGAAACACAAAAACGATTTGGAAAGATATGTACATCATGTACGAGAGGGGTACTATAGATATTAAAGGAAGATATCAAGATATCTGTCATATTCTACAGTAAACGCAATTTTCAAGTAACATAGCATCACGAACATTGGATTCACTCAGAATTACTTCAAATTGATGGTACAGGACTTTCAATGTACTCGAATAATGTTACTGTATATACAATAAAGATATTTCTATAGACATGTGTATGGTGTATTATGTTTTTAGGAATACAAATAGTGATTTCACATGTTCAACGTAGACACAAGGTTATGTCTTACATCTTACCAAGTATGCGATGCTAAATATGGGTAAATGATATTGAATAAAGCAAGAAAAAGATGTATTCAAGAGTATTTCATATGTTGTTGGGAAGGAAAGCATTCTTAATGTTCAATTTACATGATGTATCATTTTATACATATGTCAGTTGGTGGAAAAATTTCACCAAAACTGATGTTACATGCATGAAAATGATTATAAAAGTGTTAAACAATTAATCTGCTACCACAAGGTATACTTTCAACAAAGTATACATCACTTTATGGATGTTATACAATATTAAGAGATATGACGGAAATACATTCAAAGGATAGATGGTACAGTTTCAACACTTTAAATTGAGCTTTGCAAATGTATATATGAAAAGAATTAAGGTAGGAGGAAAACTTAATAATGAAATGCACCCTTTTTCTTCATTATTCTTGGCATAAGTATATCAGATTCGAAGCTGAAAAGAGAAAAAATGCTTCCTCAACGGGTAGTAGATTTTTTATAACATAACTTTCTCTGAGACTATCTAGCAATAAAAATAGATATGTACAAACTTGCTTGAGACATGTAGGTACAAACGAAACACAATTGCATTTTGCAAGTTACTAATAGGAATAAATTATGTATCTTTGTATTTATAACAAAAAGGGTAAATCGTACAGTTTTAAGACTGGGAATTGGTTTTTACAATGGTTCTACTACCGATATGTTTGAGAAATCTTTTCGAATGGCATATTAAGAACGTGTATCCTTGAGGTAGCTCAAACGAGAATGTCAATCTGCTTCAGATAGACAAAATGCTCAGGTTTCTTCAACGGCTTATAGATTTATAAAATAGCTTCTTCTCTTTCCTCAGAGACTGTAATTTGGATTAAAAATAGTGTGAATAGCTGTATGAGCTATGTACAAATAGAAGTCAATTGTAGGTAGCATGTTGAGAAAATACATAATTTCAAATTGGCACAATATTTATTGATTAACATTATAAGAAGGAATACCCTCCTACACACTGGTTCTATTTAGCTACTTTTTTTACTGGGAACTTTTCCAAATGATAAGTCACATCCAAAAGGGGGTGGGGTCATCTCCTTCGATTACTTAAATAGTAATGTATGTTACTCCATAAAAGAAAGAGGTATAGTAGGATTAAAATAAATACTCCCATTTACTCACTTGTTCCTTGCATTATATCTATGTAACCTACAACTGTCAAGTTGACGTTTGTCCAAGTGACAACCTAAAGGTGCCCATACACCTCACATAAAGGTTACCACGCACCATCCGACTAAACCCTCAAAAAGGCGTTGCACATGAAAACAACTGTACGTCAGCGGGGCGTAGCCCGTAAATTCAACTAGTCGGTATTAGAATAAGCGGCTTATTAGGTTGGTGTTGAAGTTACTAAAAATGTAACTAGGAATATGCGATTTTCACCGTCAACTTCGGACCAGACAAGCTGAATGAGGCAAGCAGAGCGAGCCTGGAAAATGGTCGAAATGTAAACTTTGAACCTTTTAAAAGGTCGTGATAGCACCGAACCAGGCCGAAAACTGTTTTGAAATAGTTAATTTTCCGTAAATCGAATGACGTTCACGTGAGGAGCGCGTAGCTGGCGAGTTGGAAATGTGAAAACTTTCGGAACATAGAACGTCTTTACGGGGGCTATCCGCGTGCCGTTTTCACTCCATGTCGTTAGATTTTCATCGGGGCCGTTGCTTAGGCACATTTTCGGGCCCCAAAATGTCTTTTAAATACGAAAATTTAATTAAAATAGAAACAGGTACTCTCAGGTCTCAGCTATGCACATCCGACGTGCGAAGCACCAAAGGGAATTTTCTAGCTACTAAAATATACCCGAAAAGGGTAAAAGCTAGCGGCTATAGCAAAAAAGACTTTATTACGACTGGCGCCGCTCGCACGGGGCACGAAACGGCCGCGAATTAACAAGACCGAGGTAAAATGTACAAACTCTAACTGAAACGTAGCGAGCTCCTCGAGGGATATGTCAAAATCATTTCGTTCGTAGCTTATTACATAGGAGGTTTGGCCTTCAATCAATCGTGTTTGTATACGATTCGAACCTTCTAATTTTGATAGGCCACGTGAAAATCCCGGAGCATCACGCGCCAAAGACTTGTGTGTGTTTCAACGTTCGTATAAAATTGCGAAATTTCGCACTTTCAGAAACTTCAAATTAATTAATTTGACGCAAAATTTGGGGATATTTCTATTCAAATCGATTCGATACCAATTTTTGTCGGCCATATTTAAAATTATCTTGGAGGCATTTTTTTATCGAAAAGTAAAGCCCCTACGTTCAATTAAAATTCACCATCGGAAAAATCGTCATCGATTTACTCCGGGTGAACTTTGGTGGTTGTTTTTGGCACCCCTAAAAATGCCGCTAAGTACCTTAAAATAAATCGTAAAGATTCGACGTATAAGTGTCCAAAATGGTCCTTCCACGAAGATATCCTTCCTAGGGCTACAAGTACATTTCTACATCTATAGAGTATTGGGAGCCACTGAAATTATATCTACGGACGTGAATTCCATTAAAATAAGCCCGATCAGACCTCTATGGTCTCACACGATGACGTCTACCCGTATTAACCATCTGTCAGATGTATATCGTAAACATCATGTTTCCGTTCAAAAGTACTTGAATATAATATGAATCGGGGTCCTCATCTATCAAAAAACTCTCTAAAAGTAAGTCTTAGCAATGTTTAACAATAGCGCTAATCATATATTTGATTTTAGATATGAAGATACGAATCATTTATCAACGTTTAACCTACACACATATTCTTGAACAAATTAAAGTATATAGGGATTGGAAGAAACACAAAAACGATTTGGAAAGGTATGTAGGTACATCCTGTACGAGAAGGGTACTATAGATATTAAAGGAAGATATCAAGATATCTGTCATATTCTACAGTATACGTAGCATCTTCCAGAGATACTTAGCACTACGTACAATGGATTCACTCAGAATCACATCAGATTCATAGTATAAGCCTTTTAAAGTAGTATTAGTATAATGTTATTGTATTTACAATAAAGATATCTTTCTTTATATACATGTGCATGGTGTATTGTGTTTCAGAAATATAAAATGTCATTTGACATTTTCAATGTAGGTAGCCGAAAGCATCTCACAATAATTCGACAATAATGATGGATATATTGTATCACATAAAGTATGAAGAAGATGTATACAAGAGTATTTCATCAATCAAGACTAATTATATGGATGTTAATATGTATCGAAATGATTATGAAAGTGGTCAAAAATGAATTTGATATCACAAAGTATATCATTTCAAGGATGTTATATAACGTTAGCACAAATAACGAAATGGCATTCAAAGTATAGATTGTACAGTTTCAATACTAACAATTGGGCTTTGCAGAATACATATATAACAAGAATCAAGGTAGGATTAAAGTTAAATAATGAAATACATCCATTTACTCAGTTGTTCCTTGCATTATATCTATGTAACCTACAACTGTCAAGTTAACGTATATCAGAGTGACAACCCAAAGGTGCCCGTACTTTCTTTACTGGGAAACTTTTCCAAATAATAAGTCACAACCAAAAGGGGGTGGGGTCATCCTCTTCGATTACTTAAATAAATTGTAATGTATGTTACTTCATATGAGAAGAAAATCATTGATTTAAGTATTATATAGGTAGGTACTTTTGAAGAAATAGAGTTACCCTTCATTCATATGATTAATTAAATTTCTATTTTCTTTGTATGAAGTTGAATGATTCAAAGACACCTTTCACTCTTGAAAAAGTTGATAGAGTTGCAACATTTCATATTTGTTGTCTTATAGTATTCAAGGCGCAAAGTGAATCCAAGTTGTTTTCAAATTCAGTGAAGTAGTAGAGCGAATACAATACAGGTACATGACTCCTTACATTTGAAAAGTTGCATTCTCTAAAGGAAGATGAATGATTCAAAGACATTTAATTTTAAAGTAAAGTTGCAAATATTTTAATTTATTGTATATATTTATAGGTTTGGGGAAATGTTATCGAATTGCATACAAAGATGGTATATATTTAGGGCTACTCAAAATACAATGTCATTCTGCTTCAGACAGACAAAATGTTTATATTTTCTCAACGATTGATAATTTTTTTATAACATACCTTTCCATGAAACTGTGATTATCATTTAAAATAGTGTATGAATCTGTTTGAGTTATTTTCAATCAAAAGTGAATTAACTTACAAAGTTGAATTCATTCCTATAGGTATGTGACTATTTTTCCAAATGATGAAAATTCAACAATGATATTTAATATACCTATTTCTGATATTATGTAACTTGAATTAAAACTCAATAAAACTAAAATGAAGGTTTTTCAAATATGATAAGTACATATCTGAACTTTCTATTAACATTCAATTTATCAACTACATCTACTAATGAAAATCATAAATAACTTCACAACTAATTTATTAAACATAAAACAAAAACAAACATAAAATAAAAACAAAATCAAAACAAAAATCAACCCTCCTCCTCCAACAATCTTTCCTCATCAATTCCTGTAAAAAAATATATATAAATAATTTATAGAATAAATTTGAAAGATATGAAAACATAAATTGGTATTACCTAAGTGTGAGTTCATGTTATACATTTTTAAAAGAAGTTTATGAAATCTCACAATCCAAATTTTAGATCTTTACTACATGTTTACACCTCATTTTCAAGTATTATAAGAAAGGCCGAAAGAAAAATATATTGTTACAAGTATATATCATCGAAAAAAATTTGTAATATACTTTTTTTTCAGCATTTCTTATGATACTTGAAAATGAGGTGTAAGTGATTGACCTTGAAACATGTAGTAAAGATCTAAAATTTGGATTGTGAGATTTCATAAACTTCTTTTCTTTCTTTGTACAAAGATATAAAAACATATAAACGTACTTATCAATAGTGAAAAAACCTACCCTCCATCGGCGGTGCCGGAAGTTTCATTTCCGGAGCCGGAACTACTACTCCCGGCACCGGAAGTGTCACTTCCGGACCCTTTCCTCCATCCCATCGCCTACCCTGCCCCCTCCTGCTTTTTTCACCTCTTCCTTTTCCTCTTCTTCCTTGCCCGAAAAGTCGCAACGAAATATAATATAGGTATTTATGTATTTCATGAATCAAAATTTTACTTTCAAACAAAGTGTTGCCTTCAATATTAAAATAAACATGAAATATACTCACATAATAATTTTTAATGTTAACTGTTCCACCGCTGATGTGGATCGTGGCCTTTCCAGCTCGATCCATTTCAAAATAATGAAATGGCGTCAAATAACAAAAACAAAACTCTACATATCAACATTTGGTTGTCAATCATCCATAGATGATTCCTTCAATGATCGTAAATGTATTTGAATAAATACCGCACGTACAAATTATAATATAATGTTATTATTTATATTCCAAACTTATACATATATATATATTTCGCGCCCTATGTTTTTATTAGTAAAGTAGCAAATCGTAGAATGAAACGTAAATGCTTATCTTTCCATCATAGAATAAATTGAATTTCAAAATTTCACAATAATTTTACTTGAATTTGTTAAATATCCAAACAATTCTGTGTCACACACATAAAGCAGTAACATGGGCGTTGTGATTTATTGAATTGTCAAAATTGTTTGATTTTAATAAGATGCTACAAAAATGTAAATGTTTTGTTCGTTGAAAGTTGTATTGACAAGAATATAATTATTGTGTTTTTCTAAATTGACCGTAAGTTCACTTACTTATATTACATATAATGTTGATATTGAAACGTGTCAATCCGTCTCGATTGTCTCATACTCTTTAAATGTTCAACATTGATTAGAAACAAATTGATGTACTCATTTCACATAAGAAAATCCATAATGTTGATATCATTATTGTTGATGTATGTAGATGTATAGGCATGATGTTGTAACGTGGAAGGGAATGAAATTTAGCAAGTAATACTTTGTCTTACAGCTATATAGTAGAGGATGTGAAACATTTTGATCGAAAATTTTGTATGATTTAACGCGACCCCACGCAAAATGTTTGTTTTGGTGTATAAAACTAAAGTCTAAAATTTCTACCTCCTAAATTGACCGCAACCCCTTTTTTTTTCACCATTTTGGGGTATTTTGGACATTTTTAGGGGAAGTTCGTAAAAAAAATTGCTATCTCCAGTTGTATTGGGAATTAAGAAACCAAACTGGAACCATTTTATTATAAATGTTTGAGGAACTCCCAGTTCAAATTTTAAGTTAATCCGACTCCCCCCTTCCTCGCAATAGATATATGTATACACAAATGCATGGGAACTTGCGTGACGGCTAACTCGGGCAGTTTCCAACCGATTTAGCTGAAATTTGGACTGAAGATAGGTTTTATGGCTTCAAAACTGCCCTCCAAGTTTCAAGTTAAAATATTGAATAGTTTTTGAAAAATTCGAATTTAATTCAATTTTTTAGCTAACTTTCAAATTGAGATATCTCATGTCCTTTTCATCCGATTGACATCTGCTTGGCGTCAAAATGTAGGTATTTGCATATATTTTTACGTGGTAATCATCGTTTTTATACTTTATTAGCAATATGATACTATTTTAGGTGATACAGATATTTTTTTCAACATAAAAAAATCATAAAATGTGCCTGTGAATGCAAATATGCATGTGTAAATAGGTGTTAATGTGTTTGTATGTGTGTATGTAAGTAAGTGTACGTGTATGTAAGTGTGTGTGTATGTATGCATGTATGTGCGCGCGCGTGCCTTATCACGCGTACGTTGAAAAATCACAGAATGGTCTATATAATATACTTGAACACGCCCAATATCCATCTTATAATAATAATAATAACAACAGAACACATGTAAATGCACGTGTATAATAATTATAGAATACTATAATAAATATGAGGGGTACATATCTGTCTCAGGTATACGACAGATTCATCTTATTGTAAAGATGAGAGACCCGTTTTTACTACATTGTATTATACATAGTTTATACCTACACACACACACACACACACACACACGATGAATCTGTCGTATACCTGAGATATATATGTACCCCTCATATTTATTATAGTATTCTATAATTATTATACACGTGCATTCACATGTAGGTATGTGTGTTCTGTTGTTATTATTATTATAAGACGGATATTGGGCGTATCCAAGTATATTATATAGACCATTCTGCGATTTTTTAACGTACGTGTAATAAGGCACGCGCGCGCTCATTCATACATACACACACACTTACATACACACACACTTACATACACGTACACTCACTTACATACACACATACACGTCGTTGTAACGAAATTACTTCATTTTTTATTTATTTATAATTTTCATACAATTCAAATTTCTTATTCCTTTGCTTTTTTCCTCTAGATCGCTACACAAGATTCCACTGGTGGTTACTGCCATATTCAATCAAAATTCTTATATCACATTCACAGTGAGTACTTATCTATATCTATTTCTTGAATAATTTGTTTGACACGTTTTCATTATAAAATTAATATTAAACGTAACAATCACAATCTTGCATATATAGTCGTAACTAAATTATTTCATTACTTTTTTGAAACTGTAATCAAGCTGTTCCCAAGACAATCACCTTCTATTGTTGTAATTTAAGAACGATATGAAACTATCAAAAAATTGTTGCATGTCTATACAGAAATAACAAAGTGATCCATCTCTGACTGGCCGGGTATTGAGAGAAATGAGTTAGAAGACACTCTGGCGATGAGGGTGCTCCCCTAGGTGTGTCACAGCATAACCATTGCTCTGCATATATGAAAAACATAGCTGAAATATATCATTTAAATTTGAAAGTAAAATACTTCTATATTGGCAAAAGTTATCAGATTTAACCCATTCCAAAGCGTTCATTATAAATGTTTTGATATAATAAATGAATAGGTAATACACAAAATTGCATTAGTGAACCAGAATAGATCACATACTCAAGATGGATGACTTGATATTTAGTCCAGTCATATAACATCTGAACTTATTTTTAAAGTGGTACACTTTGAATTCCTCATCCATTTCGTTTCATCTTTCAGGTTAACTACTACCAAGTATAAATTTTAGCTCCTCTGATTGTATACGAAGATTGAGTATCGAGCAAGTTATATACCTATAGGTAAGTGTGTTGGTGTATATTGTTTTTTTTAAACACATCCACACAGACGTATACAATAATATTTTGCTGTTTATATATTATTACTAAAATCGTTATTTCTGTTTCATAATGCCGAGAAATACAAGATTATCACATAGGAAACCACAGAATACGCAGCAAAATAATTCTGGAAGGAACGCAAATGGTAATTAATGCAGAACAATCCGTTTTGAATGATATAAACAATCGAATACACATTTATAGATTCCACAAAGAATGATGAAACCGTAATACCAAAATTACGGTTGAGGCGTATCACTCAACCTGATGGTACGAAAATTTGGCAAGTTGTGAAAGATATTGTTGAACTAAATGAAAGGAAACAACAAACTGAAACTGAAACTGAACCAGTTGCAGGTCCTTCTAGAACACCAAATATCTCTATGGTCTATGGTAAGTATAAACATCTCAAATTGATCAAACACTATTAATTCCAAATCTTACATGTATAAATGAATTGTACAAACATTCATTCAAGTTTTTCTGAATTACAACATTAACTTAATGTGTGTATACTTATATTTCCAAGTTTCATACGGTCTTAAAAACATTACATTACAAGTATACTAAACTGTACACAAAACCATCAATTAATTGCAAGTATTACATGTATAAATGAATTGTACAAACATTGATTCAAGTTATTCTGATAAACATATTACAACATTAACATAATGTGTGTATACTTATATTTTCAAGTTTCAAACAGTTTTACAAATATTTCATTACAAGTATATTAAACTGTACAAAAAACAATCAATTGCAATTATAAATCTGACTCATATATCACATATTAATAGACGATTAGGTGTCAACATTTTATTTATTTTACACCATTCTCAATCAAACATTAGAAAATTTTATTTCAAAAACATCACATTTTGTGCCATCTCATTTGAATTTAACAACTACTTTGCACATTATTTTTATTCTCCTACACATAATTTGGAACAAATGTGTACCATAATTTCTTATCTTTCCTTTTCGTCACACAACATATGTAACAAGTCACTATTTTCTGTCATATGACATGAAACACCACTGTCTATATACATCCGAATTAATGTAACATTACATTTCAACAAACTCTACAACAGAGAGTTTTCCAATAAGTTTCAGTTGTTCACTTTGTTTAAGTAATCTTCTATTGTATCAAACTTAACCAGCTATATTGAACAACACATGCTTTTATTAATAAACTATCGTTCACAATTGATAATTTGTTACATGTGTAAATCAATTATTCTGGAAAGTTCAGTTCCAGGATGATGTCCATTATAATAGACGATTTTGATGTAAACAATTTCTTTATCACGTTTCGCAATATATACATAACGGTCAAATACAGAAAACATTTTAATTGGTAGAATAGAATTCAAATTTAATTGATAATTGTTTTTTTTTTAAATAACTTTCATAACAATCTTCTGGGATTAAAATATCAATGTTGACAAAATAATCATTACAATACCTTACTATTATCGATTTGTATTTTTTAATTTTCCGATTTATATACAAACATTAAACTTAATGTGCACATAAATTCAGCTTTAATTTTTCTTTTCTAACGCAGATACCACCTCCGATGACGAAATTCTCAACGTCAAGAATCGATTTTGTATCACTCCAACCACTAAAGATAAAAGACCAATGAGAACCGAACCAGGCTTTAGACCTATCGTAAAGAAAGGCAAACCAGTCGCTGTGGCAGTAGAAAATGAAAATAATGCTGCAGGTATGTCTTTTTCAACTGTTCTATTGAAAAATTATATTATTTCTATATGTTCGTTTTTAAACTGAATTTGATGGAAATATTTTTTTTTAAACATTCACGTGGATTGGTAATTTTAAAATATTGATTAACCCATAACACAAAAAACTAGAGTACCTTCAAATAGCCTATTTTTGAGTTCTATTACTAAAACTGAAATTAAGTTTGAAATAAATAATCTACCAACAAATAAATCAAACGGATTAGATAATATGAATACAGAATTAATACAAAAACATGAACATCACTTTGTACCAATTTAATCTCGACTACAGGGATATTTCCTCAGGAATTTAAACAAAGTTTAGTAACACCAGTATACAAATCTGGAGATAAACAAAAACTCACTAACTATAGACCTATATATATCAGTAATCTCAAATTTCTCAAAGATAATAGAACGTATTATTAAAAATAAACTAATGACATATTTAGAAAATAACAACTTATTATCAACAAACCAATTTGGTTTTGGAGAAAATAAATCTACTGAGAACGCTTTACACCTTTTAACAAATGAGATATATGACAGCCTAGATAAAGGAGAGCAATGTGCTGCAGTTTTTCTTGATCTAGCTAAGGCATTCGATACTGTAAGCCATGAAATACTACTGAAAAAAAATGGATAATATGGGTATTAGAGGCCATTGCAATCACTTATTCAGATCATATTTGACAGATAGAACACAACAAGTCAAAATCAATAACCCTTCAAGCACAACATTGACAATTAACTGTGACATTCCACAAGGAACTGTCTTGGGCCCTGTCCTATTTTTAATATAAATAAACGATCTACTAAAACTTAATCTACGTAAGTCCTGGCCTTTTAGTACAAAATATCTATATAAAATTGCAAACCTACGTAATATTAAACAACTATATATTAAAACCATTCTAATGAACATCCACAAAAATTGTAGACAACATATATCTCATATATACAGTACACGTAAAAACTGTAGACTAGATCTTACTATCCCAATAGCAAAGAAGACGATAGGATGGCGATGTAGCGCATATCTAGGACCAAGATTCTATAACTTATTACCTGATTGATTACGAACTCATGGTAATATAAAAACCATTAATAAGAAAATAAATAATTATTTATTAACATCTGACATTACAAAATATCTACTATATTTGTCTTAACATACAAGTACTATTCATGCCTCTAAAAATATCATTATTTTAACGTGATTTGTACTCTCGCAACCAAATAAATATCGTAATATGCATATACAAGTTTAAACACTGCATTATACTATATTATACACGCAATGCAAATTGTAACAACAACATTCATGCACAAGCATTGCTTCTATAAATGTTATTGCAAAAAGGTACTTGCATTCACATTGTACTTCCTTCCAAACGATTCTATATAAATTTACTATAGTATATAACATAAATACATAATATATGAATCTATGAATGTATATACGTATGAATATAAACCCATATTCAATTTGTAATTATTGGAGAAATAAAATTTGATTTGATTTGACTTTACAGAGGCAACAGCAGACGTACAAGATCCAATTGTACAAGAGCTGACGGCCGAAGAGCAAAGGCTTATTTACGAGGCTCAACAATTGATTGTTATAGACAACCGATTAGAGTTTAGACGTAGAAACATGCCCAATCAAATGAACACCTATCTAATCGCCTATTCGGACGATGTTCATCAACATGGTTTGGGAGCTTGTGAATTCACCTGTCCCCATTGCGAAGCTATACATTTCCAGGATGAACAAAATGCTAACGGCCTATACAAAGATTGCTGTGAATTGGGTAAAGTACAACTTCAGGAACAACAAGACGTTCCAGCACGTCTATTAGAACTGTACACCGCAAACGGTGAAGGGGCCCGACATTTTCGACAGAGAAGTATAGCGTACAATAACGCTCTATGTTTTGCCAGTGTATGCGTGAGCGAAATACACAATCCGAATTTCCTTGGAGCCACAGGTTTTTATAAAATCCAGGGTCAATTTGTACATTACATACATCACGTAAACCCGTTAAGGGGACGTGATCAATATCATGCACAAAATCCAGGTCCTTTGTATTTTTTAGATGCCAATACGGCCTTTAACGAGCGAATCGCCGACGCAGAAAATCGAAACTGCAGACCGGCACTATTGCAACAATTAGAGAACTTAATTAGAAACATAAATCCTTTTGCACAGGCTTACAGCAATCTGCGAGAGGTTGCGGCAGATCGACCCCACGACACGATCACTCTACGATTGTTACAAACACGAAACCGACATATAAACCCACCTCTTATAAACGAGGTAGCCGTTATTTTTGAAGGTAATTATTTAGGTGCCATAGAAAATTACGAGCTTAGAGTTTACGCGAGGCAAGGTCACAGGGTGATTCCTCGGCCCATCTCCATTCTCAACAGCAACTGCGATCCTCTATGTTACCCGTTGTTGTTTGCCCACCAGAGGACCCGGTAAAGTGAGTATGCGAGAGTATTACCTTTACAGGAAAAATTTCAGATCGATAGAGCGAAACAATCAACGCCGTCGCTTTAACGTCTACATAGACTGCGCTCGATTATCCCACAAGCTGATCGTCGACGCTTACGTAAAAATCGAAAACGAACACATGGATTTCATACTGAGAAACCAACATTTGCTACGTGGTGCAGGTTTTAACGACATGGAGGACTATCTCAACGTGCAAGCGAACGAACGAGATTTACCTCTAGGTCGTGTTATTATACTACCTTCTACGTTTCAGGGATCGTCACGAAACTGCCTCCAAAACTACCAGGACGCCATAGCCATCCTGGCGAAATTCGGCAAACCCGACATGTTTATCACATTCACGTGTAATCCGCAATGGCCCGAGATTAGAGAAAATCTACACGCTGGTCAACAATCTGGTGATCGTCCCGATCTCATAAATAGAGTGTTTCACTTGAAATTGAAGGAATTGTTATTGGACATCAACAGACGACACGTGTTTGGTGTAACTACAGCCTTCCTGTACGTGATCGAATTCCAAAAACGAGGTTTACCCCACGCACACATCCTGATGTGGTTGCGAGAACAAGACAAGTTCAGAGAACCCGGAGATGTAGACCTATTCGTATGTTCCGAGATACCACATCCACAACACTAACGAGAATTATACGAAAAGGTTAGTGATGACATACATTTTTCTCGCTACATTGAAAATTTCAAACGAATTTTCCGTTTCAGGTCCAAAGACAAATGATCCACGGCCCCTGTTTTCCTCTCAACGAACAAGCATTGTGTAGAGGTGAGGACGGCCGGTGCACGAAGAAATTTCCCAAAGAATTTTGCGAACAAACAATGTTTGTCGAAAACAGCTATCCACAATACCGTAGAAGAAACGACGGTAGAACGATTCGGAAGGCTCGAGCGGTACTAGACAATCGTCACGTAGTACCGTACAACAAATATCTATTGACCAAATACGACTACCACATTAACGTTGAAATATGTTCGTCACTTAGAAGTTTGAAATACATCTTCAAGTATGTGTATAAAGGTTATGACAGTGTACGCGTTGAATTGCGCCGCGAACATATGGACGACGGTAAGTTATTTTTCTTTTTCCGCAAACGATTCATCAATTGTTTGATTCGATTACAGGTGAAGCTTTGGTACACAACGAAGTTGAAACGTACGTAGACCAAAGATACGTTTCGATCAACGAGGCGGATTGGCGAATTAACGCTTTCCCGATGGACGAGAAAAGTCACGCCATTTACAGATTGGACGTGCACCTGCGAAACGAGAAATACATCTATTTCCGTCAAGGTAACGAAGAAGCGGCTGCGAATATAGCCAGACAAAGGAACACAACGTTAATGGCATGGTTACAGTTGAACGTAAACGATCATCATGCCAGACAGTTCCTTCATCAAGAAATTCCACTGCATTACGTCTTCAATAAGACTGATTACAGATGGACACGAAGGATACGAGGTGCTGACAAAATCATTCCTAGAATGTACAGCGTATATCCAAGAAATAAAGAGACGTTCTATCTACGAATGTTACTATTACACGTACGTGGTGCTACATCTTTCGCCGACATCAGAACGGTAAGAAATTTGGCGAATTTACGTTCGATTCGTTGGTAACATATTTTTCTCTCATTCCCCAACAGGTGAACGACATAGTTTACGATACGTTCGAGGCGGCATGTAGAGCACGTAACATTCTACAAGACGACGGCGAATATCGTCGTTGTTTAGAAGAAGCCAGACTCCAACAAATGCCCAGGCAGATGAGAGTCATGTTTGCAATGATGCTGTTAAACTGCAACTTGACGAACGCAAACGAGTTATGGCAACAATTCAAGTCGTATATCTACGAAGACCATACACGGCGCGGTGATAACGCCAACACTGCCGAAATAAAAGCGCTCAGACACATTATGACGATATTATTCGAAATCGCGCAATATACAAGATGCAATGATTGACGATGAAGGTAACGATGACGAACACATAATGGCACACGTCGATGATCTCGAACGCGATATCGTGAACGAGATGAATCTAAACGAAGAACAGAGGGCGGTTTTCGACGCTGTCGTCGAAACCGTCGCAGATCTCCTCCGTCAACCGAGATTGTTCTACGTAGACGGACCAGGCGGCACCGGAAAACGTTTCTCTACCACGCCATCATTTCGAAGCTGACGAGAAAACGTAGCAGTGCTAGCAACCGCGTGGACCAGTATAGCGTTCACGCTCCTGAAAACCGGTAGAACGTTACATTCCACTTTCCAATTACCTGTACCGAGAATCGAAACGTCCACTTCTGCATTCACTCCGCAGAACGGGCAACGATTCGTCCACGTTTCGGCGATAATTAGAGACGAAATATCGATGGCAAGCAAATAAATACGCTCTCCATTGTATCGACGAAATGTTGAAAAATATATGCGGCGACGGACGACCGTTCGCCAACAAGGGTATCATCCTCGGTAGTGACTTTAGACAACTGCTTCCGATAGCACCAGGTACTGGTGGTTCCGGCCCAAGTTTCAACCTGTGCGTTAAACGAAGTCCCCTATGGGAAAGATTCCACAGAATGGCGTTGGTTCACAACGTTGGTTCGGCAACGCCACAGAGAAGTAAGTTCAATAACTGGTTGTTTCTTTATGATACGTTCTACACTGATTAATATATTTTCTTTTTCTTACAGTCAATTAGCCGTACAAAGTCAATTACCTCCGGAGTACGTGTCCATACCGGCTAGATGTTACGTACGAGACGTGGTAACCGAGATCTACGGCGAACATGTAAAGGTCGATGACGAGACGCTACAGCAAAATATCATCCTGTGTCCAAAAAACGACAGCTGCGATGAACTAAACGAACGCATCCTCAACAGAGCTAGACATACGCAATAAAACGGCAACGCTATAGCACAGCCTATCCGAACCTACATGAGCACCGACTCTATAGTTGCCGAACACACGGAAGAGGTAAACTTTCCGGTCGAATTCTTAAACACCGTGAAATCAGGTACCCTACCGCCATCATTTGAAAATTTGCGAAGGTAGTATAGTCATTTTATTGAGAAACCATAGACCAAGGTTTATATAACGGAACTCGATTACAAATCATTCGTATGCTCGATAACTTCTTGCATGCGAAGATTGTTTCAGGTTCTAGAGTGAACGACGAAGTATTTATTCCCAGAATGGATCTATCGACGACTGCAGATCGAAACATTCCGTTTCAGCTGAAAAGACGTCAGTTTCCGATCAAGTTGGCGTTCGCAATGACGAACAACAAGGCGCAAGGTCAAACCTTCGACAGAGTAGGTATCTATCTACCACAACCAGTTTTCGCACACGGTATGCTTTACGTAGCTTTATCGAGAGCACGATCCTACGACGCCGTGAAAATACAAATAGACGATACTAGGACTCAAGGTAAATTGTTACGGGCACACAGCCCAGATGTTTTTACACAAAATATAGTGTATATGGACGCCCTACGTTGATATGCTAATCGTCGTTTCAACGATGACAAATGTTAATTCATTTGAAATTGTATTCCAATTTGTCGTTTATAAACGATCGAAACGTGTTATTTGCTCTTATATACAATGTAGATAAAATTAGATTCGGACGTATGCAAGAACGCTGCTTTACCAACAACCCGTTATGTATAAGAAATACACATATGTTCTGGATTGAAAGTATAGACATTGTACATATTTGTGAAACGTGTACGTTTGGTTTGGATTATTCACCGCATCACACGACACAAATTTCAAATTTACTAACATTCATTACATTGCTTTTTAGTGAATTGAAATAGAGTTTGAAAATCTATCGAATTATAATAATAGTGGAGTTATCCTGATTCGTTAAGACTAAAGTCTGCTATACGTTGAGCATCGACTTATCACGAACGGAAATTCACTCAAAAAACTTTGATAGAAACTTTCAAACGAGGTTAATAGGATTTACATTTCGATGTAAATGGAATATCACCTGAAATGATATTAACGAACACGGTATTTGATATTTTTCAAATTAAAACGTTTTTCAAAATTCAAAGTACATATAATTATTAACGACAATTTGTAATGTCAATCGATATTAGTGAAAGATATCGAATCCAAGCTATCTACCTTCCCGTGGTGTGTTCGTCCATAAAAATAATTGTTAATTATATTCTTATCAAATTATTTTTCATTAGAAAATATGTATTTCAATAAGAATTATTCGAAAACTTAATTTCAATATAAAATAACAATTATTTTTAGCCAAAGTACAGCTATTTTATCATCTATCGATTGTTAATATTTTCTTATTGATCATTTCTAACTTTCTTTTAGATGTTCATCAAGGAAAAACAATCTCTACTGAACACAGAAGTCTACAAAAACCAACAAGTAAATGAAAATCATATTCCATATACATTTATTATTGTTATAATATGTACATTGTTGTATTTTTTTAAATTAATAAAAATTACACATCTATAGATACTTTTGACATTTACATAGTGTAAAAATTTTTTTGTTCTAAAGTTGGATAATTCAACGACAATTCAAGAAAATGATGTATAACATTCAATTTACAATCAATAATATTAACAAATTCCTTCAACTCACTTTATCATTCCAAAAGCGTAATAGCTCCTACCGTTGAATAATTTCCAAGTGCTTCAGAATAGTAACAAATGATACTCTGTTAACAATGGTAAGTAGGTACAAGATTCAAGTAATTGTTGCAGTAAGTTTACGTAAATTTTCTCTTAATGGGTGAGAGTTTCGAAGCTGTTGCTGTTCAGTCCATGAACTTATAAAATACAAACAAGACTCCTTACATTTCAGAAAATATCGAATTGCATTTTGGAAAGGAATACTTTCAAAATGTTAGAAATAGAAAGTTTTCCTGCATACACATGGATGGATGGATGGATTTTGATGTGAAGGGTGTATAATTATACTGACACTTAGGCCTCTGAACTGGGCCCATTGTGCCACCCCTTCAAGGCGAAGGCCCCTGTCCCTCCTCAGCCATCGAGCCAACCAATCGCGTTGATCAGCCCGAGGACCGCACCGGGTTCCTGCATACACAGAAAATGAACGGTTTTCTATAGGGTACCTGCATCTGCTTACTTTGAATAGGTAGTTGTAGTAAATATAGGTGATAGGTACTTTTGAAGAAATAGAGTTATCTTCATTCAAATAATTAATGAAAATGATACTCGATTAACATTGGTGACGACTTTTGAACAATACATGTTGCCTTTCAGTCGATAAACTAATACAAATTTTATATTCTTTCCTTTGAAATTGAATGATCCAAAAACACATGAAACTTTTCAAGAAGTTGATACACTTGCACTTCACAACCAATGAGTAAAGTAAAACAAAGTTCTTTTAAATCCAGCCAAGTAGTTGTACACCAAGTAGTTATATAACCTATAAATGTCAAAGTTACATATGATCTATACCATAGAATAACTTGTGACACGTGCTAATAGTAACATTTTCTATAAACCCGACAAGCTAGCGAAGCGAGCCTAGAAAATGGTCGAAATGTTAACTTTGAACCTTTTAGAAGGTGGTGATAGCCACAAACCGGCGGCTCGAAAACTGTTTTGAAATAGTTAATTTTGGATAAATAAACGGTTTTCTATAAGGATGTTATATTATAACGTTAGCACAAATAACGAAATAGCATTCAAAGTATAGATTGTATAGTTTTAATACTAATAATTGGGCTTTGCAGAATATGTATATAAAAAGAATCAAGGTAGAATTAAAGTTCAATAATGAAATACTCCCATTTACTCAGTTGTTCCTTGCATTATATCTATATAACCTACAACTGTCAAGTTAATGTTTGTGAAAGTTACAACCTAAAGGTGCCCATACGCCTCACATAAAGGTTACTACGCAACACTATCCGACTAAACCCTTACAAAGACGTTGCACATAAAAAACTGTACGTCAGCGGGGCGTAGCCCGTAAAATCAAATAACTAGAATAAGCGACAGTTTAAGTTGGTGCACAAGTTACCAAAAATCTAACTACGAATATTTGATTTTCGACCTAATCGACAAACATTTTTGGACCCGACAAGCTAAAAGAAGCGAGCGGAGCGAGCCTGGAAAATGGTCGAAATGTTAACTTTGAACCTTCTAGAAGGTCGTGATAGCCACAAACCGGCTCGAAAACTGTTTTGAAATAGTTAATTTTGGATAAATAAACGGTTTTCTATAAGGTACCTTCCTCTGTTTACTTAAAATAGGTAGGTACTTTTGAAGAAATAGAGTTGCTTTTCATTCAAATAAGTAATGAAAATGATACTAGATTAACATTCGTATAAGCAAGTACACAGTTCAATAACTGTTGTAGTAACTATATGTAGATTCTTTCTTAAAGTGCCAAAGATTTTTGAACAAGTTGATATCAGAATGTACTTCCGTCAATGAATTAATTAAATTTGTATTTTACAATATCAATGATTCAAAGACATTTTAATTTTGAAAAAGTAGAGTTGCAATATTTTAATTTGTTGTATAGTATTTGAGGAGCCTGTAATGAAGCATCCTTCATTACTTACAAATAAATTTGAATATCTCAGTAGAATCGAATTACATAGGCAAAGTTAAGAGATCAAACTTCGTGCACATCTATGTATAAAAACTGGTGAACAGAATTCGCCTGCCGGTCACCTGTTCACGTTACGTCACACGCCGCGATCTGTATAAAAGCCAGCCCATTTCATAGCGAAAGGGGACTGACTTGCTAGACCAGCACCGAGATTGACCTGCCGTAATCTAAACAACCCTAAGCCGTTGCTATTGTGCAAATCCGAGAAATAGAGAGTGAGTATTAATTGCCGTTTAAAATCCATTCAAGTCATTGAATTAACATTCCAGGATATAAGTCCGATTTCAAATTCGAACTTTGTTCATAAATTCAATAGTCTACAAAACAATCCTGATAGCTTGGACGAATACGATTCAGCTTCTGCGAATTGTTTTTCTAGAGACTAAGTTAGGATATTGTCCGAGACCGATTTGTAGAATTGTGAATAAACACACAGCCGAAACCGCTGGGAAAATCAATCCTTATAGCTTGGACGAATACGATCCAGCTTCTGCGAATTGTTTTTCTAGAGAATTAACATTCCAGTATATAAGTCCGATTTCAAATTCGAACTTTGTTTATAAATTCAATAGACTACAAAACAATCCTGATAGCTTGGACGAATACGATCCAGCTTCTGCGAATTGTTTTTCTAGAGACTAAGTTAGGATATTGTCCGAGACCGATTTGTAGAATTGTTAATAAAGTCACAGCCGAAACCGCTGGAAAAAAATCAATCCTTATAGCTTGGACGAATACGATCCAGCTTCTGCGAATTGATTCCAGGGGCTACGTTGTGATTCTCTCCGAGACCGACGTGTGAAATTATTAAGTCAGTCATAGCCGAAGATAGCTGACAAATCAACCTAGTCCGTTATACCCCGTTCCGTAAGAAATTACGTCTGAAATACAGGTCAGAGCGAATACACGACCCACGCTCCGTCGAAGTTAAAAGTGTACTAAATATTTAGATTGTCGCGATTCATTTCATTTCTAGACCTAGGGACAAAAACTTGTCTACCATCTCACGCAGATGGTGGAGACTCCCGACGATAGGAAAACATCTAATTAGCGCGTTATTTTATACACGGAAAACGAACACATTAAACGGCCTGTTCCTAGCAACATTTTGTAAATAGATTGTACATAGCTGGTGTAAATGTAAATAGAGATAATTAATAAACTTAGTTAAGCAAGAAATATCTGTTTATTTGGCAATCCACACGAAAGAGAAACAGCAATTTTAAAACCTATATAAAAAGGGAACCTGGACCCTCAAGAAACCCGAGCAGGTCAGTTAATGTCATAAGAGGACAGTAAGTGACAACCTCCTCACTTGTAATTAACCATTCAAGCGGAAGGAGGTTACAAGCCATATAGTTGTAGAGCGTCTTTTACTGGATTCTTCTGAGGTACTTGAAAGAAACCTTGATTTGCATCTAATATACTAAATACTAACTCACGCTGATTCAGATAGTATTTCCTCAACTGTAGTCATTTGAAAAGATTCCCTTTTAATTACTTTATTTAATTCTTTTGGGTCCAAGCATAACCTTATTTCACCATTGGGTTTTCCAAAAACTACAAGTGGATGTACCCATTCAGTTAGTTCATTTACATTTCCAATATTTTTTAATTTTTGTAACCTGTTAAGTTCATTTTTCACCTCGTTTCTAACTGAGAATGGTATTGTCCCAGCGTTAAGAACAACTGGGGTAGAATTTTCAATAATAACAATTTTGTGCTTATTTTTCAGACACCCTATTCCCTTGAACATATCTTTATCACTATTTACTAGATTGTCAACTTCGATTTCATACACTCTCTAGATAAAAAATAACTCATTGCATGCGTCTAGACCTAAATTGGCGGGGCTACTATTGCTAGACTCAACTACTTGAAATTTCAAGTTAACTTTTCTATTTTTTACACAACAATTTTTTTACTTTAAATTATTTGTAGGAGATAGTGGATACCCATTAAAACATCCCAATATGAGTACAATCTATGGAACCCAAAACTCTTGGATATGCTGCTATTTCAAAGAATTGATTTCGAATTTTTGTTATTTCTGCTGCAGTTTGAGGCATCCTTATAAACTGAGGCCTCCTTATAAACTGAGGCCTCAGAGTTGCAATCGCACTTGAAACTCTTGCAATTATTCTTGAAGCAGTGGAAGTATGAAATCCGCAAAAGTCGGCAATTGCTATCAGGGACGCGCCGTCCATATGGGCAAGGTCGTGCGGCGCACGACGGCGCCAAGGCCTTAAAGGCGCCGCTCCACCAATACCCAATACCGACCGCCGGTGAAATATTTCTACTCCTATTCCCGAGGAGTGGGGGAACGAACATCCGCGAAGCCTTCGACGAGCAGGTTTGAACTTGCGAAATTTTGCGTGTTCGTAATCGATTTAACAGGTTGATTTTTCATTCTTGTCTTGATGAGCGCATAAGACATATAGGGGCCTTATTTGCTATTACGTATCTACCGAAGTTGTGAAAAATAGTTAGAAATAAGGTAACTAACTGATAATTACCAGGGATGCACATATGGAAAATAATTGTTTTCCTTTTTAATAATTATTGTTTATGAAACAAATAAGACTCAGTGCTCAATAATTTTTATTTATTTTATTTAGATGGCCAGAGAAGAAAAAAAGAAATTGTCTGGTTACCAGAACTTGCTCAACAAGCGAAAACGGGAGGAAGACTTGGAGAAAACCAATTTCAAAATTAGTCACTTTTTTCGAAAGACCACACAAGACACTACTTCTGATAACAGTGATTTTCTACAATCAAAACAATCAAACTTGCCATCAGAATTAGAAAAGCAAGCTAATGAGGATGAAGATCCAGAAGAATTAGATCTTGATACGTTTCAGTCAGTGTCGGTAACATCATGTTCGAGTAAGCAAGACGAATTATGCGAAGAAGCGCCCATTTCTCACGATCCAGGTCTTTGGCTAAGTGTATTGTCTTCAATTCAGGTGCAAGAACTTGTCGAAAAAGGTCCAATGCAATATCAAAATAAAACTATGTATCAGTATCCTAAAGACAAAAGTGGACGTAAATTTTCCGATATATATTTTACTCGAATTTTGTTAAATGGTGAAAAGGTTCAGCGTCATTGGTTGCTATATTATAATGAAAAAAATGCAGTTTTTTGCTTCTGCTGTAAAATATTCAATGACCCCAACAATCCATTGACTTTTAAAAACACTAAATTAAGTAACCAAGACGGATTCAATGATTGGCATCATTTGAGCGAACATTTGAAAATCCACGAAAAAAGTAAATCTCATTTTCAAAATTTACGTGTCTGGTCAGATTTACTGGAACGATTAAAAACTAATCGAACCGTTGATTCTGAAATGCAAAATTTATTAAAAAATGAAACCAAACATTGGCGCAGTGTCATTGAAAGAATAATGTATACTATTCAATTTCTGGCTGAACAAAACTTGGCTTTTCGTGGTCCTAGTAACAAATTATTCGAAAGAAATAATGGAAATTTTTTAAAATGTATAGAAATGATAGCAAAATTTGATCCAGTCATGTCTGCGCATATTAATAGATCTCAAAAAAATATTCCACTTTACCTTGGGGATAAAATTCAAAACGAAAGCATTAAATTAATAGGTGACAATATAAGAAATAATATTTTAAACGAAGTTAAAGAAGCGAAGTATTTTTCTATATTACTTGATTGTACTCCGGATGTCAGCCGCCAGGAGCAGATTTCTGTTTGCTTAAGATACGTTAATTTAAAAAACAATAGATTTAGTGTCGAAGAACGTTTTTCAACATTCAATCCTGTGAGTGATACAACAGGTGAAGGTTTAACAAACTTTATACTAAAAACTTTGGAGAATTATGGTTTAGACATTTATAATATGCGCGGCCAAGGTTATGATAATGGTTCAAATATGAAGGGTAAACACCAAGGTGTACAAAAAAGAATTTTAGACATTAATCCACGAGCAATGTTTGTTCCTTGTTGTAGCCACAGTTTGAACCTTGTCATAAACGATGCTGTGAAATCCAATATATCTAGTATACATTTTTTTTCAACTGTTCAAGAATTATATAATTTTTTTCTGCCTCAACCAATCGGTGGTCTGTTTTGAAAAGTAACATTTCAAGTCTGACGTTAAAGCCTTTGTCAGACACTAGATGGTCTAGCCGAATTGATGCAATAACCCCTCTTAGATTCCAGTTGGGCGAAATTTACGATGCTCTTTTTGAAATTTTATCCGGAAATAATTTTGACACTAGTACAAAACATCTAGCTACCTCCTTAGGTAAAAAAAATAAAAAATTATGAGTTTGTGTGTATGGCAGTCTTGTGGTACAAGATTCTAAATAAAGTGGATGTTGTTACTAAGATTCTGCAATCAAAAACATTTAATATTTCCCAGGCTTGCGAAAGTTTGAGTAAACTCAATGAATTTGTAAAACAATATCGATCTGACAAAGGCTTTATTGACTTATTAGTAGATGCCAAAGAACTAGCTTCTTGCTTAGAAGTTGATGCAAAATTCATATCCGCAGAAATGTTAAGGCCACGAAAGATAAAAAAACAATTTTCTTACGAAGGTGACGACCAGCCGATTGAAAATCAAGAAATGAAATTTAAAGTAAATTGCTTTTTCGGAATGCTAGACATTACTCTTTCATCAGTACATGAAAGATTTAAACTATTATCGTGTCATTCTGATGTTTTCAATTTTTTTGTGGAATGTTGAGGATTTCGGCAAATACTCTGATCAAGATCAATTTAATTTTTGTAAAAAACTGGAAGGAACCTTAACTGACAAAGATCGAAACGAGAAAGATATAGATGGAACAGAACTTTTACACGAATTACAATTTCTGAAAAATGGCGACAAAAAGGCGACGTCTGTAGTAGAAACACTTAATTACATTGCAATAAATAACCTAACTCACTCATTTCCAAACATTACGATTGCATTGCGCATATTATCAACCATTCCAGTTTCTGTAGCTACAGCCGAGAGGTCATTCTCTAAATTAAAGTTGATTAAAAATTATTTACGATCTAGAATGGGCCAAGAGCGGTTGGAAAATCTTGCTATTATTTCTATAGAATCTGACTTTTTAAAGCAACTTGAAATGGAAGACCTTGTAAACGAATTTGCAAAAAGTAAAGCTAGAAAAGTCCAATTTTTGTAAATCCTCTTCATCATGTATCATGATCATATGTATTATCTGTCTTAAAACAATCGCTATTTTATTTCTGTTTTTTTTTTTCAATAGTTTGTATCTTTGATACTGTTTTTGTTTTGTTACTGTTGTTTCATATTCTATTAATATTTTATGTGTACTTTTCGTTTGTCACAAATAAATATAGACATATATGGTCATTAGTACTAAAGAGTTTTCATCAAAAAGTTCGACAGTGAACTATGAGAGAATATTATAATATTGGTGAAAGGCGTCTATCATGATTCCGCACGACAGCGCCGAAAATACTTGGCGCGTCCCTGATAGCTATTAATCTAAATAACATTCCCCTAGATTTTCAATCTTTGTTCCACAATAATTGATCAATTTGACATTAGTAATTAACAATTTAATATTAGGAGTTTGTTTGTGTTTGTTGTCATAAACACTTTGAAATGATTCTCAATTTGTATAGTTTTTCTTCTGTAATACCTTTCTCGTTTTTACCAACTGCTCTCATATATTGCTTCAGTTACATCATTTGGCTCCTTTCTGATTTCTTGAACCTGTTTCTTTGCTCTGCACATTTTGTTAAAATGGTTCTTACATTTTAAGCATTTATTCCCATATGAAGGGCATGCGTTGGATTTGTGTGAATTTCCACAATATGTGCAGTTTCTGATGAGTTTTCCGTTTGCTGTTCCACTTTAATCCATTCCTTTACTTTACATCATTTTTGTATACTTCAACTTGTTTTTTCTTCGTTACCTGGTCCACTTGTACATCTCCTTCATACCATTATTCTGTGTTTTCGTAAACTCTACCGATCTGCATATTCCATTGCATTTCGAAAAATTTAAGTTAGTTTCACATAATAATTTTACACGAATTTCATTACTTTCATGACTACATACAATTCTGTCCTTCAGCTTGCCAAAGTCACAGATAAATGCTAATGATTTTAGTTCAGTCACATGAGAATCTATATTTTCACCAGTTTTCAAATTCCTTGTAAAAAATGTATGCCCTCCATATCATTGTGATTCAAATGTGGTCGGTTGTGTTTCCATTCGCTCCTACCATTATTTGTAAATACGGAAAGTTAATAGTAAATTAATAATTATGGCTAGTGAAGGTGGAGAACTAAGCGATGATGATAAAACAGTTGAGACAAGAGTGAGGAAAAAGACTAATGCTCATTTGCACCGTACCCTTCAAGTAATACTTAGAAAAGAAGTCTGCTTAAATGAACATTGCGGTTTGCTCCGTTCGCTAAGCACTCCTAAAATGTATTAAGCTATGCTTAAATCCAAGTCTTCACTTCTCGATGCTTGAGAACAACTTACAGTTAAGTGTGGATTCTGAGGTGAAACGCCAGAAAGATCGCACGTGTTTAACCTGCAAAGTTTTTCCTGTGTTTTCCTTTGTGTTTCATTATCGTTAATTGTATGTGAAGACCTTCACATCCTTTATTCCAGTCTATTGTGGTGAGTTAATTGTTTTAAATAATTGTCTGACGTTTATTTGTATTTGCTTTATTCAGTTAGTTAGTTTATACTGCTCTTTCACTTGCTTGCTACTGTATCATTTTATTTTAGTAAATTGGTGAGCTACGATGAGTGAGGCGTCTGGGGGAACATCGTTCCCCCTGACGTTTGTTCATCTTACTCCAAAGTCTAGACATGTATGTGAAAATTTTGAATCATCTTCTCAAATATCTCCAGCTGATAGTCATTTGCTTAGGCGAGAAATACTAGCTTTAAAGAACCAATTTCAGAACTCGGATGATATAGTTCTCCTAGAAGAAATTGTTGATTCTCTATCTCAAAAATTACCTAATTTTCGTAAAAAATTTGAAAGTTTGAAATATTCCTGCTCCAGTAGGGGACCTTTTATGGTAATTATTGAATCTACTAATAATAATATAGGTAGTATTCATCCTATGAACTTGGGTAAACTCTTAGTGGAGGGAAATGTTCAGGGAATTAAAGAGATTTCTAGAAAAGGGGCGAACAGAGTATCAATTGAGTTTCATAAATTTACAGAAGCTAACTCCTTTATAGAAAATAATTCCCTTAATAAATCAGACTACGACATATATATCCCAACACGTATGGTTACTTGTAGGGGGATCATCAGAGATGTAGGATCGGCCATCTCTGATGAAGATATTTTAAATAACTCAGATTCCTCATTTAAAATACTCAATGTCAAGCGTCTCAAGAGACGTAAGGTTGAGGGGAATAACGTTTCCTATGTTTCGACCGGTACATGTTTGCTTACGTTTGAGGGAAAAACTCTACCCAAGTTTGTCTCCCTGTATCATAACATTAAGGATGTTGTGCTCTATGTTAATCCAGTCATTCAGTGCTACAACTGTTTGAGATATGGTCATATAATGGCAATGTGTCGTGGTAAAAAACGCTGTAGAAATTGTGGAGAAGGGCATATTGAAGATGAATGTGAGAATGCTTTGTCGCCCGCATGTATTTTTTGTAATGACAAACATGCATCTACAGATAGAAAATGTCCGGAATATGCAAGACAAAAACATATCAATCATATAATGGCAGTGGAAAATATTTCCCATTATGAGGCTAATAAGGCTATTACACAAAATGGTGACGCTCCTCGGTTTGATGCTCGTAACTTTCCAAGACTCCCCTCTTCCTCAGGCATTATCCCTGATTCAACTCCGGTTGAACACAGGCGTTTAGCGCTCCCTTCAAACAAGGATAAGCCATCCTATAACACAGTTACTAAATCCAAAGTCACGAAACGTAAAATGCCACGATCCCCGCCTCCGCCTTTATCTCTTGGATATGACAGACAACGACATAAGGAATGTCTTATCAATTACCAGTATAATAAACCATCTAAAATTAAAATAACTGTTCCAGGCAGTGAGTGTACTAACTCTTTTTCGGTTGGAGGTTACACTCTGAATTTTGCAGATTTAGATTTATTAATGAATAAAGACAATCTAACTGATAGTGATGTTCTAGTAGCTAAAAAAATCATTGACTCGTTAAGTTATAAAATTCCGTTACCATCGGATGGTGATAATCCGATGTCAATGGAGTCTAATGATGAATAACACACACTCCGATATTAAAATAATACAATGGAATATTCGTTCCATTAACACTAATAATGATAATAGTGATAATCCGATGTCAATGGAGTCTAATGATGAATAACACACACTCCGATATTAAAATATTACAATGGAATATTCGTTCCATTAACACTAATAAAATTAATTTAGTAAATTTGATTGAAAATCATGACTTTGACCTAATAGCTTTATCTGAAACGTTTTTGAAACCTAATATGAATTTCCAAATTTTTGGGTATACAATTTGTAGAGACAACAGATTTGATGGTAGAGGGGGGATCGCATTTATCATCAAAAATTCTCTAAAATTTAAAACAGTAATTCCTCAATTTCTTGACGTCCCTAACCGTATTCAGTATAGGATAATTGAAATCTCGAACATTTCTTTTGTAAATATTTACTCTCCTCCGGATATAAGACTCAACGTGAACACGCTAAATGAATTTATTCCTCATTTAGGATCATCGTTCATGTTCTTAGGAGACTTCAATGCACAAAATGTGATGTGGGGATCTGGTACAAATAATTCTAATGGGTTGGTTGTTCAGGAATTTCTTGATCTACACGATCTGGCCATACTTAACACTGGATCTCCCCCTAGGTTCACTCCCCCGGGAGTGAATGCTAGTGTTCCTGATTTGTCATATTGTACAACTGATTTAGCTATCAAAACCAATTGGTCCACAGGTCTGGACCCTGGTTTTAGTGATCATTTTCCAATTAATATAGTTATCTCAGATTCATCAATTCCCAAATCAAAACCGAATCGAATTAGATCAAGAACTAAGTTCAACTGTGCCAAGGCAAATTGGAATCATTTCAACTCTGTCGTAGAAGATTCGCTTTTATCTATTAACAACTTAGACAGTTTTGCAGAAAGAATTCAATATTCTGCATATAAATCAATTCCTTTGAATAAATCTGTTCCTACCAAGAAATGTGGTGTACCCTGGTGGGATGATGAATTGTCGGATACTAATAATGTTTGAAAACAGGCCCTGTTGTCTTTTAAATCTGTCCCATCATTAGAGAATTTTATCTTCGCCAAAGGAGCCATCGCAAGATTTAGATTTTTAGTTAATCTTCTCACGACATGTGGCGGTGCATTAAACGGTTTTCTAGGGGAATTCATAAAAATTATAATGATTCTTTTCCATCAGGTCAATGTTGTAGTGATATATTAAATCTTCTGGCTTCACCGATCATTCCCCCAGATAATGTCATTGACTTCACTAATACTACTCCTTCTGAACTATTTTCATTCCAGGAACTTGATTCAATAATTTAAAAAAAAAGGAAACCTCTCCCGGCAAGGATTTGATTACTTATTCAATGATTAAAAAATTAATGAAGCCTTGTAAAGAATGTCTTTTGCGCCTCTTTAATGACCTACTCATGAACCCAGTTATTTCGGGTGTTCTTAAAGAATCACTGATAATCCCTATATGTAAACCTGGTAAACCTCCTGAGTTATCGCCCCATCGCTTTGACTTCTTGTGTTATTAAGATACTGAAAACAATGATTAAGAATAGGTTGGAATTTATGATTGAAAGAAATTATCCTGTAGACTCATTCCAATTTGGTTTCCGGAGAGGAAGGTCAGTTTCTGATTGTCTATCCTTTGTTATTTCATCAATTTACCATTCTTTCATTACGAATAGTCACTGTCATAGTGTTCCTGGATTTTAAAGCAGCATACGATAATGTTGACCTATTCATCTTATTGGAAGACCTGAACAATTTACATATTCCTAAGGATTTAATTCTCATAATTAAAAATTTATTATTCGGCAGAGCATTGTATATTAGAGACCCAACATCTGATGTGATCATTGGACCTCAGGAGGCCAATACAGGTGTTCTTCAAGGATCTTCGTTAAGCCCGTTATTGTATAATATATATTCATCTTCTCTTCGTTCTTGCAGTGCTGATGCAGTCAAAATTGTGCAGTTTGCGGATGACTCCTGTGCTATTTGTACTGGAAGTAATACTGATGAAGTTATTCAGAAGTTAAATAGAACTTTAAATAATATTTCTGAATGGTGTTTGTCTCGTGGATTTTCTCTCTCTCCTAACAAATCTGCGGCGTTGCTTTGTCATAAAACATCTTTATCTACTGACCATTTAGCTAACTTGGTTGTCAATAATGAAATTATTCCTTGGCGGAAAGCTGTTAATTACCTCGGAGTTTTTATCGATTCAAAACTTTGCTGGAAGAAACAGCTAGAACACAACTGTGGCAGAGCACTGAAAGGAGTCAATGTTATGAAGGCATTATATAGAACGTGGTGGGGAGCCCATCCATCTACTCTTCTATCTATTTATAAGGCAATTGTGAGACCTCATTTAGATTACGGCTCAATGTTCATGGGTCGCTGCTCCCTAACACTCCTCTCGGCTCTGGATCGTGTCCAGCACCAAGCTTTGAGAGTAGCCCTGGGGCTCATGAAATCTACTCCCATAATTATCCTATTGGCAGAAGGTGGTGAAATTCCATTGGTTGATCGCAGAAATTGGCTTGTACTTAAATATATTTCTAAACTTTCTAGAACTAATCACGACCCTATAATTGAAAGAATCTCCATCATTGCGAACTTTAACGGCTACTGGAATAACAGGATTGTTCCCCCCATTATTTTGGCTATAAAAAAAATCAATCAGTTGGTGGATTATATTGAAAAATCTGATTTATTACCGTGCTTTATGTTTGATTTGGGAATTCACTATGAGTCGATCAACTATACGGATTTTGGATTACAGAAATCGAACTTGAATAATAATTCTGAACTTGAAAGGCTATGTGATAAATATTTTAGCGGCTATGTTAAGATATTCCCGGAATTCGGCCTCCGCTGGAATTGGAGTCTTCATTCCTTCACTTAACATTGAGTTTTCCCAATATGTACCATCTTGTCTTGCGATTTGTACATTAGAACTACTTGCCATAGAACGGGCTTTAACTTTTACTATAGACCATAATTTATCAAAAGTTATTATTATATCAGATTCCAAAAGTGCTTTAGAAAAAATTACTAAATGGGAAGTTAGCTCACAGAATGACATTATTAGTCTAAAAATCCGTAAATTAATTGTTGATATTCATAATCTGAACTTTATAATTCACTTTAGTTGGGTTCCTAGTCATACTGGTATATCGGGTAATGATAAAGCGGACTTTCTGGCAAATAAAGGGCGAAAATTTACGAATCAAAATGTAAGAATGTTGGCTGATCCTAAAGAATTTTTCCCTAAATTTAAAAATGACATCCGTTTAAAATGGAGTAACGAATGGTCTAGAAGGGGGCTGAATAAAGGGAAGATCTTTGTGGCCAACCGAGGTGCTCGCAGTATTTGTGACAAGCCATGGTTCAGTAACATCTCTTTACCTAGAAAATATATTTCCACAATATGTCGTCTAAGATCCAATCATTGTCTATATCCGGCTTTTTTATATCGTATTAATGTTATAGACTCTCCCAATTGTTCATGTGGAGCAGTTGGTTCCCTCAGCCATATATTTTTTGAATGTTCTGACAACATAGAAAACTATAACATTCTATATCTATGGTTTCGGCGTTTACGTAGTGTAAATTCATAATACTTCAGAAGTTGGAGAATAAAACTCAAATTTTACACAAAACTTTTAACATTTAATTTAAAAATGCTGACAAATTGTTTCACCACACTGTGGCATTATCAAAGCGAGGAGTTATCAACTAAAGCTAAATCTAAAAGTATGTCCTTAAATATCAGGGATCAGAATGTGGTGCAAATTGAGGGATGGGGGTGGATAATGGTGGGAGTGTGTTTACAAAATTGTTAACAAGCGGTGAATTATATGTGTCGATTTGATCATTTAATATTACATTATTATTGTTTTTTGCGTGTTTCAAAATTTCTATGGATTCTAATATATTAAGTTTATGTCCTTTTTCCTGAATATGTAGAATATCAGGTTTAAGGGTGAAATTGTGGTTATGTTCTAACAGGTGATTTGCGTAATTAGAGTCTTCTTTTTTGAGCCTGTAACTTCTCAAATGTTCATTGAACCTTACGCTGAAACTGCGTCCAGTTTGTCCTATGTACAAAGCACTACAGTCATCACATCTCAGTCTGTAAACTCCAGATTTCTTTAAGTTATCTTTTTTAGATTTCGAGTTATTAATATACGAGCATAGGTTATTTGTTGTTTTAAAGGCGACGTTTTTATTCTGTTTTTTAAGGAATTGAGATATTTTTAGTGAATGTTTACCTAAATATGTTAGACATGTGAAATTTGATTTTGTATTATTATTAATTTGCGGATAAATTATGCTTAAGGCTTTTTTATTGAGTTTATTTTGGAGTATTTTATTAATTATCTTGACATTATAACCGTTATTTTTGGCAATATCTACGATTCTGTTTAATTCTAAATGGAAATTATCTTTACTTAATGGGACATTAATTAATCTATGTATCATACAATTATATGCTGCTAGCTTATGTGATTGTGGATGTAAAGAAGTGTTGTGTATTGTGGTATCTGTGTGGGTGGGCTTGTGATAAATAGCGAAAGAAAAGTAATTATTTGTGTGTGAAATTGTCAGATCTAAAAAGTTTAAGGACTTGTTGTTTTCCATCTCTAATGTGAATTCTATATTTGGGTGTAAGTTGTTGATATAGGTGAGAAAAGAATTTATTTGACAGTTACTGCCTGTATAGCAAGCTGATATTTAAGGACATACTTTTAGATTTAGCTTTAGTTGATAACTCCTCGCTTTGATAATGCCACAGTGTGGTGAAACAATTTGTCAGCATTTTTAAATTAAATGTTAAAAGTTTTGTGTAAAATTTGAGTTTTATTCTCCAACTTCTGAACTATAACATTCTGTATAAAGAACTTATTATGCTTGGATTTCCTGGTCCTTTATTACTAGAAACAATAGTATTTAGCAACGATTTAAATGATATTAAAACACTAGTTAATTTTCTATCAAAGTCAAACATCAGCTTGTGATATTCCATTGGTTAAAGCTTTGCTTGGTATTTTTGCACTAAAATTTTCAATTAATAACACACTTCTTAATATTTCGTCAGCTAATTATATAAATTTGTTCACAGTTCTGTTATGTACGTGTTGTGTTCCCTATCCTCTGTGAGTAAACACATGTTTGCGTAATTTTCTGAAAATATGTACAATTATCTGCCTTACTAACTAGTCAATGGGGCCATGGAAAACTTCCAGATGTCTTCCTCGAGACAGCCCTGTTCTATGTCCGAAGTAGTGTCACCATATTGTTATTGGCTGGATAGCCTTTGTTGCTGAGGCCATTCACGTAACTGAAGAAGAAGACAGTTAAGTGTAACGCACGCGCATAAGCAGCATTACGATTTGACATAAACATTTTAACCTTCAATCAAAACAAATAACAAAACCATTGATTCCAATTTGAGTTAATCGGGAGTTCTATTTCTTTGTTATTACTTATTCGATTATCTGTGCATATTCCAAAAATGGATTTTGCAATGAATGACATTTTAGAGGACGATTTGGATATCCTGGAAATTATAGATTTTGGGTTCCCAAGACTGCGTTATACAAGATCCGATCATTTTCATGACTTGGAGGACTTTTTTCAGACGATTTCGGCTTACAAAGCGAACTTGTCTGAGAATCTTAGAATTGATAGAAGATGCAATTGAATTTCCAAATAATAGGTATCTTTATGGAAATTGAAATAGCTACAACAGAATGATGTTAATTTGTCTTCTAGTAATAACAGTATATCACCTATGAACCAGTTACTGGCAAAACTACGTTTTTATGCTTCTGCTGGACATTTAATAGCAATTGCCGACTTTTGCGGATTTCATACTTCCACTGCTTCAAGAATAATTGCAAGAGTTTCAAATGCGATTGTAACTCTGAGGCCTCAGTTTATAAGGATGCCTCAAACTACAGTAGAAATAACAAAAATTCGAAACCAATTCTTTGAAATAGCAGCATTTCCAAGAGTTTTGGGTACCATAGATTGTACTCATATTAGGATGCATTCTTAAATCATTCCTTTTTTTACTTTAAATTATTTGTTGGAGATAGTGAATACCCATTAAAAACTCATTTTATAACGCCTCTGGATAATACCAGAACCAGAGCACAGCGATTGTTTAATGAAGAACTCACATTAGAACTCGAAACGTAGTGGAACGTTTATTTGGCAATTGGAAACGTCGATTTCCAGTTTAAGCTTATGAGTTCCGATTAAAAGTTGAAACAAGTTTGACAATTATTTTAGCTGCTGCTGTTCTACAGAATATTGCACGTCGAATAGGTGAGGAAGATATCCTCAACTTCCAGATGATATTGAAGCCCAAGATTTGGATGAATTCATTGAAAAGGGGCAGGCTCCAATGATGGGAAACAATGGAATAACAAATACAAGAACACATTTAATTGATAATTATTTTAATAGTTCATAAAAATATAAGAATCTACACATCAGTTTGGTTGAATTTTATTAAAAGTTCACAAGTGGCAATGAGAACAAGTCATAAAGGATACCGCACACTTTAGTAGGGAAAGTGGCCCCCTGTCGAATTGGCTGAATTTTTGATATGTTATAGTCCAAGTCATTCCGAACAAAAAGTTCAATGGGCACAACTTTTTCTATAGGCTGGTTTTGGCGCTAGAGGCCAATGAAAACTGTCATTTGTTCTTCATTGTTAAACAACACGAAACGTTATCCTGGATAATAATCACTTTTCCGAATAATCAAGATCTAAACAGTCATTAATATGAGATACTATTAGAAGTATTGTTCATTGATGTCAGTATAGGTGATCAATTATACAGCGTGTTCCAGCTATCACGGTCAAAATAATACTTCAAGTTGATGATGAAACTCAAGAATATAACAAAAATTGGTCTATCATTTTGATAGGGTTGTGTCGAATGAGTACGTAAATACATCCGATAATTGTACTGATGCTCAAGGAGTGTGGCGGAGAAACTCCCTTTAGCGGGTCAACAAAGCCTCCATTTGCACATTCAGCATAAATATAATAGGAAGGAAATAATGGGCTATAACTCAATAAATATATTATATGTAACATTTAACTTAACCATTGAACCTGGTATCGTTGACCCAAATGAAAAACTCTCGACTGAACCCTAATAATTCATTTAATGATTTACAGGGTGTTCCATCTGAGAACATATCAATATGAACAAAGAAACAAGGAGAATATGCCATAAACAGTCTAAACAATCATAGGTTCTTCATTATTATGTCTCTCTGCAGCATCAGATACGGTATGAAGTATTTCGGTCGAAGGATACTTAACATTGGCAGCATGACGGGCATATCCAAGGTACCAAAGTACGCTAGCTACATGCGAACATGTACCCAATGTACGACTTCCTGATTTGCACGTACAGTAGTACCCCTGAATTGGCACACCTTCCAAACTGACATTGTACTTGATCCACAGTTGGTATTTGATACTATTTCGATGACGAGATTTTATTCTCATCCTCAATAGACCTGGAATTTCAATACGGTCGTCGAATTCAAATAAAACGTTTCCCAAATCCTGTCTATTATCTTGTACATAAGATGGAGCTATTTTTATCTGGAAAATTCCGAATGTTAGTTCTCGTAGGTACTCCAAACTGAGAACTGGAAAATTTAGTAATTGGTTTTCCTCCATTGGAAACCATCTACCATGTCTTCGTAGCAGACCCTCTTCTTCTATTCTCAACTGGAGTTCATTTATTTCATTGGCACGGTTTAACATTATCTGAGCTAGCTCAGCATTGGCTCCTTCCATGGTAATTGGTTCATGATACTTATTGATTATCGCACATGCTATTCTGATATAGTCTCCTATATGCAGAACTTGTGGCATTGGTACAGTATCTCTGAAGAATTTGAACATATTCTTTATATGACCGTTTCTAGCTTCTACAATCCATCTCGTTTTCGTAACTAGTCTAGATGAATTTGCCTCTTCGGTTGTAAGCTGATGCTGTCCACCACCAAGTGCTACGGGCATTTTTACTACTATACCTAAGTCACCCAAGAAATTCTGTGCGTCACGGTATCCCCTATCTAACATGAAAATATCACCTTCTTGGAACCAGTTCCTCAGACCCATTAATTCTCGTTCATACTCATGTCTCAACATTGCCGCATCATTATTTCTTGAATCAGAGAAATAAGGACCGTGAACATCTAGGATATAACCATTGGGAGCAACAATCAATGCAGGTTTCAAAAGATGGTAACCCTTGTGTACACAGTATGATTGACGTAATACTTGAAATGTCCGACTTTTGGGTATTTTTATGTACGTCCCGTCAATATAAGCTATTGCTCTTCGATAATTTGGTTCAGGATTGTAAAGGGTATTTGCAAAATCCGTAACATGTCTAGTAATATATTGGCCCCTCTCTATATGCTGATACCCTACATTTTGTGGAACGAATTGTTGTAATAATGATACACGCACTTTTTGAATTGCCAAGCTCACAGCTTGACGACTGGAATAGGAAAACATGCCCATCAAGAATTGATCGGAAAGTCCTTGTCGTAATTTGCACAAGAAACATAACAAATCTTTCTTCGCTATTGCTCTATTTTTCTGATGAATATTGACGCGATTGCAAAATTCAAAGAGGTCTGTAAACTGCACTTTTTTTATTGGAGTTAACGCCTGGAACTCTTCATCAGTAAAATTATCCTCGTTATTGTATTTATTTGTTGATTTATAGTTCAGCACAGCTTCTCGTAACGATACTAACATATGTTTGAGTTCATTACCTTTCAAATTGTATGGTCTTGTTATTCCTCTAAGCCCATTCATAAAAAGTGGCAGAAGATGTTCCTCCTCATTCAAATGACCACCACAGATTCTGACGCCGTCAGGTGCAAACATTCCGGTCTTCAGAAATACATCCAACCTACCAGAAGGTGACATTCTACCAAGATTTTCAAATCTACCACATACAAAACATGACATATGAGAGGTTCGCAACAAAACTTTAAGTACAGTTGGATCGGGATCTTCTTCATAAGCTTGTATCTCTGAGAGAATACTCAAATGACAGTTTCGGCAAATCCTTGTCTGTTCAATAAAAGGTATTTGAGGCAATTCTAATTCATTCCTTCGACGTTCGGCAATGGCTCTGCTTTCTTCGTCCAAACGTACCATTTGCCTTGGTGTTCCATTGTACTCACAAACAAAACATTCAAATCTCACTGCGAAATTATACGCCATATTCAATTTTATATTGACATGAAGTAACAAACAAACAAAACCTTGCTAGAAACTTTGACATCATTTACAAAGCCATCTACAGAAAAATGTGTTTTTCTGCAGTAAAGGGATGCAATGTTTTCATATTATCCAGTAGGTACCCTTCAAGTTCGAGAATGAATAAACAATTTTTAAAAGAAATCTGGACTATAATTTTATACAGGGTGGGGCAATAGTGTGTCTTTCGATTTCTAGAGTTGTTCTATTGTGATATCGACTTGAAAACGAAAGTTAACTAGACAACAGAATCTAGCACAAGAATGTTTTGCATTTACAGGGCGATACGAAAAAAATCGGGTTGGAAAGAAATATCATTAATAATAATAATAAAAATAATGATATGATATATATTAGTGAATTTTTCAAACATCTACATAACCTCTATTCACCACTACACCTACTATTATTGATTGTCTCTGAACCACTTGGACGTTACTACTTTTTGGTCGAAATTGGGTAGTCCATTTGCAGATGCATACCTTGGAAATCCCTGACGTTAAGATGATAGATTTAGAAAGAAAAAAAAAGGCCATTTTATAGACAGACTTGTAATATTTCTCATTCTTTTTCATGGCCTAAAATTATTCAGGATGGTCGAACAATATTTTTCAGTAGGTACGGAACTTTTCGAATATAACTTTCGATTTCTTTTAAAAGGAACACTCCTTATATTTTTCGACTATGTGATGTAGAATACGGTGTAGAATAGGATTCATAAACATTTTTTCATTGTAGATCCCTAAGACGATTTGTAACCATTTTCGAATTATTGCACTTTAAAAATTGTAAGTAGCTGGAACACACTGTATAATTGACCAAATGTAGCAATACCAAAGAAAAATACTTTTAACAGTATGTCATAGTAATGACTGTTTAGATCTTGATTATTCGGAAAAGTGATTATTATCCAGGATAACGTTTCGTGTTGTTTAACAATGAAGAACAAATGAAAGTTTTCATTGGCCTCTAGCTCCAAAACCAGCCTATAGAAAAAGTTGTGCCCATTGAACTTTTTGTTCGGAATGACTTGGACTATAACATATCAAAAATTCAGCCAATTCGACAGGGGGCCACTTTCCCTACTAAAGTGTGCGGTATCCTTTAAACAATGTAGTGATCCAAAATACCTATGAAATAACAATATATATATATATATATATATATATATATATATATATATATATATATATATATATACGTATATATATATACATATTTTTTTTTGTTGATATTCTTGAACCATTTGTAATATTTGTATGTTTTCTTGGTATATTGGTTCGTATATATACTGATAATGAAATAAAAATTCTGTTTTGATGTTTCGACAATGTTTATTGCCTTTATCAAAATTGTTAATTGAATTAGTGTTTCCATGTAATTTAGAAAAGAATAGATGATTTCGATTAATGAAATGCGTCTGCAGCCGACTTGTGTTTTAAGATCCAATTAAAACTGCAGAAAACATTGGATCGGTTGTGTGTGAAAGAGTAATGTATGGCTAATTACAATTTGAAATAGATTGAATTTGATTAAATACAAGACATTTTAAGATTGTACTATTATAAATATCTATGAATTATTGTATGAATTAGTTATTCTATGATAAGCATTTCAGATCTATCATAATCGACTATTCAAGTTTAAGATAATTCTATGGAATTTAACCTCAAAATTGTTACTCCATAGTGTCATAGTTAAATAATACTTCATCTTTTTTAGGTTGAATTTTAAATAGACAAATGGAAAGTGGCACTTCAAATTAATAAAATTTTGTTAAGTTTGAATTAGATTATTGTAAAGTTTCGAAAGATTGGAATCTATTTTGTCATTTACACAATTGTTCTTTTTAATTTGAATAGATTCTAATATCAAACGTTTGTTGTCGTTTGTTTCAATATTTAAAATTTTTGTATTGTTGTAGTCGAAAGTATGGTTAGTGTCTTTCACATGTTTATTGAGCGCAGTTGATGAATTTTTGGTATATTTGTGGCCATTTAATCTTTTTTCGAGGTATTGTGAAGATTGGCCAAAAATTTCAAAGAAACCAAACAATTCATCAAATCTAACCCACAAATCACTATCTTAAAAGCAGATAAAGGTAATAAAACTGTTATCATGGACACAAATGAATATGAGGATAAAATGTCTACAATGTTGAATGATCCTGAAGTATATAAGAAACTAAATAACAACCCAACTAATATTTACCAAACTAAAAATAATAACTTAGTAAAAAATGGTTTGAAAAAAAATATATTTCAAAATACATTCATAGACAATTAACGATACATAATGCTCATCCTCCAAAAATATATGGTTTACCCAAAATTCATAAACCTAATATACCGATGCAACCTGTAGTATGCAGAATTCAATCACCTTTTTATGAAATGGCTAAATACTTACTTATCCAACATACTAAAAAACATAGCTTACAAAAATGAGTTTTACATCAAAGATTCTTGGGATTTCAAGGAATTCATTAACAAAATTACGATACCTAAAAACTATATCTTAGTATCACTAGATGTCACATCTTTATATACAAATATCCCTTTAGAATTAGCTAAACAAATAATTCAAAATAAATGGGATGAAATAAAAGTATATACAAATTTACCTATGAATGAGTTCTTAACAGCTATAGAATATACATTCACCGCTAATTTTTTACAATATAAAGATGATTGTTATAAACAATTAGATGGTTGTGCAATGGGCTCTCCAATATAAAGTATCATAGCCCAAATAGTAATGGAATTCCTTGAAGAAAAAGTAGTATCTCAACTAAATTATAATATAGCCTTCTTCAAAAGATATGTTGATGATTGTATTGCTGCAATCCCTGAAAACAAATGTAATGAATTTTTGAATTCTTTCAATTCCTTTCACCATAAGTTACAATTCACGATTGAATTAGAAAATCATAATGAAATAAATTTTTTAGATTTAACTTTAGTAAGAAAATCAAATGATAACAAAATTCTAACAAAATGGTATACCAAACATACTTGGTCAGGAAGGTATACTAATTTTAATTCTAATATACCTAAAAAATATAAGAAAAATGTTATTATAAATCTAATAGATAGAGCTATTCGACTAAGTTCTCCTGAACTGAGAACTATATCTATTACAAAAACAAAAGAAACTTTAATAAGAAATGGTTATCCCATTGATTTAGTAAATTCGATAACTAAAGACAAAATTCATAAATTTTATAACTCATTTGGTGAAATCAATACCAATAATGAGAAAACTAATGATAGGCATTACATATCACTACCATATATTAATGGACTTTCAGAAAAAATTTGTAATATAGTGAAACCTTATGACCTACATATATGTCATAAGAGTTATTTAAATCAGAAAAGTCTCTTTACAAAATTAAAAAGCAGTGTACCTTTCAAAAAAATAACCCATACTGTTTATTCCATCCCTTGCAAAGATTGCGAAAAGGTATATATTGGCCAATCTTCACAATACCTCGAAAAAAGATTAAATGGCCACAAATATACCAAAAATTCATCAACTGCGCTCAATAAACATGTGAAAGACACTAACCATACTTTCGACTACAACAATACAAAAATTTTAAATATTGAAACAAACGACAACAAACGTTTGATATTAGAATCTATTCAAATTAAAAAGAACAATTGTGTAAATGACAAAATAGATTCCAATCTTTCGAAACTTTACAATAATCTAATTCAAACTTAACAAAATTTTATTAATTTGAAGTGCCACTTTCCATTTGTCTATTTAAAATTCAACCTAAAAAAGATGAAGTATTATTTAACTATGACACTATGGAGTAACAATTTTGAGGTTAAATTCCATAGAATTATCTTAAACTTGAATAGTCGATTATGATAGATCTGAATATCTTAGAATAACTAATTCATACAATAATTCATAGATATTTATAATTGTACAATCTTAAAATGTCTTGTATTTAATCAAATTCAATCTATTTCAAATTGTAATTAGCCATACATTACTCTTTCACACACAACCGATCCAATGTTTTCTGCAGTTTTAATTGGATCTTAAAACACAAGTCGGCTGCAGACGCATTTCATTAATCGAAATCATCTATTCTTTTCTAAATTACATGGAAACACTAATTCAATTAACAATTTTGATAAAGGCAATAAACATTGTCGAAACGTCAAAACAGAATTTTTATTTCATTATCAGTATATATACGAACCAATATACCAAGAAAACATACAAATATTACAAATGGTTCAAGAATATCAACAAAAAAAAATATGTATATATATGTATATGCTGTATTGGGTTGCCGGGATATACTCCGCGTTGTCGTAGATTGGTTTCGATAGAAACCGTTGATATGACGACGTTTCGGCAGTATATCCCGGCAACCCAATACAGCATACAACGCCCGCGGAAACCTGAAGCAGAACATATATATATATATGTTACGGCTAATGTATATAATTATTTAAAGCATATAATTTCACAAATTAAGCAAGTCGAATTTCTCACGGTTAAGGTATATATCGGCTAAAGTATCGAACTTGCAGATATTATTTTATTTGTATATTAGATCGAATACAACGATATTATTTCACGAGTTACATGACATGAGTGTTTTCGAAGTTGATTCTTAATTTTCTAACGCTTTTCTGAAGCTGTGGGTCTCAACTTCGAATTATAATAGAACTGCAGTTTCATCTTGGTGTAGAATCATCTCCAACTAAAACATCTGTCAATAAAATTTGAAATTGTGGAGTTATCGTTCAATATTAGAAAAGCGTCCATTAATTTATTTCCATCGGCAAAATTTGTCAGGTACGTATGATATTATGATATATATTCTTGGGTAAGTAGCTATATTTATTTTTCATAACTAGAATTCATCGAATTTGTAGAATTGTTGAAATTCAGTCAGGCAACACTAACAGAAGCGGGTTTTTTATTTCTGCCATAACTGAAATTTTTCTCCAGTGTTCCATCTCCAAAACAAACCAACACGAAATTATCGTCTTTAGCTGGCAATAACTGATTCACCAACTTATCCTTTGCTTTACGACGTGAAATGTACGAATCCCAGCCCAAGCGCGAATATTTCCGCGTAGCGTAAATTTCGCGACTGTACGATAAGAAATTCAGTCTGTACAAAATGTATTCGAGAACAAACTTTATCGATCAGGTTTCTTTCTCATCGATGGAATATCTAAACCAACATATTATGCACGAGCGTATCGTTCGAAGAGTGAAATTGTAAAATATTTTCTTATCAAACTTTCTCGACCTGGAATTTTTAGTCGAACGAATCTTCATTTCACCCTTATGAACATTTCGAGCAAAATTAAGTAATGAGATTCTTCGACACGGAAGTGAAAATGAAAAAGGTGAAAATAGAAACAATTCATTCAACAATATATTTTTATTTGATTTCTTCCTCTAGCCACTTTTCACACCACTCTTGGTATTCAAATTCCTCCAATTCGAATTCATGAAAATTATCTTCGTTGTTTTTTTGTTGCCAAATTGCATGCAACAAGTCGGACCAATTCTCTCTAAAATTCAGTTCCTCTTCACGATCTCCTCTTACACACTCCCGTCTTTCTTCCCAATGGTTTGGCCAATTCCGTCCTGTCGAATCTTGCCTCCCGTTACGATTGTCTGTCAAATCCTCTGTTACAGAATCCCGTCTTTCTTCCCAATGGTCTGACCATTTTCGTTCTGTAGAATCTTGCCTCCCGTCACGATTGTCTGTCAAATCCTCAGTTACAGAATCCCGTCTTTCTTCCCAATGGTCTGGCCAATTTCGTCCTGTCGAATCTTGCCTCCCGTCACGACTATCTGTCAAATCCATCAGTCTCCATTCAATCTTCCGACGTTTCGATTTTTTACTAGACGATACGTTTTCGCTGGACATACTAAACACGCTTATAATGATCGATTCGGTCGAATAACTGACAAATAATTACCCACGAATCTCTTATATATTCTTCGTCGATGTACACCTCATTTCTGGGTAGGGTGATCAATAACGTTGAAATGTGTCGTTGGATGCTTTCTAACAAACGTACACATTATAAAACTCATAATCGTGAACCGATGTAGAGCTGGTTCGAGAAATAAAAATAACAAGATAAGAAAATTTTGTTTTGTAGATAGAATTATTTGTACATATACGAAATGCGATTGGTGGTAACGGCATTCTATCGAAACATTTCGAGCAAGATTGAGTGGTCAAATATTCATCAACACATACGGCGGGTATTTTATTTCTGCCATAACTGAAATTTTTCTTGGGGAACCATCTGGAAAATAGTGGGACCGATTCGCCCAAAATTGTTATCAACGGTTTCCTTGGGATCGATTTAGTTGGAAAGGACTCATGACTCGTCAGAGAAAATCGAAGAATAAAATAAGGGCAGGGGTTAAAAGGAAAGATACGAAATACGAACAATTCAAAATGTTTATTGTTTCCAAATAATAACAATATGCATCATTGGTCAAATAAAACTAATATGTAAAAATCTGCAATTTCATAAATGAATCGAAATTGATATGGTCCCGTATCTTGACATAATTCACATGGATATATTGGAAAATAAAAATGGGCTTTCATTTGCCCATAAGAAACTGAACATCAATGAAAACCTTCTCCAGTAAATATTCCGGAGTATATGTTGTCACCTCTAGACCATAGCGTAGCTAACCGTAGTCATAAAAAACAAGGAGTTATAACTTAAGTACTTTCAAAATTCAATAATACTAATAATAATAATAATGAACATTATTATGAACATTATAATTCTAATTTTAATCGTCAAAGTCTATTATATAACGATACCCTCTCGATCGTTGGATGTCCCGTATCTAGAAGTATACAATACCATTATTAGTATTTACTCCAATTGAGAGAGTAATTACTACTTACAGCTTTTATATGTTTGAAGAAAACCTGGTCCGAACCATATACAATCAGTTCAATTCTACAAATTTCTATACTCCTCTCCAACTTTTCAACAGATTCCTCAAGAATACCGCGAGGGTCTATCTTCTTGAACTATGAACATCAGATGCCGATTGTTAAATAATGTTGAAATAAAAAAGATTAAAACTTACTTCATTGAGGAGATAACCAATATCATCCATTTTTCCACTTATGTATATTTTATTATGCACGGACGATGTTGTACTATAGCATCTAACATAAATAAAGAGATAATAATTAATGGTTAACCAACCAATTAGAATGTAATAACATACGAATGATCTAGATGGGTATCTTCAGGAGATTGACGACTTATTTTATCTGATGTCTGTGGATTTGAACATCTAATGTAAATAAAACGAGAATTAATGACGAATCTATTACTCAGAGTGTGATAACATACGAAAGATCTAGATCATTCTCCGGAGATCGGCTGGGTGGTGATTACGGCGAAGAAGAGCTCGCCCCCTCTAAATACTTACAGCATTTATTATCAATCACTGAACTCATCATAACTGAAAGCAAAGCATATAAAAATCTCAACATACATGAGAAACTATGAGTGAACTAATTTCAATTCCTATAATATATTTATATGTTCGAAAAAAAACAAACGTTGATAATGGTGGAAATTAATTTCTAGAAATGATCAATTGCTAATTATGATAAGTAATTCATGAAATAATTTCGATTTTAAATTCTGTAAATAACAAAGAAATTAAAACGATGTGTGTGAGAATTAATTTCTAGAAATAATCAACTTGCTAATAAGGAAGTTATAGAATAAAATTTGCGGATAATTTATGTATTTACCTCGTATATGGTATGTGATGTCTGGAAAGATTTTAATTCTTATGTATGTCACTGTACGACCTCAATAAAATTTCGAATAAAAATTGCATTTTATTACAACTGCATTTTATTGATACTTAATCCCAATTTCGAGTAAAGATTGTACTTCATTGCAGCTAAAGGTCATATGTTTTAATTTAATTACTACAACAATATTATTCCGCGAGTTATACGACATGAGTGTTTTCGAAGGTGATTCTCAATTTTCTAACGCTTTTCTGAAGCTGTGGGTCCCAACTTCGAATTATAATAGAACTGCAGTTTTATCTTGGTGTAGAATCATCTCCAACTAAAACATCTGTCAATAAAATTTGAAATTGTGGAGTTATCGTTCAATATTAGAAAAGCGTCCATTAATTTATTTGCATCGGCAAAATTTGTCAGGTACGTATGATATTATGATATATATATTCTTGGGTAAGTAGCTATATTTATTTTTCACAACTAGAATTCATCGAATTTGTAGAATTGTTAAAATTCAATCAGGCAACACTAACAGAACCACTGGCCCCAATTTGAGTAACACTATCTGTTTCTGTATTCAAGTCGTGGATGTCAATTTAATTGTGTTTACATTTTGAAATAGTTGCATGGAGTAAAAAAAATTGATAAATATAACTTATATTTATTATCAATATTTTATATTTCATTTATAATCTATTCCGAAGCATCCATCGGAAAGATCTTATCGTGACAACGGGTTTAATTGAAACATAATTAAAATATCATGTCACCTTTAATAACGACGTAATGGATTGTCGTATACATAGTAGCATATTTTTGATCAATTACTTCTAACTAGAAATGAAATTGGAAACAAAACTATTAAATATAGATTTAATTATTAACCGGTTGGCGATAAATGTAGAGTTCGAACAAATAAACCATGAGTAGTGTCACGCTTCATACATTGTAATTTTATTGGAGAATGGACCTTCATTATTTGACCTATCTCAAAGTCGTTATCGATAGTTATTAATTTTATCGTGTTCAATTAAAGTTGTTATATGGCGAGTTTTAAGTACAGCAATAAAATTACAATATATTCGAAGGATTACATGTACCGGATTCCTGACTTTATATGAGGATAAGATTCTTTCTCTGTAGTATCCATTCACTAATTGTGCCGGGCAGTCAGCAGTGACATACAGAGGTTAGTCAATAATTACATTTTACTGATTTAATTGAGAATGATGCGAGGCAGATGAAGTGTCCATTTGTAACAATAACGTGTCTCTTTTGTTTCATATGGTCCCAAATTCCTATTAACTGTTTTTGTTTTATAATTTTTCCCGTAGACTTTTGAATCTACTTGTATTTTTTCTAAATGACACTCTTTATTGACAATGTGTAAACGCCAAATGGAATAAATTCATTATTTCGATTACTGTACATATGTAACAAAAATCATGAAATACGTGAAATTTGAATTATAAATTGACTTCGAAGGTTGCAGAATAAAACTCAAATTTTACACAAAACTTTTAACATTTAATTTACAAATGCTGACAAATTGTTTCACCACACTGTGGCATTATCGAAGCGATGAGTTATCAACTAAAGCTAAATCTAAAAGTATGTCCTTAAATATCAGGGATTAGAATGTAGTACAAATTGAGGGATGGGTGGATAATAGTAAGGACGTGTTTACAAAATTGTTAACAAGCGGTGAATTATAAGTGTCGATTTGATTATTTAATATCACATTATTATTACTGTTTTTGAGTGTTTCAATATTTCTATGTCCTTTTTCCTGAATATGTAGAATATCGAGATCAAGGGTGAAATCGTAGTTATGTTCTAACAGGTGATTTGCGTAATTAGAGTCTTTTTTTTTTTTGAGCTTGTAACTTCTCAAATGTTCGTTGAACCTTGCGCTGAACCGCGTCCAGTTTGTCCTATGTATAGAGTATTATAGTAATCACATTTCAGTCTAAAAATAACGAAAAGTCAGTAAACATAATATTAACATATGCAAACTTTAAACCTAAATACAGTATAAAAAAAACTCTTTTCGATCAATAGAAAAAATAAAAGATGTTGAACTAAAGACAAATATCAAACTTGTATAATTTGATGTCAAGAACCCTTTTCCGAGTATTCCCACACAATTGACCATCAGTCTAATTGAAGATCTTTTAATTTGCAATAATACTTTACCGGTAATAACATCGGAAATATTAAATGTAATCTCACTCTGCATAGACCAAAATTATTTCACAATTAACGATAAATATTAAAAACAGAAGACCGGACTCCTATGTATAATTCCTCCCTTTTTAGAACGAAGCTTCTTGTGGAAGTTGTACTTTATTTCCTTGTAGTGAAAGTTGAATTGTAGGAGTTTTATTTTGACGTCGATGTTTTCTCTATAATTTTGTTATAGCGGAAATTGCTATTACAGCTAATCCTATGTATAGGATAATAGTCCAGATGTTTGGAATGTGGTATTTGAAAGATTCTTCTGTAATAGGTATAATATTGTTTGATGGAAGGTCTTTCAAATTCAGAGCCTTTAAATCCACACTAAATTTGAGAACTTCATTTTTTGTGTGTTCGAATTTTAATTTGTTAATCACAAGAGGTTGTCCATATGTGCTGTCTATGCACGTCATCTCATGATTGTGGAAATACGTTTTACATGTGTGTTGTTTTATCAGGTAGATTCCCGTTAGTTGTCTGGATTCTGTCCCTTCTTGACATTTTATTTTGATTCCTTCTTTTTTGGGGAATATTCCAAGATATTGATTAATTTCAGGAATGATTTCCATATGGTTTTCTGGGATGTTCGAATGAATATACTGACATTAGCTTGAATTTCTATTTAGTAATATTCCCTTCTCGCATAATGAGTTATGATTACTTTGGATGTAATTAGGACATTGATATATTTCACCTTTCATACAAATGTCGTTTAGAAGTTTAATAATGTTTTTTTTTTCGATTTCAATAGATATTTTATATCGGGAATTATGGTTACAAATTCTGATTCGTATTTAGTTGGAATTGGGTGTAAATAGTAGAGCTCGAACTCTTGGTCATAATCAATTGGGACTGATAAGAAATAATTAATTGTGGAAGATTCGATTTTACAATTAATTTTTATTATCGATCTAAATCTAATATGTTTTCGTATTTCAATTTAAATGGTAGACTTTCTTTATAAAGTGAAGATATTTTTTGTAATGCCAAGAATAGATCTCTAGTTTTCATTATGCTGGAATGTAGGGTATTCAATTTGTAAAACGTGATGGAGTTCTCTGTTTAAAATAGTATTAGAAAGTATTAACAAGTGATCATATAAGTCTTTTATAAAATGCATTTTTACCTTATGAGTTTGTACACTTATCTGATATTATTTGCCCTGGTATACAGTGGTGTGTAAAATATCTTACGAGATTATTAACAACTTCTATGCCTTGAGTCGAATTTAATTTATAAGCTTGGGTATATTTGGAAAATGAATCGACTATTGTTAAAAATTTTACGTTCTCCAAAAAATATTGTCGACATGTAAGATCTGAAAAGGTCTGACGGCAGTAGGCGTTATATTGAATTTTAGTTTTAAGGGGTTTCTATCATATTTTGTTACTTGACATATTTCACAATTATTGATATAGTTTTGTATAGATTTTCGTTGATTATGCCAATAATATACATTTTTTATTTGATTTTCTGTTTCATTTAGTCCTCTATGATTCGTTTTACTCTCATGATAGTTTTGTATAGTTTGTACTATTTCGCTATCTTCGATAATATCTACGAGTTTTGTTGTACATTTAATCATATTGAGTTCAGAGCTTTTGAAATATTTCTGTAGCACTTTACTGAATTTTCCGTAAATGGGGTCTTCGAAATATAAATAATATTTAACTTTCGGTACAATAAAGTCTTTAATGAAATTAATCATTTATTGTTCGTAATTTGTTTATCTTTATACAATTTTATTATTGACGGAACTGAGGGTTCATAATTTCCTTCTGAAATAATGATTTGGTTCTTTCCAAAATTTGCTGGACAGTCTGCAATTTGGATCCCTATTATGGGCTGTTCCTCGTTAGAGTGAATATTATCTATGTCTAAATCGTTTACATCTTCAGGTTCTACCATTAAAGATTCAGTTTCCATTTGTCTATCGGGATCCTCTAGTGAGTCCTTTATTGAAGTTTTCTATATAGTCAAAAATTGCTTTGGGGCTTTAGAAGCAGTTAAAACGTTAAGTTGAATTCGTGATAGAGCATCAGCGTTTTTATTCAAAGTAGTAATAATTTTCTTTTCCTCTGAGTTCATATGTTCAGTTCGGACGTTAGAAATATCAAATTTTATACTTCCGGTATGTATACTGTTGCAATTTAGATTACAATTTTGTTTATATTCGTCGAATTTTTCTGCTAGTAAATGTTTTGTAATGTCCATATTCACTTTTTGTTCTGATCTTGGTGTAACTGCAATGCAATTAGATTGAATGGGTAGTTTATGATAGTTTATTTTGAGATTGTATAATCCTAGTAAACAATGAAAAAAAGCTGTGAAAATTAAATGAGTGAAATTTTAAAGAAGGATTTTCTATCTTAAATAGTTTCGAACATTTTATGAGAGTACTGTACTTTTCTATTGAAGTGCCACGAGCGGTAGAAATTTGGAATGGGTCTTTTTTGATTAAATTATCGAAGAATTTTTTTGCGATTTCAGGATTAACGAATGATTTTGTGCTACCGATATCCAGTAAGAATTTTAAATTATACTCTGGAAATATTATGTATGGTAGTTCACTTTGATTATTTGTTAAATTCATAAGTTCGAAATTTGTTCCGAGGCATCTTCCTCTAAAAAAGAATTATCTACTTCTTCTTGTTCTTCGGGAAAATCTACAGCGGGTTCATCATTAACATTATATAATTCAATCGACACACATAATTCACCGCTCGTTAACAATTTTGTGAACACATTCCCACTATTCTAGCCACAGTGTGGTGAAACAATTTGTCAGCATTTTTAAATTAAATGTTAAAAGTTTTGTGTAAAATTTAAAAACATATACGACCTGCAGACATACTGGCCTTAATTGAAACGCAGGTCAATCCATCCACCAACAAGACCGAGTTTTATTCTCCAACTTCTGAAGTATTATGAATTCACACTTAAAAATGCGACCCCATATTCAACCCCATTCGAATTACAGATATAACCCGTGCATTCAATGTTAGCCATACATCAATAGTGAACATCGAAAGAAAATAAAATGCATCCATACAAAAAGGATATCTACTCAAGGACTTATGGAAGACGATTTTGATAGGAGAACTTATTTTTATGGGCGAAGGATGGACATGTTAGATAACGAAAACGTTATGTTTTCTGGTGAGTGTAAATTTGTCGCTACTAGTCTACAAAAATTCTCACTGGATGAGAGAAGAACACACGCAATACCCTCAAAAAGATTAATGTTTGGGCAGGGATTGTTGAAAACCATATCATTGGTCCCTTTTTCATCGAGGGCAATTTGAATGGCGATCATTATTGGATGACAATTTGAATATTTGACCTAAAAACACAGATCTAATTTTTTTCGTTGAAGCATGACAACACAATTCAATTTTTTACGAATGTGATTTTTTGAAGATTGCTTAAATTTGTAAAAAATGCTTAATAAAAATGAGCTTATACATTGTACAAATAACCAAAATATTCAAGGTGGTGCATTCGAACAGCAAAATTAATTTTTGACGAAAACGGTTCATTAAATTTGCGTTTTTCGTACACCGTTCTGAAGAGGCTTCCAAAACCTTTCAAATGACGTATTACTCAATTCCTCTCCATGTTCAATTTTGAGGGGTTGAAGTGACCCCTATTAGGGGATTACTCGTTCAATCCTCAAATATACGTCAAGAGATGTCCCAAATAAAATCATTCGACGTGTTTCGAGAGATTTTTCCACTTACTATGGACAAGAAATATACTGGGTGATCCGTCTGAGATAGAACATTTTGTATATTATAACTAATCAGTAATCAATTTTTTAAATTTCGATTTTAGTATTTGCATACATTCATTAACTCGTTTTTTATTTCGATAAATTCTAACTAATTATTTCTTAGTAATATACTTTCACATATTCAAACAAATTTTCCTTATGTTATAGATGATGTACCAATCTGTCGACAAAGAGCTGAACGCTACACAGGATCGAGAACGGGTCATAAGAAGAACGATTTCAGCTGCTTGTTGCTATTGAACGTTATCACAAAATATTTATTCAAAGAACAATACACATTGATTGTTTGTAAATAAAACTCTATTTTATTTATTTTATTTTATCTCTCAAGCTTGCTGGTCACCATTAATATTCTAGCATACCATCCTTGTATGGCACGTTGGATGAGTATTCGTTGGAGTTGATACTTCAATAAGAAAAAATACAGATTTTTAGTATGTGCAATAATAAGAATTTCAGTAAAATGGGAATGTACACAAATGCAGAATTGACAGATATCGTCGTTTAAGATGCAATAGCTCGTAACCCACATATGGTTGTTTGTGCAGGAGAGCAAAAAAACTAACTACACTTGAACCTGTAATCTATTTCAACCAATAAAACATGAATATAGGACTAAAATTTAATTACGCATATTTCTGAAATAAATAAAAATATATGAAACCCCATTTTGATATTCCAGGTGGGTTACGAGCTATTGATTCTACAAAAATACGAACAAAGTGTGGCTTGACTGTAACTTTATTTTTTAATGATATGAAACATACAAAAGAAAACTAAACGTTTGATATAATACATCTAGATATGGCCTAAGTTATCATAAAAGTGGTGACAATCGGCAGGAATAACTGATTTAAGCTCCTGTAGGTGCTTGAATTTTTGGGCTTTTATTTTCTTATTTTCTGGATTCAGTTGTGGCCAATCACGACAAACTTCTTTTCGACGTCGCCGCTGCGGTAGCTCTGTCCAAGAATCGTCAAAGTTAAGTTTAAACAAGATTTTTTCATCGGGAGAATATTTAATGGCTCGAATATCTGTTATATTTTTCTTTCCTGGTCTAATGCTCCCATACATCTGATATCCTTTTTGAGAGAAATCTCGAAAAAAGTCATAATTTACCCATTCGGTACAGTACGGAAAGGGATTCCTTCGAGCCTGTCGACTAATGGACAAATGCGCGGAAGGAAGAAAAATCTCTCTGGTTTCTTTTATTTTAGCTTCAATTCTGTTGTGAACAGAATCGCACTGCATTTGTGTGTGCCCACGTTCTAAGTACTTCTGTACAATAGTTTGATTCCTGGCAACAGATATGAAAAGAAGAACATTGGCCATTATATTATTTCTATTTTGATAGGTGCACCCATCACCATAGATTAAAATTGGCAAGCTGTTGTCCGTAAATCTTGAAATATAGTCAACCACCAATGAAGCGAACGTTGAAGCTGAGAGATCACTGTCTACCCCACTGAACCAATAACACATTACGTGTTTCGTTTTTATGTTCATAATTGTAAAATTGTGACAGCATGATTTTGTTTTATAGTACAAAGCATTTGCGTTTAAACTGGGACATACTTTTACAGCTTGTAAGTCTATCATCAGTATCACGGCCTCTTCATTTCCGGCTAAATCGATGTCTTTCGCTTTTTCTTGCCTTGCTCTGTCTTTTTTAGCAATGTGTCTCGTAAAAAGCTCTTCTTCTAAATTTCCGACATCATACTGGCAGCAAAGATCGCATCTATCTTTTTTAGGCTGATAAATAGCAAGGTTTTTCTCTACGAACAAGTCATCAAAAGATTTTCGACTCATACAATTTTTCTTTTCGGTCTTACATTTTGAAACATACTCATTATATAAAGCTGTTTTGGAAGGCACTGTTTGATCCAAATACAATGTAGATGATGTTTGGCGGCAATAATGAGATGGCAGTGTAGGCAAATCATCAAAAAACTGCTTTAAAAATTCCTTATCTCCATTTTTCTTTTCTCTTAAGTGAGCAGCTCTATTTTCTATATTATTGTAATCTTTCGAATTGTGCATGCTATGTTCAGCAGATTTAATCCAGGAGCTCATTTGAAATTCTCCTGGACTTAGGGTAAACAGGAACAATTTCTTGCAAATATTCACCTTTAGACAGTCTATTGGTAAACTATAAAATATTGAACAATTTCTTGATGAATTTTGGTTTTTTGTATATCTCCTTTTGACACTTGAGAGTGTTACATTATCAACCACAAAAACTTTGCGCTGGTCCCAAGTCATTTTCCAAAACTTTTCAAACAGCTGTCTGCACGTACATAAACATACATCCTATGAGTCCAATGAAGCCAAAATGTTGTTTTGGCATAAAGTGTGGGTTGAGAGGTATTACATCTTAAGCGACGATATGCTATTTGAATTACACTTGAAATAATGTAACAACTAAATTCTCGAATTAAAAACTAATAGAGATCATATGAGATGTTCGAAATGACCCCCTTCAGTCATTATACACACGTCTGTACGGTAACGCATTGATTCTCGGATCCGATGAAACATTTATGGGATATTTTGAATAACCCTATTGACAGATATGCTATTTAAATTACACTTGAAATAATGTAACAACTAAATTCTTGAATTAAAAACTTATAGAGATCATATGAGATGTTCGAAATGACCCCCTTCAGTCATTATACACACGTCTGTACGGTAACGCATTGATTCTCGGATCCGATGAAACATTTCTGGGATATTTTGAATAACCATACATGAAATAATTATGGGATTCGATCTTCCAGGTTTCGAACAGGAGTCTTGTATACTAACGTTTTCAAATGCCCCAATCCTTAAGTTATCACTTCATTTGCTATTTACTAATAAAACTAGAGCATTTTTTCTAAGATATACTTTATTTAAAATTGCGGAAACAATCATACAAATCCGGAAAGCTAGAAGAGCTTGTATTATCATCATTCATAGTTGGTATGTTTGGTAATTGCGATGATGGAATACATCCAGATGGTTCTATCGTGCTCATTGATGAATATGGACCACCACTCGATGCATACGATACCATAGGAACAGCTGAAATAACGTTTGCCGAACTCCTAATAACATTTGATTGTTGTTCAACATATGTTAATTCTTGGCCATTTTGTTCGTGAAATGATTTTAACTCGTATTTTTGTACAATCGCAAATATTTCTGCTTTCGCAAAATGGAAAAGTAAAGGTGACATCGAATTTAAAACTGGTGTTATAAAAATTAAAAAGCTGTCAACAGCGTTTACTTTTGTTGTGATAGTAGCTCGCACAGTAGACTGAGAATTTGTCACTTCCCTTTCATTAGTGCGTTTCTCGGGTCTTTGTTTAGGAGCAGACAAACGTTCTTTGCAATTTTTAGTTTTTTGTATTTTTCCATTCCGATATTCCTTTGTCTCTTGGCTTGGGACAGCTATATCATGTTCTATTTCATCACTGGAATTACTTCCTTTTTGGTGCACAATTTTTTCAGCCTCTTGTTTGGTATTGTCAAATCCTACGTTAGTTTTTGTCTCTCTTCTGTCAATATGGTCCTTCAAAAAATTTAACCGATCAGCGTATTTATACTTTTTTCGTATTTTACCACTTTTTGTATTTTTGTTCGAATATCTCCTAAAAGTGTCTCTGATATTACCCCATCTAGTCTTGCAGAGTTGACCTATAAAAGTAGTTTGATAATAGAATAAAAGTAATAATTTTCACGAAAAAAAGTTAGCATTACATTTGTTCTTTCTTTTTCTGCTTACGACATAGCACATCGTAAAAGATTATACATGAATCATGCAAAATCATATGCAGCGATTCGATAGCTCAAACAGTACTAGTAATTGCTAAAAATTTCAACACAACTTGGAACTTTCTCAACTGCTTGGGAACATTGGATCGTTGTGTTTTGATTATAAAAAATCGTTTTCAATTGTTTTGATGGCTCTTGTAAACGTTAATTACAATTTATAAGTTGTTAATGTCTGAGAATATGGCAAAAACAGCGATGGCGGAATTTTTGCAAATTCTTCACTAGACAAAAGACTCCAACGAGGAACACTGCAAGTATCACCAAATAAAATTTGGCCCAATACAAATGTTGACGTGCCATATATGATAGTCGGAGGCTACCATATCCACGTCAGAATTTGAATGTTCCAGAATGTGTTTACAGCTACCACCATTGTCGTATCAGGAGAGTTGTTGAAAGCAAGTTTAATATTTTGTCTCAAAAATTTCGAATTTACAATAGACGAATTCAAACACGAAAAAATACCGATAATGCTGTACCGGCGACTAATTGTATTAAAAAATTTTTATTACCTTGTGTTCTCATTTCTCCTCCGATTTCTCTCCATATATCATTTTTTGTATCGTTATTCGTGCATTTGGGGATCGATGAATCATATAGAACCTTATGTCTCCTCACACATTCTATTAATTGTTCGTCGTTCATTATCTCTTTCTCCATTCGGTATGTTTCAGACAAACTGGAAAATATCTTCACAAATAATATTAAAATCGGCCGAGTCTACTGGCATATTTTGAGATATTTATAAATGAAAAGGTTTTCTCATTTAGAATATTAACATTTTATAATTAACATTTACAATCATAACAATCTTCAGCAATGGCAGCAAAATTTACGAGTGATTTAAGTATGTGTGTACTCACCTGGTATCTTGTATGTGATGTTTGGAAAGATTTTCATTCTTATATATAGTACTGTATGACCTTAATAAAATTGCACTTTTTAACAACTGTACTTTATTGATACTAAGCCCCAATTTGGAGTAAAGATTGTACTTTATTGCAGCTAAATGTCATGGGTGTTCACTTTCAAATTTCAAGTTTCAAAAAGTATATAAAGTCAGACATACATTATGTTTTTATGTTATTCGTACACTACCTACAGTGTTTTGAGTATACCGTAAGGTAAGATATTTTTATTACTTGTGTTGAAACAAAAATCAAATAAGTGGATTATTTTTATTATGATTGTTTAATAACCACGTAACACAATGTGAATATGATTTTTATTTACTGCCCAATTGTACAGTAATACATTTTTACCGTATGTCTTTGATTTTATAAATGTTAACCAAAAAATCGATGATGGAAGCCGTTACTTTATGGTAATTTATCATTTTGATTATATGAAAGAATAATTACTCTGTTTGAATACCACTTTACGTGAAAACGTAACTATAGTTTCAATACCGAAATGCCATTATCAAACAATTAGAAAATTATGAAGGAACCAATGAAATACTATACTTTCATAAGATCTACCTGTTTTTGGAATTTCCGTTGATCCCTCGATCCCAACCCTACTTTACTCTACTCTATTTACACTTGAACTGTTTCATTGATTTCTTCATACTTTTCTAATTGTTTGATAATGGCACTTCGGTGTTGAAACTATAGTTACGTTTTCACGTTATTATTATTAATAAAAGTGGTATAAAGTTGTTCTTTCATATAATCAAAATGTTAACCAGGTGCCAAAAATAAAATTATCGAAAAATCTTGTCCCGGATGGATTCCGTGTCACAATAGCTCGACTTGATGCCGACGTTTCGCCAACCATTGCAGGTGGCATTTTCAGGACAGACTTGAGGTTTGAACTGAAAATGTCACCTGTAATGGTTGGCATCAAGTCGAGCTATTGTGTAGCAGAATCCATGCGAAAGACAAGATTTTCCAAGATTAGCTGTCCGCTAAAGTCTACTATCCAAAATAAAATTATTATTATTTACATCTTGTGCTACCAAGAATTACGCAAAATTTACCTCAAATTAGTTTATCTAGCCCAATCGACATTTTATTTGGAGCACAACTGTTTTGGGACTTCGCTTGAGAAGATAGAATAAAATTAGTGAAAAAATAATCCTGTTTTGTAGCAAACGCACTTAGGTGCTTGGGGTTCTATGAATGTACGGCATCCAATGCTAGACATTTCATGTAATCTTGCAATAAACCAACTTAGAACTCAAATTGTTAAAATTCTGAGAGCTCGAAAAATACCAAAACACAAAAGTAAACCGAACAAGAAATGAGATGGTATGTGAAACTCATTTTGCAAAAACGCATAAACGCGATAAACACGGACGTTATGTAGTGCAATTGCCATTCAAAAATGACTTCTATTCTTTGGGCACAGATCTCGGACATATGGAAATTGTGTCCGATAGTTTGAATGAAGATTCAAACAAAACAACAAAACATTTTTATTTACCTCCAAAGATTCCTGTACTACTACAAAGCTTCGCGTAGTATTTGATGGATCTGCGAAAAGCATTACCGGAGTCAGTCTAAACGATACGTTATTAGTCGGGCCAACTATCCAACGAGATTCCCGTAACTTGGGTTTGTCTGGAGTTAATCGAATATCGTTGCAAAACGCCATTTGAATTTGTTCGTCTGGTGGCATTTCAAAATGATGTGCCGTGTACGGGTGAAATTCGTATCTCATGACGGTCACATTGGTCGTAAATGGGGTAGATGAAGAAATAGTTCCGAATGCAGAACAAAAGTTCTTATGTTATAATTTCAATTTTACAAATGGGTTTTGCATCGGTCAACAATTATAACTTATCTGTAGTAAACAATCGAAAAAAAAAAACAATGGAAACAAATAGATTGGTCCGAACCTTGTGACGGAAAACAGAGTAGCGCAGGAGGTACGTGGGATTGGTTCGACCCTTGTGATACAAACTGGAAAGAAGATTAGTCCCACTTGTGGGATGTGATCTGGCGGCAACAGGACCACGAGGACAATTTTGATTTATACGAGCAGAAGGAATTCGAATTGGCCGAATTTTGCAATTGGCTTTCTAAGTTTGGTTTCTTCTATGTTGTAATCAGTTCCTAAGTTTGTAGCTAATTCATTTTTCATTTTTTCAGTTGTCGCTCGAGACTTACATTTGACTAGAATTGAACCATTTTTGCTATTTCGTACCAAATCAATTCCTACCGATATTTTGGAGGGATTTTTTTCATTTTGATATCTTGTTTTGTCTTTCGACATTTTTGCTGCTTTGTAGGTTTTATTAGAAGACATGGTTAATTTATTTTAATTGGTGATTTCATGATGGCTTGAGCATAGCTAAGTGCTGTCAGGTTTGTTTGATTTCAGAGCTAATGCGTGAGAAGTTAGCATATTATACAAATAGTTTGTTTACATTCATCACATTCTATAATAGGGGACTCCTCGCTGTTTAATGCAGAATATTTGTTGTAATTTGTAGTCATTCTTTATTGGGTTTTTTGCTATTTTTTTCTATTATTATGTTTCAAGAAAGGCGGAAGGAGTTTCCGTTATTGAGTTTGGTCACTATAGTTTTTTATATTATACTTTAAAAACTGTTTATTTCTTTATGTAGCACCTTTTTACTTCAGTTCTTTATCACACAATTCACTCAAATGATAGTTACTGTACTTTATATTAATACTTTACATCTCTACTTTTAGTATTTATTTTTAGCTATCTTTATAACAATGAACCAATTACTTTCACATATTTTTTCTCTCAAATATTATAGACCACATGAAGCTCAGAAATGGAAAAATCTTGAGAAAACTGACAAAGTGGAAGATAAAAGAATATAAAAAATCATCAAGACTAATAAACCGAATTAATCAAGCTTTAAGGACATTGAAATTAGAAAAAAATTTAATCAAAATATAATAAAATAAAACAATTATACTGCGAGTTTTTTTCCATAACTGATTTTTTTTCCGGTGTTACGTTATTTAACAAACTTCAAATTTCCCCATAACATGAAGGCAAATGTAAAACATTTTCTTTCCGGACAATCTCTTGAAGCACGGGCAAAAAAGTTTCCGTCAGAACTTTGACAGAAAATCAAACGTTGTACAAGAAATTTGGGTTATTGTTAATACGCTCGACCATAATTTCGCAAAACTCTTGACTTCGATCCCAATCATCATCATTTAATTCCTGAATTAATTTAATTTTGTACGGACGGAACTTGTGTTTATGTGAAATTCTGAAAACGTTAGATTGGCTAATACCGGAAGCTTCAGAAAGTTGTCGTACAGATTGCATGTTTGGCATATATTGGACATGTCCCAATACCGCCACAACTGTTCCTTCATCATTAACAATTCCAATGGGTGCCCCCTTTTATCCATTACTGAAACCGTCTCCAAAAATTTTGTTTGTAAAAAAGGCTTAATAAAAATGAGCTTGTACATTGTACAAATAACCAAAACATTCGAGGTGGCGCATTCGAACAACAAAATTGATTTTTAGCGAAAACGGTTCATCAAATTTACGTTTTTCATACACGTACAACTTTATTGTAGAATTTACCCGTTTGTGTTGATCTGATTTTGCCAGTCGGTGGACGTCTATCGGCGCCAATATAAATTTTCCTAACATTTTGTAAGAACCACATCGGTAAATTAGCTAACACCTTCCGTTAAAATACCTCCAAAGCGATCGTAGTGAACGGTAATTCTTCTCCACATCTTCTGAGACCCAATCTCTTCTGATACGCATCATCGTAGGAGCAACGTTTGATCTCATCCTTATTTTGTATCATGGCGTATCGCAACGCGTCTTGTAGGATACCGGTGATGTCGATGTAAAGATATTTCGTTGTAAGCGGATCGGTATCGATTTTGTCGTTCCAATCTTCGAATACGAAATCGCCAATCGCATCCAAAATACGTTTTAGTGTGCCAACACCCATACCGCCCGTTTTGATATCAGACACACGACTCGACTAACCGAACAATGAATTACAACATGAGCAGTAGAACGCAAATATATATATACGGTATTCCGAGGTGCTCCTAGAATATTCGGTTCACAAGTAGATTTACAACGAAGAATAACATTGATACGACAATCCCAATTCGTTCCATATTTTATTAACGCTCCCAATGGGGCAGGGAAAGGAATCTGTCAAAACAATACAAAACATATTTGCTACTACGACGAAATGGAGAGAAAATAAAAATATCGTTCACGACAGTTGAACGTTATTTTGGTTCTCGAATCGTCGTAATGGAACGGCTCTTTCATTGGGATGGAAAAAATTGTTACATCGGAACGAATTTCCGATCGGACGGTTCTCCATCAGTCACCTAAACGACAAAAGAAAGAACGCGTTGTCTTGGACAAAGATAGATATTTTCACGAGCAATTCGTTGTACGGAGGGGGAATCGAATGTATATAAGGCTCGATAATATGTAGAATAAGGACATTCCATACAAGTCAGCGTGTTATCCGATACGTGTGCATACGACTTATCTAAATGTCGTATGTTAGTGGTAAAAATTTCATTGTGTCATCACAAGAACGCGAACGATCGAAGAATCTCACAGTTCGTTATAGGTCGCGCTCGATCGACGAGCAATCATCATCGTACGTTAACGAGAAATCTCCGTCATTAGATTCGATTTCTTGCGATGAAAATGGTACGGACGACGAGTCAGAATCGGAGAAGAGGAAAAATAAAAGAAACAGTTCTTCGATTACAGCGACCGGTGACAGAACGACTAACGTGTCATATTTGACAGCTAAACAAAAAACATCTTACGTCAATGAAAAATCGCCATCGTTACATACAATTTCTTCTGATGACGACGGAACGGACGAAGAATCAGAATCGGAAACGGAAAATGGAGAAGAACACAGCACATCGGTCCGGAACAATGGAATATCGACCGACGTGATAGCCGAGCAATCGTCTCGCGTTAACGATCAGTCTCCATCGTCAATTTCAATTTCTGGCGATGAAAACGAAGCGGACGGCGACCCAGACCCAGAATCGAAAACAGAAAAGGGGAAGGGAAGTAGCACGTCGATCGCAAACGACGAAATAACTACCAACAGGTCACATTCGATAGAAAAACAATCGTCGTGTGTGAAAGAAAAATCGCCGTCATTAAATTCACTTTCCGGTAATGGAAACGAACCCGACAACGAACCAGAATCGAGAACGGGAGAGTTAGAAGAAATTGATACGTTGGTAGCGAGAAACGGAACAACGATCGACGCAGTAATAATCGATATGATACAAGATGATATCGAACGTTCTGTTGCTGATATGATACCCGAAATCACCGCAAATCTCGCTGTTGAACAGGAGAGCGTAACCATACCGCCGAATTCCATATCGAATCCCAAACTACACTCGCTACGTACCAGCTATCCATCGAGTGTCGATTTACGAGGAAAATCGGAACATCGTAGTGAAATATCGAGAAAACGAAAATCGGAAATGACTTGCGACGAACAACATATCATGAAAGTTCCACCATTGTCATTACCTCAACCACAATTACCTCAATCGTCCGCATCGAAATCGCCGAAAATTCTTTCGGAACATCGAACGACGAGATCAAATCGACGGTGTATAAACCAAATGTCATCCGAAGCGATCGAAATGAAATTACCGTTCACGATAAGCTATGGCCAACCCATTACCGCATCGCTAATAACCGAAATGTTTTGTCGTGAACTATCAATCATCCGTGGTGTGTCGAAGAAAAATATAATTATCGAACTCACTAATTTGAATATGAAATCGATTCATGCCGACATGAACGCAAATGATCGTCCCGTTGAGTTTCATTGGATATTGAAAAGGTACGTAGATTTAACGAAAAACAATTTGGAGATAATTTTCGAGAAGTATAACGTGGAAGTGGAAAAATTAAAGATGCTTGTTCATATGAACTTGTTGATGTGGGCGATCGAGGATGCGATCCGAGCGTACCCGATTATCGATCACGCGCGTCAATCCGAATCGATTGATAACTATACCAAAGAGGTGGTGGAAAAATTTACGCAAATACTATTACCGATTATGCATGATCGGAAGAGAGAAAAGCTCGAAATAATCGGCGCATTGAAGACAGCATGGAGGAAGACGATGAGAGAGATTTATATTAGACATTTTTCCAGCGAAGACGAGCTTCACCCGATTCACCGGTTTTTCCAGTACATACTCCGAGGTTGTAGCAATCAAAATATACTCGCCAAACAAAGCGACGACATGATTAGTATAATAACGAACGAAATTCCCAAAATCGATAATATATTGCGAACATTAACACATTTCCAAATAATGCGAATTCTAAAACGGAAATGTTACGAGTGCTAATGAAAAGAATTTTTCGTACGATTTATAAAATGTATTTCATATGTAATTCGAATAAAAAATGTCAGAAAATATTGCGATTCATTTCACGTAACTCACGTACCCCAACGTAACGGCCATAAGATACAAATTTCACTCTCATAGGAAATATAATTTTTAAATTCCGCCAGACAAACAAATTCATTTGGCGTTTTGCAGCGATAATCGATCAACTAGAGACCAACCGAAATTATGTTACTCGCGACATTAACGTCACGATTCCAAGTGATTTTACATTTTCGGCAAATTTGAAATCTACGATCGTGACATCGTCGTCATTGCTTCGTATCATTTCTATTTATGGTGGTGGTAGTGGTGTGTTTTGGTGGTAACGGCATTTTACCGAAACATTTCGAGCAATGTGTCATTTATCGCGTCGGCGATAGAACGCATGTACAAGCAGCTCTATGGCAGGTTTTTTATTTCTGCCATAGCCTTTCGCGATATTCAAAATATGTTGAGTTATCGGATTCTAGTCAGCAGCAAGCATCAAAACGTCAACCAAATATATTAGGTTGTCGGATTCGAGCTTGGCAAGAATCATACCTCTCGAAGCATCGTATTCGGCAAAAAAAAAACAAATCGTTAAAATATAATAATTCTTTTAATCAGAAATAATACACCTTGATTTTTGATAATCTCAACATTACACGAAAACATCAAATATTGTGAGCTACGTCTTGAATACACCATCGAGTGCGTGTTTTTCATCCTATCAGCGTTCACACCAATGTTACTCAAATATTTCTTATTCCAATTATCATTCTTGTGCACCCACAATCGAACTCCATCGTATTTGACCGTAATATCTTCACATTTGATCGATGTTCTTGCCACAAATTCGTCTCCCATAAAAATAGGCGTTACAGCATTCTTGCATCGAAGGACCTTCATTGAATTCTTCTTGCCACGTATACATTTCGCAATGCCATTATGAACGCCGTCGATAACACAAACACGCGCCCATAAGAATTCGCTCAGCAGTCGAGTGATTCGCAATTGTGTGTCATCATCGATTACTTCGATACGCTCGTGATCGACTAATTTCAATATATCTACGCACGTGAGAATCTTATCGTTTTTCACTATCATTCCTACGTTTGGCTCGATCGCGAGTTTTCCACCCAACGGAACGTCCGAAAATAACGGTTCAACGATCGTTCCAAAATCCGGTTGTCGAAATAATATTTTCGCACTATAAAATAGGAAAGCGCCATTTCCGTTTATATCGAACGTTCCTTTCCGATTCAATAAATATCGCAGAATATATAATTCTCGCGATTCGCCACTTGATTCTTCGTAATCCCTATACCCGTATAATTTTCTCATCAAACAACTATCAATTTCCGACAATTTATCGATAAATCTCATGCCGGCATCACCTACGAATCGAGCAGTTTTCGTATCGATGCCGTCAATCGTACCGTTGGTGCGAACGTCCATACTATGTCGATACGTGTCTTCTCTCACATCCAACAGCTCGATTTTAGAAAACGATATCCTGTCGACCCGTTGTTTCTGAATGTTTCCGATTTCCCTGAGTTTACTTTCGTCCTCGACTATTACTATATACGGTAGCACCAAATAACAAACAGGTACGCGGTAAACGCTTCGTACGAAGAGTGTCGGTTCGGTCTCGTTCGCACAAATTTTCTCACAAGTAGCACTGTCGGAGTCTTTCGCGTTTACACATTTTACGAATGCATCCAAAACGACCTTGTATTCGTGGTTATTCTCGTACGCGATGTAATAATAATATTTGTTTTTTACGGATCGGTCGTACGACGATAATATCCGTTTGTTGTCAAACCGCTCCTTCTTGTTCTTTCTCCTCTTCTTTTTTTTCGTTTCGTTATCTATCGCTTCGGTACGAGCTGCCAAGATATTCCTACGAACTTGTTTGATGTGTTCATCGTTGTGGCCATCATCGCTAGACGGTTGTCGCACTAATATATATTCGTCATTTACGGGGTTATCGTCTACTTTAGGTTGCACCCGTAAATCATATTTGACGAGCGTTTCTTCGGACTGACCTCGTTGCCACATCGGTCGTTCTTGTTGCACTTCTGACAATTCATCTGATGGCTTCCCGTCGACAATACCATCGACGTTGTTAAAATTTTCGAAATTCAAACATATCTCTTGGTAGTCGGCATCGACGATCGTGTTGTCATATCGTAATAGTTTTTCGAAGTCACAAATATCGTCGTTGTATTCAGATGTGTCCGTGTCATCGTGCAGATTCATAGTTCGAATACCGCACTACATCTCGAACGAATGGCCGACGTTGGAACGACCGAGATCGGAATACTGGTATCTAAATATTGGTGTGATTGCGATTATATAGTACGAAGATGATCTCATACCGCCCCTCCACGCTTATCGCGCATAACGCCAACGATCGTGCGAGAAATGAAATCGTAAAATATTTTCTGATAAACAAACTCTGTCCGCCTAGAATCTCTCGTCGAACGATTCGTTGTTGAAACGAAATCTCACCGGTGGATTTCTTCGTCAACATTTCAATCGTTCCTATGTTTGAACGTTACTCTCGATTGAAAAATGAAATTGTAAACCATTTTCTCGTGAAGAAATTTCGTCAATTAGATTGTTCACCAGCCAACTCAGGATTTCTAATTTTGTCGAAACGCTCATCGTTTGAAACGGAAGATTGTTAACGTATCAACCATTCATATGTCTAAACGTTACTCTCGATCGAGGATTGGGATTGTTAAATATTTTATGAAGAACAAACTTTGTCGTCGGTCAAAATTCTCATTTAAAGACTTCAACGATTCAGAATTTTGCTACATTACCCATCGCTCGTAACGAATAGTCGTGGTCAACGAATTAGTCGTTTCTCTGTTGAACGTTATTGTCTTTCAGAATTTGAAACTACAAAATATTCGCTGGTGGATGAAATTTGTCGAATTCATTTCTCAGCGACTTTGAATGTAACTCTCTTTCGAGAAATAGAATCGTAAAATATTTTCTAATGAACAAACTTTGTCCGCCTAGAATTTTTCGTCGAACGATTGATGATTGTTGAAACGAACTTCCACCGGTGGATTCCTTCGAGCTACAGAAAATTTGAACGTAACTCTCGTTCGAGGATTGAAACAGTTTTGTCTCGAGTGAAATTTGTTGAAACGAAATCTCACCGGTGGATTTCTTCGAGCTACAAAAACTTTGAACGAAACTCTCGTTCGTAAAATGAAATTGTAAAATATTTTCTGATGAACAAACTTTGTCCATCTAGAATCTCTCGTCGAACGATTGGTTGTTGAAACGAAATTCCACCGGTGGATTTCTTCGAGCTACAAAAACTTTGAACGAAACTCTCGTTCGCAAAATGAAATCGTAAAATATTTTTTGATGAACCAACGTTGTCCACCTAGAATCTTTCGTCGAACGAATCTCCAAACTTATAAGTTCCTCGTCATGTGCACTACCTCCATCGAGAAACAGTTTTGTCTCGAATGAAATTTGTTGAAACGAAATCTCACCGGTGGATTTCTCCGAACTACAAAAACTTTGAACGAAACTCTCGTTCCAGAAATGAAATCGTAAAATATTTTCTGATGAACAAACTTTGTCCGTCTAGAATCTATCGTCGAATGATTCGTTATTGAAACGAAATTCCACCGATGGATTTCTTCGAGCTACAAGAACTTTGAACGTAATTCTCGTTCGAGGAATGAAACAGTTCTGTCTCGAATGAAATTTGTTGGAACGAAATCTCACCTGTGGATTTTTTCGAGCTACAAAAACTTTGTACGAAACTCTCGTTCGCAAAATGAAATCGTAAAATATTTTCTGACCAACAAACTTTGTCCGCTAGAATCTCTCGTGGAACGAATCTCCAAACTTAAAGTTCCTCGTCATGCGCACTAGCTCCGTCGAGAAACAATTTTGTCTCTAGTGAAATTTGTTGAAACGAAATCTCACCGGTGGATTTTTTCGAGCTACAAAAACTTTGAACGAAACTCTCGTTCGCAAAATGAAATCGTAAAATATTTTCTGACCAACAAACTTTGTCCGCTAGAATCTCTCGTGGAACGAATCTCCAAACTTAAAGTTCCTCGTCATGCGCACTAGCTCCGTCGAGAAACAGTTTTGCCTCGAATGAAATTTGTTGAAACGAAATCTCACCGGTGGATTTCTTCGAGCTGCGAAAACTTTTGCAGCAGTGATGACTCACAGTTACGTGACGTATACGTGACGTATCACGGGGGCAACGAAAATTGTGGAACGCAACTTCCAGCTCTAGCGAGAAACCAGCACCAAATTTAGACAGTCAAGGGGGCTCCACGTACCCCATAGCACCCCCTGCACCCCTATATATATAATATATATATATTATATATATATTATATATATAACCTCCGCGACGGCCTGCTCCTTCTTACTACTACGTTGTTCTTACTCTGGTCAAGGAGGTTTAGGATCGCGGGCGAGAAGCTTGCTGATTATATAGTTAATTTAGGGTCAGCTGAGTGAATACTCGATTCTCATTGGACTAGAGCCGTTTGACGTCACGAAAATCCTAAAATCTACTGATTTCTGACGAAAATCACGGTAGAAGGGGTAAAATTTTGATCAGATTCAATTCAGAGTTTCGAGAGCGAAGTCGATTGAGGTTAGATTGTACAATATTAAACCCACCCCATCCACAGATTTAGTAATTTCATGATATTCATAGGACATCTATGGAAGATTTAATACTGTACACGTTGATTGGAAGTTCAAGGGAATTCTACCAGATGGCGTTCATCTGCTTTTTGTAACAAATTGATATAACTTTTCGATAGGTGGCGCTCATCAAGTTGTCACATCGAATTGCATTATATTTCGAAAGATGGCGCTTTTTACATTACCTCAACGGGATCGCATCTGACGGAATTTCAAAATTATGTCTTGCATAAGGGTGAAATTCGTATCTCATGACGGTCACGTTCGCCGTTAATGGGTTATAAAACTAGGCAACATGTGAAGGATAGTCCAATCAGTCCGATACGTTGAAGCGATCGACCTAGCTTGAAAACCATGGATAAACGATTGTATGAATTAACAGAACACGAAATATCCGCTCTACCGTTATCGTATCTGCTCAAAATACCGGATTCTATGGAGATTCTTTTTGCATGGCATAAAATACCATCAAAATATACAAAGCAATTTAAACTGATGGTTCGACTACCATGTTTCGTCCACTACAATCGCCCAGATTGGCAAACTCACATGGAAGGTCCACCAATACCACAAGATGAATGTGACATGTGTAAATGGGGGTTGGAAAGTTATAGTAAAAAATTCACGGATTGATTTTCCGTCATTTTTGATTTATAAATTATGACTGATCATTAAAATATTAAAACGTATATTTTTGTTTATCGTTTTGCCAAGATTTATATTTAGAATCGACATGAAGTATGAATTTCGTTCTAATATACTGCAGCGCGGTATATTCTCATTACACAAAAACGAAAATGACATTTCGAAGTAGGGTGATCGAAACGCGACTTGGGAATGCTCTCCCATAACAAAATTCGTAATTGTGAATCGATGTAATGCTAGTTCGGAAAATGGAAATGATAACACTTCTGTTGTATATTTAGAACCTTCATCCATACAATGCTATAATGAATATCGTCTCCTATATAAACGGGATCGTGCATATACTAAACATCCAGTCGATCAACAGCTAAACACCGTTCAACATCACAATATGCCGTGTGCAACATGTGGCGGTCCAGATCACATGCGAAGTACCTCGAAAAAATGCATACATCGAGTGTTCAAAAAGAAACGCGTCAACAAGCCATGCATAACGTGTGGCGGTTCAAATCATAGGAATAATACTTCAAAAAAATGTCCACGTCGGGAAAAACTAGTCGAAAATAGTGAACGAACTTTGCCGGTATGCGAGCGTGCCAGTACCTCTCCTATCGTGAGTAATAGTACGGTTGAAGGCGACGAAGAGTTATCTTCGTCCGAATATGAAACGGAAGAAAGTGATGATAATTCGTCCGATGATAACGCTACCGATATGAAAGAGTCGTCGAGCGAACCGAACGACAATTTCCAAGACCTGTGGAAGCCTATACCAACATATCGAGTGGACCTGAATACGGGTGAATTAATTGGTCCAACTGCGATGTACGAAGATCCCAAACGAACAAGCGAAACACTCGTGGCCAAGGAGGGCTGTAGGTATCTGATGGAAAATGCATTTTTCTTCGATGCCGAATATGAGAAATTCGGTACGGACACTATTTATATCGCTGCAGCTTTCAGACAGAGGACGCTGACGACATATTTGAATGGCACACCATACAGTTTGGCAACCAGGGAAACATTCCAAATTGAGAAACAGTTCGCATTTCTATTCGGCTTGCCGAACGATCGATTGATTCGCGTAAGTAATCACGTGCGAGCGGGTCACTGGAGAGATGTCACCAAGGCGGTGTCGCCGATTACAATAATTGACAGCATATATGTTCGCCGGCCGGTACTATCGATACCGATTATCGTGACTTGGGACGATGATATGAATGGGAAATTTTTCGATGGATATTTTCAAAACGATTGGGATAATAGTAAGGGCTTGGTACTGGTATTGAATAACGAGCGAGTTTCCATGCCGATCGAGTGGTACACACTGACCGGCAGAACGTGCGGGAAATATGTACATTATGACATCTTTCGAATATGTTCACCTATACCATTGTCACAACCGATTCGCATTACTCGTGTAAGAGTGAATTCACATTCGAAGATTTCCACGACGTTCTAGGGTGTAATATCAGTCACGAACAAACTACATCTTGTGAGGGTAGGAGCGTGAAATTGCAATGTATGACTAGTATTGTAATAAACATGTATCTTTTCGCTCAATAAAGATGTTATTATTTTCCATTATCTTTCAATTTACATACGAATTTTTTCAACAAATCAATTCTTGATCTTGAAACACTAACATAATAATACAGAACAAAATAATAATGATAATTTATTTATTATAAACAAATGAGCGCATCACATTACGTAATATATATTGTAATTTTCTACTGTTATTTTGACACGATTGTTCATCTTTATATCTGTGAGTCCTGCTGCATCCCAGCACGAAATGAAAATCGTTTAGAGTAAAATGATCTTTAGCGACGAAATGTTGATCGGTTATTTCCACAGTATGAGTCCACATCTGAACATTGGCGGACAAATGATACATTTCATATCGTACGAAATTATCATATTTGTGGCCCATTAATGTTCACCATTCGATTTTGAGCGATTTAAGCCTTAGTTTTGAATCATCGTCACTAAGATATCCACTAAAAAAACTTGTATCGCTCACATCGCACCAACTTATGATAATAGGCGACGATGTCGGTGACGATCTCCGAAAACGATAATAGGGAGAAAATGAACGCTTGATCACATCAATTGGACTAACTGTTTCCAGTGTGCAGCCCTAAGCACCTGTACGTTTATTTTTGATCGAACGAATATATTGTTCCTCTCTGATAGCTAGTAAATCTTAACGCGATTGTGATCTAATTGACCACATGTTTTGCACAGCATGTCGACTGACACCGTATCTCATGGCGAACATGTTGGGGTAAATGAGATACCCGACCATGACTGAAATGCACTACATACACTTGAAAATGGTCAGGGGTAACAAGAAATAAACAAGACAATTATATTAATAATTTTATTAAGATAATTTACACTTTTTTCCTTGCGGACAAGATGGCCGACTACGATTCCTGGCGAACGTTTTCTCGATTTCGTCCATCAATCTGCCGACCAAATCGAATTTTAATATATTATATCGATCGTACGCACGACATATCTCCGGATCCAGAGCTAACCGGTCCACGTGGTAATTATAAAAAATAAACATCAGATGCTGATTTGAGAAAACAGTTCGTAATGCCAACATTTTCAACGTTCTCGGTGATTTCGTATGGTGTCCGAAAAATTCGAAAAAACTATTCGTCCCAATTCTCTGCCAAATGTGCCGTGTACGCTTGTTGAGGTGATTTACGGAATCGATTCCGTGGTACAGCGGGACGTCGATCAATGGATGTGGGCTCGATACAAATGGATACAGCAACGAAATCGCTATGAAAATCGAACACAGATTATTGCGAAAGCAAGGTAATTTCAACTCCTCTAAGAAATTTACATCTTCTTTGTTCGACTGCAAGCTATTAATAATATAATAAAAATATAACGGCGACAGCTGCAATTTTTCGATAGATGGGATTGTTATCGAATTTAATTTTCGTGTGATCGGCCGAGCAAAGAGGAATAAATGTCATAATCAGTTGACGAACGTGACGTAATTCCGTCAAGTAATTTTTCGTTTTCAATGCTGTGAGATTATCGAGTAAACGCGGTAAACTAATTTTGTAATACGTGTGCTCCGTAAACATATGTCGGAAACACATAACAACAATGTCGATGTCCAAGTCACACTGTAACAAATCGTGTAATGACGAACCGTCGTCGTTATACGCTCGGAATATCAGAGCATATATGACTGCCGATCGATAATAAAACACATCGATAAACAACAAACTTCGAAAAAAATGACGCCTTATAAAACTGATGTAGTCAACGATGTTTTCGCTTGATGAGCACTCCGTCGCTACTGACGAAGACGACTCGAAATTGGTTAGAAAAAGGCACATTTCCCAAGCACAAATATACGCATCGGTTATATCGGAACAAAATTGTCTTTCCCCATAGTATAATTGTCTATTACTATCGAACAAAATTGAGCTCACGAAATTTGTCAACTTATGTTTCACATTAATGATTTTTCTTTGGACGTCGATCGGCACTTCTCGTAGTGGACGAAAAACACGTTCCGTAGCATAATTGTAACATTCGTTCTGGTAGTTCTCCGTGGACGATGACGGCAGCGACACCTCCATATCGGCTTTATGTTCAAACTATCGTAATATCTATCCGACGTGTCGAATCGCACTGGTGGTTCCGGAATCACTTTTTCTTTATATCACTGTCAACGCGACAACCACCTCCATTTCTTCTATATATCACCAAGAAGACGGCACTTTTTGTTACGAACGTTCTCTGAGAAATGAAATTTAATCGTACGTTCCGGTCTGGTAAATGTTTTTTCTATCTCGTCCATTAGTTTGTTGACCAAATCGAATTTCAATATATTATATCGATCGTACACGTGATAAATTTCCGGATCCAGAGCTAACCGGTCGATATAATCATTACAAAAAATAAACATCAAATGCTGATTTGTAAAAACGGTTCGTAGCGCCAACATTTTCAACGTTCTCGGTGATTTCGTCAAATGTACGAAAAAATCATCCATTCCAATTCTCTCATCATCCATTCCAATTCTCTCACGAATATGTCGTGTACGATACTCGATGGAATCGCTTTCGTGGTACAACGGGACGTCGATCAATGGATGCGGGTTCGACACAAATGGATACAGCAACGAAATCGCTATGAAAATCGAACATAGATCATTGCGAAAACAATGTAATTTCAATTCCTCCAGAAAATTAACATCTTCTTCGTTCGATTGCAGGTTATTATGAGTGGCCAACAAAAATATAACGGCGACAGTCGCAATTTTTCGATAGGTGAGATTGTAATCGAATGCAATTTTCGTGTTATCGGGCGAGCAATAAAGAACAAATGTCATAATCAGTGTACGAACATGACGCAAATCCGTCAAGTAATTTTTCATTTTCAATGCTGTGAGATTATCGAGTAAATGCGGCAAAGTAATTTTGTAATACGTGTGGTGCGTGAACATATATCTGAAGCACATGACAACGATTTCGACGTCCGAGTCACACTGCAGCAAATCGTGTAATGACGAATTATCGTCGTTAAACGCTCGGAATATCAGAGCGTATATGATTGCCGATCTATCGTGGAACACATCGATATGCAAAAAATTATCGATATACAACAAACTTCGAAAAAAAGTACGCCTCATAAAACTGATGTAGTCAACGATGTTAGCAACTTCGCTTGATAAACACACCGTCGCTGCTGACGAATACGATATCGATGGTAACGATGATATCGATGGATGTTGTGACGACTCGAAATTGGTTAGAAAAAGACACATTTCCCATCCACAAATATACGCATCGACGACATTGAAAGAAAATCGCATATCTTTATGATATAATTGTATACCACGATCGTGCAAAATCTCAATTACGAAATTTTTCAAGTTATATTCCACCCTCGTAACTTTCTTTCTGATATCGATCGGCACTTTTTGTAACGGACGAAAAACTCGTTCCGTTACGTGACCGCAACGTTTGTTCTGGTAGGTCTCGGTAGACGATGACGGCAGCGATACCTGCATATCTCCAACTATCGTAATATCTATCTGATGTGTCGAATCGCACTGGTGGCTTCGTGTCACGTTCTCACTGAAGAAACGCCGACTGTGATTTATCTACCACATGTTTTGCACGGCATGTCGACTGAAACTGAATCGACATGTATGTCACAGCCGTAGTTATACGCTCGCGAGTGATGGGCGATCTGCGCATCATGTTATAGTTGTATATTTAGTTGTAACACCATTTCTAATTTTATATGTAATATTTCTCGCAATACGAAAATGAAAAATCGCATCCTATACCGAATACCCTTTATTTCGAGTGAAATTCGAATTGGTATATAACGCGAGCATACTGACCGGGAACGTCAGTTACTTTCCTATCGTTCAACCAAAAACAACGTCATATTCGAAATAATAATAACAATGTTACAACCGGCAACTTCTACTAGTGTATCGAACAACAACAACAACAACAACAACGATAATAATCGAGAAAACGTGTCAACCGATCGAGAGGGAACGGTGGAAAACAGACGACTCAAAGAACATATTCCGCCGATGTACGAAAGACCAGGTTGGGAGGACTTATGGGCGATGATTCGACGAGATGACGAGGCAGTCCTCAATTGGACCGATGACGAGGAGGAAGAAGACGAATTCCAACAACATTATGAAGAGTGGTTGGAAACTGTATCGACCACTAACAATACCAATAACAACAATAAAAATATTAAAATCTAGTCTTGTTTGTTATTTGCAATGATTTGCATTCGTGCAAAACTGATTTTCGTTCTACGTTCATACAATTTACTATGGACACACTACCGGCAAATTTCTTCGAACTGTAAAAACTTTGAACGTGAATCTCGTTCGAGAAATGAAATCGTAAAATATTTTCTGATGAACAAACTTTGTCCGCTTAGAATCTCTCGTCGAACGATTGGTTGTTGAAACGAAATCTCACCGGTGTATTTCTTCAAGCTGCAAAATCTTTGAACGTGAATCTCGTTCGAGAAATGAAATGGTAAAATATTTTCTGATGAACAAACTTTGTCCGCCTAGAATCTCTCGTCGAACGATTGGTTGTTGAAACGAAATTCCACCGGTGAATTTCTTCGAGCTACAAAAAGTTTGAACGCAACTTTCGTTCGAGGAATGAAACAGTTTTGTCTCGAATGAAATTTGTTGAAACGAAATCTCACCGGTGGATTTCTTCAAGCTGCAAAATCTTCGAACGTGAATCTCGTTCGAGAAATGAAATCGTAAAATATTTTCTGATGAACAAACTTTGTCCGCCTAGAATCTCTCGTCGAACGATTGGTTGTTGAATCGAAATTCCACCGGTGAATTTATTCGAGCTACAAAAAGTTTGAACGCAACTTTCGTTCGAGGAATGAAACAGTTTTGTCTCGAATGAAATTTGTTGAAACGAAATCTCACCGGTTGGATTTCTTCGAGCTGTAAAAACGTTGAACGTGAATCTCGTTCGAGAAATGAAATCGTAAAATATTTTCTAACGAACAAACTTTGTCCGTCTAGAATCTCTCGTCGAACGAATCTCCAAACTTATAAGTTCCTCGTCATGCGCACTAGCTCCATCGAGAAACAGTTTTGTCTCGAGTGAAATTTGTTGAAACGAAATTCCATCGGTGGATTTCTTCGAACTGTAAAAACTTTGAACGTGAATCTCGTTCGAGAAATGAAATCGTAAAATATTTTCTGATGAACAAACTTTGTCCGCCTAGAATCTCTCGTCGAACGATTGGTTGTTGAAACGAAATTCCACCGGTGAATTTATTCGAGCTACAAAAATTTTGAACGAAACTCTCGTTCGAGAAATGAAATCGTAAAATATTTTCTGATGAACAAACTTTGTCTGTCTAGAATCTCTCGTCGAACGATTGATTATTGAAACGAAATTCCACCGGTAGATTTCTTCGAGCTGCAAAAAATTTGAACGTAACTCTCGTTCGATGAATGAAACAGTTTTGTCTCGATTGAAATTTGTTGGAACGAAATCTCACCGGTGGATTTCTTCGAGCTACAAAAACTTTGAACGAAACTCTCGTCGAACGAGTCTCCAAACTTAAAGTTCCTCGTCATGCGCACTAGCTCCGTCGAGAAACAGTTTTGCCTCGAATGAAATTTGTTGAAACGAAATCTCATCGGTGGATTTCTACGAGCTGCGAAAACTTTTGCAGCAGTGATGACTCACAGTTACGTGACGTATACGTGACGTAGCACGGGGGCAACGAAAATCGTGGAACGCAACTTTCAGCTCTCGCGAGAAGCTAACGCCAAGTTTAAACAGTCAACGGGGCTCCACGTACCCCATAGCACCCCCTGCACCCCTATATATATAATATATATATATTATATATATATTATATATATAACCTCCGCGACGGCCTGCTCCTCCTTACTACTACGTTGTTCTTACTCTGGTCAAGGAGGTTTATGTTCGCGCGCGTGGAGCTCTCTGATTATATAGTTAATTTGGGGTCAGCTGAGTGAATACTCGATTCTCATTGGACTAGAGCCGTTTGACGTCACGAAAATCCTAAAATCTACTGATTTCTGACGAAAATCACGGTAGAAGGGGTAAAATTTTGATCAGATTCAATTCAGAGTTCTGAGAGCGAAGTCGATTGAGGTTAGATTGTACAATATTAAACCCACCCCATCCACAGATTTAGTATTTTCCGTGAACTATGTGAGACATCTATGGTAGACATTCGATATATTGTTTTCCCGATAGGTGTCGCCAAGACGATCACCGCTTCCAATCAAATCAGTTCATATCATACACCGACAGATGGCAGCATCGATCCCGCCAAATGAAGTCATTCCAAGACGTGTTGAAATGTTTTATCCAATTTGTCGTGTACGTCGTCATCGTGAGTCGAAAGTTGAACGTATCTCATCGTTGTTTTGATACTTTTATGCCCGATCGCTCGTGATGCATGTTTCACACCGTACTTGGAAAATATTTCACCCAAAAACCAACGCCTTGACGCGTGCCATCGTACCCAATGTGGACGATCTTCTCCGAATAACAGACGATATAAACGATCGAAACGCAAATGTAATTGCTTTTTCGACGAGTATAGCGTAAGGAACGGCACGTCGTCTGAGACATTCTTGTCGCCGAACGTGGCATGTATGTCGAGGATCAAATGAAATAAATCGTGATACTTTTTGCGTATGTCGGACACGAGGAAAATCGTAAAAACTACATCACGTTTTCCTATCGCATCTATCTGACCTTTATTCAGTAATTCTTCGTATTCGTTCCGGCTCAGACTATACAGGGAAGCTATCATACGAGCTCCCGTAAAATATGACAATACGAATAACGTGCTGAAAACGATATCGGCTATGTATAGTTTCGCGATCGCATGCGACGGAGATTTCACCGGTGAATCGTCGTTTGGTGTGAGCGACGAAATGGAAGACGAAAATAAAAAGTTGTCTGATGGATCGGTAGTTCGTTGTCGTTGTCGCTGTTGCTGCTGCTGCCACTTTTGATGATGATTCTTCAGCGTTTCGATACACCAAGATAACATTCGTTTGACGGAATCGTCAGAGAATACCAATTGACGTTGTTTGTTCAGCGACAAGATGCGACGTTGGTGATTTTTCGATAGGACGTGGAGATCTTTTTGAACTTCGTATTCGAGATGTTTGTATGAAAGCATACCGAACCGGTCGAAAAGACGTTGTCGATCGTCCGATGACAAGTAAGCGTCCAACTGGTCGATATTTTTCAGATACGTTACTATAGTCGTTAAAATTTTCTTGACGTACGTCATTCGCAACGGTCGCTTTCGATATAGGGTGAGATACTTGACGAAATCGACGAAAGATACGAGAGAATAGTTGCCGTTCAATAGGTTGATGTATTTCATATGAGACAACGCGGCGGCAGCGGGTAACGACTTGGTGGTCGTTGAGCACGAAGGGGACGAGTGAGAAGACGGATCGACACCAACCGATTCGTCACGTATCACTCGGACTTTACATTCACATTTCCTTCCGATGTTTTGCTCGGTGTGTATGATACAGCGGCTGTCAGTTTCAACGTTTATACGATAGAGAATGGTACGCTGTCGTGATTGTTGAGTGGTGAGCGGTGTATGCGTTCCTGCCATCTCTTATATCGTGAATAGCGTTTTATTTAACCCGTTCACCGCCAACACGTGACCGCCATGAGATACGAATTTCACCCTTATAAACATTTCGAGCAAGATTGAGTGGTGGGATACTCGTCTACACATATAACGCAACATTTATCGCGTCGATGTCTATAACTGAATTGAAGTCGTTCCGTGAGATTTCCAGCAGAGAAATTTCGTATGTCGAGTAGTCGTGTTAGTGAGCGGTCGGTATCTGTGTGTCTGCCATCATGGATAGCTCTTCTCTTTTCCAGCAATTGAAGAAAACTTATAGCGATGACGAATTCTCACCGTGGCCGTCGTTCAATTACAATTCGATAGTCGATAACTATTACCCTGCTACGTATCATGTTATGTGCGAATTGTATGTGAATTCTCCGAAGTCTGTAAAAGGCTTGATAATAATCGACGGTTGTTCGACTATGGAAACCATCAATAACAACGTTATTACCGAAATGTTTGTGAAATATTCGACGTGTTACGTGTTGTTGGCGTGTATGAATCCCCAACAAAGGCAGAGGACTATCGGAAAAGATGCGATAGAGAAATCGTTAGCCATCGAGAATATTTCGATAATCAGATATATGAATTCGTTTTTGGAATGGTTGCAGGGATCGATTGCCACGAAAAGAGCTCGGAATATTTTCGTATTAGATGCCACTTCGTATCCGTTTGTCCGAGAGTGGTTTTCGATCCGACGTTCGAAATTTTCGTTAGTTACCGATAGAGATTATTTCAAATGGACTATTCTCGCCGAACAGTAACACGCGTTCATTTGTACGAACCGCCTCCTCGGCCACCTCCACACCCCCACCCCCACTCACGACCACACAAATTATGAATTGTAATAAACGATATTGAAGTTTAAGTTTTTTTTTATTCAATCGAGTATTTCACTCTGTAACGACGTGTTTCCGGATTGATACTTTTTTTTTCCGTAACGCTCGACGTGACGATGTCGTTACTACCGTCGTCCTCGTCGTTATCGTCAACACCGGCTAAGACGCCGCTACGTCGAAGAAACAGACAACCTTTGGATTCGTACGAAATCGTGGACAACGTGATCGAATTGGAGAACAACATGGAAATTGACGAAACGAACGATACGCGTGTGTTGAAAACGGGTCCCGACCGGAACCTGTTAGAATGGGACGAATTTCGGGCGTTGGCGAAAATTTTGCGATCGTTAAATAACAGCAACAGTTCGGTGAATAACGCCCGTAAGCGGATGAAATCGCACGCAAACAGTTGTTCGAATTGCCGAGATGTATTTCGACGGAACGAGAAGCGTCTCTACAAACTATTGACGTTCATCAAATCGCTGGGTCCGGCCATTATAAAGTGTCGATATCGTTACGGCAAGCGACGCATCTGGGTGACGCCTCAATGGAAACAACTGACCGAGCCGTATTTCACTCTCGTCAATCGTATCTATAAAATTGAAACGTCAAAAACACCGATCGATCACATCGACGCTGCGGACATGCTGAAATTGGAGAAGACCGTGAAGAATTGCGATTTGCTCAACAAGTCGGTGAGAGAGCAAACGCAAGGACGTAGAAGTTTCGTGAAGCAGGAAGCTTCGCCCGGTCGATATCATTTTACTTTTCGGTGTACCGTGCTACCGGCGACGTCCGACATGACGATCGATCAAATCGGGATTCCATACGAAATTTTTCCCGGACTCGTCGACGATCTGAACAGGTTTCGCGTCGTATTAATATTCAAGCGAGATCCCGTCATTTGTTATTATAGCATACACACCTCCGATAGTATAGTGCTGGTCGACGGACGATGTGTGCGCGTACACTCGGGACGATACAAATCGATGAACATGGACAACGACGGTGATACGACCACCGTAACGGTTATCGTAAGCGAGGCCGTTTCGTTGGAAGTGTTGTTGCGTATAAATTGTCACCTTAACATGTACGTTTACTTTGGCAAAACGAGAATAGAATTTTCGCAGACGCACGCTCTCCGTTTACACGATAAGATCGGAAAGAATATTACGTCGTTCGAACGCCATCCGAAATGGGGTCGCGTGTTCAAATACGTATATCTCGCTAACGTTTGCTATGACGACGTCGATACGAAGGGTAACAAAAGGAAACGGACGAAAAGTAAGACTGTCGATATTTTTAATCACGTACTGTTGTGTTTAGTCCAATTGTACGACAGTATGACGGCCTACGATTTTATGCAATACGCCAACGATATGGCTTTCGAACGTTCCAACGGTGACGACGACGACGACGACGACGACGACGCGGGCGCGGATTCGAATTCTTTTTTCGTTACCGATAACGTCGACGACGACGTGTGCAGAGCCATAATAGATTCCGGAGCGAAGGGGAGTGACGAGATTCTATCTATCATGAAAAACAAGCCTCAGCGTGCCAGCGAAACGTTAACCGAAAGCTTGAAATACGCCCAAAAGTTTATTGGTAGTAATAATACGATAGCGAAAGTGTGGCAAACGGAAAATCAGATGCTGCAAATTCTACAAAACGTCACGGTCGATATCGATTTGAACGTAATCTTGAAAATTGCCGATAAACGTACCGTGCTCGGTCCGGTCGATAATTTCCTACCCGCTTCGTTGAAAATGGACGGTCTCGTAGCCTTGATGATCGACGACGATATATTATTGTAAGTGCGAACGTGTACGTGTCGAACCGTTCCGTCCGTCGTCGTTTCATTCTCTCTCTCTCTCTCTCTCTCTCTCTCTCTCTCTCTCTCTCTCTCTCTCTCTCTCTCTCTCTCTCTCTCTCTCTCTCTCTCTCTCTCTCTCTCTCTCTCTCTCTCTCTCTCTCTCTCTCTCTCTCTCTCTCTCTCTCTCTCTCTCTCTCTCTCTCTCTCTCATATATATATCCCCAATTTATTCCGCTCGTTTGTCACACGAAATGTCATCGTGGAAACGGAAAAAAATCGCTGATAGGCCAGATAGAAATAAGGATGTTATGAAGCAAAGATTCTACGATTTATTGGAAGAAAAAAGTGTCCGAACAAACACGGTATCTTTATCGCAAGAAAAGTATTTGTCTTTAATCGACGAGATTCGAAAACTGCGAAAATCGAACGTTAAAAAAACACCTAGATATTATTGGTTGACGAGACAATTCGACGTGTTGCGCGTTAACGGTATCGATAAACTGATCAAGCCGGTAGGCGCGTCGTCGGCGTCGTCGAAAAAGAAAAGTAAACCGATCGATTCGTCTGCCGCGTGTTTGACGAATATACTCTTTTACGTGCATCACGACGAGTTGTTCGACGTCATCTACGACGCGCACGTATCGTTGGGACATAGAGGACGAGTTCGTACCTACAAGGAATTGTCGCGTCGTTACAAAAATATCACGCAATCGGACGTTAAGTATTTCATTAGCGTCTGTGAAAATTGTCAGCAAAAGCTAAAGCGCGAAAAGAAAAATATCGTTGTAAGACCGCTACTGTTCTCGGAGTTCAACAGCAGATGCCAAGTCGATTTGATCGATCTACAATCGTCCAAAGATCGTAAATACAAGTTCATCATGGTGTATCAGGATCATTTGACCAAGTTCGTGATTCTGAGAGCGTTAGAATCGAAACGTGGCCAAGAAGTGGCTTATAATCTATTGCAAATTTTCACGTTGTTCGGCGCTCCCAATATTCTACAATCCGACAACGGTCGAGAATTCTGCAACAGCATTATCGAACATTTGACCGTTATATTCCCCGGATTCCGAATAGTTCACGGTAAACCTAGACATAGCGCCAGTCAGGGTAGCGTGGAGCGTGCCAATCAAGACGTGGAGAACATGATAAGCGTTTGGATGGCCGACAACGGAACGACGAGATGGAGCGACGGTTTGATGTTCGTACAATTGATGAAGAACAGATCGTACCACGCCGGTATCGGTAGGTCTCCGTACGAAGCGATGTTCGGGTGTCCGGTGAAGATGGGACTGTCGTCGATTCCCATTCCGCGAGAATTGTCACGTATCCTTTGTACGGAAGAAGAATTAGAAAACGTTATCGCGTCGTCACAATTTGGCGGAAGTTACGTTGCTCGCGGCGATCGTATCGCGGTTGCTACCGAGAAAGATCCGCGCGATCGTGAAGATTTCGATGATGATGATGACAACGTCAACGACAACGCCGAGCAAGAAAGCGATAACGACGACGACGACACGACAAACGAGCCGTCCACGTCGTCGACGGCTGCATCGAACGAAAAGTGTTCGGTATGTGCAAAAGTGTTTACGCCAACGGATAAGTGTGACCGGTGTAAATGTTCGATGCACGTCTCTTGCGTACAAGGTAGCGCGTTATCGTCGCCGGGGTCTGCGAATAGCGACGACAGCGACGACGTTGCTCTCGCGACCTACGTGACGCTTAAATTGTGTTCGTTGTGTGCGAAAACGAAACGAATCGTCGGTGAGCGTGAGAATTCGAAAACATGTTTGAAACGACAGGCGATCGTAATGAAGAAAACCTCGGACAGATTGAATCCTACCGTCGAGGTGGGTGCGACGGTTCGTATAACCGTGCCGGACGTCGATCGTGCGAAATGTGACGCTCGCGCCGTGTTGGCCGTGGTACTACGAAGAAACGCCGCCGACGGACTGTATCAATTGGGTACGCGTAACGGTATACTGAAGCAATTGTATTGTCGTTCCCAATTTGGCGTTTGTGAGCGGAAATTAATCGATGCGAGCGAAGTGCCCGACAAGAAAATATCTTTGCGCTCGGTGGCCATCGCTCAATCTTACGGTACGGGACAAGGATTCGTACGGTGTTGGTGTCGACAAAAGTGCGGAACGAAATTGTGCGCTTGTGTTAGGAATAAGATTTTGTGTAATTCGAAATGTCACAATAACGAGAACTGTGCCAATAAGTGAGGTGGAAAAATAAAAAGAATTTTACATTTTTATTTGTTTTATTGAATTCATCATCATCATCATCATCATCATCATAATCATCATCATAACGATCATCCGACGACACCGCTACAATTGATTATTCCCCTGTGGAAAAATCCTTCAATTTTCTCATAATCATCGAATGGGCCAGAGTGCTGAGCATAGTTTGCGTATCATCGTTCTCCGTCTCGTCGTCCGTGGCAATTGTACTCATCACGTCGGCCTCTTTCGTGATCGCGTCGTGATTATGATCTCCGCGCAACAAACAATCGTATAAATATTTGACGACGTTGATGTCGCCCGTTTCTTCTGGAAAATAGCTGCCGTGTATTTCTAACAAAAGATTTCGCCACACAGACCTCAACGTTCGTACATTTTCCTCGTACATTTTGTCCAAGTTATTCAATACGTTCGGGACGGTTCTGTAGAATTGTCCGCATACATCGTCGACGTACTTCGTGATAGTTTCTCGTTGACTAGGAATCTCGTCAGATTCGTCTTTGACTAGTTTCAATTTCTTTTCGAGCTTATTGACTAACACGTTGATCTGAATCGTAATTTGATATTTTCTCGCATCGTCGAGGTCTCGCGTATGTATGAATTCGTTTCGGAACCGTTTCATCTCTAGAAAATATCGACGTACGATCGATTCGAAATCGAACGATAGGGTTTCGTCAAAAATGGCAGACGAAATTTCGTTCATCGCCAAATTTGTCAATCGTAGAAATATATTCGTGTTCGTAGTGTCACCGTTATCTCCGCCGTCTGGATTGTCGTAGAAATAATTACGGATCAGTGGAACGGTCAATTCCCGAGCATAATTTCTCGCTAACGGCGCGGCGAAATAATTCATTTTGGGAGGAGGCGATTTCGTTTCGAGCGAACGACGTGGCCTCTTGGACGGATGCTGTGGTATATATTGACTAGTACTCGGTTCACTTGCCGCCGCCGCTATTACCGACGATACGGCGGGAGACAGCGACCTTTTTCTTTTCCACTTTCGGCAAACGCAACCGGCGTGAGATGCTTCCGCGCACACCTTACGAATTATCGATAGCAATTCGACTGGAACGGTGTTGTCAGCGTCGTCGTATCTGCTGCCGAATATGTCGTCGTATAGTATTTTCAGAGATGTTGACGGCCGATGAATTCTACCGTATTCGAGTAGGGCGAACGTTAGTATTATACTACCCGAACGGCGAATTATTTCACTCGTCGCTTTCTGATCGGCTTGCGGCAGCTGTAAAAATGTAGGACGGAAAATTTCGTAACTATCTTTGAGAAGTCGTTTGTGATCCATCACAGACGATGCAGTACTATATGTTGATACCGCGGCAGCGGAGCTCGTAGATTCCACGTTCGATTCGCATATCGATGGCGTCGACGTAAGCGTACGTTTCCTAGTCCCCTGTCGTTGCGTTACCACCGATGTCGGTTTCGTCGGTGGTTGTGGTGGTGGTGGTGGTGGCGACGACGGCGACGGTGGTTGCATTACAGACATGGGCATCTGACGACTATGCTGCGGTAGTAGTTCGAGAGGATCGAGAGGCGATCGAGACGACTTCGAGGTTGAACTCGTTGCTGACTCTTGTACAAATTCTGTTTCCGCAGACGAGTCGTGTGGTGATTGCGATCGTCGTTGCTCTTGCGAGGATGTAGGTGGCGAATTATCGGTCATTTTATGAGAGAGAATTTGTACAATCGGTGAAGATGAAATTGCTTCGTAGTTCTATAACAAAGATTCGCATGAACGTAATGTTCGAAGGGGTTGTTAACGTTTACGCTATGAATTTCGACAACGAACGAACGAAATAGCAAAACATGTATTACCTGGATGATTTGCACTCAGACTAGAAACTCACAATTGTTGTTTTAGGTAAAATTTGTCCGTCAAACACGACACGTGCTACGGATATGAAAAAGCGCTCCAGGCCGCCTCGTATATATTCATCGTATCACGCGGAATACCGAGAATTTCAACTGCGTATTATTTCGTAGAAGTCACGCGTGCCATCGATTTAGTTAGATATATTAGGATCGATCGTCCTTGAACCTCGAACGCCTGTCGAGCGACACGATGTACGAATTAACGCATTTATTTCTCGAACTATGTGTAGTTTCGCGTAAGATGCAGAACATACTACGATCTATCGTACAAGTCTCGACGTTGTTCGAATCACAAGAAGCACGCCGTTCGAAGTTTACTATAATTATACGGATTTCAAAACGTCCACCGATTGTACGAGGGGGTTGTCAAATTCGAGCTAGAATGAATAAAAAGCCCTATTTTTTTTAAATAATTTTATTTATAATTTTAAGATACAAAAGTCAATTATTTATCGTTTTTCGCAAATTTTCCATTATCATCGCATGTGTTACGGGACGCAAGACGTTATGTGTATTACCAACGGTCTCGTTCGTGGCGATCGAACACATCACATCGGCCTCTTTGGTGATGGCCTCACGATTGTGATCACCACGAAGCAGACAATTGTATAGATATTCGACGACACCCGTTCCATTTAATTCTTCGGGAAAATGTCTTCTGTGTAATTCCAATAATTTATTCCTCCACGCAGACTTCAAGACACGTGCATTTTCCTGGTCGGTTTTTTCGACATCGTTTAAAATATTGGGAACCGTTTTGAAAAATTCTCCACACACGTCTTGGACATAGCTTTCGGCAGCCTCTTGACCGTTCGGGATCGTACGCGATTCGTCTTTCAATTGTTTCAGAATTTTCTCCAATTTACTTACTAACACGTTAATTTGGACCGTCACTTGATATCTCTTCACATCGTCCAGATGATTCGCCGATATATATTCGTTCCTGGATCGCCTCAATAGCGAAAAATATTTTTCCATGATTACTGGGAATTTGAACGATAACGTTTCTTCGATAAGGGCTGATGAAATTTCTTCGGTAGCGGAATTTGTCAACTGTAACAATATATTTATATTTATAGAGTTGGTGGCGGTGCCGTCTGGATTATTGTAAAAATAGCTTCTCATCAGCGGTACGGTTATTTCATGTGCTAAATTCTGGGTGAACGATACAGCGAAATAGTTAATTTTCGGAATACGATTGCAATGTGGTGTGTTATGCATTCTCTGAATCGATTGTGGAGGCTGTATCTGTTGGCTTACGTTTGGTTCTTCCGTAGTCTGCGTTTGTGCCGTTTTCATCGTCGTTGTCGTCGTCGTCGTCGTCATCAACGATGTCGATCTCCTTTCTGTCCATCTACGGCAAACACAGCCAGTGTGTTCCGCTTCCGCACACGTCATACGTATCAGTCGTAGCAATTCGTGGGGGACGGTGTTATTGGCATCCTCTTTGTGTTTGAATATGCTGTCGTATATTTCTCGCAGATTTGCCGATGGTTGATAAATTTCCCCATATTCGACGAGAGCGAATGTGAGAACGACACTACCGGACCGACGAATTATCTTGTTCATCGATTTCTGCTTGATTTCTGACAGCTGTGCGAATCTCGAACGGAACACTTCGTACTTGTCTCTGAACGTTTGTTGATAATTCACCACCGATGACAACGACGACGACGACGACGACGACGATGATTTATGTGTAGCTGCGACGGACCGGATGGATTCGGCGTCTGATTCATATATCGACGGCGACGGTTGTGGTGGCGAATCTATTCTGACTTTTTTTACAGCCACCTCCTGTTGTATCTTCCCTACCGGACGAGACGTCCTTGGCGACGATATTTCTCCAGGGCTAGGTCGTTTGAGCGATCGACGTGACGACGACGACGTGGATGGCTGCGACAGAGGTACTATGGTTTCTGGTGGTTTCGGAAACACCATTTCAGCCTCAATCGACGAAGTTCCTTGTTGTACCTGTGGCTGCGACTGGTCGGGTAACATACTGCTCAGCTCGTCCGATGCCAATACTGCGCTAAACTTCTACGACAAAATATGTGTAAAATAACGACAAAAAGTCGCATACGAAATAATATAGCTTACCTCGATAAGTTGTAAATTCAGTATTTGTTGCTGCTGCTGCTGCTGCTGCTGCTGCTGAGACTGCTGTTGTAGTTGATTTCCTACGAGCATCTGCCCATCGAACGTTGAATCGTAATAGTATTGGGAACTTTCCCCGTTCAATTCACGTATACTATTCATCTCGCACACACCGGATGTCATCTCACGCTCTGTTAAATCGTAAATGATGCTGCCCGTTATGGGCTCTTTCCATTTATAGTACTTTTCGACTTCCGTTCGTCGAGATAGTACAATCATATAATCGAGTACATGTACAAATATAATAGTTATTGAAATACAACACATAGTGAAATTTATATTTGTGAATCGAATCAAATACAATTTGTGCAGTGGAAATAATAATATAACAAAAATTTGTTGTATTTTTTAAACTATTCCTACTTGTATAATCTAACCATTTTTTCGCTAAATTATTCAATTACGATACACGACGACCGCATACGATACAATATTTCGATATGTGAATCATTTCGTCGCTGCATCGTTTCTGTTCGTAGCGATAGGTGAAACCCTTATCGTGTTTACATTGCGAGCTCGATCTGTACCATTCGTGTGACGGATTGTCGTTGATCGGTAACATCTGTCCATAATCGTGGATCACGGTACGATTCTGGTCGTCGTTGTCGTCGCCGTTGTCATCATCGTCGTCGTCGTCGTCGTCGTCGTGGTTATCCTCAATTTCCATCGTTAGACCCCAAAACGATATACAGTCACCGACAAGTTCGTCGTGTAACATTTTCGTTCGCAATTTGAATTTTTTATTCTTCGATATCTTCGATATGTACATTCGTGGGTCGGTTAGGATTACGTTGAATTGTAGAAAATAATCGATTTGTGAATATCTTAAAAGTGCTCTCCGGACGACGTCGTCATAGGCGATCGTGGGGTGGTGTGTTTCGATATTCGTCTTGTTGTTGTTGTTGTTATTGTTATTGACGCCGGTTGAAAGGTATTCGATATCTTTTCCTAATGCTCGTGCAAGTTCTCGAATAATTTCGATATTATTCCTATTGTTTCGATCGCGATTGCAATGTTTATTGATATGTTTCGACTGTTTGGCGATAAGAGGGGCGTTCCGTTTCGTATTATAATCCTTATATTTTGACGATGACGACGACGACGACGTTATCGCCGCTGTGTTGAATCGACATTTGGACAAAATTCCGTTGATGGCGACGTCGTCGTGCGGGGATGCGGAAGATGACGGTTGCTGATGCTGCGGTAACGAACGTTCGTAGAAGGTACGAACGAAATGTTTATTGAACGCTACCACGGTGGGATCGATGTTCTTCCAGAAAAATTGCGTTTTCAATTGGTATTCGTTGGTGAACGATAACCTGCTTATCGTTCCGTCGTCGGTCGAAATGTTACTACCGGCCAATCGGTCGTCCGTGAAGGAGATAGCGTCGAGTACGTTGAACGCTACGATAATTTCACACGGACAAACGTCGCTAGGGAATACGTTATAAATTCGTTTCGCCCCCTGACGATCTGTCTTGTTGATCCATTTATGTTTGAAAAAATTCGTTTCTTCTTTAGATCCTATACGGAACTTATTCGACGGATAATAGAATATCTGTCGATGATAATCGTGATCGTTATTATTCATAGTATATATATACGAGACAGGTGAACGATCTAACGAATTTAATTTCTACTTGTCTCCTTCCGACGACATCACACTACTGAATAGAAAATCTCGTAACGTCCGTATCGATAGACGTTATCCGACAATCTCACCCCCGTCTCCCTCTCGTTCCCTTTCTACATATCACGTACGTGATCGAGGCGTCGTTCGATACGAACGGAACCTATTCGACTCAGCTAAGCGCTAACGTTTCTGACCGACGGTCAGTTTGAACGCAAAACTTTCATCGTGAAGGATTTCTTCGATCAAGCTCTTATTGTCTAGCGGACCGACGAAATATTGTTCGAATATGTAAGCAGCCAGACTGTCTCGAATTCCGCTAGGAACGTGTACGCTACTATCGAGAACTGTATCTAGAAAATAATCGACAAACGACGAATCTGTCGCGAACGGAGTTGTCTCGTTCGTATTTTCGACGATGCTACCACCACCACCGTCCTCGCCACCTCCACGTTTCGTATCGAGTTTGGAATCGTCGTCGTCGTCGTCGCGTCGAGAAATGTATCGGTTATGATAGTCGAGCGAAGATAATATTTTATGCGACGTGTCGACCGACAGTTTTGTAATCCATATTTTACGTCGCATCTGTTTGTATCGTCTACATATCTGAGCATTTTTCACCTCTCGCGCTAGTATGCCGGTACTGAACGCAAATTTCGTTATCAACGACAAAAGATCGTTCCGTGTCGTGGGCACCGGTATGCCTTTTCCACCGTTCAACCGTCTATATTCCAGGACGATATCGTCGAATTCCGATTTGAAATTCAATATTAAATTATAATTTAAATTTTCATGGATCGCTCGCATCCTTCGGAAAATAGCGGACGACTGTTTCGTCGTGGATAAAACTATTTCCGCTATTCCGAAGCATATCTGTAGATACGCGCGGAATTCACCACCGACAACACCACCTTTATCGGTATTGGCGAAAATCTCGCTGGAGCCGTTCAACAATTCGCCGACTCGATTCATCATCACTATCGATTGTTGTTTTTGACGTTTCCTCGTTTCATCGTCGTCGTCGTCGTCGTCGTCGTCATCGTCGTTGCCAGCTCCGTTACCGGAACTTGCATTTCGTAGCGTCGTCATCGTCCCACCGCTATCGATTTTTTTCCGATTTTGCATAATTTCATCGTATTTATTCCGAAGATCGTCACGTTCCGTTCGGATTGTCTCGACGTTAGTTTCCAGATCGACGATATACCGATCGAAAGTATCGATACGAGATTTCAATTCGCTCACTTCTAACGTCAAAGTTTCGGCGAAACGTTCGAGCTGTACGATTCGATCTTGTTTTGCTTCTATGACGGACTCGTATCGTTTCTCTCCCGAAAAGAATTTTTCCTGATCGGCAACGCACTGCTGTCGAAAATACGCATCTTGCTGTTCCGCGTAACGAATCATTTCGTTGGACATGAGATTCTTTTCTTCTTGCGCGACGACCAGATTCGTATTTAGCTGTGCTATTTGTTGCACGTATCCGTCGATTTCTAATCGATGACGCGACTCCGATTCCTGAACGTGACGTTGTAGCCGATCGTTATTCTCCCGGTTGAGTTCTTCTCGTATTCGATTACAATGCGTTATATTTTCGCGTTGTAACGTATCGTTTTGTTCGAGAGTGGCGATTTGCGAATTCAACTCTGCCAGCTTCCGATCGTGCTTATCGATCTGTTCTATGTATGTTTGTTTTTCCGATTCGCGAGTACGCTCGACTTCGGAAAATTGTCTTTTCGCCTCGACCAAATCGGTACGTAATTGTTGGACGGTCGCGACGTTCTCGTCGTAAACGCTTTTCGCCCGTAGACTCTCAGACGTACATTCGTCGATTTGCGTCTGCATCTGTGCCATGATCGCTCGTTGAGTTTCGATCGTCTGAGTTAAATTACGCTTCTCGTTGGCTAGTTCGTTGTGACGATATTCCATCGCGTCGGCGTTTCGTTCGGAGTCTTTTTCGAACGTTCGAGTTAACGATTCCAATCGATCTCGATGCTCTTATATCATATTTTCGTTCTTTCGGATCGTTTCTATCACGAAATTCGTTATATTCACGATAGTTAGATCTGTAACGTATACGCGACACGTTTCGATCATCCACTCGACGAACGCCATATAAGCCAACGTACGATGTAACAATACGTTATAGTTATCGTCGTCGTCGTCGTAACCGTCGGAGTTGTCGCGCTTGTCGTTATAACTCACGAGCGACGATGACGACGGAAGTGACACGGGTAGGTCTTTTAGCAATTTCGATCGCGAATAAAATTCACGTATCTGATAAACGAAATTCACGCACATTTCGAACATCTCGTTCGTTTTCGTCGTCCACTTACGACTTTGTTGCGACTTTCCCGGTTGTTGTTGTTGTTGTTGTTTTTGTTTATCGAATCTCTCGCATATTTTACGTATCTGATCCTGTCTATCCATCGGTAATAAATTGACGGTCCAATTCGTTCAGCGAACGAGAATTTCGATTATCGAACGAAACGACTTATTGGACCTTTTAACACGGACTCGTCCAATTCGTTCGTAATAAACAACGCGATATTACCGATTTCCTCTTGTAATTTCAATTTTTCCTTACTCGTTCGTTCTTGTCGCGTCGTACACGAATTCAAATTGCTAATGTACGTTTTAGAAATGCCGTTTATCGTTCGGGAATACTCTTGTCGCACTTTCCACGTTAATTCGCCGCTACCGATCGGAATGGACTTTATCATTTTCGTCAACGTTCTGATATCATCAGCCACTTCGAGGGTGGCGTAGCGATCGTGAGCGAGTAAATGTTCGTATATCGAAAGAGATGTGATGGGCACGTTGTCGTTAATTTGTTTGGTTTTTTTCGCGTACACTTTTTTCAAACGATCCGACTCCAGAATCATAGTATACACGTTGGGTTGAATAAAGTTCATATACCATACGTATTGATGCGAGAATAAATTGGACGCATCAGTGTAGTACGTCTCTAATATGTCGACGTATTTATCGAACGGTACGTCGTTCGCAGACGGAGCTAAAGATTTAAGATTTTCTCGTAGATTTCGGTCACCGCCGTGTCCATTACTGCCGCCGCCGCCGCCGCCGCCGCCGAAATCGTCATCGTAGTAGTAGTTTTTATCGTTATTACGACGAGGCGACGAACGGGGTAAGATTTTGTTTTCGTTCACGTGCGAAGACGACATCTTATGTGTAGACGAGAACGACAATTTTCTCTTTGTACGAGAGAGAGAGAAAAAAACGTCGAACGGGAGAGAATCGTGTACGAACGGGAAATCGAACATTGAAATAAACGATTAAAAAATAATTTTTATTATACAATGAACAAAGCTATATAATATTAAGTTTTTCGTCGTCGTCGTCGTCGTTATTCATGTTGACGGGGCTCCGGCGGCGGTGGCGATGGTTGTGCCTGCTAATTAGATGGTACTTTGAATCCCCAGCGAACGTACCCCTTCAGATAACAATTGTTAGTTTCCGTCCAGCATAGCTTGAAATTCACAGCGGATACGTAAATTTGTTCGTCTCGCAAATCCTCCAGGTCGCAACTGGTCAAATACGATTGTTCTTCCACGTCTTGTACCGCGAAACAACCGAACGCGTTTGCACTTTTCGTGAAACCGGTCGTGGGCTGCAGATATAACGCGCTTCCGGTAATTTCATCACGCGAACTTATAAAGGTGTCGAACGACGAATGTCTCGCGATTCCCACCAATTGTACATCGTTTATAGATTTTTCGTTGAGTGCCACCACTCGCGAATACTTTCCACTCGCCGACAGCGAACGCTGGTAATTGTCGTGGTCGGCAGCGTCTAAAGCGTCCAACGTCGCGCGCCACGTTTCACGGAGATTCATTATTTGTCTACAACCTTCTCGCATGATAGTTTGGATGTTCGTCGTGATGGGACCGGCACGATTTATCAGATCGAAACTGAATTCTTCCTTCTGATTGGAAGTGGAGCGCGACGATAGCGACGCCAACACGACGCAACCGTAACCGAAATTGTTTATATCGAACGACAACGCTTTCGTGTTGGACGACTTTATATCGCTACGATCTCTCGATATCGGAAACGCTACTCGTAATTTTTTAGTTATGCCGGCGATCACGTTTTCCGGCAATGGGTCGAACGAAGCGTCCACGCACAATTGTGAGTTACGATCGTACAACGTGAAAAAGAACATTTTCAAATAGCTAGATATGTGTTTCTCGTTATTTCTATCGAAATCGGCCGTATCACCGACGTGATATTTCGTCATCATCGGCAACTTTACAGATTTCACGTTGGCCGCAACGTTCCCGATGGTACGACTCCCACATATTTTCTCCACGCACAATTTCGCTTGTTCTTTGTCGATGTAGGAATATTTCACGGCGATCGATTGATTCCGCTCCATGTAAGAATCCACTATATCGTCGGTGCGTTCTCTTTTATTCTCGTCCGACCGCCGAACGTTATTATCGGACCGTTTTTTATCGGTAATACCCGATACAGAAGCGACAACACCACCACCGCCGATAACAAAATCATCTTCGGCCGAACCAAATCCATCGTTACCGGGTGACATATATTCTGGCGACTCGATATCGTACGGTTGGCTTTCGGGCACGTCTGCGAATAACTGAACGCGCCGACACTTCGATACCACGTCCTTTTTATCGTCGCCGCCGCCGGTCCCGCGTCTCTTCTGTAGTATCGTAGGTATATGGCGATTCTTGTTCGGACGAGGTGGTGGGCACGACATCGTGGGTTTATACGAACGTGGTGACGGCGATCTGTCGACGATAATGTCCTGGACGATAACATCCTCCTCGTCGGGGTCCGAGTCGATAACCACGTTACTCGGCGATGGTTTCTTGTTAGTTGTCGAAGTCGACGGGGTCCGTTGCGAAGGTGAAAATGCCGGCGGCGAAGTAGGTGACAGAGATTCCGGCGAATCGATATCGAACGATTGACTATCGAGCACGTCGGCGAACGGATTACCGCTCCGACACTTCGGTGCCGTGTCGTTGTTATCGCCGACTCCGATCTCGCGTCTCTTCTGTAGTATCGTAGGTATATGATGATGATGATGATGATTCTTATTCGGACAAGGTGATGGACACGACATTTCGGGTTTATTCGAGCGTGGTGACGGCGATCTATCGATGATATCTCCGTCCTCTTCCAAATTTTTACCGTACATCTTCGTTCGTCGGCGAAACGAATCGGAAATTATACACGAATCTGTACGTACTGATAATAGCCGTGAGGATGACTGGGTTGGAACACGATGACTACTACTACTACTACCACCACCAATACTATAACAACAGCAAAAGGCAGGAACTAACTGATGTTCTGGTACGATTATCCTGCCTCTTTTATACGGTTGCCCGTGATGTCATTTCCCGCTATCGAGTCTGCGTGAGCGTTCTTATCGTTCCCGTTCCCACCGTCGAATTTTTCGTACACGTCGATAAGCTTCATCACGATAGCTATAAAGATACCGCCCAGTACGAACACGCAGCAGAATTCGAAAACGTATAGTAGCACACCGACCGTGTCCGTCATTCCGTCCCATACTTGCTTCGGTAATTCCGTGATGATGTCGGACAGCAACGTGCCGATATTCGGCGTATCTTTACACACGTAAATATCCTTGGGATCGATCATATCTTCGATCGGCAAATATTGTAACGAATTTTTCGGTGCGTTGATATCGCAACGACGACATTGCCTCCGGTCCGGCTCTTTGACGTCCATAAGTTCCGACGGCCATCCTTTACATATACTATTATGGAACGAGCGCGGCAAATTGTTACAGGTGTTCTTCACTTGCACTTCGACGTGCGCACAACTGCATTGGACCAGTTTGCACGTTACCAGTTCACCCGAACGAGTCGTGTAAATTCTCCAACAGCCGGCCATTCGTTTGGCGTTCTCCACGATGTGACTGAACAAAGCGTAAAGACCGACGCCGACGGTCAACGTGACGAAGACGCCCTTAAAGGTGATATATCGACGTCCTCTGTCGCTTTTTCGGGGTAGCGATTGTAGATTGTTTATCAATTTACGAAATTTCTTATTCGTCCGGTAAAGATGATCTAAACCGCCGTACGGTAGATCGGTACGTATTTTACGATTTAGTACGTCTTCGTTGCCGGTCAGGACGTTTTTCAACGATGCTTCGTTAGCGGACATTATCCGATCGAATTCGTGATCGGGAAAATTTTCTACAGCTAATTTTTTGAATACCTCCTTCACTTCGACCTTATCCAAATAATCGTTTACGAGCCCGTCGACGACCGACGATCTATTTTCGACGGGTACGTTTCGATAACGGTCGATAACATAATCCAAATCGCCGCGTCGTAAATGATGTGCTATGTTATCTAACGGAGCGTTCCCGTCGATGTCGACGACGGTTTTCGATAGGGGCCGATACGATTGGCCGATGTTTCCACCGGTGAATCTGACGAATTCGACATCGTCGATTAACGTACGTAGTACGTGCGATATGGGCTGTATAACGTCGACAGGGATGCGACTACCGGCTCCGTGAGATAAAGCGTCAACGCTAAATTCGTTCGTTCGCAAACGTTTCAGAGCTGCTAAACCTTCGGACACGTCGGCTACTCCTCGATCGACACGTCTCAATTTGTTCAAACCTTTGGCTAACGTGTCCATTCCGTCGTTCGTATTACGAGAAAAAAAACAACACGATTCGAACAGGTATCTCCGCTTAGCTAAGGGGTCGGGTCGGTGTATCTCGTCCGGCACGTGAAGAAAAATAACAAATATCGTCTTATAACGACGACGACGACGACGACGATTACGATTGTCGTGGCGACGAAAGTTCGAACGTGGAATACAAACAAAAAAACGTACAAATCAATATGGAAGATAAAATTATGCAATAAGAAAAAACGAAAGATACGTGAGGTCCAAAATGTTCACGTACATATCCCATATAGAGATCGTTGCGTGTGATCGGTAACAAATCGCGATCCATATTATCGTTCCCTTTTCTCCTTAGCGTCTCTCGACTGTTCTTATACGTACGATTTTTGTTCGACACGCTTCCATAAGAACTATCACGTATATATGTATATGATAGGATGACCGTATTTTTCTGTTGTATAATATTTATCATTATCGTCACGAATACGATGTTGATCGGAAATCTGAAAAAGTTCTCCGACAATTCGCTGTGGCTAAAAGAAAAAGAAAAAGATTTCAAGTATTATCCGGTCAACGAAGCGATTCGCTCGAATCTCTATCGTAACGGCGTAACAAACGAAAAGTTACATTTGACCGGCTTGGATTGCGATAGCGTTTTGAGAACTTGTTCTCTGAAGGCGTCCAGGTTCGACGCGGATTCGTGTACGTATTGTAACGAGCCGAACGCGAAATGCGTCCGTTACGACGAACCTATTAAAATCGTCACGATCGATAAGAAAACGGGCGCCATGACCGGTAGTAGAATCTATGACGTGCACGAAAATGCCGATCTCGGTTATTGTACTCCGGTATTTAGCAACGCTTCGAAAGTGTACGAGTCGTCGTCGTCGTCGTCGTCGTCTGGATCATCTTCCGCGATCGCTTCCGGTGACGGCGTTATTCGATTGGATCCTTGTAACACGAATACGGGCGATCGCGTACTAGTCAAACCGCACACGGAAGCTGCCGGCTACAAAATCAGTTGTTTGTGTAAATATCCGGAAATTATCAGTCAAACGATCCTGTTGGATTCGGATTGTGACGTGCCGACCGCTTGCTCTGGAGGAAAATTGATCGGCCCCGACTGGCGCGATCCCACACGATACGTAAACATAATCGACGAGTTATCGTGCGATCGTTGCATCTCGGGCACTTTTCCCGATCGCGATCCGATCACGAATCATCCCGTGTGTAGAAAATCCACGTTCGCCGAGCACTCGTCCGAAAGCTGCGACGAAACCGTCTATCCCAAGAACGTCGCTTTGTTGAACGTAACCGACGACGCGATAGAACCGACGTTCAGAGAGAAGTTCGGTCATCCGCAGGCGCGTAAAGTACCCGATCCTTGTGCTTTCGATGCGTTCACTTTCGTACCGTTCGCTCATAGCGAATGCTTATTGACGCACACGCCTGACAAATCGATTTATTTCTGTCGTAGTAACGACGTTTCCGTCGCCACTTTGCAATACGACGACGACTATCTAAAAGGTAACACCGGTCGATTCGGCAACGGTTGTTATCGTTTCACGAACGACAAGAGCGATATCGATTATATAGTCGGTGAATATTACAATAGGATACCGTCGTCTTCGTCTGACACGCGTACGAGTCAGCCCCGTGCGGCTCATCCGATAGTCGGATATGCCATCAAAAGATCGAAAATTATGATGTACAACAAAGCCGATAAATTCTTAGATATCGATAATGTCGAATAGACGTAAGATAGTTATGATCTTCGTTCGTTCTGTTATCATTATTATCATCATCATCGTCAGCGTCATCGTCATCGGTAATTTCATAATATTGCCACGAATATCCGGAATGAATAGACGCATCGCGAATATAGAAATAGAAACGAATAAAATTCTACATGTAGATGTGACGACAAAAATTGAATCGTTACAACGATTCGTTTACAAGTCGAACGTTACCGATTGTGCTAGTAATGCCGTACGTTGTACTCACAATCAAGATTGTATCGACTCGTGTAGCAGTGCGTATAATGGATTTTACGAATGTTCTTCGGATACGCGCTTGTGCGTGCCGAGAAACGAGGAAAATGATACAGCGAACGACGACGACGATAATAATGCTGCAACTTCTATTCGCCAGAAAAAGCAATGCAATACCATCAAGGGGGTATTCGCTCTACTACATGCGGACGTTCAATTTTCTAACGCTTTTTGGAAATGCGTTTCGCTCTTTCCCGCCTTGATAAATGACAACGGCGAACAGGTGGACGGGGTATGTAGCGGAGGGTCGAGTTCTCTTGCTCGCATGAACGTTCATACTCATTATCCGATCACTTCCGATTGCGAGTGTGCTCCGGGATTAACATTGACTTCTTTCGGGCGCACGTACGATAACAACAACAGAATATCCATCACGCAGATTCCGCGTTGTGTACGCTATCCATTTTTTTACACCTGATTGTCATGTTTATATATTTCTGTAATTGGGGAGAAAGGTAAAAGAAACAATTCGTTCGATAATATTTTTAATTTATAAAATACGATCAAGACATAATATCTGAAGAGTAGGCGGAGATACTCCGCTCGACACCGCTTTGTCATCGTCCACACACCCGTAACGACTTGCGGGAGATACTCCGCTCGACACCGCTTTGTCATCGTCCACACACCTGTAACGACTTCCGCGTAAGTCCACTATCTCATCACGAAAAGGCAAAAACGCAATCCGGTGGGGTGTAACGTCAATTCCACGTACCACCCGAAAACACTTCAAAATGTACGATGTAAACATCGAATCGACACGACGATCGACGAATAATGTCAGTTTTGTTCCCATGTACATGTTGATGTAGATCACATATCCTCCCAAATCCCAAGCAGGTCGACACCACTCTTCGTCAGATGGAGCGAAATTATGGCCAAAGTAGTATACCGACACCGTGTTGAATTCGTTAACGGCTCCTATCATAAATGACACACAGTCACCCGCGATGAACCAATTTTTCGTTGGAAGTTGGGCTTTCAACCATCTTACAATTTCCATCATACTCGGACACAATTTTGTGAATTTCTTTGCGTCATATACCGTGGATAACACGGAGCGCACAAACGTTTCACGTGTTATCTCCATTTCGTTTATCACTCTTCTCCGAGCGGATCAAAAATTAAACGGTGGTCACAATGCCACGAACGAAAATTTCGTCATCGTGTACGCTCTATCGAAGACTTCTGACTTGAGCTGTTGAATACGTAGATCGTCAAGTGGCAATATTCAAACACAACATCTGCAGTGTTAGTGGGGATTTCTTGCTATTGGTCGTTATTCGACGTTTGGAACGTTTCTTCCCACAGCGTACATCCATTATTTCCCAACGATGTGGTAGGAATGCGAGTCTGCAAGAAGGCGAATAGCTTTGACGTAACAACAAGAAACATTCCATTATATATGATGTGAATACCGCACTAACGTATTCAATCTGCCACAACAAAAACCCCGTCTGCTTATGCCTGTAGACTATACTGCTGTCCGAATCGTCTTCGACTCCGAGTGGTGCCCACTCTTCTTTTGACGGGATGAAACATTCGCCAAAATATAAAATTTCTACAGAATCATAATCTGCAATTTCCCCCAACAAAAACGATACAAATTGACCCACGATCATCCAATTTTTAGAGGGAAATTGCGATTGAAACATTTTTATATTTTCCATCACACTCGGGCACACACTGGTACATTCGGCATCGTATACGGTAGTTAACACACCGCGAACGAAAGTATTATATGGCACGTTCATCGCTTACGTCCCGAAAAATAATGAAGCGTCGTGTATGCTCAATTCGGGACTACTGCTTTTTGTGTCTGTTCGGCGGCAGTTATATAGCCAACTTACAGCCAACGTGAGCGTCATGAGATACGAATTCCATCTTTATGCGGAACATAATTTTGAAACTCCATCAGATGAACGAATTATTTATTACTATACAAGTAGATGTAGAATTTGTTTGGAAACTAGGAATAGTTTTTGAAATATGACACATAACGGATTGACAGCTTCTGTTCATCGGACAATATTTTACAGTTTTACTTTTTGAACGACGGTTGTCAACGTATCAATCGCTCCTCTTATTGAACGTTATTATCGTTCGGAAATTGAAATTGTAAAATATTCGCTAGTGAATGAAATTTGTCGAATTCATTTCTTACCGATCAACTCTAACAATTCCCACTTTTCTACGTGATTTAAATTCTGTGTCTGTTGAACGGCGGTTATATAGGCCACCTACAGCCAACGTAACAGTCATGCGGAACATAATTTTGAAATTCCATCAGACGAACGAATTATTTATTACTATATGAGAAGATGTATAATTTGTTTAGAAAATAGAACTAGTTTTTGATTTATACGACGAGTTTCCATAACTAAATCGAGATCGTTCCGTGAGAAATCCAGTAGAGAAATTTCGTTCGCCCACATTCGTTTTCGTTTCGAGTGGATCGTTTTGATTGGTCTTGAGTTAATCGATTATCGTTACAAAAGACCAGATGTATTCATTCTCATGACGGTATCACACAAAAAAAAAATTATACAGAGTACATTTTTATTTCATATTATATACCTTTTTACAAAACATCATTAACAGAAGATGATTACAAATAAATTTTCTATTGTTAAGCAAGGAATGACGCTTCCATGTTTTCATTGTCACCGAGAGAATATAAACCCAAAGCATGACGAAAACGTTACAAGAAATCTAATTCAAACATCATTGATTCAATGCTGTATATTGAAAATTCTATCGTGTTTCATACTGAACGGAGGGAAGAATTGGACATAATATCCACAGCAAATCTGTATTTTGGAGAATTGGCAGAAAATATACTTGAGAGGAGCTTTTACGAAGAATTATTGTTTAACGTTAGTGCGAAGTACGAAGATTTACGCCCAGTTATTGGCCTATTAAACCTGACACCCAGAGTAATTAGTGGAATAGCGGATCACCAAGAGTAGAAGTTGGTGGAAACTACGTGTATCCTTTCAGTTTATAACTTTTCACCATCTATTACTCTAACAAACTATTTCGAAAAATCGTTGCTTAACGCTAGAACGAGATACGAATATGAAAAACATTCTCATCGTGAATGTGTTATCAACCGAGGAATATTATTCAATGCTTGAGATGCTAAAAATACCTCTCTAAATCAACCAACATCAGGCTGGGACTGAGCGAATTCAAGAGCAGCATGTTGAGAATTGGAAAGCCAACTATCTCGGCAAATACAACTTCCAGTAGGAGAAGACCTTTAGTTTATCGGAAATTGACATCCTCAACAGTCGCAGAGAAATATGATTCCAGTCTTAAAATCAGGAACTCTTTTATACGTAACGCAGTACTGTGTGTTTATACTGAATGGGAGGAACAAGTTGTCAACTTTTTTGAATTCACTATTTCGCGCAAGATACGAAGAGTATATATCCAATGGAACACGTGCAGAATCAAAAAGCCACATCTTCTACTATTGAAAGCAACGGATTTCGAAATTTGATGACCACTTTTTAAAGTACCTACACGAAATACAATCAAAAACAAAATTTTTACTATCTACGATGTTGTAATGGAAAAATGCAAAGAAACAATTGTAGATACCGTAGACATTACTATCACTTCAAATATTTGTACTGGAACGATGAGTATGAAAAGTTCTTTGGGTATTACGATCCTGTTCTCGCGTACAACGGGTGAAACTTGAACTGATATGAACTTCACCCTGCTATCCATGTACACAGTACAACCGGTGTTCGGGCTCGTTCAACATATCTTCATCCAATCTTCTCCAGGCGGATCGAAAATTTCAATAAAATTTAAAGTAGCCACAGATGTGTAATTGGTACTAACTCCAAGTATGACGGATATGAACTCTCCTATGATTATCCAATATGTCGATGGGACATCGTGTACTCTCCGCACTAACGCATGGAACTTGCCACGACCAAAACCTCGTTTTTTTATGCTTGTAGACTATACTGCCGTTCAAAGTATGTCCGAACGGTGACCATTCTTCTTTTAACGGGTTGAAAAATTCACCAAAATATAAAATTTCCACAGAACTGGATAATTGCTGGTGAATTTGTATGAACTGTAAATCTTTGTATGACGGATAATCGGAGACAACTGACTTATGTATCTGTTCAACGGCGCGTATATACGTTTTTGAAGCCACTCATAGTAACACTAGTTGTATGCGTACATCGAACAACAAACGCTAACATCGTATCACCAATTAAAATAACAAAACAAGAAACATTCGTTGTATATTTGAAACTGTTTCTACATGTGCAAAGTGCAATTATGAAATCATTACCTGTATAAAAGAGAGTCATGTATGTAAAAACATCCATTCGATTAACAGCTTAGCCCCGTTCAACGTCACACACGGCCTTACTACAAATAATACAGTCCGAGGATAATCACGTGCAGTCATTCATATAGATGTCACCGACAGCTTGTGAGTATCCACATCCCATATAAAATCGAAATAATAAAACTATTTCAGTTCAATTGTCGAAGGACCGGGAAGTGTTGGACGCTCCTGTTGGGAAGAGAATCGTGAGATGGACGGAAATTCCGTACGTTATCATCAAAGGTAATATAATGTTTTGAAGATTGTTCGGATTATAATGTTTTATTCATTTTTCAGTTGAACCTGTCGTCCCGATTCGACATATCCGACGGAAGCGTCTGAATTATGAATGGAAGAACAAAATCTATCCTATAGAAGTAAATTATTTCGAAAAATTGTAGCTTAACGTTAGTGCGGGATACTGATGAATTTACTGTATTCTAAAATTAAATATAAATTAAAATATAAATTATATTCATCACATCTTTTTTTTTGTGTGTGATGCGAGTGCGCAAACATAATTTTGAAATTCGTATCTCGTGACAGTCACGTTGGCGGTAAATGAGTTGAAGTGATTTAGAATATATCGAATGGGGCGCGCTTCGTGTGCACGATGGGGTACCCGGTCCCCCATAAGGCACCCGCGACCGTTGGTTCATATCCGCTCGGGGCGGATATGTCCCTTGCTCGTTTTACGCGGGTGCCTTATGGGGAGCCGGGTACCCCATCGTGCGCACGAAGCATATAAACGTGGTCGCGAAGCAAGTGTTGATTCAGTTTTGTTCGACATGTCGTCCAGCAATGTGTTGTCACATGAAACTATCACCCGGTGCGTGTTAACCACCATGTACGACGCAAATGAGTTTACCTGCCCGAATTTGAAGGAACATGTGAAATTCATAGAACCGCTATTTCCGACGAACGATTGGTTTATCGTTGGGAGTTGCGCGTCCATCATGATCGGGGCTTCTACCACATGCCGTTGCGTGTCGGTCGTTTATGTCGGCAAGAATTTCACACCTTCGAAGGAGGAGTGGTATCGGTGGATTAATAAAATGAGGGATGATCACGTCTATATACATTACACAATTCCAATTGTTTTATACGTGAACACGTCACTCGAATCGACGTTCGCGTCTTACGTGTTGAAGTGTTTCCTGTTGGTACGCGAAATTACCCACAGACACCTCAAGGTCGCGTTTCTACCTTTTCGCGGCGAGATCATGGATTTGCGTACTGTTGCGACAGCACCCTCCGGGACTTTGTATCGGTCACTACGGCATGATATGGAGGAAGTGGTCAGTCTCGTGAACAGTTTCAAAAAAATGAAATCGGTAGCGATTGGACCTGACAACAGAATATCTCCGCCAACTCTCCAGGTGCTATGTTTGGGCAAATTCGATATCGTAGACTACGAATAACATAAGTTTTTATTTATATGTAACTCTAATAAACAATAAAAAATTGAATATATTTATACTCTATTTATAGTTAACACGACCGTCATGAGATACGAATTTCACCATTATGTAAAACATAATTGTGAAATACATCTCAATTATAAGTCTGACATGGAGCTTCTGATAGTGATTTGGATTCTGTACGGGACTTTTGTACTTTGTCACAATATTTTATTCAGTTCGAATATACGAGGCGTTTTTGCGACGTACAACAAATACGCAGAATTGTCAAAATCATTTAACGTTCCTTCGATATTTTACCACACGTGATAACTGTGTTAATTTGGTGAGCGCTATCTGTTGGTATGTTGTATCAATTTGTAGCAGTGAGTGTACGAGTGACATCTGTTGGAATTCCACGTATATAGTGTAGAACCTACCATAGATGTCCTATTAATATCATGAAATTACTAAATCTGTGGATGGGGTGGGTTTAATTTTGTACAATCTAACCTCAATCGACTTCGCTCTCAGAACTCTGAATTGAATCTGATCAAAATTTTACCCCTTCTACCGTGATTTTCGCTAGAAATCAGTAGATTTTAGGATTTTCGTGACGTCAATTGGCTCTAGTCCAATGAGAATCGAGTATTCACTCAGCTGACCCCAAATTAACTATATAATCAGCAAGCTTCTCGCCCGCGATCCTAAACCTCCTTGACCAGAGTAAGAACAACGTAGTAGTAAGAAGGAGCAGGCCGTCGCGGAGGTTATGAATATATATATATATACAGGGGTGCAGGGGTGCTATGGGGGTACGTGGAGCCCCATTGACTGTCTAGACTTAGCGCTAGCTTCTCGCGAGAGCTGGAAGTTGCGTTCCACAATTTTCGTTGCCCCCGTGATACGTCACGCATACGTCACGTGACTATAAGTCAACGCTGCTGTAGAAGTTTTGCAGCTCGAAGAAATTCACCGGTGAGATTTTGTTTCAACAAATTTCATTCGAGACAAAACTGTTTCTCGACAGGGCTAATGCGCATGACGAGGAACTTATAAGTTTGGAGATTCGTTCGACGAGAGATTCTAGGCGGACAGAGTTTGTTCAAAAAAATATTTTACGATTTCATTTTGCGAACGAGAGTTTCATTCAAAGCTTTTATAGCTCGAAGAAATCCACCGGTGAGATTTCGTTTCACCAAATTTCATTCGAGACAAAACTGTTTCTCGATGATGCTAGTACGCATGACGAGGAACACATAAGTTTGGAGATTCGTTCGACGAGAGGTTCTAGCGGTCAAAGTTTGTTCATCAGAAAATATTTTACGATTTCATTTCTCGAACGGGAATTTCGTTCAAAGTTTTTGTAGCTCGAAGAAATCCACCGGTGAGATTTCGTTTCAACAACCAATCGTTCGACCAGAAATTCTAGTCGAACAAAGTTTGTTCATCAGAAAATATTCTACGATTTTATTTCTCGAACGAGAATCACGTTCAAAGATTTTGCAGCTCGAAGAAATCCACCGGTGAGATTTCGTTTCACCAAATTTCATTCGAGACAAAACTGTTTCTCGATGATGCTAGTACGCATGACGAGGAACATATAAGTTTGGAGATTCGTTCGACGAGAGGTTCTAGCGGTCAAAGTTTGTTCATCAGAAAATATTTTACGATTTCATTTCTCGAACGGGAGTTTCGTTCAAAGTTTTTGTAGCTCGAAGAAATCCACCGGTGAGATTTCGTTTCAACAAATTTCATATGAGACAAAACTATTTCTCGATGAACGAGAGTTTCGTTTAACGTATTTGTAGCTCGAAGAAATCCACCGGTGAGATTTCGTTTCAACAAATTTCATCCGAGACAAAACTATTTCTCGATGAACGAGAGTTTCGTTCAAAGTATTTGTAGCTCGAAAAAATCCACCGGTGGAATTTCGTTTCAACAATTATTCGTTCGACGAGAGATTTTAGACGGACAAAGTTTATTCATCAGAAAATATTTTACGATTTCATTTCTCGAACGAGATTCACGTTCAAAGATTTTGCAGCTCGAAGAAATCCACCGGTGGGATTTCGTTCCAACAAATTTCATTCGAGGCAAAATTGTTTCTTGACGGAGCTAGTGCGCATGACGAGGAACTTTAAGTTTGGAGACTCGTTCGACGAGAGTTTCGTTCAAAGTTTTTAGAAGTGAAATTACATCGAAAAAATGAAACATTCGTTGATACACGGAAGGGTATATTTCAAGAACCATTTTCCATACCACAAACGAATACGGCTGCATTTTTCCGTTTTTTTCGTTTATAATACATTGCATCTATATAGGTAACCAAGTAACGTACGGTTCAGTTCGCAATCGTAGTTTGTACGACATCGTTCGACCAAATCGATCATAATACCGTAATATGTCAGATAAAATTGAAAAATTATTGTCCGGTGTGACAGCTAGTGAACAATCCAAAAAAACGTGATTTCTAGCAACGAGTCATTGAAGTTATTCGATGAGAAATCCAACAGACGAATTTCGTTCACCAAACAATATCCTACAATTTCATTCCTCGAACGAGAGTAACGTTCAACTTTTCATCAAACGACTTCAACGATTCGGAATTTTGCTGCGCATCCGTTGTTCCTCCTCCAGACGTCGACAGCAATATAAAGAGAACGTGATCACGAAGCCACCAGTGCGATTCGACACATCAGATAGATATTACGATAGTTGGAACATAGAACCGATATGCAGGTATCGCTGCCGTCATCGTCTACCGAGACCTACCAGAACAAACGTTGCAGTCACGTAACGGGACGAGTTTTTCGTCCGCTACAAGAAGTGCCGATCGATATAAAAAAAAAAGTTACGAGGGTGAAATATAACTTGAAAAATTTCATAATTGAGATTTTGCACGATCGTGGTATACAATTATATCATAAAGATATGCGATTTTCTTTCAATGTCGTCGATGCGTATATTTGTGGATGGGAAATGTGTCTCTTTCTAACCAATTTCGAGTCGTCACAACATCCATCGATATCATCGTTACCATCGATATCGTCTTCGTCAGCAGCGACGGTGTGTTTATCAAGCGAAGTTGCTAACATCGTTGACTACATCAGTTTTATGAGGTGTACTTTTTTTCAAAGTTTGTTGTATATCGATAATTTTTTTGAAAGTTTGTTGCATATCGATGTGTTTTATAATCGATCGGCAATCATATACGCTCTGATATTCCGAGCGTTTAACGACGATAATTCGTCATTACACGATTTGTTGCAGTGTGACTCGGACATCGAAATCGTTGTCATGTGCTTCAGATATATGTTCACGCAACACACGTATTACAAAATTAATTTGCCGCATTTACTCGATAATCTCACAGCATTGAAAACGAAAAATTACTTGACGGATTTGCGTCATGTTCGTGAACTGATTATGACATTTGTTCCTTATTGCTCGGCCGATCACACGAAAATTAAATTCGATAGCAATGTCACCTATCGAAAAATTGCGACTGTCGCCGTTATATTTTTGTTGGCCACTCATAATTACCTGCAATCGAACGAAGAAGATGTTAATTTTCTGGAGGAATTGAAATTACATTGCTATCGCAATGATCGGTGTTCGATTTTTACAGCAATTTCGTTGTTGTATCCGTTTATATCGAGTCCTCATCCATCGATCGACTCCCCACTGTATTACATTATCAATTCGAGAACCGATTCCGCGAACCATCTCAATGAGCGTACACGACACATTTATTTGCTGTTGCGTGAGAGAACTAGGTCGACTGGGTTCTTCGAATTTTTTGTAGATTCGACGGTATCGCCGAGATCATTGAAAATGTTGGCATTACGATTTATTTTCACAAATCAGCATCTGATGTTTATTTTTTGCAAATACTATATCAATCGGTTAGAGCTGAATCATGAGATTCGTCACGCGTACGATCGATACGGCATAGTAAAGTATGATCTGGTTGGCCGACTCATCGACAAAATTGAAAAAACGTTCGTCCGGAATCGTGTTCGGCCATCGACACAATTGAATTTGAAAGTGTGATATTTATTAATAAAAATATATTCTCAAATGTTTTTGTTTTATTCTCCGTAATTGCAGTGATCCTCGTCAGTTCAAAAGATAACCGAACCTCGAAGTAATCCACCGGTGGAATTTCGTTCCAACAAATTTCACTCGAGATAAAACTGTTCCATTCCTCGAACGAAAATTACGTTCAAAGTTTTTGCAGCTCGAAGAAATCCACCGGTGAGATTTCGTTTCGACAATCGATCGTTCGACGAGAGATTCTAGGCAGACAAAGTTTGTTCATCAGAAAATATCTTACGATTTTATTTTTCGAGCGAGAGTTACGTTCAAAGTTTTTGTAGCTCGAAGAAATCTACCGGTGGAATTTCGTTTAATCGTGAACCGCTCGTTAGAAGTGAAATTACATCGAAAAAATAAAACATTCGTTGATACACGGAAGGATATATTTCAAGAACCATTTTCCATACCACAAACGAATACGGCTGCATATTTCCGTTTTCTTCCTTTACAATGCAGTGCATATATATATAGGTTCCCAAGTAACGTACGGTTCAGTTCGCAATCGTAGTTTGTACAATATCGTTCGACTAAATCGATCATTCTACCGTAACATGTCAGATAAAAACGAAAAATTATTGTCCGGTGTGGCAGCCAGTGAACAATCCAAAAAACGTGAGATACATTGGAGACCGCTGGAAAGAACATGCGAATCGATGGAGGATTGTGCAGTTCGCAATCGTAGTTTGTACGACACCGTTCGACCAAATCGATCATTCGACCGTAACGATAAAAACGAAAAATTATTGTCCGGTGTGGCAGCTAGTGAACAATCCAAAAAACGTAAGATACATTGGAGACCGCTGGAGGATTGTGCAGGAGAGCGACAGGATTGGTCAGACCTATATGATGCGATCTGGCGACAACTCGATTATGAAGAAAATTACGACAGGTACGAGTTAGAAGAATATGAATTTCAGAAATTTTGTGAGGAATGGCTGGGAGAAGATAGTAAATAAAAATGTTGTATCTACTCTGTTGTTTATATTTTTACCTGGTCAAATATTGCTACTACGATTCGATAGAATTTCTTTCTCGCACGATAGTAACGTTCAGAACGAGAAACGATTGATTCGTTGACTATCGTTCTTTTTAGCAACGAGTCATTGAAGTCATTCTCAAACATAGGAACGATCGAAATGTTAACGACAATCCGTATCGAACGACAAGGTAATCAGCGAAAGTAAGAATCGTTGAAGTCGTTTGATAAAAAAAAATCCGTCTTGATTAATGTATTGTCCCAGAGAGTATATAACTGAGCGACACTTGTCGGTTTGTCATACAAGTTAGTTGTAACAATCAACTGAGCGCCACCTAGTCGGATTATATACAAACTTGTCATAATGACCAATCGGAATGTAATTCAATTTAACTTCAGTAATTGAGCAAGTGCCACCTGTCGAATTGTCATACAAGTTTACTGTTATAACTAACTGAGCGACATCTATATGAATGCGAGACAAATCCGATTATCGAACATCCTATACAGATTGAGTATGGCAACTTGATTAGCGCCATCTGTTGATATATTGCATCAATTTATCACAATAAGTTGGTGAGCGCCATCTGATAGAGTTCCCTTGAACTTCAAATCAACGTGTACAGTATCAAATCTACCATAGATGTCCTATTAATATCATGAAATTACTAAATCTGTGGATGGGGTGGGTTTAATTTTGTACAATCTAACCTCAATCGACTTCGCTCTCAGAACTCTGAATCGAATCTGATCAAAATTTTACCCCTTCTACCGTGATTTTCGTCAGAAATCAGTAGATTTTAGGATTTTTGTGACGTCAATTGGCTCTAGTCCAATGAGAATCGAGTATTCACTCAGCTGACCCTAAATTAACTATATAATCAGCAAGCTTCTCACCCGCGATCCTAAACCTCCTTGACCAGAGTAAGAAGAACGTAGTAGTAAGAAGGAGCAGGCCGTCGCGGAGGTTATATATATAATATATATATAATATATATATAATATATATATAATATATATATATTATATATATAGGGGTGCAGGGGGTGCTATGGGGTACGTGGAGCCCCGTTGATTGTCTAGACTTAGCGCTAGCTTCTCGCGACAGCTGAAAGTTGCGTTTCACGATTTTCGTTGTCCCCGTGTTACGTCACGTATACGTCACGTAACTGTGAGTCATCACTGCTGCAAAAGTTTTCGCAGCTCGAAGAAATCCACCGGTGAGATTTCGTTTCAACAAATTTCATTCGAGGCAAAACTGTTTCTCGACTGAGCTAGTGCGCATGACGAGGAACTTTAAGTTTGGAGACTCGTTCGACGAGAGTTTCGTTCAAAGTTTTTGTAGCTCGAAGAAATCCACCGGTGAGATTTCGTTCCAACAAATTTCAATCGAGACAAAACTGTTTCATTCATCGAACGAGAGTTACGTTCAAATTTTTTGCAGCTCGAAGAAATCTACCGGTGAAATTTCGTTTCAACACTCAATCGTTCGACGAGAGATTTTAGACGGACAAAATTTGTTCATCATAAAATAATTTACGATTTCATTTCTCGAACGAGAGTTACGTTCAAAGTTTTGTAGCTCGGAAAAATCTACCGTTGGCATTTCGTTTCAACAATCAATCGTTCGACGAGAGATTCTAGACAGACAAAGTTTGTTCATCATAAAATAATTTACGATTTCATTTCTCGAACGAGAGTTACGTTCAAAGTTCTTGTAGCTCGAAGAAATCCACCGATGGAATTTCGTTCCAACAAATTTCACTCGAGACAAAATTGTTTCATTCATCGAACGAGAGTTACGTTCAAAGTTTTTACAGCTCGAAGAAATCCACCGGTGGAATTTCGTTTCAACACTCAATCGTTCGACGAGAGATTTTAGGCGGACAAAATTTATTCATCATAAAATAATTTACGATTTCATTTCTCGAACGAGAGTTTCGTTCAAAGTTTTTGTAGCTCGAAGAAATCCACCGGTGGAATTTCGTTTCTCGACGAGAGATTCTAGACAGACAAAGTTTGTTCATCATAAAATAATTTACGATTTCATTTCTCGAACGAGAGTTACGTTCAAAGTTTTTGTAGCTCGAAGAAATCCACCGGTGGAATTTCGTTTCAACAATCATCAATCGTTCGACGAGAGATTCTAGATGGACAACGTTTGTTCATCGGAAAATATTTTACGATTCCATTTCTCGAGCGAGAGTTACGTTCAAAGCTTTTGCAGCTCGAAGAAATCCATCGATGGAATTTCGTTTCAGCAAATTTCACTCAAGACAGAACTGTTTCATTTCTCAAACGAGAGTTACGTTCAAAGCTTTTGCAGCTCGAAGAAATCCATCGATGGAATTTCGTTTCAACAAATTTCACTCGAGACAGAACTGTTTCATTTCTCAAACGATAGTTACGTTCAAAGATTTTGTAGCTCGAGTGCGCATGACGAGGAACACATAGTTCAGAGATTCGTTCAACGACAGATTTCAAGTCGAAAAAAAATATAATACAAGTCGTGAGAAGCTCGAATAACTAAGAATTCGATGACATCGACGAACGATAATAGCAAGAACCGTAGCGACGGAGACTTGGACGTAACCGCGATAATAGGATTCACTGCGAAAGATTCGCGAGACGCTAAATCCTATTCGGGATATCGAAATATACTCAATGTACGAAATAGATGTATGAAAAGCGATTCGCACATGTTCTCGCATACTAATTTGGAAATCAGGGCAGCGAATCCGATCGAGGATTACTCGTTCGAATCTGAATTCGTCGACCGTGCCATAACGACCGAATGGAAATTTAACAAGAACGGATGTTTGACAACGTCTTGTTTCTCGACGTTTCCTTTGAGCGAATCTTGCAAGCCCGACACGACACCGTTCAGTTTCGGATTGCCTCACGGCAAACGTATGAACGCCTGTGCGCCGGTATGTTTCAATTCCCGCTCGAGAAACGTACCGTCGGATATTTCGTCGCAATCGACAAAGTCGTCTTTACACGGGGACGAACACAACGTGCCGCCCTATCTGATATGGTACAAGAGCGCTTGTCTGTTGGAAAATCAGCATTTGGTGTCGTTTTTCGTGGATCCTTCGCGGCATTATACCGACCAAATCGATCCGGTCGGATTTTCGTTATACGTGACCGAATTGGGTGTCGATCGGAATCCAATCACCTGCGCTCGTATCGATACAACGTATTGCAAATCGTTCTATATGAATTATATGAAAGATGAAGATGCTACAGACGGCGACGACGAGGATGACATGGCTTGTGGCTTCGAAGGAAGTCTCTATTATGTTCAATTATTCGTAGGTTCCTCTCTGATACGGATGGTAAAAATGACGGCGAACGTTTTCGAACAATCGGTATACGAAATTCGACGGCTATTCGAGCATACGCACGCGAACGATCTACCGCCATTTTTACGACATTTTCCCGTTACCGTTCCCTTCTTGAATTCCGTGTTGGATTGGAAGCGATTTCGTAATTCGTCGAAACGCTACGTGTCCGACGACATACTACTGTCACAGTTGGGCTTGACCGATGCCGATAAGCGTGAACGACTCTACTGGACGGACGAATATTCTCAGATCGAAGATGGTCGCAACGACAAATACGGCGGTCGTCTGGTGGAGAAACTCCACAAGCAGCGACAAAATATCGTCGGACATCAAGCTAAATTTTCCGTGTCCGCAGATCGTTCGAACGACAACGATACCGTCGAATCATCTACGCATAACGATACCGGCGCCGGCAACGAAACATCATCGGTCAACACGTTAACGAGCGATATCGTACAGAACGTCTTGATACCGCACAGCAAACGATTACGACGTGAGATCGCAGCTTTGTCGTCGAGAACTAGAAGGACGACGACGACGACGACGACGACGATGATGACGCCTGAGGCGACAGACGTGAACGACGTCGATCGCGATAACGACGAACTCGATAACGACGTGTACGCGGAGTCGTTCGGACAGACGATGCAACAAATCTTAACGGCCATCGGTGGTATGTTATCGACCACGCACAACCTGAAGGAATTATCTTTCCAGTTGAGTGCGGACGTGAGTTCGGCAGTTTTGAAACAATGGATCACCAAGATCGGTCCGGAAATTTTGAAATCTTTCCTACAATCTGACCTGTTACGGGGTGGCAAGACGAGCGCCGCCAAATTACTGGCCACTTCGCTGTCGCAAACCATGACACACGTGCTGATAGATTCGATCGTAACGACTATCGGCAGACAAGCTATAGCTTTGTCGGGCTTAGCCGTATCGGCGCTGAGCATAGTCGGATGGTTGACGATCATCGGTCCTTTGATCGATATCGTTTTCCAATTTATATGGGATCCGTTGAAGTTTTCCGTGCCCGCATATTCCGACGCGCTATTACGTAAAATCAGCGAAGGTGCTCTGTTGGAACGACAAATCAACTATGGAATGCGACGAATCGAAATGACACCGTATACGTTTTGGCGTTTACACGTCAGAAAGGACGGGACACGTACCGTGGACGTCGAAGAATCCCTCGACATATTGAAACATACGTTCGTTTATTTTCGTCATAGAACCGTCACGTCGGACGGTAGTCTGGTCGATTGGACGACGCACGGTAACGTTAAATTAGGCGGAGAACACGACGACGACGACGACGACGTTTCGTTTTCGACGCGAGACATGCGGATGATTTTCAATAGATTGATGATCAGAAATATGCTGTTGGACTTGGACGATGTGACATATTACGAAGCGGCCATGACGACCAGACGTGATTACGCAAAAATCGTACATAAAACGTACGTACCTGTCGCGATGATTACCATTTGTGCAGCCATATGGCTGTTACCCATAACGATATCTTTCGTATTTGTCGTGTGTATCTTGTCGATAACGTGTATAATGGTTTCGTCTTGTGTATTCGGCGATAACGCAAAACGTCCGTGAAAGAGCGAAAAAAAAAACAACAACAACGACGACTAATAGAAAACGTTTGTTTATTCGCCCACATAATTGTAAATACATTACTAAATAATATCTGACTACTGGGATGGTTCATTGTCGAGTACGTTGCGGGCGAAATGAGATAATCCTCCTGAAATGTATATCTTTCCGTTGACACATGCCGCTTGTTTCGAGTCGAACGTACGAGTTCCACACGGTAAAAGCATATCGTGCGGATCGATACGTGAATCGTCGAACGCTTTGCGACAAGCTCTACCGATACGAGTGTACGAGTCTTTCTTCGACCAACCGCTCAAACAGGGCGAACATCGTTGATGTAATTTTATCGTTTTCAACGACGACATCCTGGCATCCTTGTAGTCGTTATCGTCGCTTCTGCCGTTGTCGCTACCGTTGTGATCGTTGTTCCTGTTGTTGTTGTTGTTGTTATTATTATTATCGTTATTCGTATCGTCCTTTTTGTCGTGGTGTAGTCCTTCGATGCAGGTGCACGTACCTTCCGTAAAATTGGGTACGATCTGTGGGACGGCGTTGAAAATTTGTGCCGCGCATCCGTTTCGTACGCGATCGAAACGCGAAAATTCGGAAGCTATCAGTTTGTTATGCATAAAGTCGTATCGTATCGATTCTACCGCTCGCAACGTGCTCACTCCTGTATCGGGATGAACTTCGGTGTCTGTACATTGGAAACGATAGACTGGTGCATTGTTCGACGACGACGACGACGAACGTTCGATCAGTTCATTTTCCGGGTCGGCACCGACGGTCAGCGTGGTAGGTATGCGATTGCGATAACATCGACCGGTCAAATTGTCTTTCAGGTATCCGTTACAGCCGACGATTTCACAGCCATCTTCGCCGCCGAATAAACTAGTTTTCGGGTGACATTTCCAACTGTCGAACGTTTTTACTAGTCGCGACGTGTTCGTATTACAATTGACCACGTGCGTAGGCACGCAATAGGCGCCCTGTTTGGCCATTATCGATCTGTCGACGACGAACGAGTTTTCGTTGACGTATTTATAGCGGAAATCCTTCGAATTACACAATTCCGTACAATCTATCGGTATATCGTCCGGGCCTAGATATAAACCTCCACGAGAAACGCACCTTTTAGCATCGGCGTCAATTTCCATTTGTCCGTCGTTCACGTACTTTTCGGCGTAAGTCACAGACGGTAAATCGTCCAAGTTCCAAGCGCTATGTAACATATCGTTTTGCCGTCCAAGTTTGTCGTCGTCGTCGTCGTCGTCGACGATATCGGTAACGTCGGCATCCGAATTTCCGATGACACGCGCAAATTTATCGAGCGGTTTCACGTATACTTTATAAACCAACAACATCGTTATACAACAAACGACGATGAATAATATTTTTTTCGACGGAATCGATGATAACGACGACGACACCGACGACCGTTCGTCGTACCGTCGATCCGTGGCGGATAAGGATCGCATAACGTACGTGTATATGTGTGTGTGTGTACGTGTGTATTCGAATTAAACACGAGTCGATCTTATTTTTGGGTATGAAGATCACGATGAAATGGCGTTTCTAGCGATTATGCAAAAATATCGAAATATTCATCCAGGCGTTAAAGATCACGACGATCAAGTTACCGATCATCCAGTAAACTCCGCTGGCAGTCGCACGAGAATAATTACAATACAACGTGAAGAGCGTGAACAGCAAGATCGTCATCGACGTGTAAAACGAATAAAATTCGTTATTATCTATCACGTTGTCGCGCAAGGACGCGTACATCGAATCTATCTTACGCGCGATCTTTCGTTTCGCACTAGCGTCATTTCTGACTGCGGTCGACACGCCGTAATTCGGATTGTAATTGCTGCTGCTGCTGTTGCTGCTGCTGCTTCCGACGCCGTTGACGCTCGACGAAGAAGAAACCGCGTTAGGTGCGATCGTCGTCGATTCTATATGTTCCATTACGCCGTCTACTATCTTATAAGAAACGAACATGAAAAGAGTATCACGACCAAAACGGAAAATAACCAAAAAAATTAACAACGGTATTGGTAGTAGTAGTAGTAGTAGTAGTAGTAATAGTACAAAATGGATTAAAACTAGCAATTCTGCCCGCCTGAACGCTTTAATTTCGACGTTGTATTCGCAATCGGACAATTCCAAGTTGAAAGCTATCTCGTTCGATCAGTCGAAACAGGACGTCCGAAATGAAATCATAAAACAGACACATATGGTTCCTATAGCGAATTCCGGTGGACCGACTATACACGACGTACGACGTTATTACAACGTGTCGACGTTAGGTCGAGGAACTGACATATATCTGTTGACTGCGAAACACGCAACCAGGGGAACGACGACGACGAATCGTGAAGCGTATCGACCGACAACCGCGTCCGTTTCTTTGGTACAAAAACGACGACGACGGCTGTCTCGACCGAATAATCTCGGCAAAAAAACCACCAATAAACCGCTAGTCAAGAAGAAAAAGAAACCGATCGTGAATAGAACGTCTATCGCGAAAACGGTACGTCGACCCGGGCGACACACGAAGGTCGGTGCTGCCGGAGGAACGGTAATTCCGCGTAAAATAAACGGTATGTTCGCGTTAGAGGATGCGGAAAGACGTTCTACGAATACGACCGGCAACGGTGGATCTTTAAACAGAGACAATTTACTGAAAAAGCGCATTCCGACCACTATGTTATTGTAACTCTCGCTCGTACGCCCAAACGGTTCGTCGACGAACCTTTCACGTCATACAAATGTATCTCATGACACGGTCACACGTTGGATGTAATTGAATGAGTAAGTAAATAAGACGACGATGCAGAATCAAAATCGACAGCGATCGCTCGACCCGATCGAGGAACCTGAACACGAGCAACATGAAAGAGTGAGTACACCTCTATTGACTGCCGAAGCGGCCGCGAATTTTATCCAATCATATCCTGACCCCGATGGCCTTACGATGTTTCTCTTCGATCACGGCGTTAGTGATCTTAATGCGTCACCTCTATCCGATATAGCAACACCGCCACCGTTCGATGAGGATCTTCTACACGATCAAACGACATCGTGTAATTCTTGGTTCGAACACCAATATCACAATGCCAATAATGTACGATCGTCCCCATCACCAGTATCCTCACCGGTTTTCGTTCCGACATCAACGTCACAAGGGAAAGGAAAACAATTAAATCCATCGATCGGGAAAGAAATACAACGAAACCCAGTGATGGAACAAATTTATAATATTCCGTCGAAGACGATCGATAATAATAATTCGCGGTCGGAAACTGATAGTGTAGCGACAAAAAAAATCAACATTATTAGTATCGGTAAAAAAGGAATTCCATCGAAAACGGCCAAGTTACCTTCAAAGTCGTTGGCATCGAAAAGAGGTATATATGAAAATCCGTTACCGTCAACTTCGTCCACGGAGATTGTACCGTCGGTGAACGGTAAAAATATTAGAATCGGAAAGCGCAAAATTTACAATAAAACGAAACAATCTCCCGTTGCGAACGATAAAAACGACGGGAAAAGAGCTGGAGATACGTCTAATTCCACGGTAAACGTGAAACAAATGAGGACGATCTACCGCACGAATAATAGTGACGACAATAATAACAACGGAAACGTTGACGTTAACGACAACGACGACGCGGACGATGACGACAGTAATAATAATAATATCGATAATAACAATCGTAAGAATAAAACACTCGTACGTCCGGCGAACGTCAGACGTGGTATACGATGGATGGAAACCGATCGCGGTGCTAACAATAACGACGACGATGACGAAGACGACGACGACGACGACGACGGCGGCGGCGGCGGCGATAACGACGGCACGGACGGCGATGATAGCGATGATGAAGATCCATTGATAAATTTCAAACGTATTCCACCGAAACGCAGGCATCGTCAATTAGAAACGGATAATGTTAATCCGAGAAGACCGCCCGCGAAAGGTGGTTTCGGTACGCAGAAAATGGGTCGATCTCGTAATATCGACTATTTGAACAGCGAAAATCGTAAAAAGTTGCTCAATGGCATATGTACCGATACGAAAGGACGGTGGGTCAAGTGCAAAAATCTAATACCAAAATATAATTTCAAAGACGTGCATCAATCGAAATGGCTGACACCCAGTCATATATGTGCTTTGGAAATCACACTGGCCATGCTGGAAAATTGTACGAAACACACCGTGCGTCAGTTCGTTTATTCCGTAACCAATTTCCTGTCGACGAACGATAATTATAATACCGTAGCACCGATACCGCTGAGTCGTTGTATAAGTCATCTCGTGTATGCTCTGCAACATTTCGACGTATGCACGGGAACGCACGATTTCGTTGACGTATTATGCGAATGTTACGGTGATGATAATAATAGAAAATTGTTGAAGAAACATCTCAAATCATTCATCAAAGTTAACGATCCTCCGGTGTACGTTTTGGCAGATATCAAAGAAAAGCTCCGCGAAATTGTCGATCAATACAAATACGTTTACGACATTAACGCTTTCGTTCCCAATATCGCTGAAGATCAATCGCCCGTAGATTATGCTATGCGATTGACGGGAGTGAAACCTACAAAACTGAACGAGCTAAGAACTCGCCTGTCAAACGGCAATTTCGACTAGTACCGATCGGTCGTACGACGATACGTCAGGGTGGCCGTGGCACACAACTCATTCGATATGTCGTCGAATAACCAGACATCATCATCATCATCATCATCGTCGTCAACAGCAGCAGCAGCAGCATCGTTCTGGTCATCGTTAGCATATACCAGAGATGTCGAGGATTATCTATTAGCAAACATCTCTACAGGCTTTTGCCCGTATTGTCTTCAATATTTTTGTTACTGTGAAACGTCCATAAATTTTCATCGATTCTTGACTATGCTATATTTCAAGAAATATTCAGGCTGGAATGAATCGAACACGAACGTCGCACTCGTCGTCGTCAACGGTGGTGATGCCATATCAGAAGCCGATCAAACAAAAATGTTGTTCGCAGACGAAGAGATGTTTTTGTCCGACGAAGAATCCGATCGGTCAAATCTGTCGAACCAATCGACGTTGACGACGACAATGACGACGACAACGACGAAAGCGGATAAAACAAGTAACCTATAGTAATTGAATGTATTTCACGTATAATTCGAATAAAAATGTTAGAAAATATTGCGATTCATTTCAACCCGTTTACAGCTAACGTGACCACTGCGAGATACGAATTCTACCATTATGCGGAACATAAAAATGAACGACCGATGATACGCTGACGAGAGCGTATAAATACGGCTGCGACAGCAATGTCAGTTCAGTTCAGTTCAGTTCAGTCGACCTTATCCACGTCAGATATGCTACGGTTGTTGTTATCGTCCAAGAAAAAAGAACGCCAGAAACGTAAAATTTATTTGAAAAAATGTACGCATCTTTCTGCGAACAGCGTGTCGAGCCGTATGAAAGAAAAAGTTACGTTCTTACAGCAACATGTCGAAAAAACGTTCTATCAACATTTGAAAAATCTTACCGGAAAAAATTATTCCTTGACGGAGATTTCCTTTGACCTTGCTGATATGTATGCTTCTCTGTGGAAGTTATGCCCGACTCCGAAAAATTCTTCACGACGATTGTTATCGTTATTGCCATCTTCAACATCTGTATCCATCTCGGTGGCGACGAGAAGCAAAAAAAGAAAAGATTTGACGAAATTCACGAGGAAAAAAATCTTTCATACATTAATCGACGTTTGTTTGTATTATCATCGAACAACGATTACTTACGCTCTATTAATTCGATCGTGTACAGACGAACAGGCGTTGTTACCCACGTTACTGCAATGTGAAGATCGATTCGATATCGTTGTAATGTGTTTGAAACGCATGTTATCCCAGGCAAAGTATTACAGAATTTCCTTGGAGCATCTGCTGGATTTCCTGTCCAAATTGAACGCTGAGCATTTCCTAACAGATTCACATCGCGTTCAGAAATTGATCATGACATTCGTACAATTTTGTCCAGCCGATCATACGACAACCAAATTCGACACGAATCCGATGTATAAAAAGATTGCGACCATCGCTGTTATATCGTTGTTGTATAAACATTACGCCGGTGATGTACAATCGAAAACAGAAGATGTCGTCTTTTTGAACAAGTTAAAAACTCTATGTTATCGACGTAACCTGTGTTCCATTTTTGTGGCGATTTCGACGCTTTTCCCGTTTCTGTCAAGTCCCCATGCACTGATCGAAGGTCCACTATATTCATTGGTCGGTTCGAACGATGATTACGAAAACGGAAAACATTTTTTCAATTCCCACATTGAATATATTCACGTGCTTTTGATACGGAAAACATGGACAGGAAGATTCTTCCAATTTGTTGATGACTACTCGAAACAGACAGAATCTTCAAAGAGTGGCGTTACGTTAAAAAGACTGGCATTGCGAAGTATGTTGAAAACGCAGCGTCAAATGTCCAATTTTTATAGTTACATCGATAGAATTGCGCTAGATAAAGATTCGCAAGACTTCTATAATCGGTACGAAATTGTGAAGTATGACTTGGTCGAGACGCTAGTAGAGTGGATAAAATGTCCGTTATATAGATTGACGTTTCGAATAAAATATTAACAATCGTAGCGTGGTTTTTTATTTTTGAACTATAGTCTGTGGTATCTCCATTTGGCGACCATTTTCTCTTCGATGTTGGGAATGGTGGGGATTATCAGACAATAAAACGGAGGATAAACACGAAGTGTTTCTACATTGTGGTGGTTCTTACTAGAATTCACGTCAGACATGCGAGCGTCGTCTCTATCGTCTACGATGAAAGAACGCGAGAAACGTAAAAATTATATGAGAAAATGTGCGTATCTTCCGATGAACATGGTGCCGAACCATGTGAAAGAACAAATTACGTTCTTACGACAACATATCAAAAAAATTTCCTATATACATTTGAAGAATCGTGCAAGAAAAGTGTATTCCTTGATGGAGATTCCATTTGACCTTGCCGATATGTATGCTTCCTCGTGGAAGTTACGCTCATCAGCGACAAATTCTCCACGGCGACTGTTATCGTTATCGACGTCGTCAACATCTGGATCCTCCCCCTTGACAGTGACGAGAAGCAAAACAAGAAAAGATTTGACGAAATTAACGAGGAGAAAAATTATCCATACATTAATCGACGTTTGTTTGTGTTATCATCGAACAACGATCATTTACGCTTTGTTGATTCGATCGTGTACAGATGGACACGCCTTATTACCCACGTTACTACAATGTGAAGATCGATTCGATATCGTTGTAATGTGTGTGAAACGCATGTTTTCCGAGGCAAAATATTACAGAATTTCCTTGGAGCATCTGCTAGATTTTCTGTCCAAATTGAATGCTGAACATTTCCTAACAGATTCACATCGCCTTCAGAAATTGATCATGACATTCGTACAATTTTGTGCAGCCGATCATACGAAAACCAAATTCGACATGAATCCGATCTATAGAAAAATTGCTACCATCGCTGTTATATCGTTGTTGTCGAAAAATTACACCGATAATGTACAATCGAGAGCAGAAGATGTCGTCTTTTTGAACACGTTGAAAGTTCTATGTTATCGTCGTAACCTGTGTTCCATTTTTGTGGCGATTTCGACGCTTTTCCCGTTTCTGTCAAGTCCCCACACACTGATCGAATCTCCACTATTTCCCATAGTTGGTTCGGAAGATGATTACAAAAAAGGAAAACATTTTTTCAATTCGTACATTAGACATATACATGAGTTCCTAATGTCACGAACACACACTGAACATTTTTTCAATTTTGTCACTGACTACTCGATACGAACAGAATCGTCGACAGGTGGTGTTACATTGAAAAAACTGGCAATGCGAAGTATTTTGAAAACTCAACGTCAAACGTCTAATTTTTGGAACTTTTATATTAATAAAATTGCGCTAGACAAAGAATCACAAGATTTTTACAATCGTTACGAAATTGTAAAATACGACCTAATTAAAACGTTGGTTTCCTCGATAAAACGGTTTAAATATAATATGAATCGGTTCAACGAGTCAAAAAGTGAGGAGGCGTATATTTTCCGTTTTGGATGTTGGCGTACTGTGAATGACTAAAATATCGACAATTGTAATATAATATTTATTTTCGAATCGAAACATACAAAAATTGAATAAAAATTACATATATCCAGTTAACGGCCATTTTCTCTTCGAACCTTTCGAACCCATTAACGGCCAACGTGACCGTCATGAGATACGAATTTCACCCTTATGCAAAACATAATTTTGAAATTCTGTCAAACGAACAAATTCATCTGACGTTTTACAACGATAATCGATTAATCCGATACCAACCAAAATGATGTTACGCGCAGCATTGACGTCACGATTCCAAACGATTTTACATTTTTGGCAAATTTGAAATCTATGATCGTGACATCGTCGTCGTTGCTTCGTATCGTCTCCATTTACGGTCGTGTTTTTGGGTGGCAAAGGCATTTTACCGAAACATTTCGAACAAGATTGAGTGGTCAAATATTCATCAACACACATAACGTGACATTTATCGCGTCGACGATGAAACGCTTGTTTGAGCATTTCGACGGCGGGTTTTTTATTTCTGCCATAACTGAAATTTTTCTCCAGTGTTCCATCTCCAAAACAAACCAACACGGAATTATCAGCATCATCTTTAGCGGGCAATAACTGATTTACCACCTTATCCTCTGCTTTACGACGTGAAATGTACGAGTCCCAGTTCAAGCGCGTATATTTCCGCGTAGCGTAAATTTCGCGACTGGACGATAAGAAATTCAGTCTGTATAAAATGTACTCCACATGAGAGTTAAAATTAGAACCACACTTCGGCGAAACAATTAATTTTTTCTCTATGTTTATACTTTCGCGATATTCAAGCAGGCGTTTTTCAAAGATTCCGGCCATTTTTTTCCGTTTACGTCGTCGAGCACGTTCTTTACAGAAATGTTCCTTGAACGTGGCCGATTTTAACACGAAATTGGTTTCTGTTCGAGTTTCCTTATCGATATAGCACGCGCCGATATAATTAACGACCCCCGGATCGATTCCCAAATATTTAGTGGAATTAACCACTATAGTCTCGGGTTTTATGTTCGTCTTCTTTCGCTTCTTTTTCTGCGGTTGTTGAATTGTGGATCGCCCATATCTATTCATCATGATGGAACAATCGATTCCGTTGGTGGAAAAACTCATGGCGAAAGACGTCCGCTGCTTGTGGGGCTCGATGTGCATAGTTGTATTGTCGAATTTGCCGTAAACTGAGAGATAGATCGAAATATTGCCACCAATATCTTGGAGTTTCCATCCTAAACACGGGAGCGGTAGTTTTGTCCGGCAGCAATTTTACACTACTTAATAATTCTTTCTGGTTGATTTCTGACAACTGTGAGAATCTCGAACACTTCGTACTTGTCTTTGAACGTTTGTTGATAATTCACCATCGATGACAACGACGACGACGATGATTTCTCTGTAGCTGCGACGGACCGGACCAAACAGTACAAATAGCTCATTAACGGCCAACACTCACACTCTCCACGCGTACGGCGCCGTTTTGTAGACGCGGTCGAAAGCGATCGGTAAATACCATTTGTCGTAGATATGTACATAACAACGCGCACGTAATAGCTCCCACGTCCGATCGTCGCAAATGGTGATCGAACTTGACTTCATCTCTTAGTAAGGAATCACTATTAGTATTATGCCATTCTTTTCCAACGATCGCTTACCGATCGGATACGAGTTTTCCACGTTTCAAGAATTATTTTTATTATTACATCGATACACACTCACACCGATATATAGTTACGAACGACACTTGAAATGGCACGCGATCGGTCTCACCCTGGAATTATTCAGACGTCACAACTAAGATTCGTCACGACAATTGAGCGGCCAACACGGATCGCGCGTCGATAAGCACTTCAGACAGTCGCGTAACGTACTGCTGTCGTGGTTAGTTTATATTTTAGGAAAGCTAGATCGTACCGATTTGGAATTTGAAATAGGATTGTGCGATATCGTTTGTTACGAAATTAGTAACATAAAGGTGGACAGAACGTTAATCGATGCAACGTCGTTGGGACCGCAAACGCTTCCAATCAGTCGCTTGCGTGTAATAACACCGTCGTCGATGGTGATGTCTGAGATGAAGGAAGATCTGTTAAAGCCCGTACCACTTAACCAATCTTTCCGTAAAATTGAAAGAAAACCACCGAAATCCGGTAAATTATCGACGACGGAAAATATAGGACTGGAAGAACGTCGGAAAGGTTTCGATACACAAAAAGAAATGAAATACGTCAGACTTTTTCTGGCATACTTATCGAAGGACGAACAGTTAACACAATTCAAAGAGGCAATTCAAGATTGTCACAAAATATTGAGCTATCGAAATATGTTTAATATTTCGTTTCCGCTATCGGACAAACACATCGATCAACTTTTATTGCAGGCATCTAAATCAGTATCAAATCTTACGAACCAATACATCGAACAAAGCTGACACAAACAAGATTCGAGAGAAAATCGGAACGAAAAAAGTTTTTTCATTCAGGCTGTAATTTTTGTTTGCCAAATAAAACTTTTTCTAAAATAAAACTGTAGAATAATTCGCGGCGAAGAGAAGAACTTGATCGACCAACTTTTGACGATCTGTAATTTTGCTACCAAACGAATCGTAGTCAACGTATCGGTTATTTCTCGTTTTGATGAGCAGAATTTGTCGATCAAACTTCCTCGGCCTGGGATCTCTCTCGTCGAACGAACCTTCAAACTTATAAGTTCCTCGCCATGCGCACTAGCTCTATCGAGAAACAGTTTTGTCTCGAATGAAATTTGTTGAAACGAAATCTCACCGGTGGATTTCTTCGAGCTGCAAAATCTTTGAACGTGAATCTCGTTCGAGAAATGAAATCGTAAAATATTTTCTGATGAATAAACTTTGTCCGTCTAAAATCTCTCGTCGAACGAATAATTGTTGAAACGAAATTCCACCGGTGGATTTTTTCCAGCTACAAATACTTTGAACGAAACTCTCGTTTATCGAGAAATAGTTTTGTCTCAGATGAAATTTGTCGAAACGAAATGCCACCGGTGGATTTATTCGAGCAGTAAAAACTTTGTGAACGTAACTCTCGTTCTAGGAATGAAACAGTTTTGTCTCGAGTGAAATTTGTTGGAACGAAATTCCACCGGTGGATTTCTTCGAGCTGCAAAATCTTTGAACGTGAATCTCGTTCGAGAAATGAAATCGTAAAATATTTTCTGATGAATTCAACTTTGTCCGTCTAAAATTTCTTGTCGAACGAATAATTGTTGAAACGAAATTCCACCGGTGGATTTTTTCGAACTACAAATACTTTGAACGAAACTCTCGTTCATCGAGAAATAGTTTTGTCTCAGATGAAATTTGTTTAAACGAAATCTCACCGGTGGATTTCTTCGAGCTAGAAAAACTTTGAACGAAACTCTCGTTCGCGAAATGAAATCGTAAAATATTTTCTGATGAACAAACTTTGTCCGCTAGAATCTCTCGTCGAACAAATTTTCAAACTTATATGTTCCTCGTCATGCGTACTAGCATCATCGAGAAACAGTTTTGTCTCGAATGAAATTTATGAAACGAAATCTCACCGGTGGATTTCTTCGAGCTGTAAAATCTTTGAACGTGAATCTCGTTCGAGAAATGAAATCGTAAAATATTTTCTGATGAACCAACGTTGTCCGCCTAGAATTTCTCGTCGAACGAATCTCCAAACTTATAAGTTCCTCGTCATGCGTACTAGCATCATCGAGAAACAGTTTTGTCTCGAATGAAATTTGTTAAAACGAAATTTCACCGATTGGATTTCTTCGAGCTGTAAAAACGTGGAACGTGAATCTAGTTCGAGAAATGGAATCGTAAAATATTTTTTGATGAACAAACTTTGTCCACCTAGAATCTCTCGTCGAACGAATCTCCAAACTTACAAGTTTCTCGTCATGCGCACTACCTCTGTCGAGAAACAGTTTCGTTGCGAGTAAAATTTGTTGGAACGAAATCCATCGGCGGATTTCTTCGAGCTGTAAAAACATTTGCAGCTATGACTCGTTATCACGTGACGTAGACGTGACGTATCACGGGGGCAACGAAAATTATGGAACGCAACTTTCAGCTCTCGCAAGGAGCTAGCGTCAAATCTAAACAGTCAACGGGGCCCTACGTACCCCCATAGCACCCCTCACCCCTGTATATATATATTATATATATATTATATATATAACCTCCGCGACGGCCTGCTCCTTCTTACTACTACGTTGTTCTTACTCTGGTCAAGGAGGTTTAGGATCGCGGGCGAGAAGCTTGCTGATTATATAGTTAATTTAGGGTCAGCTGAGTGAATACTCGATTCTCATTGGACTAGAGCCAATTGACGTCACAAAAATCCTAAAATCTACTGATTTCTGACGAAAATCACGGTAGAAGGGGTAAAATTTTGATCAGATTCAATTCAGAGTTCTGAAAGCGAAGTCGATTGAGGTTAGATTGTACAAAATTAAACCCACCCCATCTATAGATTTAGTAATTTCATGACATGCATAAAACATCTATGGTAGATTTGATACTGTACACGTTGATTGGAAGTTCAAGAGAATTCTACCAGATGGCGTTCATCTGCTTATTGTAACAAATGGATATAACGTTTCGATAGGTGGCGCTCGTCAAATTGTCACATCGGAATTGCATTATATTTCGAAAGATAGCACTTTTTACGTTACTCTGACGAAATTGCATTACATTTCGATAGATGTCTCTGAATTTTATTATCGAGTCATCGAAAATTACTGTGAGGCTTATATGCGCGTTTTCTTGTATCGTTGGATCTATTTTTACAGTCACACGAAAGGTGTATTGAAAAATTTACAGATAGAGTGGGGTAACAACGCGTATATAAGAAAACTTTGAACGTAGCTCTCGTTCGAGGAATGAAACAATATTTAGTTGTAATATTATTCATAGATGTCATTTGGGTGAAATTCGAATTGGTATATAATGCGAGCGTGCTGACCAAGAATGTCAGTTACTTTTCAATCGTTCAATCGAAATAATGTCACAACCGGCAAGTGTTAGCGAAACCTATCGAAAGCGAGTGGTGAAAAAAAGACCAAAAGAACACGTTCCTCCTGTATACGACAGACCAGGCTGGGAGGATCTCTGGGCAATGATACGTCGCGACGACGAGCAAATTATCAATTGGACCGACGACGAGGCGGAAGACGACGAGTTCGACCAATTATATGAAGATTGGTGCTTACGGGACACGGATTATTCTAATACTCTGTCCACCGATAACGACAATCGACAAATTCACCGTATAGTGACGAATAATTCCAAAACTCCATCACACAACAGCAACAACAATAACACTAATAATCGAGGAACTGCTTCGATGAATAAAGAACCGGGTTACTCGTGAAGAATTCCATAAATGTATAACATTACGAATAAAATTTAAGCTAGATAAAATGTTTTCTTCCATTTCTTCCATCCCGCAAGCACTGATCTCAGTGATCTCGTGTATAAAATAAAATTGAATATATTATCTGGCAACGATTGATTGTTGAAATGAAATTCCACCGGTGGCTTTCTTCGAGCTACAAAACTTTGAACGTAATTCTCGTTCAAGGAATGAAACAGTTTTGTCTCGAGTGAAATCTGTTGAAACGAAATCTCACCGGTGGATTTCTTCGAGCTACAAAAACTTTGAACGAAACTCTCGTTCTCGAAATGAAATCGTTAAATATTTTCTGATAAACAAACTTTGTCCGTCTAGAATCTCTCGTCGAACGATTGATTGTTGAAATGAAATTCCACCGGTAGATTTCTTCGAGCTACAAAACTTTGAACGTAATTCTCGCTCAAAGAATGAAACAGTTTTGTCTCGAGTGAAATCTGTTGAAACGAAATCTCACCGGTGGATTTCTTCGAGCTACAAAAACTTTGAACGAAACTCTCGTTCGAGAAATGAAATCGTTAAATATTTTCTGATGAACAAACTTTGTCCGCCTAGAATCTCTCGTCGAACGATTGATTGTTGAAATGAAATTCCACCGGTGGATTTCTTCGAGCTACAAAACTTGGAACGTAATTCTCGTTCAAGGAATGAAACAGTTTTGTCTCGAATGAAATTTGTTGAAACGAAATCTCACCTATGAATTTATGCGAGCTACAAAAACTTTGAACGTGAATCTCGTTGGAGAAATGAAATCGTAAAATATTTTCCGATGTACAAACTTTGTCCGCCTAGAATCTCTCGTCGAACGATTCGTTGTTGAAACGAAATCTCACCGGTGGATTTCTTCGAGCTACAAAAATTTTGAACGAAACTCTCGTTCGAGAAATGAAATCGTAAAATATTTTCTGATGAACAAACTTTGTCCACCTAGAATCTCTCGTCGAACGATTCGTTGTTGAAACGGAATTTCACCGGTGGATTTCTTCGAGCTGTAAAATCTTCGAACGCGAATCTCGTTCGAGAAATGAAATCGTCAATTATTTTCTGATGAACCAACGTTGTCCGCGTAGAATCTCTCGTCGAACGAATTTCCAATTTTATAAGTTCCTCGTCATGCGCACTAGCTCCACCGAGAACCAGTTTTGTCTCGAATGAAATTTGTTGAAACGAAATCTCACCAGTGGATTTATTCGAGCTGTAAAATCTTCGAACGCGAATCTCGTTCTCGAAATGAAATCGTAAAATATTTTCTGATGAACAAACCTTGTCCGCCTAGAATCTCTCGTCGAACGATTGATTGTTGAATTGAAATTCCACCGGTGGATTTCTTCGAGCTACAAAACTTTGAACGTAATTCTCGTTCAAGGAATGAAACAGTTTTGTCTCGAATGAAATTTGTTGAAACGAAATCTCACCGGTGGATTTCTTCGAGCTACAAAAACTTTGAACGAAACTCTCGTTCTCGAAATGAAATCGTAAAATATTTTCTGATGAACAAACCTTGTCCGCCTAGAATCTCTCGTCGAACGATTGATTGTTGAATTGAAATTCCACCGGTGAATTTCTTCGAGCTACAAAACTTTGAACGTAATTCTCGTTCAAGGAATGAAACAGTTTTGTCTCGAATGAAATTTGTTGAAACGAAATCTCACCGATGAATTTATGCGAGCTACAAAAACTTTGAACGTGAATCTCGTTGGAGAAATGAAATCGTAAAATATTTTCTGATGAACAAACTTTGTCCGCCTAGAATCTCTCGTCGAACGATTGATTGTTGAAATGAAATTCCACCGGTGGATTTCTTCGAGCTACAAAACTTTGAACGTAATTCTCGTTCAAGGAATGAAACAGTTTTGTCTCGAATGAAATTTGTTGAAACGAAATCTCACCGGTGGATTTCTTCGAGCTACAAAAACTTTGAACGAAACTCTCGTTCTCGAAATGAAATCGTTAAATATTTTCTGATGAACAAACTTTGTCCGCCTAGAATCTCTCGTCGAACGATTGATTGTTGAAATGAAATTTGTTGAAACGAAATCTCACCGATGAATTTATGCGAGCTACAAAAACTTGGAACGTGAATCTCGTTGGAGAAATGAAATCGTAAAATATTTTCCGATGTACAAACTTTGTCCGCCTAGAATCTCTCGTCGAACGATTGATTGTTGAAATGAAATTTGTTGAAACGAAATCTCACCGATGAATTTATGCGAGCTACAAAAACTTTGAACGTGAATCTCGTTGGAGAAATGAAATCGTAAAATATTTTCCGATGTACAAACTTTGTCCGCCTAGAATCTCTCGTCGAACGATTGATTGTTGAAATGAAATTTGTTGAAACGAAATCTCACCGATGAATTTATGCGAGCTACAAAAACGTTGAATGTGAATCTCGTTGGAGAAATGAAATCGTAAAATATTTTCTAACGAACAAACTTTGTCCGTCTAGAATCTCTCGTCGAACGAATCTCCAATTTTATAAGTTCCTCGTCATGCGCACTAGCTCCACCGAGAAACAGTTTTGTCTCGAATGAAATTTGTTGAAACGAAATCTCACCGGTGGATTTCTTCGAGCTGTAAAATCTTCGAACGCGAATCTCGTTCGAGAAATGAAATCGTAAATCATTTTCTGATGAACCAACGTTGTCCGCTAGAATCTCTCGTGGAACGAATCTCCAAACTTAAAGTTCCTCGTCATGCGCATTAACTCCATCGAGAAACAGTTTTGTCTCGAATGAAATTTGTTGAAACGAAATCTCACCGGTGGATTTCTCCGAGCTGTAAAATCTTCGAACGCGAATCTCGTTCGAGAAATGAAATCGTAAATTATTTTCTGATGAACCAACGTTGTCCGCGTAGAATCTCTCGTCGAACGAATCTTCAAACTTATAAGTTCCTCGTCATGCGTACTAGCATCATCGAGAAACAGTTTTGTCTCGAATGAAATCTATTGAAACGAAATCTCACCGGTTGGATTTCTTCGAGCTGCGAAAACTTTCGCAGCAGTGATGACTCACAGTTACGTGACGTATACGTGACGTAGCACGGGGGCAACGAAAATCGTGAAACGCAACTTTCAGCTGTCGCGAGAAGCTAGCGCTAAGTCTAGACAATCAACGGGGCTCCACGTACCCCATAGCACCCCCTGCATCCCTATATATATAATATATATATATTATATATATATTATATATATAACCTCCGCGACGGCCTGCTCCTTCTTACTACTACGTTGTTCTTACTCTGGTCAAGGAGGTTTGGGATCGCGGGCGAGAAGCTTGCTGATTATATAGTTAATTTGGGGTCAGCTGAGTGAATACTCGATTCTCATTGGACTAGAGTCGTTTGACGTCATAAAAATCCTAAAATCTACTGATTTCTGACGAAAATCACGGTAGAAGGGGTAAAATTTTGATCAGATTCAATTCAGAGTTCTGAAAGCGAAGTCGATTGAGGTTAGATTGTACAAAATTGAACCCACCCCATCCACAGATTTAGTAATTTCATGATATTCATAGGACATCTATGGTAGGTTCTACACTATATACGCGGCAGTTCAAAGGAACTCCAATAGATGGCGCTCTTACACTCACTGCTACAAATTGATACAACATACCAATAGATAGCGCTCACCAAATTACCATAGTCAGCCCGTATAAAATGTTCGATATATGGCGCTCATTAATTTACTACAGTCAATCTGTAGAAATTGTTCGATAGATGACGCTCGGTTAGTTACGACGAATTTGTATTGCATTCAAATGTATGACGCTTCGTGGGTTATAACAAAAAACTTGTATGACAATCCGACGACAGGTAGCACTCACCCGTACACTGTGGTTTATATAAATTACTTTTCAATAGATGGCGTTCGACTAAACGAATTTGTCCACAGATGGCACTTGGATGGTTATTGGAACGAATTTGTATGGTAACAGATTCGAAATTGTCAGTGAAAAATAAGAAAAATATTAACAAATCAATTTATTAATTCAAATGCGTTGAGTCAAATATCTTTTCTTGATGTTGTCGTTTCGCCGCAGGAACTGTTCAACCTTGTCCATGAGCCGCATGTATACCAGACGAATATGCGTACACATACAGGTTTCTGGGCCAGTACGCAGTCTGGGATTACTCCAAACACACTGCACTTAGTGCTTATTTTCCATTTCCACAAACTTTTTACTATAACCGTGCAGATCCCGAACCAAAAACTCGATCTCTCGGATCAGCCTAACAGATTTCGGATTGAGATCTTGCTCCGGCAAACCCGAACGTTCAAATTGCCTCCGTTCCTGTACAAATAATGTATAAGCTTCATTTGTTGTTAACTCACGCACTGAATTCATGTCGATTTTGCACAAGCTACAACAAACTACAATTGTAAACTGACTCGCTCGTAACTTGGATACCTACCTATATATATATGCAATTTATTATTGACGAACAACCGCATTACATTTCGGTAGATGTTTCTGAATTTCATGTTCCAACCGAAATCATCTCACTAAGTCGCGAGTCACCGAAAAATAGTATGAGAATCACATGTGCATTTCCTTCTATCGTTGAATCTATTTTTAGATGTATCGGAACTTGTCCTCGTAATATGTACGCGGTCAGTCCGAGATAGAGAGGGTAACAACGCATATATAAGCGGAACAGTTGCCAATTAAATTCATTCGACAAGTTCTAATACAGCGATTCTTTCCAAAATATGGAACGTGTTGGTGTGATTCAATTGTTAGAAACGTTCGTCTGTTTGATTAACGTGGGATGGCATTTGTCGGTGACGAATCGTGAGGCGGTATGGAACCTGCTGAAATCCATACGAAAAATGGTGATATACCCCGTATTCAGTTTCGCAGAAATGGCAGAAATGGAACAAATGTTTGAAGAATTGGAAAGGTTAATATCGTCGTCTCCATCGTCGTCATCGTCGTCTTCGTCGCCAGTTCTATCAAGTCTCGATTCGAAACCCGGCCCTGATAATTCGTTGAAGTTGAACGTTTTCATCAATTTAAAATTTTTACATGTTTCGGGGGGAGCGAAGTTTATCGTGTCGTCCGGGATGTGTACGACGGACAAGGATTTCGAATCGACCGGAAACCCATACGACGTGAAGAACAAAAGTTCGCTCGACGATACGTCGCACCTGATGGATCTGATCGCTAAATTACCGAACGCCGTTAGAGCCGTGGTGAGGTTAGCGTTGGAAAAGTCGATACGGGCGAGTGTCGTTCAATCGAATTCGCCGCAGGATATGTTGCAGACGCTATACCGTTGGCATGCTAGACCGAGGAAAATCGAATTTATATCCTACAACGACGATACGCACATGTGTTATCTGCATCTCGTGTCTACCTTGGACGAGCCGACTACTTGTTGCGAATCGTGTAATAGACCGTTCGATTTGAAGATTGAGGATGCCTTTCGTACCGAGAACTACCGGTGGGTGTGTGGCGACACAGATAAACATTCATCGAATACAGATCGCGTCGTACAAATTTATCGTCCCACGTGGTCCATATTGAAAGTTTTCAAATTAGGAAGTAAAATACGGGCTACTCTTGTGCGTTCCAATACGGAGATAATACGGAATGTCGATCTGGATGCGAAGGGAGCCTTTGCTGAAATGGTGGACAACGAAATGATCTCGTTGACACGAATTCACGATTTCTTTGGGTGTTCGTTCGCGGGATGTGAATCGCGATGGACGACGGCGACGGCACTGAGTAGTGCACACAACACGATGTGCGTGTTTCGTTCCATCGCGAAAATCGTCAACGCGCGTTCTACCGTTTCCACGTGTTAGTTATCGATTCGGCGGTTTGTATGCGTTATAGGGGGGCGACGAACGTTTACAGGAGGTCCGCAGTCGAAGACGGTGGTGCAGAAGAGATCGATCGAAAGAATTGGTTGATTATGGAAGAAGAGATGTCTTCATCTGACGAAGAATCCGATACGTCGTCAAGTCTATCGAATCGATCGACGTATTCAACCATGGGTGAAGTTGAATATCTTCTAAAAGTGCAGTTTCCATCCGATGCATTCGATTTCAGAGTTCTGGATTGGGTTCAGGTGCGAGATCAGTTCATTTTCACATTTCATTGGGACGGAGTACTATTTTCCAAGTTTATAAAATTGGCATCGCATACCGAGGCTGGCGACGTTTTACAACTACAAGTTTTCCGGAGAAGCGAGCTCCGGTACGCCATGAATCATTTTTTATACGAATTGGAGTGGGAATCCGTCGATCACGACGAAATAGCGACAAATGGGTACGAACTCCACGAAACGTACGTGCCGAACAAGGTAGATGGGATATTCGTTGGATCATCCACTCTTTCGTTTCTCGACGTCTGCACACCGGAAGAATAAAATTTTGAATTTATTTTTTTATTTTATTATACGCTATTCCCCTTCCTATTCTACGATCATAAATTTCAAATTTGTCGAAAAAGTAAAACATCTGACGAAGACGAAGAATCCGATACGTCTTCAAGTTTGTCGAGTCAATCGACAATTAACGTGAAATATCTGATCCGTATTCAGTTTCCATCTGATGCAATTGTCTTCAAAATTGTTGAATGGGTTCGTGTGCGGGATCAGTACATTTTAACGTTCCAGTGGGACGGCGTACTGTTTTCCAAGTTCGTGAGATTGGTATCGTACACGGAAGCTGGCGACGTGTTACAATTACAAGTTTTCAAGGGACGGGAGCTGTGGCATGCAATAAATCATTTATTATTTGAACTCACGTGCAGTTTCGTCGATTGCGACGAAATAGCGACCGATGTGTCAGAATTCGACGAAACCTATGTTCCCGATAAGGCGGACGGGATATTCGTCGGAGTATCTACCCTTTTGTTCCTCGATCGCTATGATGCGGAAGAATAAAATTTGAATTTATTTTTTGTATTTTATTTTTCCCGTTCTCCTTGACACTAAACCCATTTGCAACCGACGTGACTGTTATGAAATACGAATTTCACCCTTGTATCGGAACGACGTACTACGAGGTTTCTGTGAGATTTTCCAGCAATCGATTCTTTCACTATTAATAACTCCCTTTCATATTTTCCGCAAAATCGAATTGCGCATCGGGAAGAACGACGAATAAACGTTTTATGATAAACGGACGTCGACTTCCGATACAAAACACTAGTCTAAAGGAACGAACGGCAACGCGGTCGTATTTTATGGCGTACTTCGAATCGTTCAAATAGAGTTTCATATCGTTCATGGGGACGATTGTGCGATTATTTTCCATATGATAGCGTAATATCACTCGCACAACAACGATATCGTTTACCTGGAAAATTTGAACATTCATTTGCTTGTTGTTTGCAAAAGAAGAGAAACGCCACTTGAAATCGTATAGATTTTTTTCGTCGACCCAATCTACGTATCTTTCACATTCGAACAAATGAATTTCTTTAGTGAATCGCGACTGTAAAATTGGAACTAGCAAACTTTCGATAGCACAAGAAATCATTCGTACGGTATGATTACGTTTCAACATCGACAAATGTACGCTACAATCGAAAGATAGTAACGTATTGGAAAATAATCGGCCGCGGTTGTTACGACAATGTCGTATATTCGATTTAGTTACAGGGACGATTCCATCACCACCGTATGGCGAATAAATAATCGTTCCATCAGAACGAATAGTTTCGATCGATGGATATCCCGATACATTGAGAAATAGATATCGAGTACTCGAAGGTCGTTTACAATAATCCAGTGATTTTCTAACTGTGAACGCGTTGCGAACGTGACGTTCTATCAGGCTGGGAAATCGACTCATTAAAACTTCGATAACGTTTTCATCGTTACCGTCATCATCATCATCATCATCATCACCACTATAATCGTTATTATTATTATTATTCCGGCCACGATCGATTTTGTTCAAGAGTTCTCCGAACGGCAGTAGTTCATATATGGAATTGTAAGATTTTACGATGCGTTGTGATGTTCGGCGAGAGAGAAACGATAGATATTTCTCGCCAATTAGATATAACAAAGCGTCTAATGTTCCGCCGTGAGGTGTCGCAACACATATTACAAGGCGAGGAATCGTACTGTCTGCTGTCCTTCGATTCCGATCCAAAATACATTCTGTATAATATCTAGCGATCAGCCCTCCGAAACTATGTCCTAATAGGACGAACCGACTCGTCGTGTCACGCGCTAATAGTTCGTCGATAAATCGGCTTAGACGTTGCGCTCCTATCACAACAGACCGTCTCCAATCGTAGGCGAACGTGACTATTCTAAAATGCGGGCTTATTCGATTCAATCGTTCACGTAATTTAACAAGAAAGCGTTCATAAATATCAACATCGAATACGGTGAACATCTTTATGCTTTCGATTATTTCGACAATTACGTCTTCGTCGTCGTCGTCGTCGTCGTCATTTTCTGTAAGTTCCAATGATTGTTCTTCCTTTTCGGAAAGATAGGTGACGTTACCGTTCGCAAACATATCGAATATCGGTTTATATGTAAAACATTTTGGTGGCCATATTCGAACACCATTTTTCTCGATCGAACTACCTTTGAGTCCGGGTATGAATATCACGACCAGCATCTCTTACAGTGTGTGTGTCGTGAGTTTATAGGAAAAAGCGATCGACAACATGTTGTGAGGCAGAGAAATGATAATAATACACTTTATGATACGAACAATTTTATTTTTTGTTCTCTCGCATACAAGTTTTAATATAGTTCGAATCTGTTGTATATCGATCGAATATTCGGGAGGTGGTTTCGATGGCATCTGCGGTAGTATAGATGGGGCCGGTGGATCGATACATCCGAAAGGAGGAATTCACGGAACTTTCGTATAAATTCAAAACGTGCTGACTATCTCTGGGATATAGCCGACCCGACGGATTATTAATGTTATATTTACCTCGCAAGTTCAGCGCTAACGGTAGAGTATTTGCGACGTAAGCGGTTTTTTGTAATTCGTCGAATCTCATCGGCGTCTGCGATAACGACGGTACGTTGTCGGTTATGAAATACGGTACGCGACCCGCGATACCGTATACTTTGTTTCTTTTGATGGTACACGGAAAGTTTTGTTGCATTTGTAACAATTGACCGCTGGCACACCGTGAAATTAACGAACAATTATTAGCTACCACGTTGATGTTGTCGCCCGGCTTATCGTCGGGTCCTTCGACCGTTCGATAGCGCTTCAGATCGGTACGGGTCGTGGCCAGACCTTTTTGTCCGAAGGAATTTACCAATTTGACACCGTCGAACGATTTGGATTTCAAAACGACCGTCAATTCCAATCGTCGACGTCTCTCGCGTCTAGACGAGTTACACGAAGTTTGTGTCGTCGTCGTCGTTTTATTAGAAACCGACGGATCGAACGAAACATTCACGTACCGCCTGTATTAACGCCTCGTCGGCGATCGTCACATAGAACACGTATAAATTTGATATTTTATGAACGATAACATTTTTGAATACGGGAAACGTTATATCGTTCTCCGAGTAAACGGTAGCCATGAGAAATAGTACGGTCGAAGCGTTACCTCGTTTGTCGCGCGTCGATACGTTCACCGATCGTGCGATCGACGGCAAATTAACGACGAAATATCCATCTCGTGGCTCGTCCAACGTAACGGCATACGAAAACACGCACCACAAATGTAGGTCCAAGTCGCGATCCAACACGTAAGCGTCCTCCACGTTCAAGCCGTCGACGTCACCAAAGGCGGAATTCAAAAAGTACATATTGCTGGCCGCCGCCGGTCTATGTACACGAGGCGCATTATCGAAGGAACGTTTGATGAGATCGAATCGATCGAAATGTCTGCGATTGCGCGACAGTTCGTCCCGTTCGAACGCTTCGGGATCCACGTAGATTTGGAAATTCCTATTTACCAATTTAGCCAGAGAAATGTACGCTTTATTGGGTAGCGACGATTTGTAGGCACACACCGAAACGACTCTTTTCGGTGGTAACGTGAAGGCGGCCTTGTGATTGACGTATTCCGCGAGACTCGAACAAGGTAATACGTGGGCTCCGGACGAACTACCGCCGCCGCCGCCGCCACACTCGTCGTCGAACGAATCGCAAAGAAACGAATTGGTAGTCTCTACTAATTTCTCGTATTTCGCGATATCGTTCGAAGTGACGGCGGCGCCGACAACGTCTCCGTCGTAAATTACGTATTTATAGAACGCTTCCAATTCCGAGCGAGATAGGAATACGTCGTCGCATCCGAATCGTCAGAGAACGCTAAATTTTCGGAAAGGAATACCCGCCACCACGTTGATACATAGGAACCGAGCATCTTCGTCGATACGTAATAGAATTTCAGCAAATTTGTGTACGGACTCTAATCGTTTCACGATTTCGCAATACAACGAAGACCGCCGTTGTCGTTCCTCGTGCGAAATTCCCGATACGTCGGCCCGTGCGAACGTTACGGCATACTTCGTCACGATATTATTAATCACGACGATCGTAGTAGCATCACTTCGACCATCGCGTTTGTCGTCGCCATTCGTCTTTCCTTTTTCGATACCGTTCGTGTATACGAAAAACGGCGACGGTGGACGGTCGCGGTTCGAAAGCTTCGACGATTCTCTGCCCATATAATCTAATATTCGCGCACCGATACGATCTTCGCAACCGAACGAAATTTCGACGGATTTATCGAATAGCATATTTTTGCCGGCCGTACTGATATTACCGATACCTTGCGAACATATGTAGCCTATGATATCGTTCGGTACGTTTTTAGCCGACAACGAGTACACGTGCGTGGCACGGAGCTTTTGGCAAGTCATCTGGAGTTCCTGAAGAATGTGCAATTGCGAATGGATGGGTTGTACGAACAACGAATGATATTGGTCTTGTCGTCGATCCGCTTTGAATATAATTCCATTTTTGTACTCTGCCGATCCCATCTTTTTCGTATCCATCTTTTTCGCACCACCATCACCACCACCACCACCACCACCACCACCACAACCGCCGTCTTTCGAGCTGTTGTTGTTCCGTAAGTTGCGATCGGTGTCGAGGTCGACGCGTGCGTTATCGTCGTTCCTTTCTCCGCACGAAAGATTATCCGCGACCGCGTTCGTCGTCACGTCGACGGCGGTGCTTCGTTTTCTTTTTCGCGACGTTCGATGTGCCGCCACGAACATGCCATCCGACGACGCTTTTATCGGAATTTGAGAATATCTGTCGTTCATATTGATCATCATCATGCGTTTATTGTAATGTTTGTTGTGTTCGCTCTTCGATTGTTCGTATTTTAGCGTGTGCGAAATACCCCAAAAGGTTAAACCTCTGAGAATGACGTCCCTGCAAGAAGCCATAACCGTTCCATCGAATACGTCCAATTTGTCCAGACATATTTGTACGGATTGCGCGTAACAAATGTATCGTTTATTCTTGTGACTGTCTATCGGTCGCGAATGTTGTCTAATTTGTTTCATGTAGGCGATTTGCGAATCGACGTCGGGATGAATATGATCGTGCCAAGAGCTAGGCGTACAACGATCGTAGTACAACGATAGCGTGGTAGCGTCCACTTTCGAAATAGTGTCACCGTCTCTGTTTTTACATATCAAGACTTCGTCGTCGTCTTTATCGTCGTCGTCGTCGTCGTCATCGTTACCGCTGAACTTATTCAACTTGCCCAAGTGGAATTTGTGACCTCTGTTGAAATCCGTATCGTACATGTAGAAAGTGCTCTCCTTTTGTATACCGACTTCGTGACAAATCATATTATTATTCACTTCTCGAAATACGGAATATTGTAAGCTTCCGTTCGACAGGAACGATCCGCGTAATATGCGATGTTTGTAACGATCGATTAATCCCGTTTGTGATAGGATATCGTATTTATCGTTGTAATAATCTGAAAGGCTGGTATTTGGGAGCAATTGAATAAACTTATTTATATGGTTATTGCACACAAGCCAGGTAAACCAAATTCAGCTCAGATATTACTAGGTTATGTATTTTTATTGTTCCCTCAGGTCAAAGCCCTATGGGATCCAATGAGGCTACGGAGAGTGAAAACCTTATTGTAACTATTGCTATGATAGCTACCCTTCTATGCAACTCGAGGGTTGCAGAGATAGTAGAATGCAGGGTACACTACGAGAAGTGCCCTGTCGTTGGTAGTATGGTTTAAAATTAGCTGCCACCAGTCCCCTTTTACAGATGTTTTAGAGAATAGTTCAGGGAACGGAACTAGACTCGTAGGAGTTCCTCTCCAGTAGCACTTGGTATAAATAGTTTAGTAGCGGGGCCCTTCCTGGCCGATTTATACACTAGGCTAGTATGACAGCTTCACGTTGCTGAAGATGTTCGGAGTGACAAACACGACAGGATTGTTCACCTCCACTACAAGGTTATCTAAGGGATGGTGTTTCAATGAAGAACAATGAGAACAGTATAAGTTGTATATTGGAGAAAAGTTAATTGTATACAAAATAAAACAATAAAGATTACACGGATGTATATATAAGTATATATACTAAGTCCCATACATATAAACTTAAAGGGAAAAATATGTCATATAACCAACAAGAACAAACAATGAATTTAAATTAAGCCAATTTAATTTTGATGCTAGATATCTGAATAGTATATAAAAAAACAATATATAATAAATTGCATAAGACTTTATCGAGACCGATCAATCAGTGAATTATTGATTTGCCTGATGTAACGAAGCCAGGGAGTTGTTTCTTTGGGGGCTAACCTTAATTCTGAAATGGATCTACCACTCTGATGGAGTAACTATGGTTATAAAGTGAACCAGAGGGGCCACTGATAGTAAGATTGAGATCCCCGAAGGGTGACTCTCTAAATAGATCCCCTGTTGTTTTTATCCACAGCTACCTGGTTCGTTATGTATCGGTAGATCGAGTGAATTACACAACAAATAATCAATACAATGAAACTCTAGTTGTCCCGATGAACTCAAACACTTTCTGTCAAATTAGCCGCTGATGGCTAACTCTCCCTGTCCTTAAAGATCAGGGTCTCAATAGGGGTTTTTAGACCCCTTGAACTTCCAGATAAAAATTAATAATAATAATAACTACCCTTGTAGCAACTTTTGAATAGTGAGCTATCCCCAAATAATTATATCTTTGACCCTACAATTACGGTAACACTGATTCCAATTATACCTATCCTAAGTAGGTCCCTTAAATACACTATAAAATATGAGAAATTCGCAGATGGATCGATACACTTCTAGTAAGTCAAAATACCCTATTAATGCTTACATTTACCGGGGTGATGACCTCAGAATTTTTAGCTTGAACACAGACTAAACAGCTTTCTCTAAAGACTTACCCTGACTTAGTACTTAATCCTTAATCCACAGGGTAACTTAGACACTTGAGCTTACACTTCACGGCTTACACAAAATGTATTACGCGGCGTCTTTTTGTTAATTTTATAAATTACACCACGAAGCTAGTTCTCTCTCGCACCCAGATCAAAATTATCTAAACGTTAAAGGCAACAAATTCTCCAAAATATCAAATTACTATAGACTTCTATCATCAAGTTACTAATGACGTTCTCCACAATTTCTTTTATAGGTTATTATAGATTCTAGTTACCAAATAATATTCCCTAAATAGCAAATGATATTAAAGTAAAATGTAAGTTCTCTTGAACTGGTACTTGAAATGATTTAAGGTGAATGAAAATAAACTATAAGAATGATACAAATTGATTTGAATGACTTAATTTACTTTGAGTAATAACGAAAGAGTAATATAGTTGCAAAAATTAGAAATCTTGTAACTTGTAATACAACAAAAACAATCAATTGACTACGTTAAAAAATATTAATTAAAAGAATTAAAGGATCTGACTTTGAGAGAGAGACTGAGCTATATGTACAATGAACTAGCTTACCCAACAAGGCACGAAAAAAAAGAACTGGAACTGCTCTTGCAAAAGAGTTTTCATTTTTATAATTTGTCTCCCCCCCGAAATTGGCCTCCTGATTCGCTAACATAAAATTCAAACGGACCAATGAAGTTGGTTGTATCCCGTTGCACCTTGCACTAATACACAAATCTGTATTTAGAGTTGCCTGTATTCCCACATCGAGGGGCAGTGGGTGACCACAAAAAATGATTTCTCCAAACCCTGCTGACTAAGTAATTAACTCCGTATGCGTAGAAAGTGCAAGGTCCGCGGAATAGCGCCTCGAAGGCTCTAATTCTTAAAAATCACGTACAACTTGTAAAAGGTATTAGATGGCGTATCTCTGGCGCCAGACAGGAATTCCATTATTTCAATCTGAATAAAACTCTAATTGTTGAATATAGAATGTATATGTATAGTCTGTTCCTGTCAGGAATTTAGAAATTTTAGATTTGAAATGCCCGTAAAAACGGAACTACACTCTACGGAATGATTTGAGTTGTACTCTCATGTGTCAAGTATTCCTGGTTTACTTAGAGTGGCTTAATTTTCGGGAGTTTGCTCATGCTTACGCTACTTTGATTCAATCGTAAAAAAAAAAATAATAATCCCCCGGATTATTACATCACCCTCACCTTAAAGAAAGAGCGGGGTTCGGAAGGAACCAAGCTCCTTTCTACAACCGGTATTATACGTATGTTTTGATCCATCTGCCAAGTTCTGACCAGCGTGGGAATCTAGGGGTACTAGACCCACCTTCACGCTCAATATATGTATGATCATCAGTCCGATTGGACTTCCCAATAACCTAAATCCTATTCAACATATTCACGTGGATTTACCACATGACTACAACAGTACAATCCTTAAGAGCTAAACAATGAAAGTCTACTTCTGTTTCCATATTGTCACAACACTTTTTTCGGATTGACTTTTACGCACTAACCCGCACTGTCACTCGATGGTTTCACATACCAGGACGCTCGTGGAGACTGGACATGGACCTGCCGTACAACGAACCGGCTGCTGATCGTCTTCCCTCGCGTTCTGTCCAGTGGAGGGTTGGATACATCGCATGGGTGGCGGTGGAATCTGTGGTGGTGGAAACTACAGCTGCTTCTGGTTCCCTTGGGATGACATTGGTTGATGGAGCGGATGGAACTGCATCCCCTGGACTTCCATGGGCGTGATGTCGGTTGACTAGGAAGGCGGTGAGGGTGGTCCATAGACAGGCGAATAGGTGTAGACCCCATCCGAATAGCTGGTACAGGCTCCATCCGTTTAGGCCGACACCAATAACGAACTTCACCAATCGGAATATACAGTATAGGCCCAACAGCCCGTTCATGATGGTCCCTATGCTTTCGAACCAACCCCATATCTGCCGGATGGTGGACCTGACGAGACTGGTAACCTCTTCTTTGCTGAATAGTTTGAGAGTGTTGTACCCTTGGTCCAGAGACTCCATACCGGACACCCGTCGCGCTATCATCGTTTGGACTGCATCTCTTTCCATGCCGAAGATCAGGTTCCGTTGGCTTTTTCTCATGTCCTCGGATGTGTATAGTCCCCCTGCGCTAATCAGCTTGATCGGTTGGAACTTCAATTGGTCCTCTGCTTCAATCTCAATGGTCAGTGGTACAAGACTCGTCAGTGGTAGTGGGGAGAGGCCGATCCAGGTTCCCTCGACTTGGTACAAAGGTGGCATAAGGCTATTACATTCTATTTGAACAGCTACATTTTGGATGACGTGGGTCAACGGTGCCATGAATTTACTCTGGTTGTTAACCGTGATAGGGAGTTCGTTGAAGCACTGATCGGTCCTCCGCAGTACGGCCGGTCGGGGTTTACATTGGACTAGGTAGATTACCTCCCCTAGCACCTTTCCTAGGTATCCCGGTTCCTTCTTTATTGTCCATCCTACATCTTCGCGGGCATGTAATACGGTGGCCAACTGATTTTGCCAAATCTCTCGGCGTATTAGGCATCTCCGGTGAATTGTGTCGGCATACAGTCTGGCCCAACTGTGCTTGGTTGACTGCTCGATGTAGAGGAGCTTGCTGTTGACATAAGATAGTAGATCTATATTCGCTACCTCTATATTTTCCGTTGCCTTAGTGGGCGGTAGGCTGCTGATGTTTCTAACTAGTAGTTTCGGATGTTCGGTCTGCCAAACTTCGTGACCGCAGTGTTCCGTAAGAGAGATGAGAGCTAGCGCGAACACTTTGTCGGCTCGCTCTACTACAACATATACGTCTCCTTGCTTACTCCTTACTAAGTGAGCTTCCCCTTCGTACAGTGATACTAAATCCTTCTCGCAAGCCCCTAGTAAGTCTATATTCCAAGTGGTTTCGCCATAAGTCGAATCCATACAGTATCCCTTCAGGTAGTTACAAGCAATACCTCCGGCTAATGCGATTTCGTTTATCTCCAATTTTACTGTGGCCCAATAGTCCCGAAGGATAATTTTGACATTTGCCAACACCACCACTGAGGCCCATGTTTGACCGTCTTCTGAAAATCCACTGCCTATACATGACCCGTCCGCTTGTACGGATCCGAAAAGAGTCATGGCTGCATAAGTAGTACCATTTAATGTCAGTTTGTTTATGATGTGACCATGAACTCGTAAGGATTGGAACGAATGAGCTTCGTTGCATTTTTCCGCTCCTAGTTTAAATATGTAGCTTGATAATCCATTTGTTACCACCGAAGAGTGACTGTGCATGCCGCAGTGCGAGATGGTCCTTGTGACCTCTACCAGGCAGGCGCGTACGTATCGTTGTCCGTAATTCCGTTGCTGTAATACTTGGATTCGGCCTGCTTCTTCCTTATATTCCGTGGCTGGGTCCGGACAGGGAGTCACCGTCTTCAGTGAAACCATCGTTGTGTTTAACGAGTCCCCTTCACAGTCGTACACGATCAATCCATTCCCCATTTGAGTTAGGAGCGTCATCGCCAGGACGAGATACATCTTTGGCACTCTGAAATAGATCCCGAGAAAATGGGAAGAGAATCCAAAAACAAAAAAAAAGAATTTAGAACCAGGCCTTTTTTTGTGTGACCTAAACCCTGACCTGAACCCCCAAACCCCCATCATTGTATTAGTGATACCTAAAATTTGGGTATTGATCATCCACCGGAACACGAAAATAATAAAAACACAAAAAATAAATTAAGGGTATAATCCCCATACGACTCCCGACCATCTAAAGGTCTGTGTATACTTTTCATTCCGCTAGAGCTTTCTCGATTCCCTTTCTCTTCCCCTGGGGATACGTGATCTCCTTAACACATGGGGGAATCAATCCCTCCCTTAGGGTCCTCTACCCTCCGGCGCAGTGGTCCCGTTCACAGGTCGCTGCAGCCACGGAGGCTGGAAGATTTATATCACGTTTGCATGAGTTTCGGACTTATAGTAAGGGCTGCTCTTATTTTGTCCCATCCTCTGACAGTCTGAATTAACTATTTAGCTAGATTTCTACATCGACTCACATATACGGACGGCAATTATGACGACTTTGATTTTACTGAAGTCTTGCGGACTAGTGTCCAGTAATGATTTCCATCGGCTACAGGATGGATGACTTGATGGGGATCGGGCACAAGTGGAAGTCACAGAATAAAAAAAAAGGAACTTAAGAAGGAGAAAAAAAAAAAATTCGCCTCGGTGGTACATATACTAAAATGGAACGAGGCGGAGAAGAGTACTGAGTCCCCCAAGAGGGCGAGCTGAGTAATTATTATCAGACGGCGTTCACATAGCTTTTATTCGCTTCGGCGGTACATACACTAAATCGGAGCGAGACTGAGAAGATTACGGAGTCCTCCCAGATGGCGAGTTGAGCTTTTGGAAGGGTGGGTATGTGAATAACCGAAACGAACTAAATATAACCAAATAAGGAATATTTGAAGTGTCATACTGTTAAAAACAAAAAAAAAAAAACATGCTTCATTCGATCCCTGACGCCCATAGTCACGGGTGTTATCCTCGCTGGAACCCTGGAGGGGTTTCGAGAAGATTAGGGGGGATGGACAATCACAGTATATCGGACCTAGGCCCCACCATAATCGGTAACACTCCTGACCATACGGTCCTCATTCATTCGCGCTTTCAAACTCGCAACCTGGGCTGACCACATTCACGCTGTTGCTATAGTCATCCAGATCCCCGGGTATATAAAGAGGAATGGGACATCTGGGTAACTATAACAACCCTCCCATCCCTATTCGGGGGGGTTTTACCCCTCGGCAAGGTAGAGCCCGCGTCCTATTCTTCAACTATTTAACTGTTACCCGGAGACGCAACGGGGTGTTCTCATTCAACATCCATCCTTACCCTCAGACCTACCAGAGAACGGAACAAAAGAGTGCCCTCATTTACGATTCTACCTACGTTGGCTGACCGGTTGTGGCCGTGACGCCTCTGAGCCAGAAGAGCTCACCCTATTATCTCGCGCCTGGTTTTTGGTTCCGATGGCGCGAGCGTGACATGTTCCCTCCGAACCTCCTATCTCCTCTCGACGCAAGCTTGGTACCACGATGGCGGTCGCCTAATACGCTTGGGGCGACGGAGAGCGATGGGGGTGTCCGTTATGTCTTGATGTGCCCGATTTTGCCTCCTGACGTCCGGTCTAGGTTCCGCCGGGCCCGGTAAAATTGCCGGGGGATGGGGTAATCGATAGATGTAGTCCCTTACTCTGGAGTTTTCACCGGCGGTGGGACTCACTTCAGGCGTACTGAGCTGTTCATTAGCTCGCCTGATCTCTTCCTCCGTATATTCCTTTTCTTCGTCCTGTTCCCCACCCCCTGGATAGGGTTTCATTCGATTTATATGCACCACGGCATCTTTTCTCGCTCCTAATAATCGAACCCTATAGTTTACCGGCCCGGTTTGCTCCAGTACTCGAAACGGCCCTTTCCACTTATTCATCAGCTTTTTGCTGAGGCCTCGCACCTGCGTTTCGTCCCTCACATAGACCAGGTCGCCTAGGCGACATCTCCGGGGCTTAGCGGTCTTGTTATATTGCCGCTCTCGATAATCGGCCGCTACTGCCATGTTCCGTTTTACTTCCGGATATACCTTATTCCATCTTCCCAGAAGCTCGGCCGCATAGTTCACGTCACTATCATAACGTGTTCTATTTTTCTCTAATTCCGTGGGGAACACTGCATCTCGACCGTATAGCAGGAAAAATGGGCTGAATCCGGTGGAAGTGTGTAGCTGCGTATTATACGCGAAAGCTAAATAAGGTACCCACGTGTCCCAATCTGACTGGTCCTTGCCCACGTAATGGGACAAGATATCCTTGATCACTCGGTGCGCCCTTTCTAGACCTCCATTCGTCTGTGGATGAAAGGGGGAGGTGCGACACTGTTCTATCCCTAGTATCTTACAGACCTCCTTCATCACGGCGGACATAAAATTAGAGCCTTGGTCCGAAATGAGGACCTTCGGTGCGGAGTGACGCAGAACGACACGTTCTACTAGCGCCCGTGCTACGGTATTTGCTGTCTGGTCGGGAATTGGCACTATCTCGATGTATTTGGTAAAGTGGTCCTGGAAAGTAAGCATGTACCGATTTTCGTTATCGGATCTCACCAACGGCCCCACAATGTCCATTGCGGTCCTCTCGAAAGGCTCGCATACTTCAGTGAATCTTTGTAAGGGTGCCTTCCCTAAATGAGGTGACGTTTTACGTTGGTTACACCGGTGGCATCTTCCGCAGTACCTCCTTATGTCTTTCCTCATTTCCGGCCAGAACAGCCTCTGACGCATCAGCCGCCAAGTCTTATACTGCCCTGGGTGGCCGATGTATGCCACATCGTGGTAGTCGTGCATTGCTCTCGGTACCCAACTCTGAGGTACGACGAGCCGCTCGGTTCCGTTGTCCGCTACCTGGTACAACACACTACTCCGAGACAATCGGTATCCGTTACCCTCACCTGACTTGGGGTCTAAGTCCCTCACTACTTTGGCGCAAAACTGGTCCTTTTTCTGGGCTACCACTATATCTGCCCCATCCCATACAGGTTCTAACTCGGTGCTCGTCAAACATGTCCCTAAATCCCTTACTAATTGGACGCAGCACCTGTCCCTATCCTGCGCGGTAAGACATATTCCAGTCCCTTCCGCAGTCTTCGACTTGTCCAACCCGTAGATCCTGACCTTAATGGGCGTGTGACCAAACATCCACTCTATCATTGGCCCGATGACTCCCCAATCTAACCCGTCTAATCCGCACGCGATTCGTGGCATAGCTAACCATAAAACCCCTTTTTCTAAACATAACTGCCTAAGGTTCCAGAGGGCTTGGAACACGGATCGTTCCGTGGGCTTATCGGAGATTTTGTCCTTGGTGACCATATGTAACGTGAGGCGCCCTTGGGCTTCCATACTGGCAACCTCTCCCACCTTCTTATTCTGTTTCTTCAGCAGATAGGTGTATCCATAAGCCTCTCTAAATTTTAGTGCAACTCCCTGGGACATGCCGAAATCCGCACTCACACAGTGAGCCAAAGCGAATTTCTCTGGGGCTTTAAGCAGATCTCCTTCAACGTTATCTACCGATTTACCCCCGATCTGCTTTCCTGCTATGTCCTTAAGACATCTGTCCATTTCAAAGTCCCAGTCCGGGCTTTCGTAAACCCGACTTAATGCGTCTACGTTCCCGTGCTTCCTCCCCGGCCGATGTATGACCTCTATGTCGTATTCTGATAGCAAGATCGACCACCGTCCCAATCTGGAGGTGGGATCCTTTAGTGACAACAGCCACTTGAGGGAAATGTGGTCCGTTACCACCTCAAATTTCTTCCCATACAGAAAACATCTATACTGCTTCACCCCAAATACAACTGCGAGGCATTCTAATTCAGTGACCGTGTACCTGGTCTCCGCGCCGGTCAATTTCCTGCTTGCAAAAGCTACAGGCCGTTCGTGTCCATCGACCTTTTGGCTCAGCACAGCGGCGATCCCTGTTCCTGATGCATCCGTTGATAGGATGAACGGTTCCTTAAAATTAGGATGGATCAGCACGCTTTCCGAGGTCAAGGCCTCCTTTAAGCTGTTAATGGACCCCAGCACCTGTTCCGTGATTATGAACTTCACGTCCTTCTTTGTTAACTCCGTAAGTGGGGCCGCTAACTCAGCGAAGTTCGGGATAAACTTCCGATACCATCCTACCAAGCCTAGAAATCCTCGCACCTCTTTCACCTTAGTGGGAATGGGAAAATCCTTAATAGCTTGCACTTTGTCTGTTAAAGGGCTTACACCCGCCTTGGAAATTTCGTGGCCTAAGTAGGTTACCTTTGGTTTCAACATGTGACACTTACTAGGTTTTAACTTTATGTTGGCTTCCGCTAAGCGATCGAAAACTAAGGCCAGTCGTCGTAGATGTTCGGTCACATCGTCGGTGCTATAAGTGATGATATCGTCCAGATATACGCTGCATATGAGATGGTTCAAACCGGCCATTGTGGTGTTGATAAACCGAGCAAAAGTACTAGGGCTATTGGACAACCCGAAAGGCATACGCAGAAATTCATAGTGACCGTCCATAGTGCTGAAAGCCGTTTTTTCGATGTCCGAAGTTTCCATTTTTATTTGATGATAGGCCGAGGCCACATCAAACACGCTGAACAGACTGGCCTCTCCGAATTGTTCCAGTAGCTCTTCTATAAGAGGGAGCGGGTAGTAGTCCCTTTTAGTCACGGCGTTAAGAGCCCTATAATCGATGCAAAGGCGGATCTTCATAGAGCCGTCGGGCTGCTTCCGTCTTACCATAACTACAGGGGCGCTCCAGGGACTTCTTGATTCCCTTATTATCTTCTCTTCCAGTAGCCGATCGATTTCCTTTCTCAGTTCGTCTCTAGTATGGAAGGGTACTCGATAAGGGGCTTTTGAGATGGGAGGTACATTTTCGGTGATTATTCGATGCTTCACATTATCCGTGCTGGATAGGATCTCGTCCTCACCACAAAAGATGTGGTCGTATCTTTGGAGAAAAGCTCTCACTAAGGCTTGGGTGTCCTTAGGCAGATGAGACAAATCCACTGCGTCTGAATTCCCTGTTTCTCGGTCTTCCCAATCTGGTCTACACCATAACTGAGCCGGACGAGCCGGTTCGACCTGCTTCTGAGCCTCGCTTAAAACTTCCACCCCAGGAGATAGGGTGCCCAACACCGTCTTTGCCCTTATTCGGACCGCGTTGTTGTTCAAATTCATGAGACGTATTCTCACTTTCTTGGTGAATGGTACTACCGCGTTGGCGATCAGTACTCCCACTTCCAGGTCTCCACCCGAGGCCTCAATCATTCCCAATTCTCCCGTAGGTTTTTGTCCTGTTACCTTACCCCAACATTCGATTTCACTTCGAGGAGGTATGGATTCCCTTTCCCATAAACTTACGTGACATCGCCGTGGGGAGGGTGGTATCGCTTCAGAATTCCTGCGCGTGCCTTTCGGGGTATCGCCCTTACTGATTTCCGTGATATGTGGAGGTTTATGCAATGGGGGAGACCTAACGGAGGGTTTGGGCCGAGGCAGTGAGGCTACCTGGGCGTACGTTGGCTTTACCGGTGGCGGTTCAGAGTAATGAGAGGGTCTGCATGGCCTTCCGTTTGAGGTTGTAGGAGCCGGTGGGTGTTGAGGCTTTGTCTTAGCGCACGGGGTGGCGATCGTACTGGGCGTTGTTGGTTTTTGCGCCACCAGCACCTGACTTGATCGTTTATAGGGCATATCCATAACAAGTGGCGTAGTTATTCCTCTAATCTTAATGGTGTTACGAGCGTAGTCCATGATGGCTCCGCACTTGGTCAGAAAGTCTCTGCCCAAAATCCCGTCTGCATGTAGTGGAAGGTTTTTAACCACCACCCAGTCTTGCAACAGGTGGGGCCGCCTTCTGTTATATTCGACCTGGCATTGGACCAGGGCGGAAGAGGTCATCTCTTTTCCAGAAATGCCTACCAAGCGAATCGCGCCGGGCAGGGATACTGCCTCGCTTGGTACGCTACTCTCCTTTAAAAGAGATAGAGCAGATCCGGTGTCTATGCATAAAGTGCGCTGTTGTCCGTTTAATCGAACCCTTAAGTTAGTGGGCCCTCCGAATGACCCTATGCCTCCTACACAAGGGACTACTACCCTGGGTGTTGTGGGTCTCGTCTCTTTCTCCATCGCGGGTTGTATGACTCTGAAGTTACCATTCCCTTTCCCCCGACGCTTAACCAGCGTCCATTCACCTTGCTCCTCAACACCACTAGCAACCTTGCTCCTAGGAGCTTCTGGACAAGGTCGTGCTAGTTTAAAGCTGGTCTTGATTGCCCCGATGGGCGAGCGTTGTTCGGCTTCCTACCCTCTCCAGGTTCCCTCCTACGATCGCGGGTTCCGAAATCGCGGCAACCTATCGCGATGTGGCCTGGTTTCCCGCATCTAAAACAGGTGATGGGCTGCCTTGTTGTTCCAGCTCGGATCTCGTTTGGACAGTCGGGTTTGTAATGCCCTTCTTCCCCGCACCCATAACATCGCATCTTTTCCAGTTGGGGTGCTGCCAGACTAGGAGTAGCTGAGGGTCTTGACCTCAACTGGAGCTCAACCCTTTCTGACTGCCTAGCCATTTCCTCAGCTTTTTTGAGGTTGAGGCTGGGTTCTCGCAGTAATGCTGTTCCAATATCCCGCATCAATTCCTTCCTTAAACCCTGCTTAAACTGGTGGATCATAGTCCGCTCAGTATTCTTCCTCAACCCCGGAATTTCCTCTTCCACTGCATCCATCAGATCCTCCTCCAAGACCTGCCTCCCAAAATGCTTAATTCGCGTGGCAAATTCGGCCACCGTTTCATCGTGGCGTTGGATGCACTTGGCCAGTTGAGCCAAGCTTTCCCCTGATGTTTGTAATGGCGTGAAGCGCTCTATCAGCTTGTCTCGGAAGTCGTCGTATGCCAGATTATTCAAATCGGCATCCGCTTGGAAGTAAGTGTACGCTTCCCCTTCTAGTCGGAATTTTAATATTTTCAAGGTATTTTCTTCCGACCAACCATCCAGTTTGGACCTTTGCTCTAATTTGGCAAAATAGGCCTTTACATTGTCCTTCCCGGAAAAAGGGTCCACTGTCCCAGCGACCATGCCTAAAGGCATGGTTGGCCATGAGGCTGCTAGTGGGGCTGGGCCGGGCATACCTGCAGGATTCATTTGAAATCCGGATTTCGTAGCTCTCGCTCTGATGATTCCGCCACCGAAAACCCAACTATGTACTTACTAGACACTACCTCAAAATAAAAAATAAAAAAAATTGACCTATCGTTAGCTTTCGGCTACTTCTTTAAATTGAATTTAAAGGAAATTCAAGAATAAAATATTACTGGTGAATTTAATCTGCGTTGAAAGTTAGAGAAAAAAAAAATTTTGACTTGAATTGTTACTATAAAAAAAAAAAAAAAAAAAAAAAAAATTTTTTAATCTGTTTAGGTTGACCCTGTAATACAAGACAAATTAAAAAAAAAATAAAAATAACTAAAAATATAAAATAAAAAAAAATTAAACAGATGTAAGATTCCAAACGCAGAACTCCCAGAATCAAAAATCTTTCTGCTCGAACACGTAATTAGTGCTTATACACGAGAGACACCTTTTGTTTCAATTCACCCGGCTCCTTCTCTTGCTGGTTCACTGTTCCTTGACCTAATTACACAAAAAAAAAAAAATAACATACACTTTCTCTTGGCCCTACTCTGCAAGCTCCTACAATGCTGTAATCACTTATTTCAAGCTATTAAAACTAAAGCACCTACTATTTATTCTGATGGTCACACCCCTTTCCGATAAGAACCCGTTCCAATAAAAAGGTATACGGAAACCTTATCCGGTTCCTAAATGAAAGGTTAATTAAACCTTGTTGTTATTTATGGTAAACAAAACTTCCTAATTGGAAATAAATAATTTCCGAACTCTCAGTTGCTATGCCTGATTTCACAGGCGCTCAGTGTATATATGCTTTCTAATAATCTGACCTACTATTTACTGGGGTTATTGAACTACTACCCAATTATTTACCTTACTGTTCTATGTTCTCGACACCCCACACACTGTTGTTACCCTTGCGTTATAACCTTACTTTAAAACAAAACAATGAAATGTTTTGTTATTTCCGAAGCTGTCCCTACTAAATTTTTCGAAGACGTGGATTATCACCTTGTTATTTAGGCTTAAAAAAAAACCTAAGATATCACCGCTGCGACACCAAATGTAATAATCTGAAAGGCTGGTATTTGGGAGCAATTGAATAAACTTATTTATATGGTTATTGCACACAAGCCAGGTAAACCAAATTCAGCTCAGATATTACTAGGTTATGTATTTTTATTGTTCCCTCAGGTCAAAGCCCTATGGGATCCAATGAGGCTACGGAGAGTGAAAACCTTATTGTAACTATTGCTATGATAGCTACCCTTCTATGCAACTCGAGGGTTGCAGAGATAGTAGAATGCAGGGTACACTACGAGAAGTGCCCTGTCGTTGGTAGTATGGTTTAAAATTAGCTGCCACCAGTCCCCTTTTACAGATGTTTTAGAGAATAGTTCAGGGAACGGAACTAGACTCGAAGGAGTTCCTCTCCAGTAGCACTTGGTATAAATAGTTTAGTAGCGGGGCCCTTCCTGGCCGATTTATACACTAGGCTAGTATGACAGCTTCACGTTGCTGAAGATGTTCGGAGTGACAAACACGACAGGATTGTTCACCTCCACTACAAGGTTATCTAAGGGATGGTGTTTCAATGAAGAACAATGAGAACGGTATAAGTTGTATATTGGAGAAAAGTTAATTGTATACAAAATAAAACAATAAAGATTACACGGATGTATATATAAGTATATATACTAAGTCCCATACATATAAACTTAAAGGGAAAAATATGTCATATAACCAACAAGAACAAACAATGAATTTAAATTAAGCCAATTTAATTTTGATGCTAGATATCTGAATAGTATATAAAAAAACAATATATAATAAATTGCATAAGACTTTATCGAGACCGATCAATCAGTGAATTATTGATTTGCCTGATGTAACGAAGCCAGGGAGTTGTTTCTTTGGGGGCTAACCTTAATTCTGAAATGGATCTACCACTCTGATGGAGTAACTATGGTTATAAAGTGAACCAGAGGGGCCACTGATAGTAAGATTGAGATCCCCGAAGGGTGACTCTCTAAATAGATCCCCTGTTGTTTTTATCCACAGCTACCTGGTTCGTTATGTATCGGTAGATCGAGTGAATTACACAACAAATAATCAATACAATGAAACTCTAGTTGTCCCGATGAACTCAAACACTTTCTGTCAAATTAGCCGCTGATGGCTAACTCTCCCTGTCCTTAAAGATCAGGGTCTCAATAGGGGTTTTTAGACCCCTTGAACTTCCAGATAAAAATTAATAATAATAATAACTACCCTTGTAGCAACTTTTGAATAGTGAGCTATCCCCAAATAATTATATCTTTGACCCTACAATTACGGTAACACTGATTCCAATTATACCTATCCTAAGTAGGTCCCTTAAATACACTATAAAATATGAGAAATTCGCAGATGGATCGATACACTTCTAGTAAGTCAAAATACCCTATTAATGCTTACATTTACCGGGGTGATGACCTCAGAATTTTTAGCTTGAACACAGACTAAACAGCTTTCTCTAAAGACTTACCCTGACTTAGTACTTAATCCTTAATCCACAGGGTAACTTAGACACTTGAGCTTACACTTCACGGCTTACACAAAATGTATTACGCGGCGTCTTTTTGTTAATTTTATAAATTACACCACGAAGCTAGTTCTCTCTCGCACCCAGATCAAAATTATCTAAACGTTAAAGGCAACAAATTCTCCAAAATATCAAATTACTATAGACTTCTATCATCAAGTTACTAATGACGTTCTCCACAATTTCTTTTATAGGTTATTATAGATTCTAGTTACCAAATAATATTCCCTAAATAGCAAATGATATTAAAGTAAAATGTAAGTTCTCTTGAACTGGTACTTGAAATGATTTAAGGTGAATGAAAATAAACTATAAGAATGATACAAATTGATTTGAATGACTTAATTTACTTTGAGTAATAACGAAAGAGTAATATAGTTGCAAAAATTAGAAATCTTGTAACTTGTAATACAACAAAAACAATCAATTGACTACGTTAAAAAATATTAATTAAAAGAATTAAAGGATCTGACTTTGAGAGAGAGACTGAGCTATATGTACAATGAACTAGCTTACCCAACAAGGCACGAAAAAAAAGAACTGGAACTGCTCTTGCAAAAGAGTTTTCATTTTTATAATTTGTCTCCCCCCCGAAATTGGCCTCCTGATTCGCTAACATAAAATTCAAACGGACCAATGAAGTTGGTTGTATCCCGTTGCACCTTGCACTAATACACAAATCTGTATTTAGAGTTGCCTGTATTCCCACATCGAGGGGCAGTGGGTGACCACAAAAAATGATTTCTCCAAACCCTGCTGACTAAGTAATTAACTCCGTATGCGTAGAAAGTGCAAGGTCCGCGGAATAGCGCCTCGAAGGCTCTAATTCTTAAAAATCACGTACAACTTGTAAAAGGTATTAGATGGCGTATCTCTGGCGCCAGACAGGAATTCCATTATTTCAATCTGAATAAAACTCTAATTGTTGAATATAGAATGTATATGTATAGTCTGTTCCTGTCAGGAATTTAGAAATTTTAGATTTGAAATGCCCGTAAAAACGGAACTACACTCTACGGAATGATTTGAGTTGTACTCTCATGTGTCAAGTATTCCTGGTTTACTTAGAGTGGCTTAATTTTCGGGAGTTTGCTCATGCTTACGCTACTTTGATTCAATCGTAAAAAAAAAAATAATAATCCCCCGGATTATTACATCGTTGTTTTCGTTCGTGCGTAAATCCGTCTTCTTCAAAAAACATCTCAACCGTTCGAATATGTATTCTTCGACTTTGGATCCGATCATAATCAGATGAATGTCACATTGATGTTGTAGCGAACGGTCCGTTTTCGTACAGTCGTCGTTGGCGTCATCTTCGATACGTCGTCCGTCTTGCATACACGCGGTATAAGAAATACCACGTTTGGCGAGCTGAGATAATATATCGCGATCGTCGGTGATCTTCTTCACACATTCCACGTCATCTTTCGTATTGGCCGATTCGTTTATATAGTCACGACGTATGCTGCGGGCATCAGTATTACGCGTGGTTCCGTCCGAACCGGATGCTGTCTCGTTGTCTCGTCTTGTAACAATTTTCTGGATTAAGGAAAATATCGTCGACGATTGACATATCGTAATATGAAACGGACCGCGTGATCTTTTACGCGGACAATCGTAAAACAGATAGTTGTAAATGTTCATTTGACTGGACGGCTGTGCCGACGACATCTAGTTATCACCACGTTCGGTCGAAATTGTACCGCGCGAAGTATCCTCGCCGGACGATAAAACGAAGAAGCTGTCACGGTCACCGTACGTGGTACACTGTGTCTATCGCGAAAAGGTACTTATCGTCCGAGTGCGTATGGGCAGATGTGTGCGATGTCGACCGATGTGTACCCGAAGAAAGACGACAACGACGAAGAGACAATTTCCGATGAAGATTACGATACTTGGAATATAGACGATATCGATCGTCAACAAATCGACCATTCGACGTTACACTACATGTTGGATGTTTCGTTAGATAGCAATTACAACACCAAGAAGAACACGTTCGATATCAAATTTATCGATGGGGAATTAAAGTTAAAACGCTTGACGTTGGCCGCGGTCAACGTGCCGATTTACGTGATGATAAGTAGCGAATGCGTCACAGATAAAGTACGACGCTCCGCACGCGGTGGGATCGCGGACTGCGATAAGGATAAGGATGACGACGACGACGACGACGACAACGATGACGACGGCTTGTCACCTTTCGATATCGTTCGCATTAAATGTGCTCGCTTGGAGAAAATTCTACGTAACCTTTTTCGTCCGTTCAAATGTTCGTTGAAAAATACGGGATTGTCGATGCACGCGTTGAATTCCTCCTTGTACGAATTGCTGATCAGACACAAGCCTCATTATCGACACGGAATTTTGTTCAGGCTAGATATACTCGCTAGTATGGCAGATGACGGTGGCGACGGCGACCCCTCCGCATCGAAAAAACCGTTCGACGGTGGAAAAACGTCTCGAAGTAAATTAGACGCGGACAACGAAGATCGTATCAAATACAGACCGTCGACGTTGCCTGAGCGTTCTCGGGTGCTTAAATTCTTGTTGGAAAACGCCATGACGCACGCCGACCTATACGCGATATCTTCGTTGAACGAGGACCCGCGGCAAGTGTTCCGATATAATTTGCTAACGAACATGATCGAAGATTATAACGATGGCGGATTGCCCATCGTCGAATACGAATTTCACCGCATGGACAACGCGTTACCCGTGCACGCCATAACGGAATCCATCATATCTAGATCGCCGCATTTCTGGGCCTATTGGACTCACAACGGATACATATTCAAGAACTGTCAGGCCGACGACGTGAATTCGCAGCGACGACGAGCGCTATGTCAAAAGAACGAACTTTGTCAACCGCTCTTACATTTGCCCACGTGTGTCGTACGGATAGACGGGGGACGAGCCGGTGGACACGGAAAATATTTGTCACCGATCGACACTATATGTGTTTTGAGTTTGGTTCCGAAAATTGTCGAAACGACGGCTGCGACCGTCACGACGTCACGTCACCCTCGTCGCAAACATAATAGTTATTTCGTGTACGTTTATAGTCGTAAACCGCCGGGCGCCGAATGCGATGACGGCGACGACGACGACGATACCAGTGAGTTTTATAAACGAACGTTGTGCAATCTCGTGGAGAAGTTATACGGAAAAAATAGTAGAAGATGCGGTGACGTGTCGGACGTGTGTATCGAATTTCTACGTTTCGATTCGGAATCTATAATGCTCACGAAATTCGTCGCGGAAATATCCAAAATATGTTTGATCCCGTCGGACGTGACGTTGCACACTCTCGTCGGATACGATATGTATCGGACGGTATGGCTACCGATAATGGGTAGATTGATGGATTTAAAATTGTTCGACGTTATGGGCGAGTTTATATCGATGAACGTGTTTAGCGGACAGCCGTCGTTCGATTCGAACTCGATGACGTTCGACTTGAACGTGTCGTTGCCCATGTTATTGCCAACACATTTCGATCGCACCGTCGATATGGTACGATTCGATTCGGAATGTTTGTTACGCGACGTACGCTATCCGAAAGAGGCTGCCGAGGAATACAGAAAAATCTTCCGCAAACGCGATAGCGAAAAATCGACAGAGTTTACTGCCGTCGAGAACGGTTGGATCGATTTAATCAAAACCGTTTTCGAAGTGACCGTTTTAGAATATATCTGGAGCGATTTCGATGTACGTAAATTCATGTTGTTCGTCTCGGAATTGTTGAATACGTCGATCGGAGACGTGTTTGGATATTCCGTCGACGGGAATTACGACGGAGCGTTGTTGTCGTCGTCGTCGGCGTCGTCGTAAAAAACGTGTCGTGCGTTTCGAAATCGAATCGTGAGACACTTACAAAATTTCGTACATTACGAATGTTTGCGATACGGACGATACGAATCGAAGAGTTTCCTATCGAACATTATCGATAATTATCGCGGTAACGTATTTTCGAGTGTGCCGTGTTCGTTGTCTGCGTCGTCGAAAAATAGGAATGTCGATGATGCTGCTGCTGCTGCTGCTGCTGCTGCTACCACCACAACAACTAGACGGTATCGATTCGACGAGTTAACCAAGACATATAACAAGTGTGCGAAACAAAAGGGAGAAATTATGGATGTTTTTCTGGCCGAGCAACGATTGTGTACTCCGCCCGTGTGGAATAGGAAAAATTCACCGATACGAGGTTTGCGCACCTTGCATTTCGGTCGACAAGGATTGTGGACGGACGGAGACGGAAAGTATACCTATATAGAGATGAATTTCACCAGCGCGTACGGTTCGATCGGAAGCGTTTATAACGTATCTTTCGAAAATACGGCCGTCCTACCGGTCCAGTGGTTATTGACGAGCCTCGGTTTACGAGAAATACCCGACGGTCTCGATAATAACGGTGCCGACGATGTCCGATCGAACGATCCTTTCGCGGGCGTCGCGCGTAGATACGGTCGATGTGAAAATTCCGACCAACACTGTCACTATCTATTCGACATGATGTTCGTATCGAACGCGAAACGAGATCGGTATATGGTGAATAGTAAATATTTTCGTTTGTTCTATTACGATAGCGATAACTTGTCGGAAGACAGTAAGAACGATACGAAATCAGAATTTATTAATTTGTTGCGTCGCGCTCGTACCCTAATATCGAAAGACGATGAAGACGACGACGACGACGACGATGATGACGACGTACAAATATCCGGATTCGAAATTACACGCTTGAAACAAATACTGTCCGTGGGAAATCCGTCGAAGAATCGTATTATCGTCATTTACGATGGTGCCGATACGTGTTCGACGTTGAACCTGTTATTCTCCAAGTTGATCGCCGAACGAAGATCGTTGGCGACACGATACCAATACGACGATACGGTCGTGGATATAGATGACGATAACGACGATAACAGCGTCGAGGGTAATGATGACGAACAAAGGACATCGTACATCGGAACCCGACGAAATATCATCGATGAAAAAGTAATCGAGAAGATGATTATGCAAGGGAAGAGAAACGTACTGAAATTGACCACGAACATGCTATATGGGCTGACGAATAAAGAAAACTCGTGCGTATACTCGCCGTCGGTGGCTCTAACTATAACGATTCTATGTAAAATGTTAATTACCGTGTTGGTGGCGATCATCGAAAACTTGTGTCGACCAGATGTCGCGGCCGCGTTGTACGTCAACATCGATACCATCATATGTCGCATTCCTAGAACGACGGAACCTCGCGTGAGAAGTCTTCTACAAACGACGTTCGACAAGTTCATATATGGTCGCGACCATCCGCCAAACGACGACGACGACGACGATCGAAAGCAGAACGCTAAAATAGAACTTCGCACGGTGGCCGTTTACGACGCCATAATGATCGTCAATACTTCATCTCACGTGACCTTTTCAAACATCAAAAACAGAAGGCAGCAGCAGCAGCAGGAGTTCACGCAAGACAAACGATCGCCGGTAAATTCCAACGATCTGCATAGAATTGACATCAAGTGTGGTTGCATCGTTACCAGTCAGTACGATTGTAACGATTTCGACGCTGACAACGATACCGATAATCGTCGTGACGGATTCGATTCGTCTCATGCTAACCCCGAGTATATTCCACACGCTATATTACGAGTATTTACTTTCATATGTGATTGGGTGTACTTTTCCGAGCGAGATTATGATAACAAGGCAATCAAAAACATCGAACCGATTCTACGTGAATTACTAAAGAAAATCTACGCGTATTTATTCTCGCTCCCAGAACAAGAACAATTCGTCGTGGTTGCTCAACGTTGTAACACCTACGATGGACTCACAGACGACGAAAACGTACCGTCGAAAAACGATAGGTCGTTCGTAGATATCGGCTGTGATAGAATAGCTAAGGACGCAGCACATGATCTGTTCGTAAACGATGATACTGCGGCAGCATCTATCAGCGAATTTGTCTACATGTGGCCGATATTGATTTTACAGACAGATTCTCCTACGAATCGCGATGGGGCAGCTAGGAACAACACCGCTCACGCCGCTGCCAACAATCCGCAATTGGCCGGCGAATTTGGAAAGTTCGACTTCGAGAAGATAGGTTCACGTAACAACAAACTGACCAACAACATATCCACAACGGTCACCGAAAAATACGTTACCGTTAATTATTATTTCTTTCTCAAAATGTACCGGAAATTCATTTATCAAATTTTTTGTCAATCCAATATCGTTAACAAATATATGACTACCAAAGGTAATAATTCCGAACGACGTTCGTTCAGTCGTATCTTCGACACTCTATTATTGCAGACATTTATTGAGGCATGTTTTATACACAAACAAAATAAAGAGTAATAAAATGATTTAAAAATATTTTATTTCACTTTTCACACCATATCCACTACCTCTAACGCCAATGTGATTGGACTGTCATGTTTGCGATAGAATATCAAAACCAGCAATGTTCCTTGTCATGCGCACTAGTGTCATCAAGGAACGGTTTTGTCTCGAGTAAAATTTGTTGGAACGAAATCCATCGGTGAATTTTTTCGAGCTGTAAAAACTTTGAACGTGAATCTCGTTCGAGAAATGAAATCGTAAAATATTTTCTGATGAACAAACTTTGTATGCCTAGAATCTCTCGTCGAACGATTGGTTGTTGAAACGAAATTCCACCGGTGAATTTCTTCATGCTACAAAAAGTTTGAACGCAACTTTCGTTCTAGGAATGAAACAGTTTTGTCTCGAATGAAATTTGTTGAAACGAAATCTCACCGGTGGATTTCTTCGAGCTGCAAAATCTTTGAACGTGAATCTCGCTCGAGAAATGAAATCGTAAAATATTTTCTGATGAACAAACTTTGTCCGCCTAGAATCTCTCGTCGAACGATTGGTTGTTGAAACGAAATTCCACCGGTGAATTTCTTCGTGCTACAAAAAGTTTGAACGCAACTTTCGTTCGAGGAATGAAACAGTTTTGTCTCGAATGAAATTTGTTGAAACGAAATCTCACCGGTGGATTTCTTCATGCTACAAAAAGTTTGAACGCAACTTTCGTTCGAGGAATGAAACAGTTTTGTCTCGAATGAAATTTGTTGAAACGAAATCTCACCGGTGGATTTCTTCGAGCTGCAAAATCTTTGAACGTGAATCTCGTTCGAGAAATGAAATCGTAAAATATTTTCTGATGAACAAACTTTGTCCGCCTAGAATCTCTCGTCGAACGATTGGTTGTCGAAACGAAATTCCACCGGTGAATTTCTTCGTGCTACAAAAAGTTTGAACGCAACTTTCGTTCGAGGAATGAAACAGTTTTGTCTCGAATGAAATTTGTTGAAACGAAATCTCACCGGTGGATTTCTTCGAGCTGCAAAATCTTTGAACGTGAATCTCGTTCGAGAAATGAAATCGTAAAATATTTTCTGATGAACAAACTTCGTCCGCCTAGAATCTCTCGTCGAACGAATCTCCAAACTTATAAGTTCTTCGTCATGCGTACTAGCGTCATCGAGAAACAGTTTCGTCGCGAGTAAAATTTGTTGAAACGAAATCCATCGGTGGATTTTTTCGAGCTGTAAAAACTTTGAACGTAACTCTCGTTCAAGAAATGAAATCGCACTGGCGTCATCGAGAAACAGTTTCGTCGTGAGTAAAATTTGTTGGAACGAAATCCATCGGTCAATTTTTTCGAGCTACAAAAACTTTGAACGTAACTCTCGTTCAAGAAATGAAATCGCATCGGTGGATTTTTTTCGAGCTGTAAAAACTTTGAACGTAACTCTCGTTCAAGAAATGAAATCGCATCGGTGGATTTTTTTCGAGCTGTAAAAACTTTGAACGTAACTCTCGTTCAAGAAATGAAATCGCATCGGTGGATTTTTTTCGAGCTGTAAAACTTTGAACGTAACTCTCGTTCAAGAAATGAAATCGCATCGGTGGATTTTTTTCGAGCTGTAAAAACTTTGAACGTAACTCTCGTTCAAGAAATGAAATCGCACTAGCGTCATCGAGAAACAGTTTCGTCGCGAGTAAAATTTGTTGGAACGAAATCCATCGGCGGATTTCTTCGAGCTGCAAAAACTTTTACAGCAGTGATGACTCGTAGTCACGTGACGTAGACGTGACGTATCACGGGGGCAACGAAAATTATGGAACGCAACTTTCAGCTCTCGCAAGGAGCTAGCGTCAAATCTAAACAGTCAACGGGGCCCTACGTACCCCCATGGCACCCCTCACCCCTGTATATATATATTATATATATATTATATATATAACCTCCGCGACGGCCTGCTCCTTCTTACTACTACGTTGTTCTTACTCTGGTCAAGGAGGTTTAGGATCGCGGGCGAGAAGCTTGCTGATTATATAGTTAATTTGGGGTCAGCTGAGCGAATACTCGATTCTCATTGGACTAGAGCCAATTGACGTCACGAAAATCCTAAAATCTACTGATTTCTGACGAAAATCACGGTAGAAGGGGTAAAATTTTGATCAGATTCAATTCAGAGTTCTGAGAGCGAAGTCGATTGAGGTTAGATTGTACAATATCAAACCCACCCCATCCACAGATTTAATAATTTCATGATATTCATAGGACATCTATGGTAGATTTGATACTGTACACGTTGATTGGAAGTTCAAGGGAATTCTACCAGATGGCGTTTATCCGCTAACTGTAATAAATTGATGCAACATATCAATAGATGGCGCTCACTCACTAACTGTAATAAATTGATGCAACATATCAATAGATGGCGCTCACTCACTAACTGTAATAAATTGATGCAACATATCAATAGATGGCGCTCACTCACTAACTGTAATAAATTGATGCAACATATTAGTAGATGTCGCTCACCAAGTTGCCACACCGGAATTGTATTACATGTCGAAAGATTGCACTCTTCACGTTACTCCGAAAGAATTGCATTACATTTCGGTATATATCTCTGAATGCTATTTTCGATTCGAAATCATTCCACTAAGTCGCAGTTCATCGAAAAATAGCGTGCGACTCACATGCTTGGTTCCTTGTATCGCTGGATCTATCTTCACAATTGTACATATTCTTTGGCGAACAAAAATTTTCAGCTAAATTTTGTTATGGAACAACTTCAAATATGCAAATTCGTATCTCATGACGGTCACGTTGGCTGTTAATGGGTTATAAGAATGGCCAAATATATCTTGCTACTCATTTGCGTCATCATTTTGAGTTTGACGTGTGTAATGTCTACCATATACGTCAAACTACATACTTTTTTCGCTATAGGATGCGATCAATTTCGTAACGCCACGCTGTTCAAGTTACGAACGTCGTACATTTCGTCTCGGAACACTAACGAAAACGATATTATATTTTCCGATTGTGCCGCCTGCACGCTGGATAATTTGTCTTCCCTTCGCTCGTATTTCGACACGCAGAGCATGTACGATGACACAGTTACAGATTTTCGTACAGCTCTGAAATTGATGTGGAACATTAAAAGCAGATAAGTTTTTTACGTATAGTCTACTATCGGGAAGAGAAAAAATATATAATAGTAAATATTATTTATTTTATATTCGTATTTCAACAAAAAATTAAATTTTCCGGGTTATTCTCGATGTGCCCCAACGCAACTGCCGCACTCAGGAGATGTTCGGTGGTGGCTCTGCTGGCAACAGCTGGGACTTCTTCGACTCCAATAGCTGCCTGGTGATGGGTGAACTTTTCAAACTCGTCGACGAGAAAATCCATTTCACCCGCTACACGTCTAGCGGTCGCCTCGTGATTAATATTTACGATCGAACTGACCCATGTGTTGTCCGACTGTCTAACGAATTTTATTCTGATCTTCTGCTCGTTCGACATTTTCACTCGATCGCTATTTATTACACAATTCGATTTTACGTATGTTCACACGATGATTTTCAAACGATATATGACGACTAGCATATCCACAAAATATTTATATAGCAATTCGCTACGTTCGGAGGGGCGCGAGATAGTAATTTGAAACGGAAGAAATTGTATCAGATACGGAACTAGTTTTACATGTATTACTACAATTCGAATCTTCGGTACGACGACATTCAGAAATACATACTCGATCTATATGTAGAACAAGAAAAAGATCCACTAAACAGCGATCGTTTGATCATAATTTCTCCGTGTGTATAATCTTCGAATTCGTTAGATTCTGTCAGTTGTCGAATGGCCCAACGCCACAAACAAATATCGTGACAATCGTTAGCGTGTTTGCATCGAGTGACGAGTTTGAGTTTCCACGTGGGAAAAGACGAATCGGCATATACGTCGATGCCGCCGTTCGGTCGCATATTTTCCCAGCAGATACAACACTTTGAAGATTCGGATTTATTTTGTCCGAGTGAAACATAAAAACAAGAAGAGTATTCTACTTGTAGTTTACTATTGGGAAGAACAAAAAAATGTATAATAGCTGAAATCTTTTATTTTATACGCTAACGAAAAATAAAATTATTGGAATCGTTTTCTATGTGCCCCAACACAACTGCCGCATTTAGTAGATGCTGGGTGGTGGCTCCTTCGACTCCAATAGCTGCCTGGTGTGGATCGGACGAAGTAAACCTCTCGAATTGTTGCACCAAATAGTCCAGTTGATTTGTCACATCCGATATACGTTTAGCGGTTGCCTCGTTGTCGATAGTTACGATGGAACTGACCCACGTGTTATCTGCTAGTCTTCTAAATTTCATACGGAAATGTTGCTCGGTCGACATTTTATTCGATTACTTTTACTCGATTTTCTTACCACGACGTTCGAACGATATATGACGGCTGGCATATCCACGAAATATTTATATAGTAATTCGCCACGCTCGGTGGGGCGCGAGATAGTAAGTTATGTTTGTATGAAACTAAAGAAATTGTAGCAGATACGAAACTAGTTTCACATGTAGACGATGTTCAGAAATACATATTCGATCTACATATAGGACAAGAAAAAGATCCACTAAACAGCGATCGTTTGATCATAATTTCTCCGTGTGTATAATCCTCGAATTCGTTAGATTCTGCCAATTGTCGAATGGCCCAATGCCACAGACAAATATCGTGACAATCGTTAGCGTGTTTACATTGAGTGACGAGTTTGAGTTTCCACGTGGGAAAAGACGAATCGGCGTATACGTCGATGCCGCCGTTCGGTCGCATATTTTCCCAGCAGATGCAACACTTTGAAGATTCGGATTTAGCTTGTCCGAACGCTTCGGTGGACTCTCTGTCGCAACGTACGCTCGTTTGAAAGTATGCATATATTGTCGATATTATCGATGAAATCCACGATAAATACATCGTCCGTAATACGTCTTACTGTCGTGAGGGGAATCAACGCAGGAACCAGTAAGCCAGATGGACGTTGGAAACGATCATCGGTATGTCGGGCAAGTGATGTCGCACGTTCGACACGATGGATCGTAATACTTCTTTTATACATTTCGAGTTATAATGTTCGACGAATACGAGCGTGTACAGGCCGTTGTCGATAGAATAATTTGTCGACACGCCGATTACGTTCAACCGGCGTAAAATCGACAGCTTTGGTAAAAATGGCAATATAACTTCGACGTATACGTTCCTTATGTTATCGTCGTCGTAATCGCGATATCGTGCGGAAAAATCGAACGGTCTCCGATAACAAACGACGTCCACGTCCGAAATCGTGTCCGCAAAAAACGGACAGTATTCTCCGTACGGAGTGTATCGCATAACGGCGGCGTACACGTGATTTCTTTCGAATATTCGCACGTATCTCGGAAATAAACCGTTTCCGGGATCGCGAATAAAAAACGATCTGATTATATAAATTTTATTTACGTGAATACCTCTCAAATAAATGGTTTCCAACTTATCTTCGATCTTCGACAATTTATAGTAATGCGTCGGTGATATCATCCAAAGTCGCGTCTTATCAATTTAAAATTTATGAATCGACGGAGTATCGACGCCGGACGCTCTATCATCTGGTGGTGCGGTCTTGGTCGACGAAGACGATGCTTGTTGTTGTGTTGTCAGCGGCGAATCCAATAGATACGACCGTAACGCATACTTGAGAATATCTTTTATACGTGTACAAAATTGTTTTCGTTTGTAATTGGGCAATTCTACGAATGTCCACATTACGGTCGATATAAAAATACAAATAAACACGATCAACGTGACAACGAACAATTTCGAAATGAGATCCGGAACGAAAAACGACATCGCACAAGCGACCGTTACGCTAACGATAATTTTCAAGGAAGTTATCTCTTTATTCGACATGGGTGCGAATATATATCGATATACATCTCCTATATTATCGAGCGACGACGACAACGACGACGACGACGACGCGGTCGTTCGTGATTGTTGTTGTTGCGAATCGGAAGATGACGACGACGACCGACTTTCACCTTCTTGTTTGACGTTCGATGTCGACATTATACTACTTATAATAGTACGGGGTGTTGTGCTGTCGTCGATTCGACCAACGACGAAATCGACCCAAACTTGGGATAAATAGAAAGTTTCCCGTCCGTTTGGATCAGTCAAAGTCTGATCGCCGGTGTGCAGTCTCGTTAATTATCCAACAATGGGCGTTCCTCAAGTGAGAGACCTCTTAAATGCGATGGGTGATGACGTCTACCAAGAATGGAACGTGAATCGGGACTGCAGTTCGAATACGATGAGATGTATTTACATCGATGTTACCGGTATGCTATACGGAACCGTGATATCGGCTATAAGGCAAGAATTGCAAGAGCGACGGGAAAATTACGTTAACGAACCAACGATAGATATCGAAGAAACGATAGACCAATGTCGTTGTATAGACGTGGCAACCGACGTTATACTGAACAAGATATTTCCTATCGTACCTACAGATTTCCTCGATAATGTCACTAAAATCTACATCGCGGCCGACAACGGTGCGCCAATAGCCGAATACAGAACACAGCAAAAACGTCGTCTGAATCGTATAGTCGTACCAAACCGTGTTCGAGATCAAGTATCTGATGAATTTTTCGAATTGATCCGAAGATACGTGAAAGGTAAGGCTGTCGTGAAATACGATCGGCTGGATACTATAGGTGAAGGCGAAATGAAATGCATCCGTGAAATTTGGTTAGATAACCCCGATCGAGCATACGTCATTGCGAACGACTATGATGTAGTGGTGGGTGCTTTTTGTATGCCTCGAAGAAAGATACGTTGTATTTGGCCGAAACCGCCGAAAGAATCTGGCGATTACGATCCTCATTCGAGGCTTATCAATTGGACGTCGGCGGATCCTCTAAAACGCCTGTTGATCGTGTCATTTTTGAACGTGTACGGAAACGATTACGTTCCGGGTTTGGTAACAACGACGGCAAATATTAAAAGAGTTCTCAACGATATAGAGAATTTTTCCATTCCCGACGAAGTATTACTGAATAATCTATGCGACGTGGCCCGCATTCTGTTCGACACGACCGAATCATCATCATCATCATCATCACCGTCGTCGGTCGAGTGGGTGTTGACTTTGACGTTCGTCATTGCGTACGTTTATTGTTACCTATTGAATTTGCCATTTTTTTGCCCTCAATCTATCAAAAGAGCAAAGTTTTTGGACGTGTGGACTTCGTTCCGAGACGAATTGCGAGAACGGCGTCTATCGAAAGAAAAACCCGACATGTTAGACTTGAACGATTCCAGCGTACACGTTCATCGCAAAAATATCGTAATCATGTGTTTATGGTATCTGTGTTATTGCGTGAATCCCTTCAAACAATGCGGTGGTGGCGACGGTACCACTGGAGACACCGTCGCTACAGTTCACGATAGAAGTAATATGTTTTCCATCCCTATGAAAGAGCCGTTTCGGTACGACGATCCGAGAACCAAAATAACGTTCAATTGTACGGATAAACGGTCGCTCTTCTCGTGTGACTCGAAATGTATATGGAACATTTATGACATAATGAAGGAAATAATGTTGTAAACGATATTTTCATTTCTTTCCCATCTCCGTCGTAGTTATGAATAATTTTTGCGTTGTTTTGATATGTTCATTTCCCTGTTCACATTGGGAGCGTTAATAAAATATGGAACAAATTGGGATTGTTATATCAGCTCTGTTTCTCGTTGTAAATGTACTTGTGATTACCGAATATTCCGGGAGTACGTCGGAATACCGTATATATAAATTAAAGTTCTACTGCTCATCCAGTCAGTCGTAATTCATCGTTCAGTTAGTCGAGTCGTGTGTGTGTCTAATATCGAAACGTGCAGTATGGGAGTTGATACACTAAAGTATATTTTGGATGCGATCGGCGATTTCGTGTTCGAAGATTGGAACGACAAAATCGATATCGATCCGCTTACAAAAAAATGTCTTTACATCGACATTACCGGTATCCTGCACGACGCGCTGCGATACGCCGTGATACAGAAGAAAGACGAAATCAAACGTCGCTCATACGATGATACGTATCAGAAGCAGTTGGCTCTCAGAAGATCGTTCAGTTAGTCGAGTCGTGTGTGTGTCTAATATCGAAACGTGCAGTATGGGAGTTGATACACTAAAGTATATTTTGGATGCGATCGGCGATTTCGTGTTCGAAGATTGGAACGACAAAATCGATATCGATCCGCTTACAAAAAAATGTCTTTACATCGACATTACCGGTATCCTGCACGACGCGCTGCGATACGCCGTGATACAGAAGAAAGACGAAATCAAACGTCGCTCATACGATGATACGTATCAGAAGCAGTTGGCTCTCAGAAGATGTGAAGAAGAATTGTCGTTCACTGCGATTGCTGTCGAGGTATTTCGACGGAAGGTATTAGCTAATTTGCCAATGGGATTTTTACGATATGTTAGGAAAATTTATATTGGCGCCGATAGACGTCCACCGACCGGTAAAATCAGATCGACCCAAACTAGAAAATTCTATAATAAAGTTGTGTCGAACCGAGTGCGGAATCGAATCGAGGATGCGTTTTTTGACGTGGTCAGCCAGTTCAAGGCCGACATGTCGTACGAGTTCGTCGTCCATTACGATCGATCGCAAACGATGGGCGAAAGCGAGTGGAAATGTCTTCGTCAAATTTGGCTGGACAACCCCGACCGAGCGTACGTCGTGGCGAACGAGTACGATGTCGTGGTGGGTGCGTTTGGCATGCCTCATCGAACGATACATTGTATTTGGTCGGAAGCGAACGACGAACATGACGACGACAAGCGTGCTGCGTCGAAGCTCATCAACTGGACGATGGCGTTCCCGTTACAACGCTTGTTGATGGTATATTATTTGAATTTGTATGGAAATTATTACTGTCCTCCCGTCAATACGATCTACACGTATAGCATGAAAGCAGTGATGGTTGAAATTGGGTCGTTTTCTGTACCGGACGATGAGCTACGGGGACAGTTACGTGACGTGGCCGGAATTATGTTCGGGACCGGTGACGAGTCGTCGTCGGAGTTGTCGCCGCACGACTGGACGATAGCTTTGACGTTCATCGTGGCGTATGTGTACTGTTATTTGCTGAACGTTAGAGTATTCGATACTGGGACGAATGCTAACAAAAATATGTTTTTTGATGTTTGGGCCTCGTTTCAAGACGAGCTTTGGTTAGGAAAAACCGAACCGGTGGAAAGTGATTATGCGGTTAAAAATTATATCGATACAAAACAGTTGATAGAAATGAATTTGTGGTATTTGTGCTACAGTGCGACCCCGTTCAAGCGAAAAACTACAAATATGTTTTCGATCCCAATACAAAACCCGTTCAAATACCACGATATTCGAAGCCTGACGATCAGCGAGTACATGACCAACGACAACTTGTTTTCATGTGACACGTCTTGTTTTCGACGAATATATCGGGCTGTTTGTGAACTTTTCTCGTTAAACGATTAACACTTATAATATTTGTATTATTGCTCTAGATAAAATAATAAAAATTAACTGTTGTAAACAGCATTTTCATTTCCTCCCCATTTCCGTTGTGGTCTAGGATGTTGTTATTCGGTATGACGATGAACATATCAATTTGGATATTCGATCGACGAGAAATTTCGGACCGAAAAATTTTGTTCAACATAAGATATTTCACAGTTTTATTTAACCCATTCATTCCCAACGTGACTGTCATGAGATACAAATTTCACTTTTATGCGATGAACGGTTCCATTTCTTGAATCGGTCGATGAGGATCTCGAACGACAAAGTTTGTTCCTCATAAAATATTTCACAATTTAATTTCTCGAACGAGAACTACGTGCTGAAATAGAAACGATCGGTAAGTGCACGCAAAATACCTTCAGAGTTTTTGCTGCTTGAAAAAATTCATTGGTGGACTCTCGTTTCACCAAATTTTATTCGTGACAAAACTGTTTCTCGATGATACTAGTGCGTATGACGAGGAACATATTAGTTTGGAGATTCGTTCGACGATAGATTCCGGGCTGAGGAAGTTGTTGGTCCGGAAGTGTTTTACAAGTTCACTAGTCGAAGGATACACTCGCGCGCATGACGAAAATTATGGTAGTTTGAATATTCGATCGGTTACGATAATCATGACCAACAAATATTGTTTATCGTAAAATATTTTACAATTTCATTTCTGGAACGAGAGTTACATTCAAAAAATCAACGACTGATACGTTGACGATTATCATTTTCTGGTGATTATTCGAATCGTTTCGGTAAATTCCTTCTCGCGGAGTGTTTACAAGATAACGAAGCAATTGGGATTATCGTATCAATATTATTCCCCGTTGTAAATCTACTTCTGACGGTATTGTTCGAACTAGTGATAGAGACGGAATATTCCGGGAGCACATCGGAAGACCGTGTATATATATATGCGTTCTGGTGTTCTCCCAGTCAGTCGTAATTCATCTTCCAGTTAGTCGAGTCGTGTGTCTGTGTGTCTAATATCGAAACGTGCGGTATGGGGGTTGGCACACTAAAACATATTTTGCATGCGATCGGCGATTCCGTATTCGAAGATTGGAACGACAAAATCGATATCGATCCGCTTACAACAAAATGTCTTTACATTGATATTACTGGTATCCTGCACGACGCGTTGCGATACGCCGTGATACAGAAGAAAGACGAAATCAAACGTCGCTCATACAATGATACGTATCAGAAGCAGTTGGCTCTTAGAAGATGTGAAGAAGAATTGTCGTTCACTGCGATCGCTGTCGAGGTATTTCGACGGAAGGTGTTAGCTAATTTGCCAATGGGATTTTTACGATATGTAAGGAAAATTTTTGTCGCCGCCGATAGACGTCCACCGACTGGCAAAATCAGATTAACAGAAACTAGCAAATTCTATAACAAAATTGTAACGCTCGCAACACGGAATCGAACCGAAGATGCGTTTTTCGACGTGGTCAGCCAGTACAAGGCAGACATGTCGTACGAGTTCGTTGTCCAGTACGATCGGTCAGAAACGATCGGCGAAGGTGACTGGAAATGTCTTCGTCAAATTTGGTTGGACAACCCCGATCGCGCGTACGTCATATCGAACGAGTACGATGTCGTGGTGGGTGCGTTTAGCATGCCCCATCGAACGATACGTTACATATGGTCGGAAGTGAACGACAAAAACGACTACAATGTTACCACATCGAAACTTGTCGACTGCACGATGGCGTTCCCGTTACAACGTTTGTTGATGGTTTATTATCTGAATTTGTATGGCAACCACTACTCCCCCCCTATCAATGCGATGTGTACGTCAGACGTGAGAGGTGTGGTGAATGAAATTAGGTCGTTTTCTGTGCCGGACGATGAATTACGTGGACAGTTACGTGACGTGGCGGAAATTATGTTCGGGGCCGGTGACGAGTCGCCGTCGTCGAATTTGTCGGCGCGTGACTGGACGATGGCTTTGACGTTCGTCGTGGCATACGTGTACTGTTATTTGTCGAACATCCGAATATTCGATAATTGTAGTAATGTTCACAAAAATACATTTTTCGATGTGTGGGCCTCGTTTCAAGATGAACTCCGACTAGGAAAAACAAAACTGGTTGGGAGTAGTTATACGGTCTGCAACTATACCTATGCCAAACACGTGATAGAACTCAGTTTGTGGCACGTGTGCTACAGTGCAACTCCGTTCAAACGCCCGACTTTCAAGAAAATGACAAGTATGTTTTCGATTCCCATCCAGCGGCCGTTCACTTACAATGACGTTAGGAGCCTTTCCGTTGGCAAGCACAGAACGAGCGAAAATTTGTTTTCAAGTTCCATTTCGTGTTTCAGATGTATCCATATGGTAGTGTCTCAACTTTTTTCCACGACGAAAATAAATAGCAAGCAGATTATGAAATAAAAAATTGTTTACATATCGGATTTTTATTCCTTTTCATTATATATTGCACACAATTTATCGATAATGATTGTCACAGGTATTGTATATTGTGTGACGATTTCGTTTCGTTGTGCTTCAGAAACGAACGTTACGTTGCCGTAATATTCATCTGGGCTCGTGGCGTGTTCGTTATTGTTGTCGTTGCCGTTCACAAATGTGTTTTTGCAAATACATCGAACGTCGTTTGTGACATACATGCCATGGAGAAAAACGATATAGTCGATGACATACTTGGTTAGATTGGATAGAGTCTGGGCGTAGCGTTCGGGATGATGCTTGTTCGTTTCGAGCAGATAAGCGTATTCTGCCACTTCTTCTACGAACTTGTGATAGAATCTAGGGAATATGTGAACGAGATGTAAGGCGCCATTCGATTTTTTGTACGATTCGATCTGTCGTATACCGTTGTCGAGTATGCGATCGAACAGCTCTTCGAAATAAGTGCGAATGAAATCTTTCCACTGGCCCGTGTCGTCTAACATGTCGTCGATATATCGATCGATCTGTTCCTTGATTTTTGTTTTATCGATAACGGTCGGTGCAGTTTTGACTAGAATCACGTCGAACAGATATTTCAATCCGTTCATGAACGTATCGAACGAGACGAAAGTTGATGATGACGACGAGGACGACGACGACGACGACGACATACTCTATGTATTCCGACCTCGCGCTCTCCCTGTATAGTTTACTTATAAGATATCGTTGAGAAACATGTCGAAAATAACGATGAGAGATAAATCTACATATACATTTATGAATTTTATCACGTCCGCCGATTGGATCGATCGGGCGGAATACGTGTACGGCGACTTCAAGTGGACCATCAGAGAAATCGAAGTACCTATCAATGTTAGCAACAGTCACTTGTCATCGTTGTCGTCGTCTGACTTATTCGACTTATTATTCGAATGTACTTCGTACATTAACAAGAAAATTGTCAGATTACCTATACGATTCAATCACGATATAAGCGGATCGAAGCGTAATCATTTCAAACACGTACAAAGTCAATCGATAACTTCCATACCGACATGTATGATGGTGGATAACGACGTGTTTTATATCCCCGTCGGGGATACGTGGGTTCAGGTTACGGTAGACGGTGGCATCAAAGCGGTAGTAGTCAGTTTATATAATAATATCGTGAAAGTTGCCGTACAATGTACATTTTACGGAAACGTCGATCTACCGTTCGGTCTGCCATTGTTCAATGCGAGTTTGGATAGGATCATCGGTTTCGTGGGACGTCGTCTACCGAACGGTCGATATACGATCGATTCCGGTGCCAATATGAAAATCGTCAAACACGTTATATCCGATGTAAATTTCCCCAGTATTTATTTTATCGATTCGTCGTCGTTGTCGTCGTCGTCTTCGCAATGTCCTTCTAACGATAATGGTGTTGGTGGTGGTGGTGGTGTCAGATCTACGAAACGTCTCGTCGTCTATGGCAACGTAATAGCCAAACACGGATTACACGCGGGTAAAATTCGTGAGCTGGAACGTCAACAAACGAATTCGTTCGCCAACGTATGCCGACGTATCAACATAATACAAAAAGATGACGGCGTCGTAGTTACCGCGACGAACGGAAACGACGCCGATAGCGAAGAATTGGATTCGTTCACGTTGTGCAATACGCGTTTATGTAAATATTACGTACTACCACCGCCCGACGATGTTCTAACCGATAACGTCGCCGGTGACGGGACAAAAAAAAAGTCGTCCAAAAAGTAAGAGCCGCGATATAGGATGTTATCGCAAATCGACGTTAACGACTTCGACGACAAAGTCTACGCCGACGTCGGACCCGTTACGTCTCCCGATACCGTTGCGCGAAATTCTCATATAGAATTGCCACCTCTGTCTATAACAGCAGCAGCAGCAGCAGCAACATCTTTCACGGAGAACGACGTTTCATTATTTGTCGAGCGGTCGGAATCTTCGTGCCCGTTACAACGACCCGTTACCGCCGCCACCGAAACGTTTCTGTCGCGCGACAATAACGAACGACCGTCATACGGTTTGTTGAATTCCGTAAACGAACGGGAAGACGCTCAACGTGGAAAACGTCTGATAGACGACGTATTAATTCGCTTAGGCACTGTATCGGCCGACGATTTCGTAGTAGATCGGACGATGGTGACCAAATGGCTGGTATCGCGATACAAAAATATAATACATAAAATCGAGAAACCTATAGATCTGATGCACGCTATCGTCGAGTGTATCAGCACGGGTTTACGAATATTTTTGACAACGGAACAAGGCGATTGTTCCTATATCGATTCGGTGGAGATATTAAACGCTGATATTTTCTGTACTTGTAACGAATGGTTATTGGGATTCGTAGTAGAAAACGAAATACCAAAAATTACTAAGGATAACGTGACGCTTCCGATGAATCTAGACGAAGCCGACGACGACGACGACCACAACGATAACGGTGATGCGCGTAAAAACGCGTCGTCGTCTTTGTGTGACGCAGGACGAGATCGATTCGTCGCAAAATTCGATGAGTATCAGCGAATGATAGAGAAAATGATGACGGATGCTTCCGATTCGAGTAAAAGATCTGGGGAAGATTACGATTTGCCTGTTTTATTCGGCGGCGGCGGATCGGACAACGAAGATCGGAGAGATACGATTAGCGTAGAGCGTGACATATTGACGGAACGTACGATAGATCAGAATATCGCACGAGAGCGATGTAATTTTCGACGTGACACGCAATCGCTAATAAACAATTACGACTTGGGTTCTATATCGGCGATATCGTCGTCCTCGATGACAGCCGATGGAATCGGAAGTAAACGTAGGGAAACCGGTAACTCGAACAACGTGAACGCTACCACCGTTAACGTTCTACAGTTGATCGTCGACATGAAAGAATTCGAATTATTGATATTTTTCCTATTATACGTTGATCGAGAGTCTCTACACGGTGACACGAATGTGATATTTAAAGATCGACCCGGTACCGGTGGAGCGCATTGTACTCTACAACAGCATAGAAACGGTAACACCACGAGCGCCCACGACGACGACGACGGCAGAACCCGGTGTTTCTCAGACCCCATCAGTACGGAGGTTAAAAAAATTCTACGATCGTTGACGACGAACGCTAATAGAACCGTCAAACCGACCGTCGCCGCCGCCGCTGCTGCTACTACCACCGTCATATCACCACAACCACCACCAGCAACAGAGAGACTTGGAAAGAAACGTGCCCACTCGCAACGTCGTCCATCGAATCCGTTCTTCGATTCTACCGATCTGCACGATATTAACGAGAGACCTTCTGACGACGATGCCTCCGCTACCGCCGCCGAGGGAGTCGATTCGTCAATAACCGCTGGGTACAAACATACACGTATAAAAGAAATACTCGAATTTCTCACATTATTATATACGGATAAAATTCTCATCTCGATCACCGAATCTTTATTGATCGATACGCGCTTGTCTATATGGAACCGTAGAAACTCACAACAAGAGGGTACGTCGTCGTTTTATAAATTCGGTTTATTGGACGTGTTCAGTCCGAAAATTTCAAGAATTCACACGTCTTCTTCTGCTTCGTCGTTGTCTTCGAGTGCCGATCTTCGAGGGAAATACGATTCTCACGGGAGACAACCGCCAGTTACAGTCACGATCGATAATAGGATCAACAACAACAACAACAACAACAACGACGACAATTCGATATCGGACAGTTATGAAGACTACAACAAAAGACGTCGCCAATACGGCGTACACGTTGGCAACCATAGTTAATATTACCGAGGGGAACGGTATCGTTGACGACACCGATGGCAGTAATACAAGTCGTTTCAGACACGATTCCAAGCTGAAAACGAGTAGTTCCAAGGCAACTATGGCGTCGGCACACGGCCGATCTGGAAAACCAACGAAACCACGTCGTCAATTGATGAAAGCACCCGCGAAAAAGCTATCCGTGTCGAGTAAACAGAAAATCGCCGGGACTGCGAATGCCGGTGGAAACAAATCGCTGTTCGGTCGTGTATTGCAATCGCTATCGATGGAGAGAACTGACGTTGTAACGACACAAACGACTTCGACTTCGAACCACACGATAGATAATTTCCTACGAACCGGAGTAACTATGCCATCAAAAACCGCGATAAAGAACACTATCGAACATCGTTACGATGGTGGTGACATCATTACCGACATCGATAGCAATCGTCGCTACAGGCATATCGACGTTCACGATAAAAATATCGACACAGATTTGACAGATTTCAAGCAAACGTTCGAAGATCGCAATAATACTCTGATTCCTGTCGTGAACGTTTTGTTCGAAAGTGTATACGACAAATGGGAATATTACGTATTACGTTATCTATGTGGTATGGGATACTCATCGCAACTTTTCTACGTAGATAGTTACAACGGCAGTGGTAGCGGCGGTGGCGGTCGCAAGAGCCACGGCAACGACGGTAATCTCTTTAGCACACTCGAATCTTTCAGACACATCAACAAAGATTATAATATTATCGTGACGTACGATAAATCGTGCAACAATAAAATGGGCATAAAATCGACGACGACGACGATGACAACGACGCAAGCGACGGTAGCTAGGAAGAATCAAAAACGAAAAATGAAAACGAACATCGGCAGCGAAAACGGGAATATTGCGAGTTTTAATAAATACGTCGGCGACAAAAATAATTCGACGACGACGACGACTACGCGAAATAACGACGAATGGGTTAATATACGTTTATCGATACCGTCGAGGGGAAACTGTTTGAATTATACGATTACCGATAACGGTGATCTATCGCAGTGCCACGGAACAGAACGGAATAATACACGCGAAAAATATGCCACCTATTGTTTTTACGCGTTGATAAAACACATTCGCAATGGAAAAGACTACAGGCAATTGGTTACGACTGACGAGCAGCAGAGCGGCGAACGGATCCACGACGATAGACTCGTAATTATCAATTGCCAAGTGAAATCGATTTATAACGAATTATTGTCGAACGTATATTATTCGAATGTTATACGATCGTATTTTGGTTCTTTAATATATTATCAACGGTATCTATCATTGTTGTTGTTGTTGTTGTTGTTATTTCTTTTTTCCTTTATTCCTTCCTTTATTCGTTCCTTGCTCCCCAACTGAGATACGTTCCGATACACGTATAGATAAGAGATGATCGGAAATAGAAATTCCGATAATAATAATAATAATAATGATAATGTCTCTGCGAGACGTGTTGCAACGTTACGGGCCGAACGATTCGTTTATAGGCGCTACGATACATGGCACGATAAACGTAGGCAGCGATCCTACGTGGGACCGTTTGTGGGCAAACATGTTGGAAGTTTACTACGAGAGAGTCATCCAGCACAACGATAAACGTCGTTTTTATTGGGACGTTACGATCGCGGTGGCCAAGCAAATTATCTATCAGAAAATCGGCTTCGTCAATTTGCCTTTGCACTTACTACACAACTATAACGAAATTTCCAAGGAGGAATTTCTGAAATTGAAAACGATCGAACGAACGCTAAATTCGAATATCGATAAGTTGTTCTACACGTTCGTCGCGTTAGCATTTTCCGCTAGTACGGACTTTGCCGGTTACACCATGGACACGAAAATACTAGACTTGAGATTGAACGATATCAATCATTATTTGATCAATCAATCGGATCAGATGTACGCGATGTTATTCGCGTCGGGCGTTAATGACGAAGATGACGAAACTGCCACGAGCGTCGCGTCGTCCGAAACGAACGCGCGAGACAAACTGTACGAAATGCGAAAGTTTCAGATCGATAGTAAAAATATCATGGTCGCTAAGATACGCGATCTGTTCGACTCTCTATACGAACAGAGCATCACACAAGCACGGCGCCAGGGAATAAATTTGAACGTGAATAAATTCCAAACGGAATTATGCCCCGACGAGTTGTTACAATTCTGGACGAACCTCGGTCCGTTCTATTGGTTATGGTTCCATTTGACCGCGGGCAAATTCGCCAACGCTTATGACGATTTTCGTGCCGCGGCCGCCTCCCTGAAAGAACTGTTTCACAATTTCGGCTTGTTCATCAAGTGCGACTTGTGTAGAGCACACTTCGAAAGTATTCGATCGACGTTCGAGTATCGCAAATTGAAAGTCGACGCTCCGATCGATAATTTTCTTGTCGAAATTCACAGTCTGATACGATCGAGACACGACCGACTTCACGACGCCAAATTACGATATCTGAATCCGTACGGAGATTATCGAGACTTGCACGCTCAACTACGAGAGGAATATAAAAAGTGGTGGTTGTAGGATACGAATAAAAACGCTACATTACAATCGTCGATACTCTTTAATTTTATAAGGCACGATAATTATTTCAAAGGACCGCTTCGATTCTCTCTTCCTTTCTCTATCTCTCTCTCTCTCTCTATCTCTCGATTACAGTTTGGAATGAAACCCTCCGGATAGATCTATCAGTTTGTCACCCCTTCGTAACGTGTACGATACGCCTCGTTTTCCCAGATCGTCGAGTAGTTCCATGATGAATTCCGGTCGTCGAGTGGTTCCTTCGATTTTTCTCAATTCCATACGCAAATCGAACGTACGCACGAGAATCTCTTCTAGTAACAATTGAATTTCAGATCGGAACAATAACGGTGGTAAATTGAGAACGGACCTTGGACGATTTTCGTTCATATAAGAGGAAGACATGACGATGCGTTCAGGAGTACTTACGCGTTCGTACGAACCCGACTTACGCAACGGCTTAGATAAACTTATCGACGACGAAGACGGCGACACCGACACAGAACCGAGCCTTCCTGGCGATGAGGTTCCTATGGAAGAAGATAACCGCGATCCACCCGCAACACCAATGGGTCACCCAAACTGGTACAACGATCACGTATACATGGTAGATATGCTGCTGAGTAACGTGACACGCAACGTCGAACTGATCGAAATCAAACGATCTCTGAGAACGTACGAAGCGATATGTCTGTTCAGGTTCGCCGTAAATTTCAAGGGAACGTCGTGTGCCGGTCTAGTATACGGCGGCATATGCACCTATCATTGGCAATGTATGAACATCGGTTTTTGTCGCGTATCGAGTCGCGTACTGGATAACGTTAACGACGGTTCGTCGAAAACCTATCACGACAAGGTGACGCCGTATTTTACGAACGTGCTACCTAAAGCTACGCTTCCCATAGCACCGATCGTACGATCCATAAGTCGTAAAGATTTGACGAAGAACAAGGAAAAGATTATTTCGTTGATGAGTTCGTGTTTCGGCCAGACGACAAAAACGGACGAAGCGGAAGCGATGGCCAAGGGGCTATTGGCGATGATCACTTGCACCGAATCGCCGATATTCACGATAATACGCAATCAATGGATAGCGAATCAGATGGCGTGGGTACGAGGATTAAATCCCAAAACTATGTATCAATTGATAGATCAATCGGAAGGCAGCGATAAACATACCGTTTCGTTCGTAACGGTAGATCAATTGACGATATTCGATACACCGCTGTTATTGATATTGCCCACGTCTGCGGTCGTGCTGGAAGACAAAACTCAATCGTTTTCCGATCCCGCCAACGTTACGATGATTCAATTGACGAATAAAAAAGTCAACGTCGGAGTTTTCGCGATTTGCGGGCCCATAATATACGCCCCAGTTATCGGAGGCCAACAAAATAGCGGTGGTGGTGGTGGTGGTGGTGGTGGTGGTGTTGCCACTAACGAAATACCCACGATTCCACGTCAACATTTGATGACTTACGCTAAATTGGGGGGTGTTAGTCACGATACGCGATCGGTCGTTCTACCGATGGTGCTAAGTAATTTAGGAACGGCGATGATCGATCTGACGAACACCAGTCTCATATCGAACGAGGATCTGAAAAAATGTACGCCCAAATTCCAGTTAGTTAGACCCGATCCCGAACCGTTACCGTTACCAGATAATACGCAGTTGCAGTCCACATTGCCGAAAAAACCCCTACCGGGTGACTGGATTTTATAAAAGTAATGGGTGGTAAGACATGGACGAAATAATCTTATTACCATCTCCATCTCACGCTCGTTCAACCTCGAACGTTCACCGTTCGACATCGATGGCGTCCACGACGACAGAGAATAAAAACAAATCGGTATTACGCCACGCTCGTTCCGTAAAATTTTTTAACGATAAAAAAAACGGCATGTACAAAAAACAACGTCACAGCAAGACCGGTCGAATTCATTCGACTTTATCGACTCGTCCTTCACACGATACGGCCGATCACGAGAATTCCGCCGTCGCCACAAACGACAAGTCGACAAACGTGTTTTCGTCGAACACGCACCACGGTGAGCGCGCTTTTCTCGCTTGTGTCACGTTCGTAATATCGGATGTCAGTTTGGTATTGACCGATCAATTCAAAAGGATATTCCCGTCGACGATGGATCTGTTGCTGCGTTTGAAGCGCGACAATTTCGTTGAATATTTCCACGATAATCACGTCGTTTTATATGCCAGCAACGAAACAGAAATTTCCCTAGCACGTAACCGTTTACCATCGTCGTCGTCGTTGTCGTCGATCTTCGAGTTTGACCAATACGTGACCGCCACAAAGTACGATTGCATCAACGATCGACCGATTTTAACCCTACGCAAACATCTATTCCGTAACGGCCGGTCGTCGTTACTGGCCGGTCCGATGGTTTTGATCGCAAAATCGACCGATAACAATAATAACGTCAATCAATACGATATCGTGAAAGATATACGACGTTACTACGAATATGACACGAATCACACGCACGTCGTAGATGTCGATTGTGAAAGTTTGCTACGCGACATAGCCGTCCAACTGTCCACGCTGATGAAATTTGACAGACAATAAAATAAATATTACACACTAACGAATATGTACTTTTTGTTCTCTACACCCAACGAAAAACCTTTCTGCGTTTCAACTAACGATAACATCGAGTCGAACAATTATAAACGAACAAGTTATTCAGTCTATTTTTAGATGTACGTGTAGACGTGACAATAACACATATAAACGTATCACGTTACGTGAAGTCACCTGACGATATTCTTGTCAATTTTCAGTATAAAAGGCAGCTGCTGGTACATAGCAGTCAGTATTCGATCAGTATCATCCGACTTTGAAACATCGAATCGTGTATTCCGCGTCATCATGAATATTTCCAACCGTACAGTGATTGAGCGTTTTTTAAATATAATCCAAGAATTAAAATTGAAGGAGTCCGAGCATATCGATACATCTGAGGCGACGAGGATGACGGAGAAAGAGAAACGTAGCGAGGCACGATCGGAAGGGTGCATCCAAAAAAACAGCGATCTCGTCGACGAAGCTGTGTTATGCGAAACGAAAAAAATAGAGGGCGATATCGGTACGTGGTCGTCGGGCTCGTACACAAAGAAGGAAGAAGACGTTCGAGCGTGGCAAGACGCGTTGTATGGAGAAAATGGAAATCATGATATGGAACAATTGTTCAAGTCGTGTAAGAAAGGCAGCTATACGGATCTTGTCGACGCCATCTACTTTCTCGATACAGAATATCAGAACCAGGGCGAAAATACGATATATTTGGCGGTGACGATGACGCGTGACGGATACACCACGCATCTGAACGGGGCGCCGTACAATTTGTGCAGCAGGAAGAATATCTCAGAGTTGGAAGAATTGGGGAATCTGAAAACCGTCAAAGAGAATCAATATATCCGCACGATCACGAATAAACGTTCGGGTATGTGGGAGGATAAAACGAAGGAGGTATCGCCAGCTGTGATTGTCGACAACATCTACCGGTCGTTCTTATCGCGTCGCTATACGTCTGAACCTATCATCGTGAGCTGGCGCGATTCAAACGATACAGATTTTTTCGACGGACACATTCACACCAACAACAGCGACAGACTTACGGTGGACGTGGGTGGTGAATTTGCGAAAATCGAATGGTGTGCCATGATGGGATTCAAACGCGGTAAATTCGTTCGGTACGAATTGTATCGTTTACCTGGAAAACGTATGATATGGTCGCACACGGTCGAAATTACCAATCAGTATTTCGTCGACAAGACTCACTTCACGTTTAACGATTACCACCGCGTATTAGGCTGTAGGGATAATCATGGGAAGTATGACGTTGAACAGTGCTGTGCTAACAACAGTAAAAAATTGAAATGTATATTGAACAGTGTACTATATTCGTTTGTTCGCAAGGAATAAAAAAAATATATTTTCAACATGTTTTATTTTATTTCGCTCCCTGCTAATGTAAGTAATGGCTCCCAAAGACAAGCACGGTCGTAGTTACGAATCGGCCAACGATCGTGTATTGAATCGCGTTAACCTAGACGATGCGTATTCCTATTCCATAATGAACGTACTACGATCGTACGTAGATCAATCGGACCAGAAGCAAGCGCTTCTTTGTCGTCACGTACCGGCAGAATTGAAAGTTTCCCTGATAAAAGCTATCGAAAAGGGATCGTCGAGCGACGTGACGAATTTATGTCTACTTTGCAAGGACATCGATAAATTTTCTAGAGAGCAAATGTTCTATCAAGGGATCGTAATGCAATTTGTTGATCACGTAAAACCGACGGACTGTTCTCCCTTCTGGCAATCTATCATAAGCAAATTTCAGAATCGTTTGTCTACCATTCAAGATCGAGACGTGACGATGTTTATCGCGAAATCGTTGTCCGCGTCGGGCGTGTCTGTGGGCGACGATAAGATCACGACATATCTGGATAATATTCTGAACGTGGTCAACGGGACGTACAAACCAGATTTTCACAATTCCATCTTCAAACATAGCGTAAAGAATATTTTTCAGAACGTAATCGTGTCCTTTGCCGATTTCGTGGTGACAAATATCGATTTATACATCGGTGACCAACGGCAAGCGTCACCTTCGGACACCGTTGATAATACGACGGACGAAGATAATATTATCGTATCTCAATTTTTGAGCAAGCGAGTCGAAACGACCGATTGGAGAAATAAATTAAAGGATATTCGTACGAACAATCCGATTAACGTGACGAACGCTACGCGAAATTACGAGAACGATGATTACGACGACGGTGTGCGGTTTCCTTCCTCGCCACCATCGTTATCTTCGTCGTCGTCTACGTCGTCGTCGTCATCATCGACTAACAAAACGGTAATAATTCATAGAGAACGTGATTTGATGTCACCGATACCGTCACCTTTGTTATCGCAGTCGTCGTCGTCGTCGTCATCGTCGACTAACGAAACGGTGATAATCCATAAAGAACATTGTAAATTGTCACCGATACCATCGCCTTCGTTGTCTTTGGCATCATCATCATCATTATCAACGTCGTCTTTCACGTATCATAGAAGTGCCGGAGAATTCATCGTCGACGCTGATGTCATACAACGAGATGATGATGATGATGATGATGATGATCGTGCCGATGAAGATAACGATAGTTGTAAAGACAACGATAGCAGCGACGACGACGACGACGATGACGACGATAACTTGTTCGTTACGTTACCGTCGATCGTAATCACACAGAACGATACGAAGAACGATCCGTATTTGTTGTCTAGTTCATTTGTCACGACCGGGGACGATGAAATAGTCGAAGAACGCGACGGTCACGACGAGTCGTTCATGTTATCGTCGTGTCAACCGCCAACACCCATATCCAAGTTGAACGATTTGTTCGATATCGAAATATCGGTCGAGGTGACGCCGCAAATAGACGACAGTGAACGCGCATCGACAGAAAATGAAGTATTGTCGAATAACGATAGCGAAAACAACAAAGACAACAACAACGACGATGACGAAAAAACCGATTCGGAAACGGCGACTGCGGTGGTAGTGGTGGCGACGGCGGTGGTGGTGGAGGAGATCGCCGTAGACAATAGTTGTTGATCGATATCTCCGTCTGACAGAACGAACATCGACACGGTTCAGTGTGCTCGTGATATCTACGATGACGAACAACCGATCGTACGGAAACGTTATTTTCCGCTCGCTAGATTCGGAATCTAGACGGTTCGTCCGTGAAAATGCCCAGAACGACGATGATATGGTATTACCGTTGTGTACGTTCGTGACACAATTGAAAGCGAACGGACGGTCACAACCTCGATCAAAAATATTAAACGAACGCCAATTGAGAACTATACGAGAATGTTATCATCTCACGATTCCGGAGCCGGGCACACCGTTCGGTATATTGTTGTGCAAGACGTTCCTAGAGCCCAGACAACAGGACAATTTCGACATTAAACGACCGAAATTGTTCAACGTCGAAGAAGGAACCAGTACGGATTTCTACTCGAACGATGCCTGGATGGATCCCGTCGAAAAATTCATGTCCATCGCGAAAACGGAAATGTTATTATCGATGAAAAAAAATGCCACAATTTACATGTCGTTCTTATTGCGAACGTCAACGATTCGCACCGTCGACGATTTCAAACGTGACATCGTCGAATACATCCTTCCGTATACCATGTGCGTACGTCTGATGAACGTCGAACCGTCGTCGGAAACTCCTCCGGCCGCTATCGCATCTAGACAGAATTTCTATTTCGTCGTATACTTTCTACCGAAAATGGAAACCAGTTTCCTACTTCGAATATATTCCATGCCAATTTTATCGTTACAAACGGAAGAGCAAACGGCGAACGACGATACGACTACAGACTACGAGCCCGACGTGACGACGTCTCGGCTGCGTCTAATTTTCACTAGCAACCGATCATATTTCAACGATAAACACGTGAACGTAATGAATTCGATGATATTTCTATATTGTTTCATTACCGACCGATACAAGCCCGACTTTGAAAATATCAGCGACGACATTACAAACTATATGGTAAAACTCGTTTCGATGATTAGTTACGAAATTGGAGTTTATTCGTTGAAACGTAACGGATTGGCAAAAAGTGGCGTCGGTCCGCTGGCATTCGTCATATCCGAAGCGGGTCTGATAGAAACGCCCAAGTTCACCAGAACGGCCGATTATCCGAAAAACGACGGGAATCCCGATGAAACGATACCGTCGTCGTCGTCCTCGTCGTCGTCGTCGTTATCGTCGCTAGCCAAGAAAACGTTCCTGATCGAGAGTTATTTCGAAAGAATATTTGTCAATTTGCCTCTGAAAATGGGACTCTTGAACGATGAAATGCAATTATTTCGAAACTAATAAATGATAATAATAAAACTACAAGCTTTTCAATAATACATTTATTAATTATAATAAAATAGATTTGAACTGTCCGAGATTTCTGAATCGAGTGACCATAACATAAATGTGTTGTCCGTCGGCACCGGTACAGTCCAGGTAGCCATCTTCTTCGATCGTCAGTCCCTGACTTTGATATGCATTTTCGATACAACTCAGATGTATCGGAAAACCCACGTGCTCGATCGGTGTTTTGTTGTATTGAATTCGTCTATCTACCGCTCCCGATCCGGGATACATGCGATAATAACGATCGATCGATTCGTCCAACATAACGATACTCGTCAATTCGCCATCGTCCGACGAGTATTCGAGTTTTATCAATTTCAATACGCTACCACTCGGTATTTTCGTAGCTCCCATGAAATTTGTCAACAAAGTGTACGAGAATCCCACCGCTAAATGGGTGAAATGTTGTCGCACAGACGACTGATAACGAACGATATATTTGCTTAGTATATTTACGTCGAATCGCTTGGACAATTGTCGAAATAGCGAATCGATCAATTCCCCGGTTATATCGTAACATTGCCTGTTCGAAACGACAAAAATTCTAAACGGTACTTTGAAATTCTTAATGGGTACACAATCGTCCCGCGATACGTTGTCCTCACATCGTTCGATCATCTTCACGTACGTATCTACCAGTTCCGTGATATCGATCGATCTGATAGTGTTAATTTTATTATCGTTCACGAAACGTTTTAGTAATTCCTTCCGACTGTCCGCGTCTTTATTTCTATCCATATCGACGATGAATCGTTGTAGCTCGGAATCTTCAGACGAACGCATCAACTTACTCAATTTATATTCAAACACTCGATTCGATCCCAACAATTGTTTTGCGAGAATCACATTAGATGGCGGTAAAGCGCTATAAGTCAATTGTTCACGGCATTTGGTCAGATCAACGTTGTCGCCATAGACCCGGCCATTCCTCGTTTGTACCTGAACGTCGTTCACGTACGTATATCTTGTATCGTTTCCACTCGTTCGACGTTCGCCCCGCGTAATCGTCTCCTGGCTACATGCACCCTCGTCGGTGTTCGTTTCGTCCAGATCGTAATTTGAGCTGCTCACCGTATCGAAATCGATCGGACCGCACTGATTTTCGTCACCGCACAGAATAACGATCGTATTGTGCGACGATTCGCACAATAATTTCAGTAGGACGAGGAAAGCGGGTGGCGACATCATCGTATATTCGTCAACGACACACACGTAGAATTCGTCGTTTTTCGGTCGAACCATTTTCACACGTTTCTTTCTGCACTGACGTTGTTCTTCTAACAGTAACTCGCAAAAATCTAGGTAGCGAGTATCCGGTGTGAATTTCATCTGATTAACGCTTCGTCCGATAGTTTTGGCCAGCGTTGACATTTGTACGCAGTGGTGCATCGAATCTGGCGACGTCTGATGAACCAAACCACCATTATATGCAGCGTGATATTTGCACGTATCCTTGTAGAAATTGCACAGTAGCAAATGTTTCAAAGTGACATAATGAAAAGTACCGTTCACGTGTTTTTGTACGTATTTCAATAATTGGGTCTTCCCCGTCCCACCTAATCCGTACAATCGAACCACCGTAACGCGATTCTGCTTGTTATACAAATAGAACGGCGAAAGGCGACAAGACGATGCACGACTATTGTACTGTATTTCTTCGTCTTCGCTGCCATCCGTATCGGATCGAACGTATTTCCCATCGAACGTTTTCGGTCGTTTCGTTCTGGTGTCAAACAAGAAAATTCCTTCTCGTTTTACACAAGATGTTGGGAACGTCGAAGTAGAAATATTTTTTTTTTCGTCATCGTTACCATCATCACGTTCATATAATTCACCGATCGAAATTGTATTCAACAAATTCGCAAATCCTCGTTGTTCGTCGTTCAACGTACACCACGATTCACATTCTGCATTAACGTTCCCCGACAAACACGCCATCATTTCACAACCCGGCACTACCTCACGCGTATCATAATTTTTATCTAAAAACCATCGTACATCGTCTGCATAGTTCCAATGGCAAGAACATCGCGGACGATTTTCACCCACCGGCTCGTTTCGCCATAAATTTACAATTTCGTATTTTTTATTTTGATACGAGAAGACTCACAATTTTCGGTAGTCTCGACACGACGTTATCGCAGTCTCTTTCGATCGTATCGTTCTCGATCGATGATGATGATGATGATGTCGTCGTCAGCGTATTTTGATCATCGTCGCAGACAAAAGTGAACGTTTCAGCCATAACGAAGAATAAACGAATACATCGGTGACTGTACATTATAACGGTATATATATACCACCACCACCTCCCTGTTCGGACGGTGATGTGCGAATTTACATATGATCGCGTTGCATGGTTTTGTCAAAGCGACACCTCAATTTCCTAAGAACGTTCGTTTCCCTCGCATGATTAACATCTCTATCGACGATCTTGTCCACGTCGGGATCCTCTGCTGCCGCTAACCAACGATAATCGATATAAGCATCGGTAAGAGCCCACCATTCGTCGTTCAGACATCCTTCGTGTGGCGTACACAAAATGCTATGTATTAGATTCCCTTTGCCGAAAACGTTATAGCACGGCGTGGATGCGGTCGTATACATCTTACACGCGTCGCCACATCTCATGCGACGAGGACGTTTCCGACTCGAGCCGTTTCGTTGATACGATATTCGTATATCGTCCGAATCGAGGGAGTTACAGAACAGCGCGTACATTAGTTTCTGGATCGCACTATAGAATTGGATCGATTCCGTATCGAATTCGATCGGTCTCAATAATTGCCATTTGTCCGAAGTTATTCTGTTTATCAGTACGTCCAACGAACTGTTTTTCGTCGGCCATATATACGGTTTATTCGGAGCGGTGAGAGATCCGCCGACGTTCGAATGTAACTTGTTGACAACTTTTTCCAACCAGAATCGTTTGAAATTGTACACGACGTTCCAATATTCGACCGTGTTACTCACTACGTACGATAAAATATGCGAATAATCTTGCAAAGCGTACGGCGTCGACTCGATCACACATCGATTGGTGTTCATGTAATACGAAGAAACTAGTATCGAATCTATAACTTGTTCGTCTGTACTTTCGAACAGAGGTATCCCCGTCGAAGGATCGACACTATATTTAGTCGCTTCGTATCGATGATAATACAAAATCGATGCATTTTCTTCTCCGTTACTCGTCTGAGATTTCACCGGGTACACGTTACAAACGCGACGACCGATATTTCTCCTATATTTCTTATCATACTTCTCGTTCCCCAATACACGGGTGTATCTGTTTCTATCGTCGTTGTCGTCCTCGTTGTCATCATTCGTATCGCTATTATCACCGTGATACGATTCGCACGAATACGGACAGACGTTTACTTTTGACATCAGTCTTATTGTGCAGATCGAAGAAATCCATCGGTGGAATTTGGATTCAACAAATTTCACTCGAGACAAAACTGTTTCTCGACGGTTCGTTAGAAGTGAAATTACATCGAAAAAATAAAACATTCGTTGATACACGGAAGGATATATTTCAAGAACCATGTTCTATATCACAAACGAATACGGCTGCATTGCATATATATATATATATAGGTTCCCCAGTCACGAACGATTCAGTTTGTAATCGTAGTATACAGCATCGACATGGATTCCGTGAAGAATCTCATGGAAAATAATTCCTATAAATTATTTCTAAAAGAAAAAAGAAAATTCGAATGTTCGGGTTTGGTAGAAAAAGATCTGAACCCGAAACATGTGAGACAAATGAAAGACGTCGATTATTTGGTCCAGCGTATCCACGGTTACAGCAAAAAATTTGTACAAATGAATAATAAACATTATATACAGTGCGTGTGGAGTAACCCGAGACTGCGTACGGGCCCAGAGACGTGTATGTGCACCCACATTCTCATGATGTACATGCGGCTTTCAGAGAAGATCGACGAATTCCTCAGGCGACATGATGATGTGCGAGTGGCGATATGATGTATCGATTGATTATTAATAAAATAATTTATATTTATCAATATATTTTTTTATTTTTTCACTGTATCGTTAACCCTCATTTTTCAAACGAGAGTTAGGCTCGAAAAGAGACAAGACTGAATTAATTCGTTCCGAGCGAAGAGTCACGCAGCAAAATATTGAATCGTGGAAGTTGATCGGTGAGTAATTTTGTTTGTTGAACGTTATAATCGTTCGGAAATTGAAACTGTAAAATATTCGCTAGTGAACGTATTTGTTCGAAATGTTTATAAGGGTGAAATTCGTATCTCGTGACGGTCACGTTGGCTGTTAATGGGTTAAAGTTTTTGTAGCTCGAAGAAATCCACCGGTGAGATTTCGTTTCAACAAATTTCATCCGAGACAAAACTATTTCTCGATGAACGAGAGTTTCGTTCAAAGTATTTGCAGCTCCAAAAAATCCACCGATGGAATTTCGTTTCAACAACTATTCGTTCGACGAGAGATTTTAGACGGACAAAGTTTATTCCTCAGAAAATATTTTACAATTTCATCTCTCGAACGAGATTCGCGTTCAAAGATTTTGCAGCTCGAAGAAATCTACCGATGGGATTTCGTTTCAACAAATTTCACTCGAGACAAAACTGTTTTATTCCTCGAACGAGAGTTACGCTCACAATGTTTTTACAACTTGATAAACGCCATCTGTTGATATGTTGTATCAATTTATCACAATAAGTTGGTGAGCGCCATCTGGTAGAATTCCCTTGAACTTCCAATCAACGTGTACAGTATCAAATCTATCATAGATGTCTCATGAATATCATGAAATTACTAAATCTATGGATGGGGTGGGTTTAATTTTGTACAATCTAACCTCAATCGACTTGACTATCGGAACTCTGAATCGAATGTGATCAAAATTTTACCCCTTCTACCGTGATTTTCGTCAGAAATCAGTAGATTTTAGGATTTTCGTGACGTCAAACGGCTCTAGTCCAATGAGAATCGAGTATTCACTCAGCTGACCCCAAATTAACTATATAATCAGCAAGCTTCTCGCCCGCGATCCTAAACCTCCTTGACCAGAGTAAGAACAACGTAGTAGTCAGAAGGAGCAGGCCGTCGCGGAGGTTATGAATATATATATATATATATACAGGGGTGCAGGGGGTGCTATGGGGGTACGTGGAGCCCCCTTGACTGTCTACACTTGGCGCTAGCTTCTCGCGAGAGCTGGATGTTGCGTTCCACAATTTTCGTTGCCCCCGTGATACGTCACGTAACTGTGAGTCATCACTGCTGCAAAAGTTTTTGCAGCTCGAAGAAATCCACCGGTGAGATTTCGTTTTAACAAATTTCATTCGAGACAAAACTGTTTCTCGATGGAGTTAATGCGCATGACGAGGAACTTTAAGTTTGGAGATTCGTTCCACGAGAGATTCTAGCGGACAAAGTTTGCTGGTCAGAAAATATTTTACGATTTCATTTTGCGAACGAGAGTTTCGTTCAAAGTTTTTGTAGCTCGAAAAAATCCACCGGTGAGATTTCGTTTCAACAAATTTCACTCGAGACAAAACTGTTTCTCGATGGAACTAGTGCGCATGACGAGAAACTTATAAGTTTGGAGATTCGTTCGACGAAAGATTCTAGCGGACAGAGTTTGTTCACCAGAAAATATTTTAGGATTTTATTTTGCGAACAAGAGTTTCGTTCAAAGTTTTTGTAGTTCGAAGAAATCCACCGGTGAGATTTCGTTTCAACAAATTTCATTCGAGACAAAACTGTTTCATTCCTCGAACGAGAATTACGTTCAAAGTTCTTGTAGCTCGAAGAAATCCATCGGTGGAATTTCGTTTCAATAACGAATCGTTCGACGATAGATTCTAGACGGACAAAGTTTGTTCATCAGAAAATATTTTTCGATTTCATTTCTGGAACGAGAGTTTCGTTCAAAGTTTTTGTAGCTCGAAGAAATCCACCGGTGAGATTTCGTTTCAACAAATTTCATTCGAGACAAAACTGTTTCATTCCTCGAACGAGAATTACGTTCAAAGTTCTTGTAGCTCGAAGAAATCCATCGGTGGAATTTCGTTTCAATAACGAATCGTTCGACGATAGATTCTAGACGGACAAAGTTTGTTCATCAGAAAATATTTTACGATTTCATTTCTGGAACGAGAGTTTCGTTCAAAGTTTTTGTAGCTCGAAGAAATCCACCGGTGAGATTTCGTTTCAACAAATTTCATTCGAGACAAAACTGTTTCTCGATGGAGGTAGTGCGCATGACGAGGAACTTATAAGTTTAGAGATTCGTTCGACGAAAGATCCTAGATGGACAACGTTGGTTCATCAAAAAATATTTTACGATTTCATTTTGCGAACGAGAGTTTCGTTCAAAGTTTTTGTAGCTCGAAGAAATCCACAGGTGGAATTTCGTTTCAACAACCAATCGTTCGACGAGAGATTCTAGATGGACAAAGTTTGTTCATCAGAAAATATTTTACACTTTCATTTTGCGAACGAGAGTTTCGTTTAAAGTTTTTGTAGCTCGAAGAAATCCATCGGTGAGATTTCGTTTCATCAAATTTCACTCGAGACAAAACTGTTTCATTCCTCGAACGAGAGTTACGTTCAAATTTTCTGTAGCTCGAAGGAATTCACCGGTGGAATTTCGTTTCAACAATCATCAATCGTTCGACGAAAAATTCTATGCGGACAAAGTTTGTTCATCATAAAATATTTTACAATTCTATTTCTCGAATGAGAGTTACATTCAAAGTCGCTGAGAAATGAATTCGACAAATTTCATCCACCAGCGAATATTTTGTAGTTTCAAATTCTGAAAGACAATAACGTTCAACAGGGAAACGACTGATTCGTTGACCACGACTATTCGTTACGAGCGATTGGTAATGTAGCAAAATTCTGAATCGTTGAAGTCGTTAAGTAAGAATTTTGACCGACGACAAAGTTTGTTCTTCATAAAATATTTTACAATCCCAATCCTCGATCGAGAGTAACGTTTAGACATATGAATGGTTGATACGTTAACAATCTTCCGTTTCAAACGATGAGTGTTTCAACAAAATTAGAAATCCTGAGTTGGCTGGTGAACAATCTAATTGACGAAATTTCTTCACGAGAAAATGGTTTACAATTTCATTTTTCAATCGAGAGTAACGTTCAAACATAGGAACGATTGAAATGTTGATGACAACCGCTATCGATTGACGAATCAAAAAAAAAAAATCCGTGTTAATTGATGTTGTCCCAGGGAGTTTCCAAATGAGCGACACTTGTTGGATTGCCATACAAGTTTGTTGTAACAATCAACTGAGCACCACCTAGTTGGGTGATATACAAACTTGTCATAATGACTGAACGAACGCCATCTCTCCGTTGTAATATTTAATTAAGCACCACCTAGTCGAAGGATATACAGACTCGTCACAGTGTTCAATCAAACGCCATCTATTGGAATGTTATTTAATTTAACTTCAGTAATTGAGAAAGTGCCACCTGTCGAATTGTCATACAACTTCACTGTTATAACTAACTGAGCGACATCTATATGAATGCGAGACAAATCCGATTATCGAACGTCCTATACAGATTGAGTATAGCAACTTGATAAGCGCCATCTGTTGATATGTTGTATCAATTTATCACAATAAGTTGGTGAGCGCCATCTGGTAAAATTCCCTTGAACTTCCAATCAACGTGTACAGTATCAAATCTACCATAGATGTCCTATGTATTTCATGAAATTACTACATCTGTGGATGGGGTGGGTTTAATATTGTACAATCTAACCTCAATCGACTTCGCTCTCGGAACTCTGAATTGAATCTGATCAAAATTTTACCCCTTCTACCGTGATTTTCGTCAGAAATCAGTAGATTTTAGGATTTTCGTGACGTCAATTGGCTCTAGTCTAATGAGAATCGAGTATTCACTCAGCTGACCCTAAATTAACTATATAATCAGCAAGCTTCTCGCCCGCGATCCTAAACCTCCTTGACCAGAGTAAGAACAACGTAGTAGTAAGAAGGAGCAGGCCGTCGCGGAGGTTATATATATAATATATATATATTATATATATAGGGGTGCAGGGGGTGCTATGGGGGTACGTGGAGCCCCCTTGACTGTCTAGACTTGGCGCTAGCTTCTCGCGAGAGCTGGAAGTTGCGTTCCACAATTTTCGTTGCCCCCGTGATACGTCACGTAACTGTGAGTCATCACTGCTGCAAAAGTTTTTGCAGCTCGAAGAAATTCACCGGTGAGATTTCGTTTCAACAAATTTCATTCGAGACAAAACTGTTTCTCGATGGAGTTAATGCGCATGACGAGGAACTTTAAGTTTGGAGATTCGTTCCACGAGAGATTCTAGCGGACAAAGTTTGTTGGTCAGAAAAATTTTACGATTTCATTTTGCGAACGAGAGTTTCGTTCAAAGTTTTTGTAGCTCGAAAAAATCCACCGCTAAGATTTCGTTTCAACAAATTTCACTAGAGACAAAATTGTTTCTCGATGGAGCTAGTGCGCATGACGAGGAACTTATAAGTTTGGAGATTCGTTCGACGAGAGATTCTAAGCGGACAAAGTTTGTTCATCAGAAAATATTTTACGATTTCATTTTGCGAACGAGAGTTTCGTTCAAAGTTTTGGCAGCTCGAAGAAATCCACCGGTGAGATTTCGTTTCAACAAATTTCATTCGATACAAAACTGTTTCATTCCTCGAACGAGAATTACGTTCAAAGTTCTTGTAGCTCGAAGAAATCCATCGGTGGAATTTCGTTCCAACAACGAATCGTTCGACGATAGATTTTAGGCGAACAAAGTCAGAAAATATTTTACGATTTCATTTTGCGAACGAGATTCACGTTCAACGTTTTTACAGCTCGAAGAAATCCAACCGGTGAGATTTCGTTTCAACAAATTTCACTCGAGACAAAACTGTTTCTCGGTGGAGGTAGTGCGCATGACGAGGAACTTATAAGTTTGGAAATTCGTTCGACGAAAGATTCTAGGTGGACAACGTTGGTTCATCAAAAAATATTTTACGATTTCATTTTGCAAACGAGAGTTTCGTTCAAAGTTTTTGTAGCTCGAAGAAATCCATTGGTGGAATTTCGTTTCAACAACTAATCGTTCGACGAGAGATTCTAGGTGGACAACGTTGGTTCATCGAAAAATATTTTACGATTTCATTTCTCGAACGAGAATTACGTTCTAAATTTTCGTAGCTCGAAGAAATCTACCGATGGAATTCCCTTTCAACAAATTTCACTCGAGACAAAACTGTTTCATTCCTCGAACGAGAGTTTCGTTCAAAGTTTTTACAGCTCGAAGAAATCTATCGGTGCGATTTCGTTTCAACAAATTTCATTCGAGACAAAACTGTTTCTCGATAACGCTAGAGTGCATGACGAGAGACATATTAGTTTTTCGAACGAGAATTACGTGCGAATCACACGCGCTAGTAACAGTAAGAAATGCCAGAAATATCCCGTCCGTGTTGTTCGCGTTGGTGTAATATATTCTCGATTATCTCGTCTGAGCGTTTGAAAGCGAATTCGATTAGATTTCGGTTGGTAAAGAAGAGGAATTCAAACGCTAATTCGAACGTCGACGTTTCTTCGCTCATCGCGTACCGTGACAATATCTACGACGACGATGGAAATGATCTGTTAGAATTGATGATGACGAAAGGGAACGGTTCGCGGTATGCCAACGAATCGGCGTATAAAATGTTCTGGACTTGGTGGTTGTTACAATGTAAACATAATATCGGTGCCATGTATCCCGATGACGTCGATCGTCTGATGAAATTTTTCGAGAGCACGACAGAATGGTCGGATCGTGGAGTAGTTCGCGTAGACAAAGACGACGGAACGATCGTCGATGTGCCCGTTGAAATGTTGTTACTATTACAAGACGATAACCGTGACGCGGATACAACGACGTCGCTCGCATCATTAGGATCACCTATAAATATACATAACTGTGTATTCTATATGGTCAGTAGTTTATTATTCATTGTGCTGTGCATATCGCATATGTTGGCTAATTTTTCGTTCGACGAAAATAAAGTTATAGGCCGACGTACGACAAACCGTCATCGTCGAAATTAATTTGGTGATAGTCGCATCCCTACCTTCACCTCTACCGCTAATATTGTCTGACGACATGTCGAACACTAACACGCAAGACGAAACGATCTGTAATTCTCCAAGTGATACCGTCGTCGATTGTTCGATTGGAACGTTGAAATTGAACAGTATATTGAAAAAGTTCCCGAAAGTCGATTATAAGCGATATCTTCTGGACGGCGTATTACGACAATTGGACGTGAACGATGGGGAGCTGACGAGTCGTGGAATCGCACGGATTCATATGATAGTTTCGGACGATGCCAAGACGAAGTTTACAATTTCCCACGAAAATTACGAAACTCTGATTCGAGCGATCGATGTTCCACATAATTGTAGCGTCGTAATATCGTACGAACTAGTTCATCGATTGGTGTTCGTTTTCGATTGTATCGAGTGCAAGAAAAAATCACAGACTCGAGAGGCGCGGTGCGAATCCCAAAAACACGTGGAATTTATATGTGAGGTGGTGAGAAGAATGTTCGAGAAAATTTTACATATACGATACGTGGGAACGGTCGTTATAACCGTTGGGAAAACGCACGGCTTTCATATGATATTTCACGATGTGAACGTCGATCGGTGTATGTACCATCATTTGCTGTACGCATTAACACACACGTTGAATCGAGTACGAGCCAAGACGAGTTCTTCGGAGGAATTAGATTTATTTTTGAACGAATCGTGTACCTCGTTCGTGCTGCCGTACGGTCGAAATCACGCCGATACGTTTTTCCTGTACAACTTCGATACGTCCACGCTCACATCTGCAGATAAAAACGATATAACAGACGTGGATATTTTATCACCGATCCCAAAATACGTATACCCATTCTACAGTTTGAAATATACGAACGACGGAACGGACGCGACAAAATGTTCTCAATATCAACGTGATTCGTCGCAAGAAGAAATCGTGTGGTGTGGCTTCGACGGAGAATTTCGTTTCAAATTTCAAAAGAAATATTTTCTCGATAAAGAATGTATGGAAATACACAGCAATCGCAGAGAGATAGAATCGTATCGAAACGATATTCTATACACTATTACACCGAATCGAATGATCAATCGTAAGAAAACCTTTTGTCGCTGGTTGTTTGTCGAAAATTACGAAGAAGTGATGTCGTCGATGTCGTCCCATAATCTCGAATATTCCAACTCTAACGATAACGACGACGACGACGATCTCATCGCTTCGAATTCCACGAGTATATCGAACGAGATGTCCATCGACGAGAATACTACGACGGAAAGATGTCAGCGGAAACGACGACGACGACGACAACAACGAGTTGAGCAGCAGACCACCGTTTCACCGTGCGATGAAGATATCGTAGAAAAAGAAGAAGAAGAAGAAGAAGAAGAAGAAATGTCACGTAAACACGACGTGGCTCTGCCTTATTTCGACGAGAAAACAGACTTGAAAAATGCCAATAAGGGCGTTAGAACGACTATTGGCGCTGCCGGTGTCGCTACATCGTCATCCGTCCCAACCGTAACCGTCACCGGTCCCGAACGTGTTGTAGAAAAACGAGGTAATATCGATATATTGGAGGGTCATTTCAAGTATACCGACGAGAAGGGATACGAAAATACGAATCGTGTGTTTAGCATGATCACCGATTTGAGTTACGTTCGTAATACGATCTACGAGTGTGATATCATCAGCGAAGATATGTGGCAAATATTGTTGATCGAATATTTCGATAGAACGTTGTCGGATCGTTACGTTATGGTACTTTTCGATTATATTATAACGAACGCGAACAGCCATCGGTATTCCGGTCGTCGTAACGGGGACGACGGTTGCAGAGATGACGACGACGACGATGACGGCGACGGCGGTGGCGACGATGAAACCGACGAAAGCGAACGATACACCGAACAAGTTAAGTTGGAGAAAATGAAAATCCTCATTAACGAGTGCATCAAGTGGAACATGATTACGGGTGTATTGAGCGATATTTATGGAACTTACGTATCCATCATGACCGACATAAATCGACAAGAGCAATTAGACGAACCGTATGGTCGTAAAAAAGATAAAAGACAGAACAGATGGAGGGTGCGCGACCGAGCGAACGATCTGCCGACTTTCCAATTCGACATCGGTTACGATGAAACGAACAGCGGATTGGCGAAATTGAAACATACCAATTACAACGTGTTTTCGTTTTGTGCGTCCTTAATGTATCATCACGAAACATCCATACATCCGACACAGTTGCAAGCCTACCTATATTACTATAATTATATACCGGAAGATACGATGAACAAATTGATGTCAGAATTTAGCGACAGCACCGCTATGATATCGTTCGTGATCCAATTCGCCTGTGTCAAATTCACGGCGAGTTCTAGAGATCCGTTGTCGCTGTGGGCACCGGCCGAATTGTTCAAAACACATTTTCCTCGTTATTTGTACGTCGACAAGGACGGTGCTACGACGACATCGAATAATTCGGCCGGCGATGCTAACGACACGTTCGGAAATTTCAACAGTTTTAGCGGAAACAGGACCGAAGAACTAAATTCGAATGTGACCGATAGCAGTAGCAGAAAACGAAAATGTCCACCACAGAACGATAAGAAGAAGAACGCGAAAAAATCCAAAAAAATGACGACGGTCAATAGAGATCTGTTGACGATGTTCAAAAAATACTATTGGCGTCCGTTTACGTTGAACGGCATACCGTACATGTATAACGGCACAGAATTCGTTAACGTGCACACGGCATACAAAACTATTACCGACAAAATCGGTTGTAGTCAATCCGCTTTGCAAGATATCTTCAATGCCAAACCGTTCGACCAGAAACACGGTAGAAATTACTTGTATAGGACCAATCACGTATACGACGGAATAAAAACTCCGGCTTACTTTAACGTGGTGCTGAAACTCAGAGAGATCACTTGTGGCGGTTCGCAATCGTTGTTGATGCGAGAATATCCGATAAAAGAAGTGGGACGGGCGGACGTGTCGATCTACGATACCGTGGTGGACGGAATGCGTGCTCTGATAGACATGGAAGCGGACATCGATCGGTCGTCTTTGCGATTCGTCATGACGCAGCCGGTAGTACCGTTGGTTATCGAAGAGAACAACGACGTACGAGATTTTTTCGATTCGAAAACAGCCGGTCATATTTCGTTGAATATCAAAGATTACAGGATGTGTGTAGATCTGCTCGGTAAGAAACCGCACAAAGATATCGAAGTATTCCTAGACGGGATCTTCACCGAATCATCGTCATCATCATCATTGTCATCGTCGAACTCCAGACAGAACGAACATATAAGAAATTTCGCCAGAATCAATTGCATCGTACAAAGTATCGTCGTCAAAGCGATCAACGCTAAAATAGTGACTAGCGAAGAACTGGACGTTAGTCAAGTGGTGCACGCGATTTTCGATAGGCGATCATCGATACAATTGGGATGGACGACTTTCGAGAAACGATCGAGTCATCCCACTTACGTTCCACCGATACGAAGAAACGAATATCTTCTTTCTCGTCAAACCACATCCACTACGATTTTACCTCTGCTCAATAACGTCGAACGTAATTACTCCAATCAGATATATACCAAAGGTGACTTGTGTCGTGACATCGCAGCCATCCGGGGAATCGTAGACGTTCGCACCCGATTAAAATGGCTTACGAAGAAAAGACAATTTTCCGCGTCTACTACTACTACTACTACTACTGCTGCTGCTGCTGCTGCTGCTGCTGCTGCTAGCACTACCGTTGGTCACGATTCGTCTCGGTCGAAACATACGACGGCTACCGGAATAGATACGCTCGGCTCGGACTTTTGCCGGCGTATGTCTTCAGCGTTACGCGACAACGAAGAAAACGATAACGATAACGTAGATAGCAAAGAAGACTATTTATATCGTGATTATGCCGTACGAAAAGGATCGTCGACTATTCTCCACCCGCAATATACCGACGACGATAATAATAATAATAATAATACTAATCAGAAGAAACTCTCGTCCAATAAACATATGATGCAATCCAAAGTGAAATCTTTAGCGATATTGTCAAGTTTACGTACGACTTTCGCCAAGATCATGAAAGAATTCGATTCGCGTACGATGACTAATATCGCCGAATGCGCGGTACGAAACAAAAAATCGTTACCGTTCCGATTAAAGTTGATATGTTTCATAGTAACGGTTCACATGTATAAACGTTTACCGAAATGGACGGTGTTCGATATTCCATCGTTTGCCGATTTGATACAGGCTGTGAATAGTGACGACGACAACGACGACGATGACGATAACGGGGACCAACGCGATAACGATAAAAGTGGAAACACCGGAGAGGAAGAGTCGTCGTCGTCGTTCATCTGGGGATTAGGTCGCCGTCGGCGTCGCTCGAACCGTCGATCCGTCCTACCGGCCAGTATACTGAGTTGGATAGAAAACGGGCGATACGACGTGATACGGTGGTTGTACGAGCAAGCGGAAATTCTTTTACCGTACGCTTTTTACGTGGGATCACGAAACGAACGCCGTGACGACATATTGAAACGTTACGTCCTATCTCATCCGAATCGATACAAACGAGCCAATTACTATTTACAACAAAATTCCGAAGAAGTGAAATACGATTATGTATTACTCACGTTAACGTACCTATTCTATTTATGTTCGTTCGATTTCGGTACGTTAGATTTAATGCTAAAGTTGATTCTAAGCATCGAATTTCCCGGACAATGGTCCAAGTTGTGTACCATAGTTTGCGGTCATAGGCACGGAGGTAAAACTAAATTGCTCGACATATTGCGAGAGTACGGCCGTACTTCGGCTTCGGCAAAAGAACCGACGGACACGAACAAGGAAAACCAACCGGCCATGCTGATGTACGTGACGAACATGATGTTGGTTCAGGACGAGATTGCGACGTTCACGAGCGGCTTCAAGAAAGTCATATCGGAAAGTAAAATCGAGTATAGGAATAACGTGGGTAACGTGTTCGCGGCCATTTACGCCCTATCGAAGTTGTGGTACACGTGTAACGATCCACCATCGTGTCCGTACGATTCGGCCGTGGTCGAGCGTATTCTTCACATCAAAGTCGATTTTTGGCACGACAACATCACCGAACCCGAAGTTGCCCAGTTCCGATATTTCAACAGTAAAGAACGAGAAGCCATCTATAAATATTGTTTCCACAACAAATCCAAACTGGTGACCAATAGCGTTATCAACAACGAAGGATCCTTACCGTTCGTGTTCTTCAATCGAGAAACGAAAATTTACGTGTCATCAGGCTTACACGACGACGCCATAAAACAAGGTTTGCTAAGTATCAGTATGTTCTATTCTTGGTTTCGATACGTGGAGGACATCAACAAACCAGTGAATATTGACGTAAAAAAATTACCCAGTTTACCGGCGGCATGGCGGAAGCAATGGCTAATCCAAACGAATCCCTATTACAAATGGAAAGATACCGTTCAGATCGAAGCGCAAGATGGATGTTACGCTCGAGTACCGGCCGATTTGATAATAGATTCCTTAAATAGGTACGGACAACCTTTCGGTGCAGCTAAACAATTGACCGATGCATTTCACGAGGAATTCACTCGATATTATAGTGCCATCGACGATACATATAACGTTTCGGTCGATATGAATAAATTGATTTTATAATTTTTATTTTTCTGTTGTTTCTTTACCACCACCACCACCATCACCCCCAAAAAAAGACTATGTCACTTTGGTATTTATTTATTTAAACGAATATTACACATTGTACGCGACAGTACAGGGTATTCGAAACTATTCGATATGGCGTGATCAACAACAGTCTATATTCACCTTCTTCCTCCGGCTGCGCCGATTTTTCGAACGAGAACTACGTGCTGAAATAGAAACGATCGGTACGTTGGCAACTCTATCTTTTCTATCGACGTATAATAAAACTATGTATCGTTAAAGTCGTCAGCCGATAAATTTTGTTCGTTAGTGGATATGTTCGATTCCATTTCGTGAATGCAAAATACATTCGGGACGAGGAACGACCTAAACGTTACCGCCCACCGCTCGCGATCGTATAAGTACGGCTGCGACACACATGTCAATTCAGTTTCAGTCGACATGCCTTGTAAAACATGTGGTGGATTAGACCACAGTCGCGTTTCTTCGGCCAAGTGTGCAAATCGAATATTGAAGCAAAAACATAGATTCAGCACAGTAAATACTTGTACCGAGACGTTCACGACAAAACGCGGTTTTCGTAAGTTTTGCCGAAATCCTGAGTTGCGACAACGAATCGAGGACGACGTTTTGGAAATTTCTCAACTGACCATCGAAGCATCGCTCTATGTCAGTTTTCATTATACGAAATTGTTACATCGGAACGAATTTCCGATCGGACAATTTTCCATCAGTCACCTACAAGATTTCTACTACCATCTCCAGGGCAAACGACAGAAGAAAGAACGCGTTACGTTGGACGAAGAATATTTCGCTATGCGGCCAGACAAAACGTCATTATACGACGGCCGATTACGAACATACCTGATCAAGTCGTGTGTCAAGCAACACAAAATTGTATCACGGTCCATTTTTACGATCGAGTTGTCCGATATTTCTATAAAAAATATAAGGAAAAGTGTGATCGGAAACGCTTCGAATGGAAGATGATAGTTTACGACGAATTGTTCGCCTTCGTACCACGTCACGTTGCCCACAGTCGAGAAGTTGCAGAATTTCTGGAAGATTTTCGATTCGACTATCACAAGAAATTCATTAAGATCGAGAATGACTGGTGGAGTTTGGTACCGATCACTTTCGAGTTGGGACGATGGTTCGAAGAGAGAAAGATGAAATCCTTTTCGGCGTTTCCTATATTTTCGTCTGGCCGAAAACATTTGCTTTACGACGCTTCGGCGTTGAAAGAATTATTACGTAGTACAAAATTGCTACCGGATAAAACTACCGATTCCGCGTTCAGGAATGAAACTCCAATATATTGGTGGCAATATTTCGATCTATCTCACTCAGTTTATGGCAAATTCGACGACACAACTATGCACATCGAGCCCCACAAGCAGCGGACGTCTTTCGCCATGAGTTTTTCCACCAACGGAATCGATTGTTCCATCATGATGAATAGATATGAGCGATCTACAATTCAACAATCGCAGAAGAAGAAGCGAAAGAAGACGAACATAAAACCCGAGACTACAGTGGTTAATTCCAACTTCACTAAATATTTGGGAATCGATCCGGGGGTCGTTAATTATATCGGCGCGTGCTATATCGATAAGGAAACTCGAACAGAAACCAATTTCGTGTTAAAATCGGCCACGTTCAAGGAACATTTATGTAAAGAACGTGCTCAACGACGTAAACGGAAAAAAATGTCCGGAATCTTCGAGAAACGCCTGCTTGAATATCGCGAAAGTATAAATAGAGAACAAAAATTGATTGTTTCGCCGAAATGTGGTTCTAATTTCAAATCTCATGTGGAGTACATTCTGTACAGACTGAATTTCTTATCGTCCAGTCGCGAGATTTACGCTACGCGGAAATATACGCGCTTGGGCTGGGATTCGTACATATCACGGCGTGCAGCTGAGGATAAGTTGGTAACTCAGTTATTGCCCGCTGAAGATGATGATGATAATTCCGTGTTGGTTTGTTTTGGAGATGGAACACTGGAAAAAAATCTCAGTTATGGCAGAAATAAAAAACCCGCCGTCGAAATGCTCAAACAAGCGTTTCATCGTCGACGCGATAAATGTCACGTTATATGTGTTGATGAATATTTGACCACTCAATCTTGTTCGAAATGTTTCGGTAAAATGCCTTTGCCACCCAAAAACACGACCGTAAATAGAGACGATACGAAACAACGACGACGATGTCACGATCATAAATTTCAAATTTGCCGAAAATGTAAAATCGTTTGGAATCGTGACGTCAATGCTGCGCGTAACATGGTTTTGGTTGGTCTAGAGTTAATCGATTATCGTTGTAAAACGTCAGATGAATTTGTTCGTCTGACGGAATTTCAAAATTATGTCTTGCGTAAGAGTGAAATTCGTATCTCGTGACGATCACGTTGGCCGTTAATGGGATAATATTCAGCACCAAACGGCGAACATGTAGCCACCTTTTTCACATGTATAATACGATGTCGCTGTGAGTTATTATTGCATCGATCGCGATAGCGGAGAAAACTGTTCTGATTATTACGACAGGTCGTTGTAATTTTTATAGTGCAATGCAGATAGTGGGGATGCGTCAGACTATATCTTCGCCGAAACGAATGAAATGTCGTACACTTTACACGATATCGTGTGTCGACAATGAACGCAACCACCACCAATTGGATGTTTTATGGTCACGTCCTTCAATATTACATCGACCAAGCCGTATTTCTTTTCGCACGACTAGCTGACGTTCTATTTGGGTAGCGAAAATGGGACAGACGTTACGCGTTCAGCTGTGTTCCGACGAGGCTCGTCTACCTGATCGAACGTCAAATCGATCGTCCGGGGTGTGTTTGCGCAGTGTTGAAGACTGCATTATTCCAGCGAAAGGTCAGAGGCTCGTCGATGTAGGTATACGTATACAACTACCGCGCGGTTACTGTGGCAGGTTGGTTCCCCGATCGGATCTTTCTGTAAATCGTCGTGTTACAGTAGGAGCCGAAATAATAGATGAAGATTATCGCGGACAAATATCCGTGTTATTGATAAATCTTTCCAGTGAACCTTATGTGGTTCGCACGAACGATGAAATCGCTGAATTGGTCTGCCAGAAAATTTGCCGTCCAAAAATCCAACAAGTGAGGCGAACTACCACAAAAACTGCGAGATGTTTCGATTTTTTGTAATAATTTGTTGAGTTATGAATAAAAATATTTAAAATTTATTTCGAAAATTTTTTATTTTTCATCGTACACGTTTTGTCAGTTTCCAATACTTTGGTGATATATTTCTTCATTTCGTATACTTCTTGTAACGCCAGTATATACTTATTTTCGATCCAACTTTTGATCGTATCATTAACGACCAACGAATCGGCCATTATAATTTCGAAGCATTTGTTCACCAAATTGCCGTTATCTTTGTCCGAAATGTTCTTGAGATGAAGTAACGAATGCGATTTCAATACGCTCAGGTGTCTATCGTAAAACGATGACGAAGACGACGGTGCTCCGCAAAAACCCTCGAATAATAGCCACGGTATAAGGACGTCCGTCTGAATGTCCTCTACGAGCCTGGTGGTGGTGGTGTTGATGTCGCCGCTCCTGCTGCTATCGCTACCGTTGTCGTCGTTGCCGTCGTTAATTTTTCTACTGATAACGGAATTCAAGTGATTTCTCACGAAAATCGACAGATCGTCCATATTCCGATACAGGCCCTTTTTGTCGTTCAGCAAGGTATTGGTGAACACCTCTTCGCTTACGAAATTGTCTCGGCCGATGAGCACGTTATATCGATCGCGATTGTGCAATATGTATTTTCGTAGTTGCTTCGCCAAGTCGTGGAATATGTCGTCGTTCAAAACGCACGTATAAATATTGCGAACGCTCGCGTCTTTACCCTGTAACAGCCATTGTTTTATGAAACAACCCATTCGATTGCCCAACGCGTCCGCGGTGGTAATATCCTTCGTGATCGACGGTGTTCCTTCTTCGAACGATATAGAGTTGTTACTCAAGATGTAAATTTGTATGTAAAATACTAATAAATTTTGTAGAATGGAATATATCGGTTTGAAGAAGAGAATATCGTCTAAAAGTGTCCACAGGTGTTCCATGGTCGTCGCCAACACGTTATCGTTATTATAACTTTCGTGCGATATCAAATCGTAGAATTCGTCACATTTCAGCGAGCTGGGAGACGACGGCGCTAGCGTGTTAATTTTATTGGCATCGTTCTCGTCGTTCGCCTCACCAGCGCATATTTTTTGTAAAATCACACACGAGTATATGTAATTTAACGTGTTCTCGATACTGTCCACGTTATCTATTAGAATGGCGTTCGTTACTTTTCGTAAAGATTCGTTCGATTCAACTATGGTGGTTATTTTATTCCATAAATTGTGTATTTTGGGCCGGACGTGCTGCTTCATCGCACTCAACGTAAAATCATCTCGTGATGCACCATTACGATCTTTCGGTGTAGTAGTAGTTGTCGTCGTCGTCGTCGTCGCCGCTTTATAACTATGTGGTTCGTATAATTTGACGACACCGACAGAAATGTCGATAATATCCAACAATTCCTTCCGCGTCATCGTTATTTTCACGGTGGTGTTACCTATATTATAAATTTGTCCGTTGTCCATGTGACAATAAAAAGGTTTCAACCGAAAACATACCGGCACGCCGCTCATTTCTGTGTCTTACTATTGGAACTCGACGGAACACCGAGAGCTGATAACGTCGCACCGTCGAGTACGCGTTGTCTGCGACGTGACACAAACTGCGCGCGATACCGTCAAACGTAACCGCGATTGCACACATCGTTCGAGATTTTGAGACGTTGGTGTGGACACCGGTGTCCACGCCAGCGTCGACACCGGTGCCTACGCCAGCGTCGACACCGGTGTCGACACCGGTGTCTACTCGGAACGATCGACGCGGTGCATCGTTGTTCACCGCGTACCCGTGATGCACCCTCGAAATGCACGAATTCCGAGGATATGTACCGGTTTCGCGGGTGGTACGCTGTACCCCGTGTGGCACCCTCGAAATTATGACACCGGTGTGCTTCTTATCTCGTCGACATCGGACGGATTTCGAGGGTGCAGCGACACGTTCGTGTGCGCTTACGGAACGTGACGAGTCAGTCGGAAGTCGACCGATGCGCTGCAACTTGTAAGACCGCGGCGCGATCATGACATCCAACGGCAAGGACGACGACGACGACCAGTGGCTATACGCTTATGTGTATAACGCTCCGTACCCGGACGATTATGCTACACCACCGTTCCCTTTAGATACTCTACGTTTCGAATACGAATATGACGGATCGAGTAGAGCGGAAGGTTTACCCGGATTATGTAACGCCCTCACGCCGTTCCCAGTTATACCTTGTCGCATTTTCAATGATAAAGTACCGATACGCCATTGCGATCAAATAGGATATTTCAGTTTTAACGAATGGCCACGTGTGTATTTGGGAGCGTTCGCAACGCTCACATCTGCTCCACGCATCCATACGATGTTGGGGACGGCATTCGTGGCGTGTTCCACGAATTCCGAACGAATGCCGATAATTCCAAATATGGACGTGCTTCGAGGATACGATTCGATATCGAAAACGGGGTGTTTGAAATTTCGTCTCGACGGTGTAGTAGAACCGATTTGGTTAGGCAATAACATCGCCAATTACGATAACGACGAACGACGACATCGTCATATAGATGTATACTTGGAACGGTTACCAGGTCGAGTTATGAAACATAATTGACCAATAAACGATCGCACGTGGTGCTATATAAACGGATGCGTCACGGTGGGAGGCAGTCAGTCGACGTGAATATTTCACCAGCGAAACATCGACGATGTCTTCGGCAAGTTTGGCCAAGCTGAAAAAACACATGGAAATGGGTCCGATCATTTCTGATTTGACCATTACCGACGATACGTTGAATCAACTTCGGAATATAACTAAACGAGTGCTGGGTAAACAACAACAACAACAACAACAACAACAGCAGCAGCAGCAGCACGTTGACAGTTTCGATGTTGCGTCCACCGCCACCGCCAACGCCGTTCCAGAGTACAATCCCGACGATGCCATCTTCGTCAAACCGCTAAACCCGGTGAAGAACAATTTGCATCCGACATATCGGCCAACAAGTAAGTCTATCGTCGCTGTAACCGCCATCACGAACGGGGAAACGAGTGAATATACCGATTCGTATAACGATACCACTACTGCTACTACTACTACTACTACTGCTACTGCTACTAAGCCGACTGGTACGACACCGGTGAAAAAATCGACGTCGAAAAGATCGAAAACGAAATCGACCGTGGAAACTGCAACGATAAAACCGCAACTTCTGGTCAAACTCCCGATAGCTCGCGAGAAAAAGAAACAAAATGGTAAATCTGATCAGAAGCGATGTCAAAAACGGAAAAGAGACACACATACGAGCGAGGAAGATGACGATGATAATGGGAACGATACGGAAGGGTCCGAATTAGAGCGATCGATTGAAGCGCGGACGGTCACCGTTACCACGAAGAAAGATGTACACGTGAATAATAGACTAGAAGCAGAAACAGCAGGCGAAGGCAAGATCCAGGCGTCGTCCGTCGTCGAACCCGCAGCTAAAGCGAAAAAGGTTCGCAAGCAACCTACATCTCGCAATAAAATCAAATCGAACGGAGCAACTAGTAGCCACGATCAAAGTAGTAAGAAAATAACTAATGGCTCCCACGATAAGGAATCCATCTCAAGTACGAACGAAGAAGTCATTCGCAATTTTCAAGAAAAAATCTCTCGTATCAAAACCGAACACTTCCAATCTGCCGAATTCGTCGGGCGTCACGATGTATTAATTAACGCGAGCTGGTTAATATTAAAACTGTGCTATTTCGAACAATTCGAAACTACCTTGCCGAGTTTCGATATAGTCACCGATTTGTTTTATATCACAAAAGAAACTTTTTTGAACAAGTTGATCGTTGTATACGAGAATAACGAAGATGCGTTCCACGCGGAGACCGGTCTGTATTTGACGGACGTTAGGCGAACGTTATTCGAAAGGAACATTTTATTCATAAATATACCCAGTTCGGATAGTATTTATAAATTTTTTGTAAACGAAATAATCCTCACGTATATTTGTTTCGTCAATTTGTGTGAAAATAAAGTGCCCACGATTTACAGGTGTCTGGGAAGCAAATCGTCGTCGTCGTCCTCGTCCGAGCAGCAGAGATTTAACGACGTACCGTTCAAATCATTTCCTGTGAATGTACATTCTCATAAGTTGACTGATATATTGCGATTACTGAACGAATAAATACATTTATATTAAAGTTTTGTTAGCGTTTATTTTGTATGACTTTCCATTCGATCCGATCTCATCGAGTTTCGTGATCATGATGATGATAATAATAATAATAATAATAAGAGACCATGACGACGGAGCCAGACTGGAACGATCTCGTCGATGATATGAACGGTATCTTACTGAATGATAGCGACGACGGTGAGATGTCGCTCAGCGAAGTCGACATAAAATGTAAAGTTACCAATGTTGACGCTGCAAACGATGATGATGATGATGATGATGATGGTGATGATACGAAGTCGTCACTAGATTATCACGGTAAGAATAATTGCAAGAGTAATGACGATAACGACGACGTGAACGGTGCTGTTACATCGAAGGTGTCGCGTGACTTGTCATCGGACGACGACGACGACGACGAAGAAGAGTATCTGTTCTCTGACGATTCAGATTGCGATAAAGTTGTTCGAAACGATACGCACCCGACGAGATCATACGGAAGAGAACTACGACGGCGACGACGACGGGAATATCGCGATAAAGTTGTTCGAAGCGATACGTACCCGACGAGATCCTACGAAAGAGAACCACGACAACAACGGGGATGTGGACGAAGGCGAATACGACGACAATCGCAACGATACTCGCGCCGTAATCGTCGTCATCGACGAACGCATATAAGCAGACACTCGATACAACGTACCAGTAGATATAGCGACGACGACGATAGGAACCGGTCAAGTGGTATCGTCGGCGGTGAAATGAATAACCGAAAGAATATGTTGTGGTTTATGGCAGAACGTTTGCTATCGGAATTCGTGAAGCCGTTTGCTTTAGATACGGAATTCGTGAACAAAATCGATAGAATAGCGTACATTAGTGCATCGATATGTGACGATAATATCGCAGTCGAATATCGAGGAAAATCCTACGTATTGGATAAATTAGAATTCGTCCAAAACGACATATTTGTACCGAGCGATTTCGTGTTAACGACGATGTATCCGGACGCTTCTATACCGGCGATCGTCAAAAGAAATATATTGAAAACTTTGGAAGTTAATCGATGTTACGAGTCAACTCATAACGTGGATCCCTTAATGATGATTCAGATGGTACACGAAGTATGTCTCCGTGAACATAACGTTCCGTTATTCGTTACGTGGCAAAGTCGATTCGATATGATGTTCCTACAAAAACACACGATCGACGACAATCGAGAGTTCAGATGTGCACATTGTGTCAACGTATGCAACAATTATACTCCCGTTCAGGCATCGACTCAAGCTTACTATTCGCTCTCGAGAGACAGACCGATTTTGACGTGCGGCCATCATCACGACGTAGCCGTATCGGGTATGGTAAAACCGTTATGGATCAACTTGTCCAGTCGACAACTGCAAGACGAACGATACGTGCTGGATTTTATGTTCCAAAATGAAATAATTCTGATGACCGTTGTGTTGGGTAGAAGCGATCACGTCAAATCTGACAGTCGGCGAGGTGGACCCCAATTGAATCTTTCAGAAGCACACTCGATGACACAGTGTTCAGAACCGCACGGGGATTTTCATTCTTCGACAGGCGACGTTCGATATACGTATTGTTTGTTCCAAAGATATTGGGAGTCGTTGAGAGTACGCTTACACGACGATCTCTCGCGTCACGATACACGTGCCTACGATATTTCTTGAATGTATTTTGAAAATAAATATCTTTCGACACTATTTGTACGTATTTGTTTTAACCCGTTTACAGTCCACGTGACCGTCATGAGATACGAATTTCACCCTTATGAACATTTCGAGTAACATAACGTGACATTTATCGCATCGATAATATAACACCAACTTGGGTTGTCACACGAGTGGAGTCGGGAAATATGTTACGATATGTTGATACGCGATATTTCTTGAATGTATTTCGAAAATAAATATCTTTCGATACTATTCGTATGTGTGTATTTGTTCGAATTGACTTTCCTTTCCAGTCGTCCCGTCGTGAGCGTTTATAAGATGTATCATCGACACGACATACGATAACGGCAATGTCGAACACGAAAAACCACGAAAGTTTCGGTGACGGTGGCGGCAACAACAACAACAACAACAACAACAACAGAAATGCCGAACGGAAGCATAAGATCATGATGACGCTGTTCGAAGAAATGTCGAAAGTCGCACGTATAACGAACGACGCCATAGATTACGAACGCGAGAGTAAATACGAAAAAGCGATAATTCGATATGCCTCGGCTCAGTCGGTGTTATATAACGCGTGCTGTCTGCTATCCGGTGTAACGTTACCACTGAATCGGGTGAAACAACGGCGGCGGCGACCGAATCCTTCAGAATCGACCGAGCACGAAAGAAATAGAAGTTTCATAGCTTTCGATCGTTCGTATATTATCGAATTGATTCTCAATAAAATCGTACAAATTTATGACCGCATTCAGAGATTGGACGGTGCGATTTCGTCTGGCAACGTAGAAACTATATCGGTGATGAACGCCACACATATGTCGTTAAATTTGCACGGGAATAACAACGGCGACGGCGGGTCGCAATACAACGATTACGATAGCGTCAAACATGTGATTCCCGAACTAACGCTAACCCGTACCGACGACTTCGATCATATAATCGGCCATTCGGATACGAAACAGAAATTGAAAGAACTAGCGCATATGTTCTCGTTGAATAGCAACAGCAGAACGAAAGAAATTCTACGCAACAGAGATATAACCGGTAATAGTATGATCATTCTGTACGGCCCTCCGGGCACGGGAAAAACCTCGTTGGCCAGAGCGTTGGCCACGTTTTGTCGCGTACCCATATACGAGATGAAATTGTCGCAACTATTCAGTAAATACGTGGGCGACAGTGAAAAACTGTTGACGGCGATCTTCGAATGGGCCATCCGATCCGTAGCTCCGAAAATCATTTTTATCGACGAAATCGATTCGATATTCAGTAGGAGGGGTTCGGCCGGCGAAGAGCCCATCGATAAAAAGCTAAAATTAATTTTTTTGATGGAAATGAACAAGTTCAGCAGCTCCGATGCCGAATCGAACGTACTGATGATATGTGCCACGAATATTTTTCAAGATATAGACGAAGCCATCACCCGGCGTTCGGTTGCGAATATTCTCGTGTCCAAGCCGGAAACTCCACAAGAATACCTCGAATTGGTGCATCGTTCGTTTCACTCGGCCAAATTGAACGTTAACGAGGATGTTATGCGACATATAGCGTCAGATATGCATCGAACGAACGCTTCGCAATCGAAAATTGGCGATTTGGTGAAGAAAATATTTTCCAATCTTACTTTTTCGTTGACCGATACCGTTCGCGTCGTTTCCGTCACCGATATGAATTATCCAGTATTTTCGATAATCGGTACGATCATAAGTGCAGATTCCCCGAAATATGTTATTGTCAACGACAACGACAATGATGATGATGATCGAGTTACGACGGTATCGCTCGATTCGGATATTTCGAACAATATCGTATTACCTATCGTAACGCGACAAATGATAGATTTTCACGTCACCTCCCAGTAATAAGAGCACGTGAACCAGAATATATGACGATGATGACACCGGACGATATAAACGCAACTAGTGATGAGATATCGTCCAATCTCAAGGAACTTTACGCGTTTATCGGAAATTAAAAAAATCTCGTAATCGTAGACGGGGAAAGTAATCCAAAAGGAAGTAACAACAAATCGATCGCGATCGTTGCGGGTATCGTCACGGGATTCATGGCCGTATTGAGTCAACGGTTCGTACGACGTCAACCCGACCGTCGTCCAGAACGATAAAAACGATCGGCAAGTAGTGATATCGAACGCGTTCCCCCCTCGTATCCGTGCGAATCTTTTCGTCGATTTGTTATACGAGTGGAGTTGGGGTCTGTTACGATAGGCTGATACGCACTCCCATCCCCCACCTCATCGAGCACATATATATATACACCGGTCGTATCCGACAACGATCGATAGTAGTTCCGGATTGTTCGAGGTGTTACATTCATACTGCATACTGTATACTGCGAAAATGTCACTACTTTCAGACTATTCGAATATCGATGTGGTGAATGAAAATCGTACGGTTCCACTTAGCGATTCAACGAATGTATGCCACGAATCGACTTCTCCCGAGAACGTACAATTCGTTACAAACGACCCACGGTATTTTGTAAATATATATTTTTTTCGAATCGTCGAATACTGATATGTTTCAGGTGCGACGAAACGTCTAAATTGACACCTATACGGAATCGATGCTCGAACGAAAATTTGCCGAACGAATTTTCCGAACTGAAACGTTCAATCCTTAGTCGTGACCATATCCGGTGTCCACCGATGTGTTATGGAACTTTTGAAGATGTGCGAGGGTTGATCGTTGCGGTATGTCGTTAACTATAAATTCGATTTCAGTTTCAGTAACGAATTTTCTTTCCCAGATGGCCAACCATCGTGACGAAACAGTCGATCAGTGTTCGTCCGATATCGTACAATAAATGAATCGTAATACGATAATTCGTTTTCTTTTTCTCCTACCCCTAGTAGATAAGATATCATTATGTCAGCAGAAGCTTTTCTGCATTGTATGTCAAACACGACAAATTCGATCAACAACGAATCTCAGGCCATCGATACTATCGAAAACTTTGACCAAATTGTCGATTTTAACTGCAAAACGAATGAAATCCGATTGATCAAAGGCAGACATCCCTTGATAGGGCTGTGTGGCGGTTTATTCAGCGATTCCGTTATATTCTACGATACGATACCCATTAAATACAGTTTCGACAAATTGGATCTCTATAAACCTCGTATCGTCAAAAAATCACAATCGGAATTGAACGTAGAGGTTATAAAGGCGGATAAATTTAGATTCAATAAGCTAATCGACACTGGAAACAACGGTAATAATAGTGAATCTGGAGACGGGCAATCGACTAATCGAGAAGCCGAGAACGCTGCCAAATACAACCACTCGTATGGCGTGAAGACGTATCAGATTAAATGTTAATCTCTCTCTCTCTCTCTCTCTCTCTCTCTCTCTCTCTCTCTCTCTCTCTCTATTTTTTTCTGTTGAAAAATAAGAAATGGAACATATTTTCCCATATTTGAGATTGAGCGGTTTATGCGATTCGAAAATATCTCCGTCGGGTTTGGACGTGACGACAGATTTTATTTTTTATATCGCCTCTCAGAAGGAGCACACGCTGACCGACGACCAAAATAGAATATGGAAATTGAATATGCGACGTGCGGACTGTGAATTGCCTCGCAATCGGCGACAGCAGCAGCAGCAGCAGCAGCAGCAGCGCACTCCGATCATGTTGCACGATCGCCTTATCGCATATAAACTGAAGCCGTACGACGACGTGGCATTGATGGACATTTACGTATATTATATGATTTGTCAATATGTCGGTGCTCTATTGAATTTGGTCGACGTATTGGATCACGCGAGGAACGTGAAAAGTTTCATTCATCATCGCAGCGAAGACATGTTCGGTGAAATGGTAGATCACACGAACTACAAACGGTACACGTTGCAACTGATAAATTTATTTGTCGATAATACCGAATCGGTCCTTTGCATGGACAAATCGAAAATTCTGGCAAACACCTTGGCTATCGGTGACGTTCCCGGGACGGCTGCCGACGTTAATAACGACGATACGGACGACGACGACGACGACGATAATATAAACGACGACGATAATTGCGAGGATGGCGACGTAAACGACAATATATGGGAAAGCGAGTTATAAGAAATAGAATGGCAGATGAAAATGGAGTTTCTTCATCGTCGTCGTCGTCACAACCGTCGCCTGCGTTCTTACGACAAATGCATGGCACGATACGTGTAGGTGGTGACCGTGTCGTAATCGATTCCGATGCGAATTCATCGTCCATTTCCAAAATTACCACTCTGATCAAATTGGGTCGTCTAGCGTTCGGTAGATCGCCTACGTCGTGCACCTTCTACTACGACTCCGTGTTTCCCGTTTTTCTTTCGACCGATACTACCCAGGCTATCGTTCGAAATCTAGCGATTGACGTGATGAGCGCCGAAACTACTTACGGCGATGCGGTCGATGCGATAGAAGCGCATCTACAGACACGAGTGTTAGAGAGCGAAGATAGAAGACTCCTCGGAATATATAGGAGTGCTCTCGTCGTTATCGGTGTGAAAGACGAAAGGAGTCTGAGCGTTATTTTCGAACGTACGATCGACATGAAAACGATCGAAATTATGACCGTCGCGGCACGATCTCGAGACGATACGTTAATAGAATCGCCGACGTTACGGATGGCGAAATGGTGTTCTACGTTGCCCGTTCGTGCGGGTACGCTAATCTTGTTCGGTACGAACGGTATAATTTCGATGTTTCCCGAGCGAACGTTACGGTCGTTGATGACTCCGGAATTCCTCAATCTCGTAGGTAACCATATAATACCGGACGGTGGAAATATTCAAGATGTTCGATTTAGATTTCGAGTCGGAAAATTTTTGGTATATCTAACGTTGACGTTGATTCCCGCATCTTGTGTGTTCGACACAGATTTGTCTAGCAGATTCGTTAACGTCCAACGCGAACCGTACATGTTCAGCGCTTTCCACAAATACTACAGACTAGCCATGTCGATGTATATACCGGAAGAGATCGGTGTAGAGGAACTAGCGTACGTGAAAAATGCGCTGATCGATGATATGTTACACGCGTTGGATAGGAACGATAATTTCGTTCATATCTCGCATTTCACCGATCTGCCGTTGATACCGTACGGTGTGAGCGAGATGATCACCGGAAACAAGTACACTTTTCACGAAATTCTGTTCGATCCCGACATAATCGCCGACGTAGAGTGGACCAAAACTGCGGGGGGCGTATGGGACATGGCGACGATGCGGAATAAATTGAACGTTACGACCATGATGATACTATACAGACCTATAGCGTATTGTACGTTGAACGGTGACGGCAGGGAGCGAGCCGTATTCACGGATTATTGGTCGCCGGAAGATATACTACAATTTTACATATTTCCGGACGGTTACAAAACGTTCGCAAAGACCATCATGGAAGGCACTATGGCCGTAGGTTATCGAACTTAAGACGGGTTATTGACGAAAACCATCGAACCACGTGAGAACCGTCAAATGATAGCCCCGCTACTGCGCAATTACGCTCCCCTGTGTAACGTTTGGATGTCGGCGTACAAGATAAACGGAAGATACTATATAAAAACGTGGTCGAATACGGATCATCGAATGCTGAAAGAGAACGATTTGGGATCGAATTCGAACGTTCAACATATTCAAAACGATTTAAATTTATTGAATCGCCATATAACTTCCGTCGATGTGATTTTTCGTATCGAGAAAACCTACGACGGCAAAATAAATATGGTGGAGGTGAGTACTAACAAACGGCCGGATGTAACGTTCACGTTGATATTGGATTTTCCGATAATATTCTACGATTACGAAGACAATCGACGCGTTCACGTCGCCGGCAACGAAGAAACGACGAACGATCGAATAAAGCCCATAGCGGACAGGAAAACGTTAGAATCGATATTCACGCTGGGCGATAAGCGCAAATTGATTATGTGGCCCGAGAACGATAAGCGATTCCTGTTTATAACGAACGATTTGATAATAGCCGCTGCGATACTGGTCGGTGGAGATCGATGGACGACGAAAGAAGCGGTAATGTTGGCAAAGATGGATAACGACGCGTTCACCAATAAAAACTGGTTACACACCATACAGAATTATCTGTGCCGAGACATGATACGCGATTGTATGGTGGGTCGACGAGAAACTGACGACGATGACGACGACGACGACGACGACGACATACCACGTGTATCGCACGATGGACTATTATCACAACAATAATAAGAACGAGACATAATATATATATATATATATGATGGGTAGTGGTAATTCACGATATATTTCTGCCAACATGTCTTCATTGCCAGATTTTCAATCGACACCGTTCAACAACGGAGACAAGCACTCTTTCTGGACGATTATGTCACACAAACCGTGGAGTGTCGTACTGGGTATCGTCGTCGTATTATTGATTTCCTACGTAGTTATTATAGTATTGAGACGATATACGACCCTATTGAATAACAAATTAGGCAATTTCCTCGCTTCGTGGATTCCAAAGTTAGACCATACGAATAAATAGATAGACACAGAAAATGCATATATGATACGCTCTCACACGCACACACACACACGCAATCATTCTGTCATAAACTTTCGATATCGTAATTTCTACGATTTCCTTTCACGATGAACGATGATCGATCGTCAGCGTGTCTGTAAATATATATGTCCACACCACGATCGTGACGTTACCGTTCACAAGTAAGATTACAACAGAAGAAACAGAGATAGTGGAGAAATTATTACGGCGATGGATCGATATTTCGGTAGAGATTGGCTGAGAAACGACGATAACAACGATACCGATGGTTTGATATACGATGACGAATTCGATAATATTCCGACGGAAACACAACGACGGCGAGAAAAACAACAGCAACAACAAACGCCACCGAGTGAAGTTGAAACGACCAGTCACGAAACAACTTATGGTGAATTCGAATCGTTCATCGAACAATTGAAAACTATAGATATGTGTAATTTATTCAAAAATAGACCGGATTCTTTCCATTTTGGTTATTATATTAATCGTATATTGGCTTTGCTGACGATCGACAAATATCGCGATCCTTCGCTGAAGCTTATCATATCCGCTCTATTGCCAGACTGCGAACCGCGACAGGTCTCTGCTGTTGCTGCTGCTGCTGCTGCCGCCGACGAGGAATCGCAATTTCTCCAAAAGCTCGTACAATTCGTCATATTGATCGTCAACGAATGTCGCTTGACGGACGGTGCTCCCGAATTGATTCTATTGTATAATTTAATGCACAATCCGAAGAGTGTGATACGACGCGACGACGATAACGTCGCTGCCGACGTTCCCGTACTGATAAGTAAGCTCGATTCGACTCCGTATAAATTTCCGTCGCGAATTCGATATAAGATTTCTGTGACGGTTAGCGATTTGTTTCAGAAAGGATGTGCTCCCGAACAACTATTGAAACGTATTCGGAGTCCGTCGTATCAGTTTGCCAGTAAACGGTTCATATTCGAAAAATACGTTTCGCCTTATTTCGTTGACGCTTTGAAAGTTTCCGCTACGTCGATTCGAGGTTGTGAATCTGACGACCCGTTCGTCCGAAAATATTACGAATTTCTAAACGCGATCGGCAAATTAGATGCGCGACTGTCGTCATCGTCGTCGTCGTCGTCACGAATCAAGATAAACGAACAAAGACGGCAAATTTCGAACGACATTAAAACGGTTCAAAAATATCCCGTCATACGGAACGCTTTGATATCTAGATCTTTGACCGATTTGTGTAGAATCGCCTTGTCGGTGGAGCGTTACGTGGCATTTCGTTCGATTTTCCACGGCACTCGTCACCAACGTACGTAATAAGAAAGATGAGGCGATGTAGTAGGCCGTTAAATGGATTGTTGTCGTGTGCGGTTCCTAAAACGACCAACGGTCGCATCCTCAACGTACTCTATACCGATTTACTATTAGATTTCCATAGCGTGAAAGAAGATTTCGGTTTGTTATTGGAAAAACTGAGCGAAGTCGATCCGATGACGTTGGACGACGACAATTATTTCGTCGTGTGCGACGATATGTTTTTCAACGTGTTGAATACGCTGACGGAACACTACGATTGCGTTCGAGTCGTCCCGATGTCGACCATCGAGCGTCAGATGAAGGGTGGCAATAAACGATCGGGGAAAACTACTTCTAAATCGCGTATAATGAAAGGGAACGTCAAATCGGACGTGTCGGGACTGCAAACGTCTCCGTTCAAATTGTCGTCTATTCACAGGTTCCCCGATAACGACACCAAAAATTTGCGTTTATTGATAATCAACGTATACAATTTCAACGTGATACACAAATTGAAATCGGACAACGAACAGCTGGACGTCGTTCACGTAATATTAACGACTTTGATAGAGTTCAGTTTTATCAATATGCTCGAAAAAGACTTTTCCGTATTTCTGAAAACGAAAATACCGGGCGCGGATGCGAACGACACCTCTACCGCTACGCATCGACGCCGCCGTCGTCAACATCAGCATCATCGTAGCTGTTCGTACGAACCGATAAACGGCAACGACGATATCAAATGTGAAATCGCAACTGTTGCCAAAAAAACGCGTAACGACGGTGTCGATCGGCACGTAGGTGACACTATAAACATTTCCATCGCGGATATCACGAACGCGACCGACACACTTTTGCAAAAAATAAAGCCCGACGACGCCACCACGTACGTTTTCTCCGTCGATGCGGCACAAACTCTGACGTACTCCAGAGTCGCACAATACGAAACGTATCGGGCATTTAAAGTTTTCTATTTTACGTTCGTCGCGAAAGGTGTCAAATGGTCTATATCGCCGAACAATAAACACACCGAAGTATTGTATTTCTTGAGACAGTTCTTCAAAGACGAAGTTGCCATAATGACTAGATGGTGGGCCGATAACGAAGCGGTGTCCTCGTTGTGGCCGCAGTTTCGATCGTGGTGTCCGATTCTGTTCGATTCCTACGTTAACGAGTGGTTCTTCAAGTGTGACGTTAGCGATCTGTTGGGAATGGCGTTCAAGTTTCAAGTCGTTAATTCGTTGCCACCGACGTACATGAGATCGGTCGTAGCCGGAGGTCGCGTATGGGAGGTGAACACGCTGACGTATATGTTGGTATCTCGGTTATCGATCGGAAACACGATGGATTATCATCAACAATCGGACACGTATAAATGCGGTCTCAAAACCATAAACGATTATTATAAGTATATATTCGGTTTAGAACATGACACGTTGTTCTAATGCGTCGATATTACAATATAGATATCTCGTTGTTCTGAGTGTAACATGTATCTCGATGCAACACTTGACAGCTACCATGATATCGTCACAGTCATCGTTAGCGAAACCGCCCATTTCTGTACGAAACTCTACATCCGATGAAACGGCGACCGAAATCTACGATGACGATGAACATACGACATTCGTAGAATTGGACATGAACAAATCGTTGTCGGTCGGGATAATACCCAAGAAGAAGAAGAAGAAGACCTCGGTGACAAATATCGAGAAGGAAAATGTGACGAGTGACGTGATAGCGGAGACGAAATCGATGCCGACAACGATGGGAAATTCGTCGGATGTGAACGTATCGATAACATCGAATCAACCTCAAAATCGTTCGAATATCGTCGTCGAACAATCGAATAATCGTAACGTCACGAATCGAGATTTTATGAACAACGAAGAAAGGGCTGCGATTCGTTCGATCGACAACGGTACTGCTTCGGTCTCGATTACTCCCGGTACTAATAATACTACCGCTCTCGTCGTCGTCGTCGTCACCGCTGCCACCACCGCCTCCACCGCCGCAGTCGCAAATATACCAGATACGATCAGAATACAGCGAAGCCACGATTCTTGTCGGAATGTATCCAGCCAAAAATGTTATACGTGGTCTACTTGTTACCAACACGATAGCATCTTGTGCAACGATAGTATAACGGCGAAACAGATACCGCACGTTTTCGATTCGTACAAGTGGTATAAAAATAAAAATCGTTCGTTGTCGTTGTTCAACGTTTCCGTCATGCAGAACGTATATTTGCGACGTGATAATACTAGTTCGACGTGCGCCAAATACACGTGTCGATATTTTTTCATGAATTCGACTTGTCCGTCATCGTCATTGCCCTCGTCGACAGCACTCCCATCTTCGTCGTCGTCGTCGTCGTTTGTCGATAAATATTGTACGAGTAACGAGTCCGATTTGATCACGTTGACTGGACATTGTGACGTCGACGGGAGCAATCCGCATTGTGTCGGCATACGAACATTACATCTATATATAATATGGTCTGTGGGTGCTTTTATGATTATCGGTTCGACGCTAGCGTGTATACTTGGAACGTATGTATCGACACGAAGAATGAGACGGGTGTTGCGGAAGATGGACCGAGAAGAAGCCGAACTACGACAACCTTTCAGAGTGTATAACGTCGTTTCCTCCATCGATGAAGACGAAGAGGGCCAAGACGTTTGCGGTTGAACCTTTAGATTGTACAATATTGTATCATGTAGATAATTTACTATTTTTTCCCGAAATAAAGTGTGTGCGTGTATGTGTACGTATGTCGTTTATTTCTTTTTCCTATACGTATTTTGTAAGATATCGATATCCAATATACCATAAATAATCGCATAATCGATAGATGATCGTCGATGCGAATTCCATATTAGTATTTCTCATATCGGTCCACATTTTGTGGGTTTTTCATACGATATTGCTTACCGATTCGACCGATATACCCATGTTCGATATGTTGGCCCATTTCGTTTCTTCCACGAAATTGGAAAACGGCGTGTTCGCCGACGTATTCACCAATACGAACGATATCAGTACCGGTAGAGATGCTCGCTTGGTTATAGTGCACCCGTTCAATTGGTACATATTGAATATGAATTCGAATATATACGTATATTCTACGTCAGCCAACGATACGAACAAGTGTTCGGAAGGATACAATAATACATTTGTTAAATTGAAACATCCGTCGAGCGGTCACTCGCTTCAAAATTTACATACAGTTTGCTTGCCCGTTAGCGTTTCTGATCTGTTGATTCATTTCAAGCGTAAGGTGCGCACTAGAATGAAAATAAGACCACACGAACGGTACGACAATCGGAAAATCGTGACTGTCGTAGATGTTATAAATCAATTGCTTTCGTCGGGAGCGATCGTAAATTACATACCGTCCATCGCGAATAACACGAACGCCGTCACATAAGAATCTCTCGTTATCACGAAAACGAAACAAGATATAAGATAGGTACGGATCGCATCCATCGCTAAAACGTACAGTATTCACGAACATATAAACGAATAGAACGATGGCATTCGTACGTTATTTCCCACGAATAGGTCTTCTAGATGTTCAGATGCTTCAAGACTATTCGACGGGCGACTTCATCGTAAAAGAAATCGCCTGGAAACAAGTAAACTATCCGTTCGACATCGAAGATTACAATTACGGAGCGACTCGCACTAGTTGTTCGTACGACATTCGCAGCATCATGTTTTCCATTCCCAAATTCAAGTTGTACGGCGACGACAGATCTCCTTACAGGCATAGCAATATACGTAAAACTAATCGTTATTTGACGGCGAATTACATAATGATCGACGGATCGGTCGGACACGTCCCGTATGCCGACGATATAATATACGATATTCTGAGTCAATTCGACGTGATCTTCGTGAAAGGTTGGAATAAACGATATAATCTGTTGCGTTTGTTGGACAGGATAGCATCGTCGCAGTCGTCGTCGATCGCTTATGGCACTATTAAATCGATCAAAATCATAGATATCGATACGGACGATAAGATCGAAACGATTTATCCGCTATCGGTCTATTATAACGATCGCTCGCTGTACGACCTGAGGAAGTCGTTGTGCACGTACGATCACGGACGGTGTTCCGTATTCAACGTGTTCGTGATGTTCGTTTATTGGTGGTGTCCGTTGTCGACTACGCTATATCGAAATAGTCGGAAGCAATAATAAGATGTTGAAACGGAATGCTCTCATGTCTAACGAAGCGAATAATAAGTCTTCCGTGTTCGATATCGACTACAAAATTGACGGTCCTGGACCGAACGTGTTACATATTCTCAAGTACGTTTCGATCGCAGTGGCATGTTTTATTTTAACTTTCCTAGCGTATTACGTTATGTTTGCGAGAGATAAAACGTCTCACGATTCCGATCAAAAACATTGGACGGACGAACACGCTCGACTGATGCAACAGCAACAACGAGAACGAGACCGGCAACAACAAGAGCAGCAGCAGCAGCAGCAGCAACAACAGCGACGAGAACAAGAGCAACGGCGGCGACAAATATCGATCGACGAACGACGAATCGATCGATCACATCGATATGATTCGGTTCCGGTTCCCGTATCGAACAGATCGTCATCGATGGATAATCCACAAAATATATCGGACCGTTACGATCCGCGACGACGTCAAGAATCGCGTAACGGATTACGTTCGTCGACGTCAACAGCGTCGTTGCCGTCGTCGTTTCCGATATCGAACGGCGGCGTCGATAAACCGAACGACGTATGGTCGAGCAAAAAATCGAAAAATACTCCGATGGGTAACATAATATGGCACGACGGAATGGGTCGTATATTAGACTTGAACGTTCTATTAGATATGGTACCGATTATATCGATCGGCAAAAACGCAGAGCATCTCATCGATTATTATGTAGCACACTCCCACCAGAATACCGATCAGAATATCGCTATAGAACGGTATCGCTATCCGTATAATCACGAATCGTTCAATACCAAATCGTGGACCGAACTCGTCCCAGATAAATCGACAAAGGGTATAAAATTGAAAACGCAAATTGGTACCAACAAATATTCCTACAAGGCGTCCACTCTAGAAATTACCGACTACGAACTATGGTCGGTCAAAGATCTATTGACGTGTGGCATTCTAATTACCGAGACTGCCGGCGACAACGTAATATACAGTACGATTAATGGCGGTAACGCTATTAACGTGTTCGGTGGGTTACACAAGAAATCTGGCCAGCTTCAAACTCTGATTATGTATAATAATCTCAAGTGTAACGTGACGGGATAGAAGAATATGTCGGTAGGAGTATCGGCGGCCGTCGTGAAGAATCGAAACGCGCTGTCCGATCTGTGGGCCGAAACGAAAAAGTTACTTTTCGGTAAGAACATCGACAACTTCGAATTCTTGACGGGCAGGCAGAACGCGATGGTTCGTATAGTGAAGAATAAATACGGTGTCGTTCAAAGGTCGAGCTCGCCAACGTTAAAGACCGACGTATTGATCCTTTTGCACGCCACCTACGCGATTCAACTGAACGATTCCGACGATGTCGATTATAACATGAAAACGTTCGAACAGGACTTCAGTCGTTCCGAATTGTCACAATATTTGACATTGTTGTATTGGGGCAACTCGAACGGAACTTTCCGGACCGATTATCTGGATGAATTTCCTGCATCCGTCGCTTTGGACACCAATCGGCATTCTCAGCGAAAGAAATTCGCGCTCATCGACGTTTACATGGCGGACGTGAACAGTGTCATAAAGTATGGCTATTCGATCGAAAGTTATCGAACAGATAATTTAGCTCTTTATCGCGGAGACAACTGTGACTGGTTGAAGACGATAAAGTTCTCCATCCTTCCGAACGACCGTATCGTACATAAGCGTACGAAACGATCCGCTTCTATCGAACCGGTCGACGACGAACCTATCTACGCAGAATTGGAGAATTTCAACGCTGTCCTCGAAGAAACGTCCAGCGTATCGACGATGCAGTCGGACGTCGACGATAGCTGTACCGAAGATTATAGCGACAACGACGACGACGACGACCGCGACGATAATACGAACACTACAAAATCGATATCCGATCTTCTCGACGCAGCGAATAACGACGACCGGGACAACGAGCCGTCGTCACGCGTCGAAAAAACATATACCGACGCGACGCCGCGTTACGATATAAACGAACACATAGAAGAGCTAGAACGGATGAACGTGACCGATTACAACGCTGAAATGAACGGTATGGCCCTATGAGATAAGACATGAACACTGGCACGAGAAATATCACCGATATCATGAACGGCATTGCTGGTGCCGCCGACACCACTTCTGGATGGGTCGGTCTTTTCGACAACATCACGTTGAGCGATGCCATATCGCTGGCCATGTGCTTCTCAGTAGCTTGTTCCCTATCCGGATTCGTCATTTACTCGCTCAAGCGTTTTCGCAAAATACAAAAGATACGATATCACGCGTTGATATTGAACGAACGTGAAAATAAGACCGTAGCATGACGTTCCAAGCGTTCGTATACAACGTCGATGCGAAAAATCTGACGATACGTTCCGTTATTCCGATAGACACGTTCGATAATGTGACGGCTGTGTCATCGAACGGAGGTATAGTCGACGACTTTCACGCCGACGACGAAGTCGACTTATCCGTGAAAATTGGACATTTCGCATTGTACGATATCGACTCGACCGAAAGCAGTACGATCAGAGGGATGTTAATATTGGAAATTCTATCGAAACGATCTGCCTTCTACGACCGCGGGAGCATCGGTGATGGGAACGACGGTTGGAACTTTATGAGAAAAAACAAAAATACACCTTTACATCGTTTATTCAATGAAATTAATTCACAATATGTGATTACGTAATATAGCTTTGATTTTACCATTATTATCTGCCTCGAATTTGTCATATCTAATTTTATATTGTACTAGTTCTACGTGTCGCAATAAAAACAATAATTCTTCGATATCTTCTTCTTCTTCTTCTTCTTCTTCTCCTCCTTTTCCTTTAACGTTATTCGAAACGACGACGGGAGCAGTCGTGGTGGCACTATCGATAGCGGTACGATTGGTGGTAGTGGTAGTGTACTTCGGGTTGTCGGATACGTGCTGTTTTTTTCGTATGACGAATTCGATCAGGACGATGTTGGAGTCCATGCCGGTCGAATACCATCGCAGTTTATTAGCATCGAAATCGCGTATCGTTAGATCGCGGGCGAGGAAATCAAAGTTCTTTTCGTAGCTGGTTAACGTCGATTTGCACAAGTCGTAAATCAATTCGATCGTTTGATACAATTTCAATTTTACGTATAAACTTTTCGTTCCGTCGCCGAATATAACTATCGCCAATTTACCGTCCGTCCGTTCCGACGAACGAGCAATTTGTTCGTCGTGTGGCGTTGCGTTCCGTTTCGAATAGAAAAAATAATCGTCGAACAAGTGTAGCGGATAATCGTAATGATAATAGGTGAAATGCTTATCGTCGTGCTTGTGAAATTTCGAGATCAATTCTAGCGAATATATCGGATCGATTTCGTGAAAAGTTCGTGCGATTCTCGTGGTGGTGTCCGTTTCGGCGTACGGCTGACTCTTCGTGTTGGGATCGCTCGAATCGAACGCGAATCCGTGTAATTGATTTTTACCGTATAAAGATACGCCGTATATTTCCGTCACTACGATATGATCTTGGCTGATGTCGTTCATACCGCTCGTCGTGGCATCGTCGTCGTCGTCGTCGTCGTCGTTCGAAAACATCTCCACTTGCACTATCAATCGTTGTAAGCAGTACGACGGCAAATCGAATTCTCGCAACGCCTTCACGGTACGCACGACGATTTTGTCATTTTCCCATACGCCGGTGCCACGTATACCGTTCCATTTGTGAGCTACGAAAACGTTGGTCATGTTCGAGCGTGCGTCGAATCGTACTTTCGACATGAACTTGCCGTATTCGTGTGTGAAATTTCGCGCGTAATCTTGCATCAGTTCACCGATACGCTTTTCATCGCCGATACAAATACGCTTGGCACCCACCACGATTTCACGTAGCAACGGTACGGGTATCAGAGCGAGTACGTCGTCGACGAACGCTCTTATCGTTGCGGACGACATCGACTTATCGTGACATAGCTTACTGTCGAATTCTTTCTCGAATTCCAAATAGTAAAACTCGTCCATGGGTCTTCGTCCTTGTTGCGTTCCACCGAAACTGTAACCTTTACCGATCGAAAAACGTACCCTTTTATCGGGGAAATTTCTCAGACATATTCGTGACTGACCGAAAATCGGTATGAACGAACCGTCGGTATCGTTCGAATTATCCAGCACGGTCCGTTTGAACTCTTCGTAAGTGAGACTTTCTTCGTAGCTACGTTTCCACGTACATTCCACCAATATCTCCGTTCGTTCGTCTAACGTGAACGGCACTATCGTCGACGATCTGGACATCGTTCGTTTCCTTTGGAACGAGAATTTATCGTTAAATGTTGCGGACGACGACGACGATACTAATCGTTTGATGTTCGCAACGTTGAGCATATCGTCGTGTAACGGATCGATTAATTTCTCTATATCTGCGTAGGGTATAGGTTGAACATCTTTAACGATGACACGATACATCCCTTGAAATCGATCGTAATCGTCGTCGCGATCCGTACGAATGCCATAATCGCTTTCTTCGACATATCTTTTGATCTCGTCCAATCGCGTCGTCGCCTTTCCGCTATATCTGATGTTGGTCTCGTAACACCACGTTTTGTCGTCGCCGTATTTATCCAGTACGAATTGACCGGTATCGTAGAAACTTTTAACGTCCATCAGTAACGTGACCGTAAGTTCTTTCTCTTCTTCGAGTTGCTGCATGTAGCCACTTTCTTCCCTCTCCGGTCCACGTCGAAATAATCGCTAACGGAACTACCGTGATAACGGTATGATGGTGGTGGTGGTGGTGGTGGTGGTGATTGTTGTCCCGTTGGCGGTGACGGTGTTGTATGAACGTAGGTTAGAGGGAGACTATACGGAAAACGGATAAGACGGTTCTCTGCGCCTTCTACGTTTGATATCGTTATTATCGTCGTTTTCGTTCGGCTTATCCGAACCGCTTCTTCGTCGTTTAGAACGTGAAGTTTCTTCGTCCATAGGTATTTGTGTATCGTTCGTTATTCTATCGACACAAATAAATTGATAAAATAATATAGGTCGTTTTTTTTCTACGAATATAACCGTACAGCCGGGAAGATGATGACGACGATAATCGGCGTGACATCTAACGTTGGCCGTCAATATATTAGAAATCGAATTTTCGAATAACGCAAAAATAACTTCCAATTGGTGAAAATTTATCAACAATCTGGTACCGAATTTGTACGGATGGCTATTATCGACGACGACGACGGCGTTTTCGGAGTTGGAACAACGCAATAAGCCGTACGATAACAATCGAATACTTCGCTCGCTGTTGACGTACGAAGGTTCCGGAAAACCTTCGACGACGACATCGATATAATGTACGATTCTGACGTTATTATGGAAATTACTCGTCGTATCGTAGAATAACTGTTCGTTAGTCAGGACGATGGAAGGCGGTGGTGTCGATGAAGAGCGACGACGTTCATTTCTCGACCCCAAAAACGACCAGCGTGAAATGTGGTAGGTGACGGGTATGGTCATCGGCAAGGAGGTTACGTTGTTGTTGTTGTTGATCGACACCGTCCAGTTCGATTCTGTTCAATCGTATCGACGTATAATTCGATCCGTTCGTATCGACATCGTCCGTCGAAGGATGATCAGAAGGAGCAGCAGAAGAGGAAGAAGAAGAAGAAGAAGAAACGGTATTATCGTAATACCACGTTTCGTACGCGTACCACTGTCGATCTATTAAAAAAATTATCTGATCGGTAACGATAAGTATCGTCGTCCAATCGATATTTTCGAACGTATCGTGGAATATTCGAGCCTTGATCACCACGTTCGATTTTTCCGTATACAGCGTAACGTGTTTTTCCAACGTGGATTCCATCTTACTGTAAGATGCTCCTATTAATCGTGATACTATGTTCTTTGTTGTTTTTAATCTTGTCGATCGTTACAAATAAATCTACGTTAGACGAGCGGCCTCCAGATTTTGACGTGATCGTCGCAGACCGGCAAACGAAATTATCGATCATCAATTATTGTCACTATCTACGACGACGACGACCGTCTTTAAAAGGCTCGTCAAAACTTTATTTCCCGTACATTCCAGTCGTTCTTCCCGATCACTCAGACCCTGTTTCTCGTTCTTCTCCTTCGTCTTCACCACCACCACCACCACCACCATTGAGAATACCTGTATATGAATTGAGTTTTCTCGATAACGATAGTACCGTTCAAATCAGACCGTACAAATACGTTGACTTACCGTTGACGCGATCGCGTTCGTCGTTGTCTAGGTCGCTACGAGAAAAATTCAACGTAAAATATATGTTTCGATTCGATCGAGGTACGTTCGACGTCGTTAGATCGATCGGACAGGAGGAAAATTTCAAAGTATCGGCCACGCTCGAAAATGTCCACGTAGAATGGCTAGATAAATCGATAACGATAAAATTGCCGCACCGATTCGACCCCACAGACAACGAACAATTATTCCCCGTGAATATATGCGAAGCGGGTGATGATATTCGCCGCACGCCCGCGTTTCCGATTCCTATCACCGGTTCGTTTTCCGACAACACGATATTGCAAGTATTCTCGGACGACAGGGCGTTATCCGAGTCTCGTTCTTTGGCGGGGTTCGGTCTGATCGGGTGGAAATATAGATCGAATCAATACGGTCGTTGCGACGGCGACGACGCCGTGTTCACTTTACACGACTGCCCGGAGCGCACGATATATGGAGGTGCGGGTAGATGCTTATCGGTCGACGAGACCACTCAAACGTGCTTGCGTCATCCCGCGTTCACGATCGAACATCCGATCGATCGAGCGAAATATTTTCAGTGTACGAACGAGTTTCCATTTTACGAGGAGAAATCTTGCGGATTCGACGAAACATTTTCGGTCGAAAGTTTGAAATGCGAATCGAAAAACGTATGTCGCGACAGGTCCAACGGTAAACTCGCCATGCCTCGGTCGTTGCGAACGATCTATTCGGGCGAAACGTACGTCGAATGTATCGGCGGTCGGAGTTACGTGAGAGATTGCGCCGTTAAATACGTGAACGCTAAATTGACAGAACTCGGAGACGGATGTTGCGACCCCGAGTGTAACGGCAACGCCTTCGGCGAGGGAGACACGGTCGTCGTGATCACCGTCCAAAACGTACGAGATCGCATAAATCTAGTAGAATACCCGGGCGATGTGATCGTTTGCAACGGAGGTTTGAGAACTCCGTTCGACCGACAAGGTCTGGTAGATCAACGACCCACGCTTGTGACGAGACGAGAGGTCGTGAATAAATCGCACATGGCCAAAATCTACGCTTCCGCTAGCACGAACATGGACGTTGTACGGCTCAAACGCTACGAACTGATCGCCGAGTACGAATTACCTTCCTTTATTTTCGCACGAGACGACGGTGGGAAGGTGTCGAAGAAAACGTTACATACGTTTCGTGACGCGCCGGAATTATTCAAAACGGGTAAAATACGTGTAATATCGTCTTTCACCGCAGACAAATCCATGTACGCGTTCCTTCGTTTCTCTATGTACCTGAATATCGAAGAGAACATCGCAACGTCCCTCACCGACGATCTGATATTGGAGTCGCGCGGAACGGTACCACCGCGCGTTTTATCTTCGACGGAAGCGGATTATTTCCGATTCGACAGATCGAAAGTATTCGGTCTGACGAATATCCAAGCTTGCTCGTGGAAAAGCAAGGATAAAGTTTTCGTATTCGACGAGGCGTACGATGACTTTCTAGAAAACGTCTCGTTTCTCCTACGACGACCGCGACGAACGTAAGTAACGACGCGTTCCTAACCAATCATTTGTATCATACCGACCTGTTAACTTTACCGATCGTATCGCAACATCGTTCGATACCGTTCGTCGAAATGAACGAAGACGAATGTTTACGGACGTTTTATGAAAGTGACGATCATCCAAGTCGAATCGGAGGGTACGAATTGAAAAATGAACATCTAAACGATATCGGAGTAAAGACCGATACGTTCGTGGAATTCGCTTGTTCGTTGGTGGGATTTCGAACTGACGCCGGAAAAATGTGCGCGATAATGAAAGATGCGATATTCGCACCACAATAAAAAGACACGAGCGAGGAACCGCCGTCTCATAACGACGATGACTACCACGTACACGGGAGCTATAATACATATTTTCATTTCGCTATTCTTCTTTTTTTACAACATACCGTCGTTCGTCGATAACGTTTCGATTCTGTACGCATGGTATAGCAATACAGATGGCAGTGTAGAATTAGACGAGGGACGGGAGTGCGAAAAAAAATCGACGAGCGGTGTGCGAAAACTTTAGAGCGATGGCCAAATCCGACGGTCATTACGCGACCCCGAAAGTGCCGGCGGTGCCGGTCGAATGTGCGAGTCCAGCTTGCTCGATAGAAATCGATACGTCGAATCGAGATGACATTCGGTGTTCTGCAAACAGCGATGTCACTCTTGCCGGTTATATTCCTATGACGAGCATAACGCGTTTGAAGAAATTTTCCGTCGACGTTGATCACATATACGAACCTATGGACAATGTACTGTCAACGTCGGAAGGAACATCACATGGTGCTGTACAGTCTTCGTCGTCGTCGTCGTCCTATACGGCTTGCGATGCCGGACAATGTTCGACAATAATCGAAACCGACGGTGAGAATATTACAAAACCGACACGATCCCAGTATTATCGTCATCAGAGCGATGACGGTGCGTCTTCGTCTACGTCGCCGCAAAATTATTACCTAAGAACGGAATATTCGCCCGACGCGATCGATTTGACATCCGAAACAGATGCGTTTATCATCGATGGACCTACAGCGACAGCAGCAGTAGCAACAACAGTAACAACAGCAGCAGCAGCAGCAGTAGCAGCAGCAGTAGCAGCACCTTCTTCGTATCAATCCAACAATTATTATAAAATTTTATTATGGATCACGATGACGATCGGAATAGCTTCGCTGTTTTGTTCGTGGACTTCGGTGTATTTTATAATGAATCCATCGTCCCCGCCTTCCGAATTGTGCGTGAATTTTTCGTATCCGCTCGACTACAGATGGTCGTACATAAAATTGCTCGTATCGTCGGATTTTTTGGTAAATCTAACAGAAAGAATTGATCATATGAAGATTCTATCGGACAATCGCATAACGTTGAACGAAACGCGATTTCTGTTCTACTATACCATAATGACAAATGCGAATTATTATAATCGGGTCCCCTCCGTGTGTCTCGAGCGGTACATCGTATCTGGATTCGACGAACGATACGTTAGAATAACATCGCACGATAATTTAGGACGTTTCACGAGACTGTGTCGATTTGTTGATGTTTTGGGTGAAATGTCAGCGATACATCACGACAACCAATCGCTGTATTATTTTTTAGATCAGAACGTCGAATTTTCCGAACTTGTCGATATAATTCAGTGTTACGTTAGAGCCTTGGAAAATTTGATACATCGAAAGGAGAATCGTCGTCGCTACTCTCAAGAAAGATCGGATTTCGAAAAAATTGCGTTTTACAACGTTATAATAATTACTTTAGAATTTTATCGTGAAATTTGTACTGTCTGATGTTTGTTTTATTTCAATTTTATCGTATCAATAAAATGAGTGACAAACAACTTGTTGTTTCCATAGTCAGATTGGTAATAATTGCTCTGGGAATAAGACAAAAAACGATATCGTTTCTATTTTAGCACATAGTTCTCGTCCGAGAAATCAAATTGTGGAATATTTTATGGGGAACAAACTTTGTCGTTCGAGATCCTCATCGAACGATTCGAGAAATTGTTAATCGCATAAGGGTGAAATTTGTATCTCATGACAGTCACGTTGGGAATGAATGTTATGGAAATAATACAGAACAACGATTACGTGACATACTAGTATATTTTACACAAAATCTACAAACACATCAAAATTTTAGTCATACATTGTAATTTAACGCTTTTACTTTCACATGGCTCGTCTCGTTCGTGCCTATTCGTACATAGTGCGTCGTGGAAATCGTCAAACGTGAAATCACGAGTGGAATCAGTCGTAGCGATCGTACGACTCCAAATCATTGTACGAACCGGGAACTTGTATAACTCGTATCGGACCAAATTCTTCAAAGTCGTCCCCTTCAATGAATACCACTCAACCGTCGTCGTTACTCGATCGTTAGTAATCAGCAAGACCAACCCTCTATTGTCATACACGAATCGAAAATATCCATCGAAAAAGTCTTCATTTTTATCGTCACTCCAGCCCACGATAATCGCCGGTGGCTCCGGACAGTGACGACAAATAGTATCAATCACCGTGATCGGTGAAACATTCTTGCTGGTATCTTCCCATACCCCGGCCAAAACATGCTGTCGAATACGATCTAATTGATCATCCGACATTTCTCGCAAAAATACAAAATCGTTTGTAATTTGAAATTTTCTTTCGGTGTTCCAATTGTGTGGAACGCCGTGCAAAATTGTAGATAGATTTCCTCGCCGAATAGCGGCTGCGATATATATAACATTCGAATCGTGTTTCAAACATTCCATACCAATAAAGACAGCGTTTGCGATCAGAGACTTGCAACTTTTCTCGGTCAGAGCCCAACAGCTATCCTCGATGATTTTATCGCGGGTGTGAACGATGAAGAAATCACCATATCGAACAGTCATCGACGCATCTCGTGAACCAGAATATGTACTCGACCAATCTTCCACGTCCGAAACACCCAAAATGTCAATAACGGACGAACTATCCGATGATGTCACCTCGGTACATTCCTCGTCGTTTTCAGTAATAGCTACCGGAATAACGGACGAATCATCCTCAATTCGTTCTTCGATAATATATTCCGATGAGATCACCTCGACACCGTCGTCGTCACATATGATAGGTACAGTCAACACTCGTTCACTATTTTCGAATTGTTTTTTTCTGATTTTCCGATGTGCACATTTTTTCGAAGTAGTACGTTTGTGATCCGAACCGCCACACGTTTTACACGGCATATAGACTGAAAGTGACACACGAGCACCACCTATCGAACATTTTATACAGAATGAGGCAACTCGATGAGATACACTGTGACTAGTGTACGGATGAGTGCCACCTGTCGGATTGTTATAGAAATTTCTTGTTATAACATACGGAGCGTCACCTGTTGAAATGTAATGCGATCCCGTTGAGGTAATGTAAAAAGCGCCATCTTTTGAAATATAGTACAATTCCGATGTGATAACTTGATGAGCGCCACCTATCGAAATGTTATATCAATTTGTTACAGTAAGCAGATGAACGCCATCTGGCGGAGTTTTTTCAAACTTTCATCCAACACGTACAGTGTGAAACGTACCATAGATATACTATATATTCTCAAGAAATTACTAAATCTGTGGATGGGGTGGGTTTAATTTTGTACAATCTAACCTCAATCGACTTCGCTCTCAGAACTCTGAATTGAATCTGATCAAAATTTTACCCCTTCTACCGTGATTTTCGTCAGAAATCAGTAGATTTTAGGATTTTTGTGACGTCAATTGGCTCTAGTCCAATGAGAATCGAGTATTCACTCAGCTGACCCCAAATTAACTATATAATCAGCAAGCTTCTCGCCCGCGATCCTAAACCTCCTTGACCAGAGTAAGAACAACGTAGTAGTAAGAAGGAGCAGGCCGTCGCGGAGGTTATATATATAATATATATATATTATATATATAGGGGTGCAGGGGGTGCTATGGGGGTACGTGGAGCCCCCTTGACTGTCTAGACTTAGCGCTAGCTTCTTGCGAGAGCTGGATGTTGCGTTCCACAATTTTCGTTGCCCCCGTGATACGTCACGTATACGTCACGTGAATATGAGTCATCACTGCTGTAAAAGTTTTTGCAGCTCGAAGAAATCTACCGGTGAGATTTCGTTTCAACAAATTTCATTCGAGACAAAACTGTTTCTTGACAGGGCTAATGCGCATGACGAGGAACTTATAAGTTTGGAGATCCGTTCGACGAGAGATTCTACGCGGACAGAGTTTGTTGGTCAGAAAATATTTTACGATTTCATTTCTCGAACGAGATTCACGTTCAAAGATTTTGTAGCTCGAAGAAATTCACCGGTGAGATTTCGTTTCAACAAATTTCATTCGAGACAAAACTGTTTCTCGATGACGCTAGTACGCATGACGAGGAACTTATAAGTTTGGAGATCCGTTCGACGAGAAATTCTAGGCGGACAACGTTGGTTCATCAGAAAATATTTTACGATTTCATTTCTCGAACGAGATTCACGTTCGAAGATTTTACAGCTCGAAGAAATCTACCGGTGAGATTTCGTTTCATAAATTTCATTCGAGACAAAACTGTTTCTCAATGATGCTAGTACGCATGACGAGGAACATACAAGTTTGAAAATTTGTTCGACGAGAGATTCTAGCGGACAAAGTTTGTTCATCAGAAAATATTTTACGATTTCATTTCGCGAACGAGAGTTTCGTTCAAAGTTTTTACAGCTCGAAGAAATCCACCGGTGAGATTTCGTTTCAACAAATTTCATTCGAGACAAAACTGTTTCATTCCTTGAACGAAAGTTGCGTTCAAACTTTTTGTAGTTCGAAGAAATCCACCGGTGGAATTTCGTTTCAACAATCAATCGTTCGACGAGAGATTCTAGGCGGACAAAGTTTGTTCATCAGAAAATATTTTACGATTTCATTTCTCGAACGAGATTCACGTTCAAAGATTTTGCAGCTCGAAGAAATACACCGGTGATATTTCGTTTCAACAAATTCCATTCTAGACAAAACTGTTCCATTCCTCGAACGAAAGTTGCGTTCAAACTTTTTGTAGCTCGAAGAAATTCACCGGTGGAATTTCGTTTCAACAACCAATCGTTCATCGAGAGATTCTAGGCGGACAAAGTTTGTTCATCAGAAAATATTTTACGATTTCATTTCTCGAACGAGATTCACGTTCAAAGTTTTTACAGCTCGAAGAAATCCACCGGTGAGATTTCGTTTCAACAAATTTCATTCGAGACAAAACTGTTTCTCGATGGAGCTAGTGCGTATGACGCATGTGAAAGAAAGTTTCTCCGCAGCTCGAAAAAATCCGCCGTTGGAATTTCGTAACGAGAATTATGCCGGTTTGGATATTCGTTCGACGATAGATTCCGAGTCGACAAAGTTTGTTCATCTAAAATGTTTTACAATTTCATTCTCCGAACGAGAGAATCGTGGAAGTTGGTCGATGAACAATCCAGTCGATAAAATTTCTCTACGATAGAATGAATTTCATTTTCCGAGCACGACTTACGTTTTAAACGAAAGACGAAAAATTCACAATAAATATCACATTATATATTTTTCAAAAATAAAATAACTCAGTACATTTTTAACCATACATCGTAATTTTTTGCTTCTAGTCTCACAGGACTGTTGCTGGTCATGATGTCCGTGACCGGTGGCACTCCCACATCCTAACACATCGTGGAAATCGTCAAAAGAGAATTCACATTTCCCCGCGAAATGATAATCGGTGGTAGTGTGGTTATAAGTCAATATCAGAGCATCGGATGGATGGTGGAATAATTCATATTGAACGATATATTTGAACTTTGTGCCTTTCAGTGTATACCACTCGACTTTTTTTGAACATTGCCGGTGATCCAACGTGAGAACTATCGTCGCCCTATCGTTATCCCACGTTTTATGTAAATATCCTTCGAAGAAATCCTTGCAGGCATTCTCGTACCAATTCACGATGATCGGTAATGGCTCGGGGTCGGTGAGAATATTTTGGACAATCAGATTCGATGAAACAGTCTTCTCTTCTATTTCCCAGGTGCCACAACGTAAATTTTTGATCATACCAGTAAATTGATCGTTTGTCATGGCCCACAGTTCTCCCAGCTCTCTGAATTTTGTAATAATTCTCCCAGTTGTTGAATTATACGGTGCGCCATTCAAATGAGTAGTTTGGTCTCCGCGTGTGCCAGCAAATTCGAAATATATTTTTTCCGAACAATATTTATAATATTCGCAATCGATGAAAAAAATTCTGTCAATCAATGTATTGCATAGCCTCATTGTATCGATGTATAATTTTTCTTCCGGGTCGTTGTAGTATTCTTCAATGGCGGTTGCCGGTTCTTCTATTTCTTCCGTCAAACGATCCTCCTTGTTTTGCACGTATATTCCTAACAAACTGTTTAGGGTTGTTATTTCATTTCCGATGGAGTAGATGAACACCACTAGTTCTACGATCAAGAACCAAGATGGCGGCCATAGGGGGGTTGGTGATAAGGAATGGATGTGTGTGATAAGGTGTGAGATAAGGATATGTTGTTTGTAAAGAGTATACAGGGTGCGTACAAAAAGTGTGTCACATGTACAGGGTCACGTGACTATCACGAGGCAGCTGCCATCGAGTATACAGGGTGTGTACAAAAAGTGTGTCACATGTACAGGGGTCATGTGACTATCACATGACAGCTGTCATGGCGGACCTAAGGTACAGATTGCTTCGTGGATATGTCACCACCACGTGACAGCTGTCATGGTGGACCTAAGGTACAGACTGCTTCGTGGAGATGTCACCACCACGTGACAGCTGTCATGGTGGACCTAAGGTACAGATTGCTTCGTGGAGGTGTCACCACCATATGACAGCAGTCTCATGACAGACCAAAGGTACAGACTGCTCCGTGGAGGTGTCGCCACCACATGACAGCTGTCATGACGGACCTATGGTACAGATTGCTTCGTAGAGGTGTCGCCACCACATGACAGCTGTCATGGTGGACCTATGGTACAGATTGCTACGTGGAGGTGCGAAGCACCTCTACGAAGCATTCTGCACCTTTGGTTCAGAAGGTATAGACCGATACGTGGAGATGGCGCCACCAGTTCGACTCGTCCGACTCATGCGGCTCGCAAACGACAAATGAAAGGTCGGAGATCATCGGCTACAACGTTTCGTGCGACTTCGCAGACTCGTTCTAGTTTGCGGGTGTTAATATCGATGAGGACAGTATAGCTCAAGATGAAGTGTGTGGCGGTCGACATTCAGAGCTTCCAAATCTCATACCATGGTTCAACTAGGTGTCCGTGGAGGCTCTGCCATCTTTGAATGAACTAGTGTGACGGCACATGCCACATGTGTTTTTCATCGGCTTAAGCATCAGAGTGAAGGGGTCTACACCGGAAGTCGTTATTTTATTGCTTATTTTGAATCTACATGATGAGCTGAACAAGATTTTCATCGACTCGATGAATTTTATGATTTACATGGGGAAAAATCTAATATCGGGCATGTAAACAGGAAAAACTGTAAATTTTGCTGCAACTATAGCTTCATGGATATCAAATGAAAGGTCTTGATGTGTAGAATGTGAATTTCCAACATTTTCGTGAAAAAATGCCATATCGTACATGTAGATGAGGAAAAACCTCTGAATATAGCTTTATGGAGGGTGTCACGTGTGTTACATCGATGAGGTGGTCAACGAGGTGTCTCTCACGCAGGTCTTCAGTGTGGTGTCATGGCATACCGTAGTCATAGAAACCATAGAGCTACAGAGCACAACCAGTCACAACCATAGAGCTAAAGGTTATAGAGCTAACCTGAGTCGCAGACTGGAAGAGGTGTCATGGTGTCTGTCATGTGGGTCTTCAACGAGGTGTCTTGGTGTCTACCGTGTGAACTGTCATGGAGGATCTTTCATAGCGTGTGTTTCCATATTTTTGATATGAGGAAAATCAATATGATGCATACAAAATGGGGTGGGGAGAACATCAAGCTATAGCTTCATGTGTATCAAAATACACAATGATTTTGACGAGTGAGTGGTGTTTTATTGAATTGAAGATCCGGCGACCATCGTTCACGAACGATTATGACGTCACTGCTCCAAGCCAATGACAGTAACTGATTCAATCCGGCGACCATAGTTTACGAACGATGATGGGTAGATGTGAATAATTATAATGATTGTAATGCATTCATGCACATGTTTTATCGCGTGATTCAACACGTGCTTCAACATGCAGACACGTGTTTCAGACACGTGCTTCAGTATCCAGACACGTGTTTCAACATTCAGACACGTGTTTCAACATTCAGACACGTGTTTCAACGTTCAGACACGTGTTCCAGCATTCATACCTATTTAACATGTATTTGATACCTGATTTTGACAGAACCGTAGAAGCACCTAACCGCGCGATCAGACATACACAATATAACATCATCATCTAGTATATAAACAAATGCTTATTAACATATGTTCCAGTATGATTTCGATTCGCCTTCAGGCATGATGAAGATTGTTAAGCAAAAAGACTCGTTGAGTATTATGAACTTAGGGTCAAGCAATGAGAATGTTGAACAACCACAACGTCACAGCTCTCTGCTGCCTAATACTCTACGAACAATAATCTGTGGTCCAAGTAATTGTGGGAAAACAAATGTGATGTTATCTCTATTGTTAGATGCAAACGGTCTGAAATTTGAAAACGTGTACATATATTCAAAGTCTTTACACCAACCAAAATACCAGTTACTAAAGGAGACATTGAAGAAAATTGAGGGGCTTGGATATTTTCCTTGTACCGAAAGTGATGAGGTCATAGACCCCACAGAAGCGAGGCCCAATTCAATCATAATATTCGATGACGTGATGTTTGAGAAACAGGAGAAAATTCGTGCTTATTTTTCAAGAGGGAGACACAACTCAATTGATAGTTTCTATCTTTGCCAGTCTTTTGCTAAATGTCCAAAACATGGATTGCGCGACAATGCCAATTGCTTGATTATTTTCAAACAGGATGAGCTCAATTTGAAACATATATTCACCGATCATATAAGTACCGACATGTCACTCGAAAAATTCAAAGAGATATGTAGCGTATGTTGGAAAGATAAATATGGATTCCTTATGATAAACAAAGACTGTGATATGAACAAAGGACGTTATCGCAAAGGTTTTGATAGTTATATATACATCTAACATGTATATATACTTTCATTTGAAATAGACAACCCGCTCAGCATGGACGTGGGTGTGAGTAACACGCTTAAAGAAAAACAACAATTGAAGAAAAAAATTTGGGAGTTAGCAAACGTTGTGAGGAAAAAATATATGGCTGTGAAATTGGGTAAAGCTGAAAATGATGAGATTCTAGATAATATGTTCAGGAATGTATCTAAACCTCTGGAGGAAATTGCGAAAAATGCTGAAATAATCAAACAAAATTCGTTGGTTAAACCTAAAAGTATTGTTTCTACAGCAACACAAATGGAGACCATACCAATCCCAAATATTGTAACTGAAGGGGAAGAGTTCGTATATAACCCCCAAAATACTGAGGAGGATGTGTTTACCCTCGAACCTACTATCGATCAGATTCGTGAAGAATTCAGAAAACATAAGAAAGATAATGCAGAGGCTACAGAGGAGTTTCTGCAACAATACCCCACATTAGCACGTTATTACTTGGAAGGATTCCTATTGGATGATGATGTCAAGAAATACGATGATAGAATGGGATTGCAATATAATTCAACTTTAGACAAATGGTTCATGGGTAATCAACCTATAGAAATTGATAGTGAGAGTAATATAATTATCAAGGGTACTCCGTTCAAGGGTACCACAGGACTGTATAATTTGATATTTTACAGAGATGTTCTACCTGATACTTACACTGTGGAAGATGGGAAAAATTACAGTCAAATGATGGAAATGACTAGTGCCCATAGGCGTAATAACGATCCAGCTGATCGAATAAGAAACATTGTAAAATACAAAAATGTACTGAAACCTTTGATTAATTCCATGAAAAGACCCAGAGCCAAAACATACACTGGAAGTGCATATATCAAAAATGATATGCTTGAATATAACGAGAAACATATCGAATATGTTTATTGGGATGACGTTAACGAAATTGTGGATAGACTGAGACTTCTTGTTGCATCCTCGCATGCAGGTAACCATAATCATCACAATGAGATAATCTCTATAATAGAAGAATTGATAGAGGCAGGGGTAATTGAACAAAAACCAGGTGTAAGACAAATTCATCTCAGTTATAAAGATGGTTTCAATGGATAAGTTTGGCAGAGCCTCCTCTTCCATGTGGATATATGATACAAATGTATTTAATAATAATTTCAAACAAGTTCACGGACAAGGATTATTCCTAACGAGCGATGGAAGTTATGATATGGAAAATCGTAGATTGTGCAACGTAAAATCACCGAATGATGATGGAGATGTTGCAAATAAAGTATATGTTGATAAATTAACACACAAACTGAATCTGAAAACGGAAACCAGTCTTAAAGATACCTTCAATGTTAGGGTTGATAATTTGATCAAAGATATCAACAAGGATCTGGATGAACATAACTTAACGAATGACAAGGTTATTCTCAACATTGATAAACATCTGATGGACATTCAGAATAAATATAATGGAATGGGGATCTATATAAAATCAGAGTATAAAACAATCAGTGATAGTGTGAGGGAAAACAGAAATGAATTGAAAGAGATCAATAACACATTTAACAGTGTGAACATGCGTCTAAATGACATTACTAGTAAAGTGGAGGCGTTAGAACGACGGATGACATCTGTGGAACCTTCTAAGAAGAGACCCTCATCATCCACAACAACAAAGCAGGGCTCTGTGAAACGTATATCTCCAAATCCTGTGAATATACCCAAAAAATTAATTCTACACTAGATTTCCACATTGATAAGATGAGTAGAGAACAAGTTGTGCATGAGCTTCATAAGCCGAGTAGGAAGAATTTCAAACGACGCAGAACGATCATAAAAGGTTTGGATGATTTGTGGCAAATGGATCTGGCAGAAATGGGTAATTACGCTCGTGAAAATAGAGGATTCAAATACATTTTGATTATGATCGATTGTTTCTCGAAATTTCTATGGACACGCCCGCTGAAAACGAAATCAGCCGAAGAAGTTCGGAAAGCGGTCAGTTCTATATTGCTAGAAGGACATCGTAAGCCTAGGAATCTGCAAAGCGATCAGGGAAAAGAATTCTTCAATAAACACTTTAACGATCTAATGAAGAAACATAATATCAATCATTATAATACGTATAGTGTGAAAAAAGCAGCCATTGCTGAACGTGTCATTCGAACGTTAAAGGAATCGCTCTACAAACATTTCAGTCTCAGCGGGAAATACAAATGGCTTGATATACTTGAAGAAACCACAGAAAAATATAATAAACGTAAACATAGTACTATAAATATGGCTCCAATAAAAGTGACGAAACAGATTGAGAGCGAGATATTGAAGCGATCCTACTCACACATCAAGTTAGCTCTGCCTCACAAATACAACGTAGGAGATGTGGTACGAATAAGTAAGGCTAAACATATTTTTGAGAAGGGATTTACGCCCAATTGGAGTACGGAATTATTTAAAATCATCAAAGTAAAAATTACCAACCCGGTCACATATCTACTAGAAGATATGACCAACGCACCAATCAGCGGCTGTTTCTACGAGGAAGAATTACAGAAAACAAAACAACCCGATGTGTATTTAGTCGAAAAAATATTACGGAAGAGGAGGGGTCAACAGTATGTGAAATGGTTGGGTCTAGATAATAATCACAACAGTTGGATCAATAATTCGGATCTCGTTCAATGAATCCATCATTGATCATTTGGAGATTATTAGGAACAAACAAATAGCTGGAATATTATTGACTCGAGGGTATGGTTATTATAATAGAACAAAAATTCCGTGAATATGAGGGTGAATCAAGAGTGAAGATTATAATATTTGAAACATATATTGTTAAGATTATACTTAAGTCTTTTGTATTGAGAAAATTTTGAAATTAATAAAAAATATTATTTTGAGATCTTTGATCTTTCTCCCTCCCGTCGTTAAATAACGGTGCAATCTTGAATTTTCATCAGTCTGTATGGAAGCGTACGTAGGAGAAGGTGTTCTCAATACGCTTATAAACAAGCTCCCGTTTGAACTTCATATTCCTGGTTATCAATTCTGTGGTCCCGGTACAAAATTAGAAGAACGGTTGAGAAGAGGAGATTCAGGTATCAATCCACTCGATAAAGCTTGCCGCCAACACGATATTTCATATCTGCGAAACGCTAGTTTGGAAGGACGTCACGAGGCGGATAAAATATTAGAGAACGCTGCTTGGCAACGTGTCAAATCTAAAGACACAAAATTTGGAGAAAGGATTGCCGCTTTCGGTGTAAATAAAATTATGAAGGCAAAGAGGAAATTGGGAATGGGTATGAGAAAGAAGGTTGGGTTCGGAAGTGCAATTGTCGATGGGGTGAGAAAAGTTATGAAGAATAAGTTTGACTCATCCAATCTGAAGAAAACATCCCAAACAGCGTTGAAAGTTGCACGAAAACAATTCAAAAAAGCGGGTGGTCGGAAAAATGTTCGGTTACCAAGAGTAATTCCTATTCCAAAGACTGGAGGATTTCTACCATTTTTAATATCTCTGTTTGCCGGCTTATCAGCTGCTGGAGCATTGGCGGGGGGTGGTGCAGGCATCGCTAAGGCCGTCAACGACAGCAAAGCAGCTCGGAAAACCTTGGAGGAAACGGAAAGACATAATAAAACAATGGAAGCTATAGCTTTGGGGAAACAAGGATCTGGTCTATATTTGAAAAAGTATCGCAAAGGTCTTGGCCTATATTTAAATAAACATCCAAAAAACTGTCAGTAAACCTACCCAGAAGACCTCTGACCGATCTCGATCTACGAAAACTAGCAAAAGCTCTGAAAATTCCCCATTTTAGAGGAGTATTTATGCGTGATGAACTACCATCCAACGGACCATGGAAAAACGAGCGTGGAATAGTTAATTTAGATAGCTCGGACAATGGAGGCACTCACTGGGTTGGGTTTAATAAAGTCGGTGATACAGTTTTATATTATGATAGTTTTGGCAATTTACGCCCCCCTCGCGAACTAGTGGATTATTTCAAAAAGTGTAAGATATTATTCAATCACGATAATTTTCAACAATATAACACTTATAATTGTGGTCAGTTATGTTTGGAATTCCTCTCTAACTCTTCAGTTGTGCTCGACTAACCCTGCATTTATTAGTATATAAATAGATTGTTGGTAAAGTTTGCATCAATCATGTCTCAGACGTTCACTATCACGGGTAAGAGCTCCCGCTTATCTGTAGATTTCCACCCACCTATAGAACTAGATCCTCATTCATATTATTCTATCGCACTTGTTGGCTTGCATACGTACAATAGCATTCCGAACATTGAAGAAGGTTTTAATAAATTTTATTATAAAAATGTGAAGGGTGAGGAAGAAGTAGTAACTATACCTACGGGGTCCTACGAGTTGACAGACATCGAGGATTTCATACAAAGTGCAGTTTGTGGGATAGGAGTGAAGCAAGAAGAACGTGACCGGAAATTATCAATAAAATCTAACAACAACACTCTACACACAGAGCTGAAGAGTGATTTTGAAGTGAATTTTATTCCTAAAGATAGTATAAGCGAACTGTTGGGATTCAGCAAAAAGAAATTGACATCTCGCGAACTACACGTATCTGATCGACCTATAAACATAATCAAAGTTCAAACAATACGTGTTGAGTGTAACTTAACCGCAGGAGCATATTATAACAATAAGATAGCTCATACGATATATGAGTTCTCACCTCTTGTACCACCTGGGTTTTCCATTGATATAGAGCCGAAGAATCTTATTTATCTACCGGTCATCAGCAAGACGTCCTTCGATAACATCACGCTGAATATTTTAGATCAGAATTGGAAACCGGTAAATTTTCGTGGAGAAGAAATTATTGTACGATTGGAATTGAAAAAGATCGTTAGGGATTATACCTCACAACAATAAATAATAATCCAATACTCACCACCACTCATTATATGAAAGGAATTCAACTGAGAAGGTTGCAGTAGCCATCACTTGAGAACATGGGTTTAGATTTCAGAAATAAAAGACATCCCCATAGTGGTCATCAGTCATTATCTACAACGAGCTCGAAGGAGAAGGTTGCTACTGCAGCATTATCATTGGAGAATATAAATTTTTTGAAGTTCCTTGGTTACAATGTCAGAAAAACTTCAAATATTCAACGAGCCAAACTTCATTGAAGACATCATCCGAGAAGAAACTCACACCTACTATCCACACACAACATCTTTTGGCAACAGCGATGAAGTTGAGATATTAATCAATCAACAAGACGTGTTGGTAGATTTGGCATCGTCTGCTTTATTCATCGAGGCAGAATTCCAGCCAGAAGCAAGTGGTGATGGTGAATGTAAACAAACGAATAATTTCGGAGCGTTTCTCTTCGAATATATCAGTTATGAATTGAATGGGAAAGAGATAGACAAAGTACGTGATCCTGGTATTGTCAGCACCATCAGAGCTTATCTAACATATTCCAAACATGAATCTATACCTCTAGCTATTTCTGGATGGTCATTTAAGGATGCACTGAGTTCAGTCTACAATAATAAAATCAATTTATGGATACCGTTGAATTTTCTACTAGGCCTATTCATTGACTATAACAAAGTTTTGAGTGGAAAACATAAGTTGCGCTTGATAAGGTCTCGAACCGATAACAATTGCTATACTAATAGCACAGGCACGAAGAGGGCTAAAATAAATGTGAAGACGATAGCATTAAAAGTGCGACATGTGTTTCCAAGTGATCAAGTTAAATTTCAAATGTTGGAGAATTTGAGTGCTGAGAAGCCTATTTTGATTCCATTCCGTAGTTGGGATCTGCATGAAAATCCGTTGATGAAGGAGAGCACTCGCGACATTTGGGCTGTTAAAACATCAATGAATTTGGAACGCCCCAGATATGTGATTCTAGCTTTCCAAACAGATCGAAAAAATAATCCTGTGAAGCACAGTGCATATTTCGATAATATAAACTTGCTAAATGTAAAATTATACTTGAATTCAGAGTGTTATCCCTATGAAGCAATGAAATTGAATTTCACCGACCAGCAATACATGGAAGCATACCAGATGTACTATGATTTCCAGAAATCATTTTCAAATAAAATAATAAGCGAGCCCATGTTGGATTATATAGCATTCAAGAATAGAGCAATTTTTGTTATTGATTGTTCAAAACAGAACGATGCTATAAAGTCATCAACAGTTGACGTCAAACTAGAGATGGAAAGTTTCCTGAATTTCCCCAAAAACACCAGGGCTTATTGCATCATCATTAACGACCGTATAATGGAGTATTCCCCGATTACAGGATCAGTTCGGAGTTTAGTGTGAAGAGCCAGGTCATGAATCATAATGTTATTATTTTAATTACAAATGATGTACTATCAAAATGTATTCTTCCCAATAAATGTTATCATTATTATTTTTGGCATTTTATTTCTCAAACAGGGTGGCAGTGCTGTAATTATTCAGCGTTCATAGTTGTTCACAGACTGCTAGCAGGTATCCATTATGTCACGTGCTTAACACGTGTCTGAATGTTGAAGCACGTGTCTGGATACTGAAGCACGTGTCTGAAACACGTGTCTGCATGTTGAAGCACGTGTTGAATCACGCGATAAAACATGTGCATGAATGCATTACAATCATTATAATTATTCACATCTACCCATCATCGTTCGTAAACTATGGTCGCCGGATTGAATCAGTTACTGTCATTGGCTTGGAGCAGTGACGTCATCATCGTTCGTGAACGATGGTCGCCGGATCTTCAATTCAATAAAACACCACTCACTCGTCAAAATCATTGTGTATTTTGATACACATGAAGCTATAGCTTGATGTTCTCCCCACCCCAATTTGTATGCATCATATTGATTTTCCTCATATCAAAAATATGGAAACACACGCTATGAAAGATCCTCCATGACAGTTCACACGGTAGACACCAAGACACCTCGTTGAAGACCCACATGACAGACACCATGACACCTCTTCCAGTCTGCGACTCAGGTTAGCTCTATAACCTTTAGCTCTATGGTTGTGACTGGTTGTGCTCTGTAGCTCTATGGTTTCTATGACTACGGTATGCCATGACACCACACTGAAGACCTGCGTGAGAGACACCTCGTTGACCACCTCATCGATGTAACACACGTGACACCCTCCATAAAGCTATATTCAGAGGTTTTTCCTCATCTACATGTACGATATGGCATTTTTTCACGAAAATGTTGGAAATTCACATTCTACACATCAAGACCTTTCATTTGATATCCATGAAGCTATAGTTGCAGCAAAATTTACAGTTTTTCCTGTTTACATGCCCGATATTAGATTTTTCCCCATGTAAATCATAAAATTCATCGAGTCGATGAAAATCTTGTTCAGCTCATCATGTAGATTCAAAATAAGCAATAAAATAACGACTTCCGGTGTAGACCCCTTCACTCTGATGCTTAAGCCGATGAAAAACACATGTGGCATGTGCCGTCACACTAGTTCATTCAAAGATGGCAGAGCCTCCACGGACACCTAGTTGAACCATGGTATGAGATTTGGAAGCTCTGAATGTCGACCGCCACACACTTCATCTTGAGCTATACTGTCCTCATCGATATTAACACCCGCAAACTAGAACGAGTCTGCGAAGTCGCACGAAACGTTGTAGCCGATGATCTCCGACCTTTCATTTGTCGTTTGCGAGCCGCATGAGTCGGACGAGTCGAACTGGTGGCGCCATCTCCACGTATCGGTCTATACCTTCTGAACCAAAGGTGCAGAATGCTTCGTAGAGGTGCTTCGCACCTCCACGTAGCAATCTGTACCATAGGTCCACCATGACAGCTGTCATGTGGTGGCGACACCTCTACGAAGCAATCTGTACCATAGGTCCGTCATGACAGCTGTCATGTGGTGGCGACACCTCCACGGAGCAGTCTGTACCTTTGGTCTGTCATGAGACTGCTGTCATATGGTGGTGACACCTCCACGAAGCAATCTGTACCTTAGGTCCACCATGACAGCTGTCACGTGGTGGTGACATCTCCACGAAGCAGTCTGTACCTTAGGTCCACCATGACAGCTGTCACGTGGTGGTGACATATCCACGAAGCAATCTGTACCTTAGGTCCGCCATGACAGCTGTCATGTGATAGTCACATGACCCCTGTACATGTGACACACTTTTTGTACACACCCTGTATACTCGATGGCAGCTGCCTCGTGATAGTCACGTGACCCTGTACATGTGACACACTTTTTGTACGCACCCTGTATACTCTTTACAAACAACATATCCTTATCTCACACCTTATCACACACATCCATTCCTTATCACCGACCCCCCTATGGCCGCCATCTTGGTTCTTGATCGTAGAACTAGTGGTGTTCATCTACTCGATGGTATTCACTGTTATCTCGTTCACGATCGGGGATTCAGAGTCGGTCGATAATTGTCCTTTATCGTCGATGTTGCGTTCGCTGTCGTGGGATTCATCACTTGGTTCTGCTCCATTTTCCGATGATGCTGCTTCGAACCATTCGTCGTTTTCGTAATCGTTGTCGTCGTTAACGCTACTTGTATCAGATTTGATATTAACATCTTGTTGTGGACCTGGGAAATCTTCCTCCATCGATGAATATTCGTTGTCGTTTATTAATTTTGGAAATCGTTTGATATTGTTCGAAAATTGATTGAATTTTCCCAATATCCATAGGATGAACTTGGTTGCACGTTTCATGATGTTAGACTGACTGAATGTTCGCACGGAACGCGTTATTTTATACCTTTCGATTTGCTAATGTGCATTATATTTTCAAACGAATATTTTATTAAAATGTGAATACAACACTATATCGGTTTGTTATTTGGTTCCGTCGCCTATCGCGTTATCGATGTAGTCGTACATTGAGCAATAATGATCGACTTCGTTCTTGCATTTCATAATTTGTGAACCATGTTATATAAGCCTTGCGATGTCAACGGAAGAAACAGTATCGTCGCAACTTTCACGTGTTTCACATCGCTAGATTTCAATAGCTGTAATAATAATAATAATAATAATAACAATTGGTTCTGTTCGCGCCATAAGAAGTCGTTCAAAGTTATTGAGAAAATATTTTCAACGTTGTTGTTATATCGAATATAATATCCCCAGCAATGGCCGGAGATGGTTGTTACCAAAATGTAGGAGCGAAGATGGCCGAAGCTAATCGTTATCAGAATATCGGAGTGCCATCGATGCCGCCCGAATATGCCAATTTCGATGGCACACTAACGACGGGGAATCGAACGATTACCGAGGTTGGTCCATATCAGAATGTCGGAGTGCTACCAGTGTCGCTTGCTGCTCGTTTAAACTCTACACCGAAAACAAATCGAATCGATACAAAGTCAGCAGGCGATGTCGTTACTGTCGCTAGTTATATGCTCATGAATAGCAGGTCGGCATTAGGAGAGATCCCTGGTAAGGACGAAAAAGATCATATATACGAAAGTATGGATGATATACCGCGAACGGGAGTATGTTCAAATACATCATCGCAAGAAAGAAAACATCTATTGTCCAGTATTAGCAGTGATTCGGAACATCGTTCGGTAACTATTGAAAATGACGATAATTTCGTCAAATCGTCGCAGGTACAGTGTCGTTGTAATCGAGATAATGACCTCCCGTCGTCGTCGTCGTTTTCTTTTTCTTCGTTGTGGGGATCGAAGCAATCATCACCGTCCGATAATTTCGAACTAACGAAAAATATTCCCAATACGGCAGTACCGAGATACGAAAGGGGTCCTTTCATAGTTGGAAAACCTGTAGTGGTTAACAGATCGTTATCGTGTCGTGGTCGGTCCAGTATATTACTGATGATCGTAATAATCGGACTAATTTCGGCACTGTGTTCGTGGGCTTCCATATACTTCATATTGAAGTCTTCGGATTCTCCGGAGTCGTGCAAAAATCTATCCCACTTGCACGATTATGAGTGGTCCTATATCACATTGCTCGTGTCGTCGGCATTTGTAGTCAATTTGACTGAAAAAATTGGCGGCTATGTGGAAGTCTTACACGATGGCCGCATAAGATTGAACGAAACGCGATTTTTATTCTATTACACGGTAATGACCAATATGGATTATTACAATTACGTCTCGTCCGAATGTCTTGAACGATATGTATTATCTGAATTCGATGACCGCGATATGTCTAACGAAAAAATCGAAATTGAATATTCTAGAAGAATGTGTAAGTTTGTGGACAGTCTCAATAAAGATATTCTTGTTCATCGCGATTATGAAAATATTCAATATTCTTTCGATCAGCATGTACAATTTTCCGATCTCGTCGACATCGTTCAGTGCTACGTTAGAGCTGTCGAAAATTTGGTCCATCGAAAATATGTGCGTCGACGTAGTTTGAGCGAACGACTTGGTTTCGAAAAAATTGCTTTATATAATGTTATTATCCTTACTGTAGATTTTTTCGACAATATATGTGATTTATAGCTGATTTGTTTTTTTTTTCCGTTGTCGTAAATGTTGTAACACATTCAGGGATTATAGTGTGATTTCTACGGATACCCGAGTTACAATATGCAAATAACATAAGATTATACACTTTAGCCAGCTACATACCCTAGCCGCGACTGGCGAGTTTCGCACCGTCTATTCTATAGAATAGACAGATTATACACATTAGCCGTGTCATATATATGTAGAACTGGATTCTCGGGTATTGATCCGCGTTGTGTGGTTTCGGTCCTCAAAAGGACCAATTTCAAATTGGTTCTTTTGAGGACCGAAACCACACAACGCGGATCAATACCCGAGAATCCAGTTCTACACATTACGTCCGCGAGAACCTAAGAAGAAATACATATATATATGTAGAACTGGATTCTCGGGTATTGATCCGCGTTGTGTGGTTTCGGTCCTCAAAAGGACCAATTTCACGACGTTTCGGCAAAGTCGCATTTGCCATCTTCAGGTGATTCGACCGTAGAGTCTGCCGAAACGTCGTGAAATTGGTCCTTTTGAGGACCGAAACCACACAACGCGGATCAATACCCGAGAATCCAGTTCTACACATTACGTCCGCGAGAACCTAAGAAGAAACATATATATATATATATATATATATATATATATATATATATATATATATATATATATATATATATATATATATACATATATATATATTATAACGTGTACCTTGCGACTTTTCGGTAAAGTGCTTATTTCAAATCCTCGGGCGCCAGATTTTCTAAAGGTTAACTCTTTTTGAGAACTTCTGCTAGGGTCCTCTCCACAAGGCTTGTCACTATGCTATCTAAAGATAGCCTTGTCAGTAGGGTAGCTACAGTGAAGTATAACCAGAGTCCAATGGGCAGAAAACAGTATCAGAATTGTAGGCTTTAATTACAATTGATAACTGGTTAAAACTAAGCTCGTTAAAGATGGAGCAGAAATAATTTAATAAAACAGGGAATTCCAAATATTAAAATATATAATGATTTTAACAAGTACACTTTCAGAATAATCAATTTAAATGCAACTGAACGGTATTATTTCACAAAATTACACCCAGACGGAAAAATGCAATGAAGCTCAAACGGTAAATGAAAACTCTTTCATCATATCTACTCTACGATAAGTTCGGTAACTAAATTCAATTCAGCGGTACGGGATCGGTTGATAAATGATTCAGAATGATCAATTTGCGGAAAAGTACGAATCAAACAGGTCCCAGCGTAATGAGCGGTATTCGGTAAATTTTAGATAGCAGCCCTAATAAATGAAATGTCCAAATCACACTACGATATATTCGGTTATTAATTCGGTTGGTTCGGAAAATATTGTTTGCACTAGTTTTCCGATTGTACGATATAAATTTTACTATTTTTCGGTTAATTACTCTAATTGAGTTTATTCTGTCAACTCACCCACCCTTGTACTAACTTTCACGGAGGAAAAACATTGACAAATTACATAGACTCTTACTACTTCTAATTAAAAATTATAAAGTTACTGTTTTGCTTTCAAATTAACAAGTGTTTGTTTCTTTATCTCTAAATCTAGGAGCAGGGCTTCCCTCATGAGGTCTTGCTGTTCAAGCTGCCATTTCACATCATTTTGACCTTTTTTTAATTCCATGTCTGCACTCTGCAATGGCCAATGTTTTGTCCAGGAGAGAATCATATTTCTCTGCGATTGTAGAGGATGTCAATTCCCGAGAAACTGAAGGTCTTCTCCTACTAGAAGTTGCATTTGCCAAGATAGTTGGCTTTCGAGTTCTCAACATGCTGTTCTTTAGATAGATAGATAGATAGATACTTTATTGGTGCCTTTACAATACAAGTAGTTTTGCACAAGTCAAAAAATCGCAGTAATATATAAACAATACATATATACATAATAGATATAAAAATGGAATACGACAAAACATAACATGTTAAAATATACTAAAATCAAGAAGACTTTCATTAAAATCAGGGCAATTTAAAAGCTTCAATTCTCATAGATAAGTTTAAAAATTCATCAAAACTATAAAAGGAATGCATGTTTAAAAAAGCTTTAACTTTTAATTTAAATGTATTAAGAGGTAAAGTAGCAATGAAATCTGGTTTCTTATTAAAAAACTTTAAACTAAAATAATTCAAACTGTATCTACTAGATCTTAACCTAATACATCCTATATCGATGTGATTATTTGTTCTAGTTTGGTAATTGTGTAGATCTCTACGAGAAATATGGATATCAGATTCTTTTGCCAAAATAAGGCATTTGTAAATATAATTAAATGGATATGTCAAGATATTGAGATCTTTAAAATAATTTCGAACGTCTACTCTAAAACCCTTGCCAAGAATTATACGTATGGCTTTCCTTTGAATTCCAAATATTCTATTAGCATGAGGTGAGTGATCCCAACATAACAGCACATACGATATGTGTGAGTGTATTAATGTATAATAAGCAGTCAACAATACTTCACGAGGTACACAGCCCTTTAGGTTTCGTAACACAAACAAACCCTTTGACATCTTCTTCGCAATATAATCAATAAGTAAGTCCCAGTTAAGAGTATGGGCTAAATTTACTCCCAAAAACTTTATGGAAACTGAATTTTTAAAATTTATAGTTCGTTGAGTGAATAACATGCATTCTGTTTTTTGAGATTCAAGCACAAGTCGTTAGCTGAAAACCAGTCAACTAGTAATGACTGTGATTCCCTTAATGAATCTAACACTACAGATTCATCTTGATCACATTTCGAATTTGAGGTATCATCACAAAATAATAGTAGGAGATCGTCTAGATTCGCTACCCTCATTAGGTCATTTATAAATACAATAAAGAGGATAGGACCCAAAATAGATCCCTGTGATACCCGACAAACGGTAGTTACCATGTTAGATGTAGTATTATTTTGATAGGTGTATTGCCTCCTATTCGAAAGAAAATAACTTAATAATTTACAACTAGTGTCATCAAAACCGTAACAAGCAAACTTGTCAATTAATTTGCCATGGGGAACACAGTCGAATGCCTTGGTTAAATCATGAAAAAAGGAACCCACAATGAATCCATTTTCCATGCCGTCTATGATAAAATCTAGTAGCCTCGATAATGCTTTCTCGGTACTTCTATTTTTTCTGAATCCAAATTGGTTTTTAAAAAATAAACTATTTGTTTCAAAGTATTCATGAGATTTCAGGAAAGTTTCAAAAATTTTCGAAAATATAGGTACCAAGGCTATAGGACGAAAATTGTTGGGATCATTTGTGGGGCCTTTTTTATGCAAAGCCATAATTTTTGTAATTTTTAAAGAGTATGGATACAATCCTGCATTTATGCTGAAATTTATTAAATCAGTCAAGGGATAGACAATAGTGTTTAACGCAAGTTTGACTAATTCAACAGTTAGACCAAAATGGTCAGTGCTTTTTTATTTTTGAGATTATGTATTATGTCCTTAATTTGTATATAAGAAGCGCTCTTAAAAGAAAACTGTTTGGAATTACTGGGTAAATGGAGAAGATAATCTGTAAAGAGTCTGTTTGTTGTATCAGGAATATTATGTTTAATTTCTCTTGTTATATTAGGAAAAAAGTCATTAAGTGTATTGGCACTGAGAGAACTTTTAGATTTAGCAGGTAAATTTCTATTTTGGTTTATAATGGCCCAATAGCTCTTTATTTTATTAGGTGTGTTATTGATATAATTTTGATACGCTATTTTTTTGCTGTTTACCAATTCAAATCTATATAAATAGTTAATCTTTTTGAAAGCGTTTTGTATTAGGACGTCATCAGGAAGTATGCTTTTTAAAACACTCAAGATACGTATATGATCCCTTAAACTCCTAAGTTTTTCGTTAAACCAGTTTAGTGGTGTCTTATTATGATTTTCAATAGCTTTTTGTTTAACAGGAAAAGCAATATTTAAGGAATTTATAAATACATCGATAAAAAGGTTACATTTTATATTTGTATCAACATGTGATGACTTTATAAAGTCCCAATTTGTGTTATTTATCATAGGAAAATAAAGCTGTTTACCTCGCGCAGTTATGGGGCGACTTATTTCTTCGCTAACAGTATTTATGTCGTTACGTGTTGAGACTTTAATAATAATAGCTTCATGGTCAGAAATATTTGGATCATCCACACTAGCAACAAAAGATCTGTGATTTTGAAAATTTATAATTATATTGTCTAAACACGTTTTCTTACGAGTACTTTCGAAAATTGTAATGTCAAAACCAAAAGATAAAATAAGATCCCTGAATAATAAAAATCTACTATCAGTAGTATGGAAATGAACATTAAAATCGCCTATAATGATGACATCTAATTTTTTAGAAACAAGTTTGTTAATTAATTGAAACATAATATGTAGAAATGTGTTGAAATTTCCAGCAGGTGGACGATAAATCGTTATTACAATTAACTTTTCATTTTCAATCAATACAGCCGCAAGTTCACATTCATTAGCTGTGGATAGATTTACTAAATCGGACATATTAGAACAATTTATATTAATATTACACATTATTAAAGCACCACCTCGGAGAGAAGTATTATTATATTGAAATTATCTAAAGTAATAGGAAATGCTCAGTTATACATAAAATATGTATATAAAGATTAGTCTCTTTTACATAAACATTAAGTTCATTGATTTTATTCCGTACTGATTGAGCGTTCAGATGAACCACACATACACAATGTTCACAAATATTTGCAGAACTAGTTATGTTATAATCGTTGTTTGTTAAGGTGTCAATTTCTGAATTGGACGCCTTGAAAAAAATTTGTTTACAGCCACTCCTTCAGGCCACGTTTTGGAATCCAGTTCCCAAATATTCAGTTGAAAATGAGAGTTTCAAAGAAGAATTAATATTTGGTTGTTTAGACTGTAATTTTTCGCAGGTGATTTGAGGTACTGTTGGTTTCAAATAATTTATTGTACTGTTGGTTTCAAATAATTTATTGTACTGTTGGTTTCAAATAATTTATTATGTCTTGTAGGTATTGAAGTTAATGGGTCTAATCTAGTAATGTGAACATGTGAGAGTGTTTTTTTCGGTGCCACTTTGAGAAATTTAGTTTTACCAGTTTCAATAAGTGTTTTTATTTTAGTTCTTAATGGATGTTGATTTTTCCAAGGATTTTGTTGCTTAGTTGGTGAAGACATTTTACGAGATTTTTTCTTCGTTACTATTGTCCAATCCTCTTCGGTTTTTTGAAGATTTGAAGATTTAGTGCCGGAATCATTTTCTAAATCGATAAATTCTGATATGATATTGGAAAACTCGTTATCTTGATTTAACTCCTGTTTATCGATTACAGTAGGTAGCTCGATTTCTTTGTGTGAAGTTTTTTCAATTTTCATTATTGTATTTTTATATTGTTTTTGTCCCTCATTTAATAAAATGGTATTATGTGAAAGCGATACGATTTCTTTATTCTGTTGAATAATCAATTGTTTGAATTCCGCTATTTCATTTAATGATTTGGATTGTAAAGTACTTACAGTTTCTTGCAGTAATATTAGCTGTTGTCTCAACTCTTCATTTTCTAATTGAAATGTTGCTCTAATACTCGTAGATAAACAATTGCACATTACTTGCGATGGATCGGTAGCTTCCAATGAAATGCAAATAATACATTCCAGAGTTTATTCGTTTTATTTATTTGTAATTCTTGAATTGACATATTGATGCTTTTGATATGCATTGCATTGGCACAAGATGAACAATTTATGACATCGTCATATCGGCCAATTTTGGTTGTGCATACAAAGCACAATAACCCACGTGTGTTCTCACTCGACGACATTCTACTGATGATCTTGAATTCGCTCAGTCTCCAGCCTAATGTTGGTTGATTCTGTCATAAAAAATATATTATGTTTTTATGATATATTCATGTTTTCCAAAATACCTTACCATTTCAGTAGTTTTGGTTTCATCGTTAGAGTTACCAGGTTCGTCACAATTATCAGGTTCCACTGGCACATTGATTGAATCCTGTGAATGATAGAATTTTAATGAAGAGAATAAATTGAGTTCCATATTTTTGAACGTACATCCCACACCAACTAAATTACCTAGAAAGGAAGCCACACCCATGCTATTGAACATTTTTCATTTTCACCCTTACCATTTGTTTTAGGAAACAAGTTGTGCTCTCCACGTAATGTTGCTGCTATAATTCCAAGCGAGAAGCAAGTGCAATTGAAGTATTATTATCTCTTAATCATCTCAAATTGTGTGTCATAACTCATATTTATATGATATTCTACCTGAATAACAATTTACACAATTTTTTTTCATCTGCATTTAAGGTTGCATCATAATGAGCATTTTAATATTCATAGCGATATCACAATTTACACCTACCTCTACAATTGCCATTATCATTTCTTCACCCACATTAGAATCATATGGATTTTCTAATCCTTTAGTGGTTTTATCATTCATAATGGATAATAGCAAATCCTGATCCCAACCTTTGTCTACCACCTTCGACACACCACCACCTATAAGTCATACAAACCTGTTAAATATCTTTGCTTTCTTTCTTCAGCTACAACTTTCCGCACATCCATCTTTCTGTTGCTGTAAAAATTTTCAAGTGACTGCACCTCTCTATACCTCGATTCTGAACATGAAGAATTGAATTCATTGGCTATAGCTTCCCAGGCCTTGTTCTTCTCATCAACACTGACACCATCAGTTTTCTTGCATTGATTAATGTGCTTATATTTATGCACAAGGCTTAAAAGCAGTTGCTTCTCAGTTACCGAAAAATTAGGGAGACGGGTCTTCTTTACAATAGTTCTCTACGAAAATAACAGTTTTCAGTAGAATTCACTGCGATAATTGTGTATTATATCACCTTATTACTGGTAAGTTTCTCATTGTAGGGTATGCGAGGCTTGTGCTTGAAGCATGTCACACATTGGTGCAGTCTGCTTACTCAGATACCGATATCGGCCAAAACTGATCTCTTATGGAGCTCAGCAATAGCTGTGGCCCGGCATGCAATAACCTCGAATGCTTCTGAATAGCAGTTTTGCAATCGGATGCTTACATGAATTGATAAGAGGATGCATATTATTTTAATGAAAATTGAAGTTTACTAGGCGACCCCCTATGCGGAGCGCGCCTTCTTGATCTAAAAATGGGTTAAATGATAGCAGTTTACTCTTTTTACAAATCAATGGAGATGAAGTAAAAATACTGAAGATATTACTAAAATCGCATTATCTTATACCTATATTGTTTCACATGAAATATGTTTTAATATTTTTACCTGAGAGTAATTTTCAGATATCCAAGTGTAATAATTGATAATTTGTCAACTTCAATTTTATTAGTTTTGTATGTCTAGGATGGTCGGCGCAAACTGATTTTGAAACAGCAGTGAGTGAATGGTTTCGATTAGCCAAGTTGCAACACGAGAGGGAGTTGAAGAGTAAAAATGAATAATACTTTATAAGACACATATTTTTATGGGACAAATACATTTTTCCGTCACAAATTTGTATTATTCCCAGATTCGAATGTCATGGCATTTCATAATTACACTGTTCGAACATTATTTTACAATTATATAGGTATATTAATATGAATAATTAGTATTAGATCACCTATAGGAATTCAATTCAATTTGTTTTGTCACTTTTAAACATACTCAATATATTCAATTATTATTTTTATATAACAATATTCTGTTATAACTGGAAATTCACTAATGCTTGATTCCAGGTTTTACCAGCATTTGAATGGAACAATATTCCCATACGAGCACTCAACATGTATTTATGTCAATTTTATTGAAGCAAAATTGATAAGAGGCTTGTGGAACAGTCAAATATTGGTTCCTTCAACAAAACTATAGAGAATGCACATATGAAAAATTAGCAAACTAAAATCTTTCGGATACTGTCCAAAATCTCTAGTGAATCTCAGATTGTGGATAATCTCCAAAAGATTCTACGATGTTGGCTATTTGTTTTCCATTAGTTTCAAGTTACCGAAGTAGGTAGCAGTAATGGGTTACTTTACATTATATTTATATTATTGTACTAGCCGGCCTCCAAAAACTTGATTTCAACATAGCTATGTTCCACAGGTAGGTATGGCCGGTATAGACTTGAAAGATCAATAACTGAAATTCTTTCAGAAAAAAAGATAATGAAATAAGGTAAGTTTGGTACCTCTAGCTATCGACTTAAAATTATTGAAGAACTGTCTCCTCGATAAGGCCAATGCAGCATCGACGAAATTACATCAGAATTCCCATGACCAAAAATCTTATATGATTCTGTTAGAAACAATATATTGCCGTCTATTATTATTGAATAGAAGACGCCCAGGAGAACTCCAAAGGTTCTCCATTGAAACTTATAAATCTGCCATCTCAAATCGGAGTAATCAAGCTTACGAGGAATTTGCAGAAGCAATTTCTGAGACGGAAAAGATTTTGATGAACAGATCCAAAAGAATTGTGATAAGGGGAAAGAGAGGTAGAGGAGTACCAGTATTGATTAGTAGCGATGTTCAAGAGCATTTCGACCTCATTATAAAATGCAGAGAATAAATTTAAATACTTTCAAAATTTATATAGTTGATGGTATGGCACTTGTTCACAAAATTCAGTTAAATAGGTTCAATACTTTTGGTGATTTTGCCAAGCCTTTCTTCAAAAAAATATGCAATTTTTTACGTTGCCTGACGTGAAGAGAATAGATGTAATATTCGACAGACATGACGATATTTCTATAAAGTTTTTGGAGTCAAAGTTACGGAGTAAAGGCCAAATTATTAAAAATGTCATAATTTCAAGTCATTCAACAAAAATTCCTTCTGATTGTAAAGCTTTTCTTGCAAACATTCGAAATAAATTACAACTTGTTCGATTTCTTTGCACTAATGCTCCAAAATATGCACAAGTTAAAGAAGGGCACGAGATATACATTTGTGGAGGATTCGACGATCCAACTAACTGTTTCAAGTTACAAGGGTCTTTATTTTATGAGGTAATTGAATTACAATCAAACCACTTAGAAGCTGATTCAAGAATGTTTTGCCATATTTTCCATGCAGTAAGGATTCAATCTGCTCATATTATTATAATTAGCGCTGATACAGATGTATTCATATTGGGAATTTATTTCTGGAAATACTTAGCAAATATCGGGTGTCTTGGTCTATGGTTCTCATACAAAGAAATATTTTCTAGGATGCCATTTAGCTGCTGAATCACTGGGTGAAAGATATGCGATATTTTGCCAGCATTAGGTTGTTTACATAGAGAACAATATGACAGGAGTTTGACTCCAGTTAATGATGAATTTCAATTCGGTGAAGGTATTCCGGAAATATCTGAATCTCTAAGAGATACTAAAGAAGCAGGTAATAGGTATCAAGGAGAACCGGGTGACAATGCTAGAAGAATCGGAACTAGGCTTACTCACTTATCTTCTCCCATTGACATGCTTAACCCTGAATCTTTATGTGATAAAATTTTCAAAGATAAATTGGCGGCTCAACATACTTCGCATGTCTCGTGGTAGTTATAACTCTTTACATCGAGGAACTCCGACAACCAAAGAAGTTACATTATTAATTGTTTTCAAATATATGACTTACTGGTGGCAGTTTGAGAATCGGAACACTCATTCAATTTTCCGATTGAAAATTGAGATATATTTCCTTTGTTATTTTATTCACAAGGAATTGTAATTAACTTAAACTGTTAATCCGTATTATTTCATAATTAGCCCATTTGACTTGTAGTGTTCCAAGGCTTTGTGATAAGTACCTTTTTGGAAGCTTATCCCAATTAATTGATCATTTGGACTTCGAACTTCTTACATTCACGAGGATTTGTTCATCCACTTTCTTAACGTCGGATTTGTTAAGGACATAAGGGACAAGGGAGAGAAAGTGACCCGTACACCAGGTCAGGACGAGCTCTTGGAAATAACAAAGCCGGAAACGGTTGATGAGGGGTCGGACACCATAGACAAGAAGTGGAGCGATCGAAAAGAAAAGTATAGGTGAAGAAAAAGAAATTAGAAATAAAATTCTACTAATCACTAACAAAACAGATGAGGAAGATATAAATATGGACAAAACACTAGAGCTCAATGAAATAAAAGAGGCTTTTGGCGTGATGGAAACATCACACAGAATTAAAGAAAATGGAGTCTGGAGAAATATATCCTCGATCTAGAAAAAAGCGAAGCTCGGGGAGACAGAGAAGCAGAAATATGACACTTTGATTAGCGCGGCAGAGGAAGTTAGAAACTTGGATAGAGTAGCCATCAACCTACCAAGGAACGTAGACTTGAATAGATTCAGGAAAATGGTAGAACTAACCTTCCACTGGACGCATACAAAGGTAATCATATATCCCTCACGGAAAATGCAAGACAAGGAATAGCTATGCGGATGCAGTGGAAAAAAGTGGGCAAAGCTTCGCACAAACTCTTAAAGAGGTAAGAGAAGTGTTTAACAAGTCAGGGGAGAGTACTTACGGATAAGGACATAGGGGTGATAAAAAGGATCGAAAACGCATTCAGAGAAAGGGGGTCAAAGGAAATAAGATCGTGGAAAATAGGAGATTCGAGACGGAGGGAATCAATATTTCTACGAGACCTGGACAGCTTAACAACGGAGGCGGAGGTATGCGAAGCCCTGGAGAAAGTAGTAGGAAATTTCAACAGAACGGACTACACACTGAGTAAGCTAAGACTCATGGCAGGAGACATGCAGACAGTGACAGTGAACCTCAGCAAGGAAAACGCAGATAAACTGATAACGATGAAGTATGTGGAGGTAGGAAATTAGAGGCAAGGTGGAAAAGTGAATCCAAGTGAAGAAATGTTACAAGTGCTGGCCCTATGCTCACGAGGCAAAAGATTGTAAAGAAATATGCTATAACTGTGGTGTCAAGGAACATGGAAGAGCCTGTGGGGGAGGAAAAATACTGTCCTATATTTGATGAGAAAGGACACACTCATGGAACATCCAAGTGCCGTGACTTTAGAAAGGCACTAGGAACAGCCAGATACGCTCCTGTGATACAAGAATGTGATATAAGGCTGATAACATATACAAATATAGTTTTTATACATTTATTAGTTCTATTATTTATTCCATAGAGATACATATATTTATTTATTTATTAATGTATTTATTCATTTATTTATATAGTAGCTATTTATGGTTTTGTGTCGTACACGCGTCCAAGTCTTCATGTTTTATGATGGGACTATACATTCAGCAATCTAACCTGGGTAGGGCAAGAGTGGCCCACGATTTAGCCACAGCCCTGGCGATAAGAAATCGCGTGGACATAATGCTAGTCTCGGAGCTGAACAGGAAGATCTCAGCAGGGGCTGATTGGATCACAGATGAGAGGAGAGACGTGGGAGCCTACTTCCCCAACAAAAATGTGCGATTTGAGGCATGGGAGAAGGGTGACGGGTTCTTGCGCCTGGAGTTTCTACAATTTGTTTTGTACGTTGTGTATTGGTCCCCCAATATCTTCAGAGAGGAATTTGAAAGGTCGGCGGAACGGCTGTTCGAGAATGCCCGTAATGCTCCACTACCGATAGTGATAACCGGAGACATTAACTCTAAGTCGCCGTTATGGGGATCCCCTACAACGGACTCAAGAGGTGCAATGATGGAGGAATGGCTGGCTGAGTTGGGACTGGTGGTTATCAACTCTGGGTCTCCAACATTCATTAGGAATGAAGCTCGAACGCACATAGATGTGACAGTATGCTCCGAGGACATCTAAGTGGTCGATATTGCTCGAAAACCCTTACACATATCACGGTCATATCTACTTCCAGCTAGGGGGAAAAAGCAAAGATTGGAACAACCCAGAAAGGTACTCCGACCTGACCGGTTCGTAAGACTACTTAGAACACTAGAGAATGCTGATAGTAGAGATCTTTATTCTAGAATAGTGAAATGCCACGAGAAAGCACAGGTCGCCGGAACTCCCCAAGCGGGTGATCAAATGTCATACTGGTGGTTACTGGAAATCGAGGAACTCCGAAAGCAGTGCACGAGGAACAGAAGAGTTATTACCAGACTTCGTGTTGCTGACCCTAATAATGAAGCACAGATTAATGCTGTGAAGGATAGGAACAGGGAAATCAGGAGGCAAATTAGAAAACTGATCTCCACGAAAAGACGCGAGTGTTGGAAAGAACTGTTGAAAGATCTAGAAGAGGACATCTGAGGCCAGGGCTACCAGATGCTACATGGCATCTCCGAACTCAGGCGAATCACTTACATTACAGTGAAAATCGAACTAGAACCCAGCAGTTTGTTTGTCACTATTACGGTCTGACTTTGATATTGTCACTGAATTGCGAAGTTTGTACGTTTTCATTATTTTTAATTTAAATAATTTATTGGTTCTTGAAACTAGTAGATTTTTCATTATCGTCATCTTCGAGCCTCACTCGAAGTTAATGTTTCACTTGTATTTGAATAATTGTTCATGATTTTTGGAAATTTCGATAATTTCAGAACCAGCTTAACAAGGTATTGAGCTTGTTCTGACAATTTACGAACTATTTTTGTTGAGCAGTTACTCGCCTTTTCTTCTCATATTTCCTCAGGTAAATTCTGATACTTCTGGACTCTACAACCCTCTGGCCATTGGACTGTGGAGGTTCCTCCTTTGCTGTAACGGACGTCACAGTTTGGGAGATAAAGATGAGTACTACATTGACATTCGTGTTTGTTACTTTTTGGAAGTTAACACTGAAATTCAGACTTTTCAGGTTGTTTCTGAATTATTGAATTTCATATTAGAATATGATTTCAAATCATATACTTCCTTTCAAGCTTTGTAATAAATCTATTACTGATTTGGTAGAAAATAAATCGTGTTCTTGTAAATCATACGACTAATGTATTTTGTTATAGTTATTGTTTACGAAATTGTTTCATTTCCCAATTCTTCCTGAAGAAGGTCTAGTCTAATATTGGGAAATCGAACTAGTGGAATTCAGATCTTATTTGAAAGATTTGTTCAACTGAATCTTGGTTGACCCCACTAGTTCTGGCGCCCATATTTGATTTTCTTGGATCCAAACTTGCTTTATAATTGATGAGAGAAGCAGGGCCGCCGTAAGTGGCTGATCATACATAAAGCCAGATGAGATTTGGTATTTCTATGACGACATTACACAAAAAATTGACAAGCCATTTCTAAGAGGGAAATCTTCAAAGATCCTGAATTATCTTAAATATTTTTTATATTAAATTGTGATTTATTTTGTGCCCATATTTGTTATTAGTTTGATTTTTATTTGTGTCACCTATAAGAGATTAGTTTCATTTCTACGTATTTGTATACAAATTCTTCGCAGAATAAATTTTTTTTGTACACAACTGTGTATATTTCTGTAGCCCTATATTTATTGATTGGAAATAAAAAGGTGAGAATATGCCAGTTGTGTTTCTATATTGAATATGCATTGAAAACCGATGTGGCACATAGTCACCCCGATAGCTGGGTAGAAAATGTGCAAAAATATATCAGGTTTTTGAAAAAACTAAATTTTTTTTCTTAATTCCTTGTACTGTAATGCATTCGCAAGCTAAGGGGCGTTCTATTTTCAGTCATATTTTTACTTTTTTTTCAACAATATTAAATAAATGTTTTATCTTCGTTAAGTTGTTTTTTCCCCACCATAATGAGAAAACATTAATTATCCTTTTTTTGACAAAACTCAGAGTAAGTAGTCGTAGGGCGGCATAATCGGTATTGCACGCTAGGGTGTATCGATTTTTAACTTTTTTTTTGTTTTCAAATTCCAAGTTGAAATAAAGTAGCTACTAGGCACCACAACTTATCACAAAAAATTTTGGATTTAAAAAAAAAAATTAGGTCTCCCGCACAAGGCTTAAAGTTTAGAAAATTTACTAAAAAAGTCAATTTTTACGAAAATATTAAAAGAATCTAAAACACTTTTATTCTAAGTTGCAAATTAAAATTCCTCTAACAATAAGTACAAAATATGATAAAAAAATTATTTCAAAAATTTAGCACTTCATTTAGGTCTCCCGCATAAGGCCTAAAAGTCGTAAATTTCAGCCAACTTTTGTAATTTTGCAGTACTTTGCTGATTGTATTGTTCATAGTTGAAACCTTAAATTTGACTAAAATCTGGTTGAGCTTGGTTGGAATTATTGTAACTTATTGTAATAAGTGAAATAATGAAGTACATTTCCATAAGTCAAGCGTCAACCTGAAGCGATGGAGTGGGGGAGGGGAAGGCCAGACTGTCTCACCGCGGTGAGGCTCCACATATAAATCACCACGCAGACATGTAGCGGTTGTGTTTTCAGTGAGCTTGTACCGTTTCTAAGACTCGAGTGAGTGTTGTTGTGTTCAAGATGAGTAAAAAACCGCATTTAACTAGACAAACTACCGACATGCCGGTTATCGGGCAACCTATCGATGTGAGTGGCTTCAATGTTCTGCCGACCAAGATGGATGTATTGAAGTATTTTGAGTGGGTACGCGTTGAAATGAAACAAGAGGGAATTCATCAGCCTGCAAAAAAGGCAATTTCATTGAGAGTTGCTTCAAAACTTGAGGAGATATGGAAAAGAGCTTCTATTCCTGTTTGTGGCACCAAAAATACAATATTTATGGTTTTAAAACTGCACGAGCAACTTGAGAAAATTAAAAAATGTTCAGGGCCTAAAAGGAAATATCCTAACTCATACAAAGAATCAATAACTAGCTTTCAGTCAAAAACTGTAACTGCATTGTTTGACATTTGTACTTGCAAATGTGACCTCAGCAATTGCATTTGTTCTATTGACAAAAAAGTCCCGGCATTAGAACACGAGTTTTTGCTCGACCAACGTGGTCCTAGATTGATGTCAATTGCAGAGTGTGACAAAAATGAAACTAAAAAACTTAAAAAGCGATTAGAAAGAAAATCTAGGTCACAAGCTTTAATGCAGGTTGTTGTAAATAAAAATGAGGACCAAAACTTAAAATCTGTTGATAACATTGATTCTAGTGATAGTTCAGATGATTCAATGTCTCAAACTTCAAGTCAAGGTGGTGATTTTGAAAAAAATTTACTTGATATGAGTGAAAAAAGTGTTTCAAGTGTAGAAGTAAAACAAGAACTGCCACAACGCTTATCTTCATTTTCACGAGCTTGTGACCGCAGAGGCATTTCTAGTAGAGCTGGAGCTCAGTTAGCTACTGCACTTTTGCGAGACTTAAATGTCGTCACTGCTGAAAACCAAGAAGCAGTAATCGACAAATCAAAAGTAGTACGTGAAAGACTTAAGTCTCGTAAAGAAGCAAGCTCAACTCGAACCTCCGATCTGTTGGCTATTTACTTTGATGGTCGTAAAGACGAAACCATAACAAAAGAAATAGTAGCTGGTAAAAGCGTCAGAAAATCTGTATCGGAAGAACACATCTCTATTGTTGAAGAACCTGGTTCCAAATATTTCGGTCATGTAACTCCCATAAATGGAACAGGAAAGGAAATCGTTACATCACTAGTTAAGTATTAACTATTAAAATAGAACAACCACTGCAGGCAGTTGTGTGTCTACTACATTTGAACGAATTACCATTAAGAAAAGTTATGGTTGCTCTTGATGGACCAACTTCTGGACCGAACACATTTAGTGGGACTATTGGTAAACAACTTTTAAGCTGCCAAAATCTGGAAGTTATAAATTTTGTTGCAATTGAAAGCGATATAACAGAGGTTGATCTTAAAGAGTTGACTACAGACCAAAAGTATCTTTACGAAATATCCAAAGCTGTATCAACAGGCACATGTACAAAAGAGTTGGCCAAACGAAATCCCGGCAACATCTCGCACGCCAGGTGGCTTACTCTGGCAAATCGAGTCCTTCGTTTGTATGTAGCCACCGATGATCCGACCCCTCAGCTAAGAAAGCTTGCAGAGTTCATAATGAAGGTCTACATACCATCCATCATGGTTCTCAATTAAGTGCAATCCCCAAATCCCGCAAGCTTCCATTCATTTTTTTAAAATGATTCTTTTCAGCAATTACTTGGAAGATGAGCTAAGAAAAGTCGTCCATGCAACGTTACAGAGAAATGCTTTCATGGCTCACCCAGAGAATGTTTTGATAGCTATGCTGTTCGATGAACGGAAACATATCAGAGCCTTGGCTTATAAGAGAATCCAGAAAGCTCGCGCAAACGAAAGGAAAGGGGTAAGGGTATTTAAACCCCCTCAGATCAATTTTGATGCCAAAGACTATATAGATATGATTGATTGGCAATCCAATTTAGTAACCGAACCCCCTCTTGTTACTGATATGAGCCTAGAAGAGTTGGAGTCAATTGCGGAAACTGGCAAAAGTGGAAGGGTTGAATTTAGAATTCCTTCTCACACTCAAGCGGTGGAACGAATTGTCAAGGAAGTCACAGAAGCTTCGAAGCGAGTATGTGGGCTGATCGAAAGAGATGGTTTTATCCGTGCCAGACTGGAAGACCGTAAAGAGCTACCTACGTTCGAGACCAAGAGCCAGTACAAAACCTCTGCAAAGGATTACAATTTAAGTAAGTTTTTTTCGACTATTTTGTAGTTATAATGTTTCTAAATAACGTCTTTATCATACTGTCTTCCATATTATATTGAAATTTCATTTGGGAACTGTAATAACATTTATAAAATTTTGTAAAAATCACTAGGCTTACGTAAATACTATACATAACTTTGTTTTAAGGTTTTGAAGCCAAGATGAAAGGACGAATACTTAAACCAGTCAGTAAATTTGCAGTAGAACAAGAAAACTCATGTCGTATGGAAAGTAATCAGCAACATTTTGTACTTAGTTATTATACTACATTTTATGACATGTTATAACCATTTATACTTTTGTAATAAACAACAGTAATAGCAAATAACATTAGTTTCTTTCAACACCTTTCTCATACAATTTACACGGTCCAACTATCTTTTTTCAGGTATAAAACATATTATATATATAGTATATATGTGTAGAACTGGATTCTCGGGTATTGATCCGCGTTGTGTGGTTTCGGTCCTCAAAAGGACCAATTTCACGACGTTTCGGCAAAGTCGCATTTGCCAGTATATATGTGGTATATATTTTTACTATATGTATATATGAATTATGTATATATATATATATATTGTCTCATTTTATGCCTTTAGTAACAAAAGTACAATTAATTCCGCTGGTTTAAAATTAAAAAAAAAACATGGTTTATATACACAAAATTACAAAATTTCATCAAAATTAACAAACTTTAGGGCTTGTGTGGGATACCTATAATCCATTTTTTATTTTAAAAAATCGTTTCTTACTTATTTTTATGCCCTAATATTACTGTTTTTTAACTTGGAATAAACACAAAAGTTACGATTTTATTTTTTAAAATTAAAAAAAAAATTGGCATTTTTTGAAAAAAATTAAAATTTTAGGCCTTGTGCGGGAGACCTAAACATTTTTTAAAAAATCCAATTTTTTTTGTGGTAAGTTGTGGTACCTAGTAGCAACTTTTTTTCAACTTGGCATTTGAAAACAAAAAAAAAGTTAAAAATCGATACACCCTATTGCACGCGGGCGAAGAACAGCTAGCGGCGGGCCTGGAGAGAAGCATAACACTTTGAAAGTCTGAACCCCCCTGAGAAATTAGGATTCTCTCAAAACTCGTTTAAATATAGCCTGAACATATGGTTACGAAGAAATTCGTTTACGAATTTGAGATAACCAGAATATCGCTACAATACAATTAATTGAAGTTTTGAAATCTTACCTAAATATCTTGATTTTAGTATCCGGAATCAAATTAGAAATCGCAAACAATTTTCGGGAGAGTAAAAGCAGTTTGTGCATTGCTTCGGTTGGAAAACTATTCTCCAGGCTAAAAGTTTGTCCTGGCGAGGAAACAAGACAAGAACAAGTTATGTCTAATTTACAGCCTCATATTTTAAATCAATTAACATCACATCTTCAAATGATTTAAGAGTAAATTGTATTCGATTTCGAATTCCGTTTCAACAGACAACGCATTATACAAGAAAACTTATCTAAAACTAACTTTAGACCTACAGTTAATGCTTCACGAACTTTCTCAAGAGCACACATCGTGCTCTGTCCCTAAGAAAGCCTTCTGTTTTGGGTGTGGAATACCTAACGTAATGAAGTCATCTTGTTAAAGATGCGGTTCAAAAAACGAATCAACAAAGCCTACAGGCCTGGCTCCGACTTCGAGGTCAGATGAAAATCCAGGTACTTCCACAAAGAAAAACATCCGGAAATAAAAGGAATCTTCGACAGGGTTGAATGGGAAAAGTGGTTAATTACAATTAAAAATAATTGTTAAATTAAAACTATTTCTCCAGTTTTTCTAAATTTAGCTAATGACAATAGACCTTATTTGAACATAAGAATGTAGTAACAACTGCTGTTGATTTACATCAACCTATCCCCCCAGTTTCATGAAAATCTTTACTTGATCGTTTAGCTTTGTCGTGCCTATGATATCTCGTGATTTCAGATAAAGACTGATCAAAAGTCATGCATTGATGTCGTTTTTTGGTAGTATTATTTTGTCATGAAAGATGCTGGGCTCAAAGAAGTTTAATTTAATTATCTGTATACGGAGAGAGTACAGTTAACAATATTATGTCTGGACACCAATATGCTCGTGCATTGCGGGCACACACCGTCGTGCTCGCTTTGGGGAAAAATTATTTGCAAGAATTGAGCAACGAACAGACTGCGATGATTTTTCACGAACTTTTGATAGGTACTGTGAGTGGTTACGGATATAATCAACCGGAAACAATTGAAGAACAGCAATTAGATTTCATTTTTCAACAAATTAGTAATGAATATTAAGGAGAACTCCAGCGGGTAGAAAATCACAATCCAACTTGAAAAATCTTGTCTTACGGATGGATTCCGCGTCACAATAGCTCGACGTGATGCCGTGATCCTCAAAAAACATAATATTTCTACCCGTTTTTCCACACTTCCAAAATTATCTCAGTTTTACAAACCTATCAAAGATCCCCTTCCTCCTCTCCACTTAGAAGGTGTTGATAGCATTCCCTGTTCTTGCGGTAAAGTCTACATTGGTGAAACAGGTCGTACAGTAGCTACTCGTGTGAAAGAACATGAGCGCTGTACAAGGCTTCGTGACACCAGTAGATCTGCACTTGCGGAACACAAGTTTGACACAAATCATCAAATCTTTTTTGAAGATACTAAAATCCTAGTCCGAGCCCCAAACTTCTATCAGCGAAAAATCCTTGAAGCTATAGAAATCCTAAAACATCCGAATAATCTGAACCGTGACTCAGGATATTACCTTCCCAACACTTGGAAACCCATCCTCGAAAATTTCACTTCGCACATGATCGCACAACGGCAACGTCAGGTGCCGGAACGAAGTTAATCACCGTAGTGAAGGCAGTGAACTATGTAGCGTGAAGGATTTTCCTACAATACGGCTACAGAAACCAGTAGAACCAGTTTCAGTTCAAGCCTTAAGCCTGCCCTGAAGATGCCACCTGGTTGGCGAAACGTCGGAATCCATCCGGAAGACAAGATTTTTCAAGATTAGCTGTCCGCGGAAGTCTACTATCCAAGATACAATCCAACTTGCAAACTTTGGATCCAGTATTGCAGAATGGTTCTCATAGTGGAAGATTTCATATATGCTGAAAAAAGTGGCGATTGGATCTTCACTTAAAAACTATGGAGTGGATGTTACAGTTTTTTATGCAACTGGACATTTTACGTACGCAAAATCAGTGAAAATATATTTAGAAGATATGAGAACAATGAAAAATACTATGGACGAAAAAGAGTACGAAGTTTTCACAGATGGTGGGTTCAATAGACCAGACCCTTATGCGGCTCTTGAAATTTGAGGGTGGATTATTGAGGCGAGGTGTGACTGAAAATGTAGCATGTCAATAGATCAAGGGCTTCATTGTTACAAAAAATCTTATCGAAGGGCTGGAAGAATTTACGCAAGTTTCCTTAGATAGGAATTATCAACATAAAGATTTTTTCAGACAGTAGAATAGCTCAAGATGATAAGTCCCTTAAACTTATCGAAGAATTTTTTTCCAGAATCCATTGATACTCTAATAAATAACGCTAACGGTATGAGTGGAAATACGACTGCAGATTGCCACAATGCATTTGAAGAAGGGATCAAGATAATGCAATAAATTTCAGGTATCGCTTTTCGAAATTCAAAATTATCTCGGTCAAAAATAGTAAAAACTATTGCTGCATAGAAATGATGAAAAACAAGTAAATATTGAACCCGAATTGTTGTTCCAAAGCATTTGTGTAATGAAAAAATCAGAGAAAGAAATGAGGTATTATTTGAAGTTAGAACTGTCTCCTTATCCACCTACACACTTCAACAAATTTGGAATCAATGTGAACAAGAAATCTGATCTTCATACAATTTAAAAAAAACTCGAAATAAACATCCGAGATCCATCAAAGACTCATCTCCTGATTCATGAAAGATTTTTGTTGCATGAAGTCAAGTGAAATTTGGGGCAGTACTTTTCAGCAATTATTGCAAGTTATGTCTAGTATATAATTCGAAATTATGGTAATCGTTTTATGGTAGCTTTTGATGGATACAACAAACTTACGATAAAACCAGCTGAAAGAGATCGTCGAGAACAAACTGCTACGTCAACTGATATATATTTCAATGAAAGTATGCCTTTAAAAGAAGCTCAGGAAAAATGTCTGAGCAACAAGTAAACAAGAGCAATTTATTTAATATGTTTTATTTTGAGAAAAAAATTCCTAATAACATATATGCACAGACGCTTAGTTTTTGAAATCGATAAAAAAAAATTCGTTTGTTGCGAAGGAACCGTTTATCGTACAGAGAACAGCTTTTGCAAGCATTTTCTACTCATAGTAAGCTATGTTCTGTGTGATAAACATTTTTTGTTTTAGTCGTAATTGGTGAAGATTTTGAAGGGGTAGTTGGTGTTTTTCTCCCCAACTTCTATGTCACTGGAAAAAGTACGGTTTTGAGACAACCATTTGAACCGCCAATGTTTTTTACACAAAAAAGGTGCTCTTGGTCATAAGCTCTAAAGTTGACCGTTTTATGTTGAAAAACATGGTCAATTCTTACTAATTAAACAAAATTTATTCAAACGTTAGAACAAGTAACAAAACCAAAAAATTGACCATGTTTTTCAACATAAAAATTGATTTTTCTCGAAAATGGTCAACTTTTGAGCGTATGACCAAGAGTACCTTTTTTGTGTAGAAAACATTGGCGGTTCAAATTAATGTCTCATAACCGTAGTTTTTCTAGTGGTGTAGAAAATCTTCACCAATTATGACTAAAAAAAGCTGCAAAAGCTGTTTCCTGTACGATGAACTGTTCCGGGGATATTTTCAAAAAACGAAATTTTTTTTCAATTTCAACACCGTATCTCAAAAACTAAGCGTCTGTGCATATATGTTAATGGGAACTTTTTTCTCAAAATCAAATTTTCTATCGACTGTTGAAGTTCTGCTACTAAAACCAGGGACATCCTGTATATGGATTGTACAATGTAACTTGTGAGAAAATATTAATAAAGATTCTTGACCCAGTATGAATTATATGTAAAAATTCTCGGGAAATAGGTCACATTAACACTTTGTTATAAATTTTCGTCTTTACGTACGTTTCGGTCTCACGACCATCCTCAGAAGACTTATTATATCAAAAAGGGTTTATTAAAACTAATTATAGCACAAGCGTCCATATCGCACAAATTTCAATCAAAAAAAGGCCCACGCCGGCGAAACGAACAGAACCACGAATAATCGAAATTGTATCGTCAATATTAAAGTATAAAAATTTTTGTAAGAAGAATCCACTATTCAGTAATATTCTTATAATATACAAGCGCATGTTGGTATAGTTTCATAACAACTGGTTGGTATAGTCCACGGTCGTACATACAGGTCTGGAAACTCTATGGTTGACATGAGCCTCTTACGCGTCGCCAAACTCGTATTCCCTCGCTCAGCCACCAGCTAGCGCTTGGATCACGAAGTGGTAAAACGATTTCTTCCCGGGATCGCAAGCAGTGTTAAGTGTTACTAAGTATTCTGATTTGAGAGAGGAATAGAATTGTTACTCTTGTAAAAATGTATTACTCACCTTAAAAATAATGTCCCCTTTTTCGCACACATAAAAGACCTCGTTAGAACACATTCTTTCCGGAGTATGTACTTATTATCTAAGGCTTTTTTTGATAGTAATTTAAAAAGGAAATATATGAAAATAATCGATCGCATATAAACATGTTTTTAATTAAATTAGGATTACAATCAAAATACATGTATACTAGTTTAGTATGTTGTCTTTCATTATGTTTACAATATATACATTATACACTAAAACCTCCGGTACTGTACACTCGACGGGTCCGGAAACCTCGGCTATGTTGACACTGCAAAGTTTTCTCGTAACGCAATATTTACTATTCTGATTTGAGAGAGGAATATAACTGTTACTCTTGTCAAACTCGCCTTAAAAATAGCTTCATAAAAGACCTCGTTAAAACGATTTCTATCCGGGATCGCAAGCATCCACTTTTTCGCATTTCCGCAACTTTCGGCACTTTAAAAACAGAAGTTTCTTGCTTTACACTTTTGTACCCCGTTTTGCATTTCGACACAATGCACGTATTCGTAATTTGTTTCTAAAAACGCAGGTATTCCTTGTGTTGACAAGTCAACTGACAGTTGTCAGAGAATACTCTTACGTGGCGTCTTTTGGTACTACGCGGAAGTCGAAGCTTAGCGGTCTCACTTCTCACATAGGAGTTTCCAGACCTGTATGTACGACCGTGGTATAGTCTCATAACAACTTCAGTTGCTATGAGACTATACCAACATGCGCTTGTATATTATAAGAATATTACTGAATAGTGGATTCTTGTTGCAAACATTTTTATACTTTAATATTGACGATACAATTTCGATTATTAGTGGTTCTGTGTTAATGTGACCTATTTCCCGAGAATTTTTATATGTACTTGTGAGAAATATATATAAAACTTTAGCTTCGTATATTCCCCACTGGAGGCGCTCAGGCTAATATATTAGTCTGAAGAATTATCAATCAGGTTCGGCAACACCGATAATAGAACGTCATGTGCACAACTGCACACTGCACAACGATGATTGTATTTGGCTTAGAATGTCATATTTCACTTTTCGTTCTGTAAAGTAAAGTTGTGAACAACTGAAATATTCAAGGAAAGAAGAAATTACTAAATCGAGCTTTGATGAAATGAGATGAAGATAATAATCAATGAAACTAATGAAGACAGCTCATGTAATTTGGCAATAATTGCAAGAGGTAAGTCAACTATTTAACTAGGTATCAATAATAAATGTGAAAATATTCTTGTAAATCTGAAACACATTACTTTTTGTAAGCATATGCACTTGATAGGAATGTATGAAGAGCGAATAGGAACTAACTTTGTTTTAGATGAAGTTTTGAAATATTAAACCACAACATAATGAGGAAAGTGAAGAATTTATCAGAGATAGGAGATGGAGGTCGAGACACAAAATTATAGAAGTTTATTTTAAGCAGTGTATTGACAACATTGCCATGGCGAATTTTGAGCCGTACGATTAGTAAATTGCACAGAAGGTTCAGATTTTGAAACAATGACTATGTTCCATTATCATAAAATTCAAAATATGTACTTTTTGTAAAATGTAGTTATTTTTTTGTATATACATATTATAATTAATAAATTGATTGATAAATAAACCAGACTAAACTTTCCAAAACAGAAATACATTGAACATTTTTTTTAATGTTCGAATCGATTTCAATATGTAGATACTATATATGTTTATGTGTCTATAAATTTTATTCGTTACACAATTGAATGGTATTTATACTTTTCAAAATTAATAGAATAGGTTAGAATAATAGAATAAAAAATACAACAATCATTCAAAAGATCTTTCTGCACTTTTGAGCTACGAAATCTTTTTACCAAATCATCCAAAAATTGTCTGTCACATGATTTCTGACTGCTACGTCAACTGATATATATTTCAATGAAAGTATGCCTTTAAAAGAAGCTCAGGAAAAATGTCTGAGCAATAAGAAAAACAAGAGCAATTTAATTAATATGTTGCGTAAAAAACTGGAAGAGATGAATATAGTTTCTGTGCAATGTGAAGCAGATGCAGACCGAACCAGTCATGACAGCAATAGAACTCGCTACAGATGAAACCAACAACGTTGTAATTGTGGCTGAAGACAACGACATCCTAGTGCTTACCTGGGCCATCATCAGTTAAGGGTAAGATTTGCAATTCCAAAGATTAATAAAATTTTGGTAATGTTCCCTTATTACCAAATACTCCTATAACTTCATGATTACCTCCTAATAAAACTGGTTCTTGGTTCCAGATACATGCAAATATGGAAGTATGAATTTTTTTGATTTACCAAAAGTCACATCACCCATCGCACCTAATTGTCAGGTACCTATATTCTACTAAGAGTAGAAGAGGAAAGGAATATTGATCCATTAGAAACTATTTTTTGCCTTGCAAAATCAAGGTGTAAATGATTTGTAGTTTTTAATGCCTTCTATCGTTATAGATTTACGATATCGAGTTAACTTGATGAAAACCATTAAAACTAGATTCGTTGCAGAGTTAACGCCTAAAGCAAGGAAACTACATAAGATTGCTTCTGATTTCAAGAGGCCTGCAAAACGTCTCGATGTGGAATTATTCTCAGTAAAAAAAAGCCTGATATTTGCAATGGCATGCTCAGAGTCTCCTGCATTTTTAAAGGCACAAGTGAATGATACATCTTATCATTTTATAACTTCACAATTGAAAATGCAAAAAGTTTCTCATAAGGTCGTCGTTATTCATTGGAGGATAAGATCTTCGCTTTATCTTTATTGAAGCAAAGTCCTAAAGGATACAAACTTATCAGAAAGATTTTTGCGGAGGACTTTAACCAATTCACTGGCAAAAATTCCATTTGAAGCGGGCATAAATGAATCATTATTTGAGTTACTAGAAAAAAGTGTACGTAAAATGAAGAGGCTAGACTCTTATTGTACTGTGATATTTAATGGAATGAGTATTGATCCATCGCTCATCTACAATAAAAGTTTCGACCAAATTCATGGTTTCCAAAACAATGGACCACAGACAAGAAAAGCTGTTTTCGCTGACAAAGTCATTTATGGCCAGAGGGATTCATAAGAATTGGAAACAGCCCTTGGCCTATTACTTTAATGAAGGAGGTATGAAAACTGATGTCCTTGTTAGAAGCACCAAGAACATCATTGCCAAAACACAAGAGATAGGGCTTAAAGTTGTTGCGACAGTGTGTGATCAAGGAGGACCTAACAGAGCTGCTATCAGTGCTCTTTATGAAGAAACCTCAGAATTTTATTTTAAAAAAATGTTGAAAATAGAAATTTCGGATTTTTGAATCTATACGAAGGCATGGCAGTCGAAATATAAATCCAAATTGTAATTCATTCGTGAATTCTTTCAAAGCACTCATCATAAATAATTACGCTTCCCCACATTCTCCAGGATCAAACTGCGAAGTAGATGAACATCGAAGACTGTCTGATTTGAGAGAATTTTTCAATATGGAAAATGTTTGCCCATCCATAAAGAGGTGAACTTGATCACTATTCCCCAATTAGATCGTGCAACAGTTTTGAAAGGGAAACTAACTTACATTGCAGGTTATGTGGCAAGAAAGCTGTTGAAAAAAATTAAAATTTGTAAAACTTTCAGGGCAGATCTTATTGGTTTAAAAGACAAGTTAACTTCAGAAGAAACTAGTTTTATTGAAGCAAGGGCCTATAGTCAAAATGAGTTATTATATCCGTCTTCGAAGTATAACCAAGTATTTTTATTGATAGTGAACATCTTGAGTGAAATTTTGCCTAGAATTTGCGAAATTGAACATATCGCTTTCAATCTAAAATATAATATAATCTGTCAAGCAAAATTTGGAAGTATATTTAGTTGCAAAAAAACATGATGTCTTGGATATGTTTTGTAATTTCATTTTTTTATTTCAAATCTTCACATGGACCAAAAACATTAACAGCATTTTGAAAGCTAAAAGTCTCATTAGGACCAGTTATAGAGACTCAATTAAACATTTAGCTTATAATAAATATTTGAAGCATAAGAGAGCCCGCTTAGGATTAAGAATTTAAAAAGATGTGAATAAGTTTTTGTTATGTAAAATGTTTTAGTGTGAGAATGTATAAAATATGTAATATACAATATTTATGTACAATTCACTTTCCCGGTTTTCCATTTCATGTATTTAAGGTCAACTTGGTTAACTGGAACAGTGCGGTAACTGGGCCATATGCCAATTACTGATTCATTATTTGATTTTGAATTTCGCGCATAATAAATCGTTCTCATGCCTCTAGTATGTTCTGCATGGATACAAAGCAACGTGGTCGTTTTTGTTTCCGAACAAAATATAAATATTTTTACTGTTATACGTTAGTACAATTACAACAAGCGACATCAGTGTACATATTGATCAGTGGTAAGTATATACAGTGAATATTTTTAGGTTTATCATATTTAACGAAAATAAAATCGATCATTTTCATACACGTCCGTCATGTTGGCTGGAGGACAAACATTTGTAAACATAACCATTTGACTTTTTAATTTTATTCTATAAAAAAAGTTGTTTTCATCAGAACAATCCTACGAGAGCGTCGTACCTTTACCTGCCAGTAGCCGTGTCTATCCTTAATGGTTAATACCTCCGTAATTACTCTGCAAATCGTAAAAATAGGAGATAATCGCATTGTTATGTAAAACAGAGTGAAGTGGTTTTAGTGTTGTGAAGGGAAATAATAACTAATTATGGCAGTATTCGTGTAGTTAACAGACGTAATATTCCATTACCTACTTTATATATAACGTGTCGTTTGTTTAAAGAAGTGGTTAGTGGATATTTGTTCTATTAAAGAGACGATTACCTATCAGTGTTCTGTGTTGTGAGTAGTTTGTTTACGTTTTGAAAGTAAAAGTATTAAAGAACTTTAAATCATAAATTTATATCGAAAATGGAAAGAAGCACTTATTATCAATCACTCCCTGCCGATATTAAGAGCCGCTACGATCAGAAAATCAAAATCATTGATGATATAGACCCCTATCTCTTGGAGTCCAGCTCTCAAGATTTGATATCATTATCATCAATTCCAGAAATATCCATCATCGATATGGTTAATTATTTTATCCTCACCCACAGTTTTTATACTGGACAGCAAATGAAAGCATATAAAAGCTTGCAAGGTTTCAAATTGTAGGAAGCAGGATTAATCCAAGAATTTTATGGAAAAAGAGAGAATGAAACAGCTTTTGTAGTTATTGGCAAGGTAAGATGTATTTTAATGATATTAATTAGGTTTATTTTAATACTTTTCAGTGTTCTTAATTGTTTTAACTAAAAGTAAACCTTATATTTCAGGTGAAACATTCACAACGTCTTAAGGAAAAACCTCTGAATTCATGGGTTATTATCCTAACTGAAGGTAGTATTTCCAGTGGACATTGCACTTGTATGGCAAGCTTAGGAGAGGTGTACAGTCTTATAGCAGCAATTGTTTTTCTCCTTTACACCCGCTCTCAGTCTAAGGATGAAGAAGCGTGTACCTCAAAGCTGGCAATATGGCCTGTCCCACCTCTTAAAAATGTAAAAATGTGCAGAATAAGAGACATGGATTTTGTACAAAATAAAAAAACTTCAAACACCTCAAATGTTCCAACTATGAACAAAGAAGGAATGGCCCAACTCTTGGTACAGTTTGATGAGATAGGAATTTCTTCAGCAGCATCAAGACTTATAGAGCCCCTTGCATCTCAAATGACTCCAGAACCTTCTACCAATTTACCTGTAAGTTTGGGAGGTTTGTTTCAAGAGGGCAATGTGAACAAGAGCTATGAAGAGCTCCTACAGTTATCAAAAAATATCACACTAGAGCTATCAACTGAAGATGTTATGGCAGTGGAAAAAGCAACACGTGGACAGTCCATGAGCATAACATGGTTCAAACAAAGGGTGGGTATGTAGAACTTCAATACAGAAACCATCACTGAGTTTAATTAAAGGTATATGCTACCCCAAAAAGTTACATTTACTTCAAAGCAAACATCTTATGGTCTTAAACATGAAAAAGATGGTTTGGATATTCATAAGAAGAAACAAGAATTAAAACATCAACATTTAGAGATGATGCGAACTGGTTTCTTCATTTCAAATATCCATCCTGAGCTAGGTGCTTCACCAGATGCTTTAGTGCAGTGTGTATGTTGTGGACGTGGAAGTGTTGGAGTGAAGTGCCCTTATTTATTGAAAGATATGACATTGGAAGATTTTGCCAGAAAAAAATCTACTTGTTTAAATATAGTGGATAATAGTGTAAGCCTCGATAAAGGTCACTCTTATTTTATCAAATACAATGCCAGATGTTTGTTACAGAAACCAGGTACTGTGATTTTGTTGTTTGGTCACCAAAAACATTATTTGTAGAAAGGATTGCTTTCAATGAAATTTTTTTTAAAAGTATTTTGAAAAAAGCATTAGATTTTTCCCATTTTGTTATTTTGCCTGAGCTTCTGGGGAAGTATTTTATAGAAAAGGCAGGGTTAGGAACAGTGACATTGTGGTATTCATGCCAAAAAGTTGATGATGGTACTAGGCCTATGATAAAGTGTGACAATGATGACTGTAACATCAGGTGGTATCATTTTGATTGTGTTGGATTGTCTTATATACCTGAAAGAAACTGGTTTTGCAGTAAATGTATATAGAATTTTGTATAATTAATTTAAGTATGTTCTTAACATAGTTATTATATCAGATATAATGTAAGATAGGTACCAGAGTAAATAAAGTTCTTTCATAATTACGTTTGCATATTTATTTTTACCAAAATATAACCATGTACACTACTCTTGCTTAATAAAGCATAAATTACAAATGAAATAAAAAAAGAATCATTTACATAAGGAAAATATATAAAATTTTTTATATTTAATTTATTATAAAAACTACCTACATACTTATCATTTACTACAATTTAATGAAATATGATACATCTACTCAAATTTTTCATAATATACACCATTACACTAAGTAAAAAATACCAAAATTACAGATAACTAGAAGTAAATATAAAAATTTAATTATCTCTCGATACCCATATTATTATTAAATTGGATTTTTAGGAGAGGGTTTGCTTGGGATTGACTCACTCAGATATTTATTTGCCTCTCATTTTAATGGTATTTGTGAAGGACACATATTTATAAAAGCACTACATACTACAATTATTTTATCTAATGCACTTTGATTGTTAGTCATATTTGACACTATGCTCATTGCAATAGGGCCTTGAAATATTTTTTTTCAGCAAGCCTATAACTCTTTCAACATGTATTCTTACTGTTGCAATGTTTCTAGTACTTTCTATGTCAACAGGGTGCAACTGAGTTTTGCCCTTTGTGAAGGCAGGTATTTCTAAACGAACTCTCAAAATTTCAACAGACTCTTTTATCTGCTAAAACAATAATATCATTTCGAAGAAGTAAGTTTAAAAATCCACAATTTTCTGCTATATATTTATCACTAGCTCTCCCACCCCACGTTTCAGATATATATGAAATTGTTCCATGAGGTGTAATCCCAATTTGTGTTTATAATTTGACCAACATTGAGCCGCTGTCAAAAGTTTTGTAGGTGTTTCAATAAGAACTTCAAAGCAGTCTATAACAACTGCTACACGATCACCAAAACATTCTTTGAAGCATGCAGGCATGTTTTCTTCAATTCATCCCTTGTTGGCCAAAACACAAAACCATTATATCTATTGTAAATGATATCAATACAGTGATAAAAAATTCTTGAAACTGTGCTAGGTGAGATGCTAAATTGATATGCTAAAAATTTGAACGTTAAATTTAAGCGAAGCTTCATGAATGTTAATATCAACTGTTGAAAGGGGGAGAGTAATGTTAAATGATGAACGGAAAGATATTCTTCAAGTTTTTCAAAGATAATGAACAGCATATCTGATTTTGGAAGTCCAGTAAAATAAAGTGTCTTATTATCATCATGTCTGAAAGAATCTTCATTGATCTGAAAGTTTTTCAACTTTTCTTCTAAAGAATAAATCTTTGTGTTACAGAAATTCAAATCTTCAAAAAGTTTGTTCAAATCTCCAGTTCTTATTTCTGTTTGTGTGCCAACATTTGAGGAATTTTCATTAACTTGCAATGCTAACTGCCATACTTGTACTAGGAGTGTCAATGTCTATATCTTCATATCTTTCCTGCAGAAAAAATAAATATACTTTCATAAAGGTCCTAATTTGCTGTCATATAACAATTACAGCAAAATCACTAGATACCTGCTCTACTTGCTTTTTTCGTTTAACCGTACGTTTAAACCTGCTGACTTGAGTTTTACCAACAGGATTGGCAATTGTGTACCCCATATTTTGGGTTGGAATCCAGTCAGGGTTGTCTTTATCCAATAACTCTGCAGGAGCCCCTGAAAAATATTTTAAATAAAGAGTTCATCTTTTTTCACTAATTCAAGTAAACTTACCTGTTATAAAATGTTTAGAACAGACTCGTGCATATTTCAATTGATTTTCACTAAAAGGTCCCCTTTTCAATGCTTTAATCCATCTCTCTTGCCTTTCTCGTGATAAAGCATTTGAATAATCACCAGCATTCTTGAGGGAAGCAGGGATTCTAAAAAATCTCACTTTGTCTCGGTTTCCTCTCATACCTCAATTAACCACGGCACAAAACGATGGTATTTTCACTAATGAACTCCAACAATAATGAAATAATCAGAAAAAAACTTTTAATTCGACAAACAACTCAAAAAGTTATGAAACTAAAGTGACAGTTCAGCACAACTGTTTGCTTAACAATAGTTTGGTTGTCCTCCAGGAAAAATGGCCGAAATCGCGTGACGTCATATGAAAATGATCGATAGTGTTGTGAAGACGTACCGGTTTAAGTTTAAGGTTAGAAATCCAAGCGGCGTAAATATGTAGTGTGTTCCAGTTGCCCCGGTAAAAATTTGATACCGGGGTAAGTGGAACGTGTGTTCCAGATCCAATATTAAAGATGGCCGACCAGGGGACCAACGGTTTCTGAATTTTTGTCAAAGGAAGAATTTATCACTTAAGAAACCTCAAGGAGTTGAAGCTGCTAGAAAAAAGCAAGAAAATCCATGGGTGGTTTATGACTTTGACATATTAGAAAAAACATTCAAGGATAATCAGTTAAGTAATAAGCCTCATCTTGTGTTCAATTGTGACGAAACGTCTTTCTCAAGATATCCTTCCAAAACAAAGATTCTTGGAAATATTGGCTCCAAATGTACCAGAACTATATCATGGTGTGGGAGAGAAAACACCACAGTTTTGGTGTGCTGCTCAGCTTCTGGTCAAAAATTACCCCATTTAATTATATTTAAGGGGAAAATATCATAGAATCTGTGATTCCAGAGAAAATAGACCCTTTAGATAAGACTTCCGTAGCGGCATCCGACAGAGGTTGGATGACAGCCAAAATATTCGCCAGATGGTTTGAGAAATGTTCTCGCCCAAATGTTATCCAAGAACGACCAATCCTCCTAATAGTAGATCGGCATGTTTCGCACATATCCTGCGAATTAATTAGGAAAGCTATTGATAATGGTTATTTTAAAATTGCCTCCGCATTCAACGCACATTCTGCAGCCTTTGGATGTGGAGGTATTCAGAGGAATGAAGGCTCAATGGGACAAAACTCTTTGCAAATGGCAAAGACTGAACCCCCGAAAAAAAATTTCACAAAGCGAGTTTGTTCGTATTCTTGGCGAAGAATTTGCAAAAATGCCTGATGTAAACAAATTCCTTTAAAGCCACTGGCATATATAATTTTGAAGTAGGGGGCCCAGATCGGCAACAAATTTCAAATGATATTTTCCTGCAATCCGACTTAGTAAGTACGAAACTTCAATAGTTTAGTCAAGAATTTGAATATATGTTCGGATCCAAACAATTTAAAATAAGGTAAAAGTCCCGAAAACGGACAGTGTCCGAAATTCGGACACCATTCTTTTCAGTGAATAAATTAAGATTATGTGTCCATAAAATATCAAAATTGACACAGGAGAGACATCTATAGTTATAAATTCATATTATTCACTATGAACTTCAGGGATACCAACATTTCTGACATTTCATTTCGCGCGCTGGAATAGGCTGTACAGTTGTGAGTGCAAACCGCTGTAATTCTTATAGTGAATGTGAATTCAGAGATTTGTTCAGGTAAGTTTTTCATCACGTTATGTTCAGTATTACATGCTTGATGGTTGTAATGAGTTTGTGGGTGATGATTCTGTAAATTTTCACTAAAAAACTTCGTTTTTAAATTATAACCTCGAATTTATAAGGATGTCCAAATTGGGGCCACTCAATACTTCATTTACCTAATTCTGACATGGGGTGTCCGAATAAGGTTCACTGAAAATATTGATCTAATGTTTGTTCTGTCCTTTTTCATTTCAATGAAATACCATATTTGATTTCCTTCTAATGTTCAGTGCGAAATAAGTATAGTACCCTATTTCTGACACAGGGTGTCTTAATTAGGTTCTGGGATGTCCGAATTAGGTTCGTGAGTTTCCTGTTGACATGGTTTTATTTTTTCTTTCAGAATGTCTGCAAGAGAAAATAAAAATTATACATTGGAGTCTCTCAATTTGGCGTTAGAAGCTATCAGACATGGAATACCTGTTAAAGCTGCCAGTAGAGAATATAAAATTCCGAAAACGACATTACATTCTAAGTTTCACGGAAAATATCCCATTGAATGTAATGCCGGCGCACCACCAATTTTGACAAAGGAAGAAGAGAACACATTGATACAGTGGATCATCAGCGTTGCTAAAGTGGGATTCCCTGTAAACAGAGATCAATTATTAGAGAGTGTCCGCATGCTTTTATTGACAAAAAGATCAAACCCTTTCAAGGACAATCGTCCTGGAAGGCATTGGTATGAGGGCTTTCTTCGCCGCCACCCCAAAATAACAAAGAGGATGTCTCAGAACCTCGTCAATTCTCGAGCGATATTAACAGAAGCTCAAATCAGGAACTGGTTTCAGGAAATTGAGCAGTATATCCTAGAAAATAACTTGCTTACAACTCTTGATGATCCTCGACGAATTTATAGTGCCGACGGAAGTGCATTTTTTGTGCCCAAAAGGGAAGAAAGTATTAGCTCAGAGGGGCAGCAAGACAGTCTACAACCACACTGCCAATGATGAGAAGGAATGTATAACGACACTCGTTACAGATATGCCATTTTCGATGTTATCTTGAACCTAAACTAATCATTTCCTGTTTTCACAGCTAATGCAGCAGGTGATTTACCTCCTCCGATGGTGATGTTTGCATATGAACGAATCCCCCAAAGCATCGTTGCTCTTATGCCCGAAAAATGGGGTTTGGGAAAATTTGAGTCAGGCTGGATGACACAGCAAAGTTTTTTTGAATACGTCTCAAACATTTTTCATCCCTGGCTTATCAGAAATAATGTGCCATTACCAGTATTATTTTATGTTGATGGGCATAAATCACATCTCACGATGAACCTTAGTGACTTCTGTTCTAATAAGTTTATTCCCGAATGCAACCCACTTACTCCAGCCTATGGATGTAGGCGTTTTTCACCCATTAAAAAATGGTTGGAGAAATGCGGTTGCCAAATTTAGAACAGAAAATAACAAACAAAAAATTAGGAAGGAGAATTTTGCGCCACTCCTTGACACGACGATCAAGGAAGTTGTAAAAACAAAGATGATACAAAATGCTTTTCGGACATGTGGCTTATATCCATTCGATTAAAATGCAATAAAATTTTCAAAGTTGGTTTCCGCCGACCCAAAATCAGTATTATCAGAACATTCTTCTGGTTCCAGTCAAACTTGTGAATCTATAGATTTCAATGAAAAACATATGAAATTTGTTGAAAGTTTGATGAAAAAAAATAAAGTTGAAGAATTCGAAACTTGCTTGGCAAAAAAGGAAGAATGGATGAGAAACATCGAAGATGATAGTCTCTATATTTTATGGAAGAAACTGAAAGAGAGTGTAATGGAAACAACAATAACTATACCTCGAGAAAAACCTAATATTGAAGATGTTCAAGAAAAGGATAACTTACCAGACGATATACTTATATTAGAAGGAGACTGGGAGGATGAAATATTAAATGATTCTAGTCAGAATGAAAACATGGATTCTGTTGGACCTCCAGCCACAAATGCTTTTGTAGCAGAAAAACAGTTGATATTGAAATTATTGAAGTTACCGAGAAAAATAATAATTTGTCTGACCAAATCAACACAACAGTCAGCAGTATTGAAGTGGAAGCCGACATAATGGAAAATTGGAATAAAACAGACCCAGAAACTGAAAATAATAAGCTGCTTGAGAAAAATCAGATTGAATTGAAAGAATCCAATGTGAAACATGCAATGATTTTGGAACAAAACAAAAATAATAAAAGCCCAGTTGCAGCTTGTTCAAGCAATACTCGTATACCATTTAACGTCCCGTCACCATTCAAATCATTTTATTTTGGCCAGAAAAGCAGAAAACTGAGAAGAAGAAAAACATGGTAAAAATTCCTAGTGTTGCAACTTCAGAGCAATGGAAAGCCTATTATAGAAATAAACAAGAAGCTAAAGATAAGAAGGAGGAAGAAAAAGAAATTCGAAAAAGACTTAGAGGAAAAGGTACAGCTCAATAAACAAATCAAGAAGATCAAAAGGAACAGAAATAGTAACCTTAAAAAGGTTACACGAAGAATTTTAACTGATACCTCAGTTGAAGAGGAAAATCCCAGCAAATCCCAAGAATCGTCAGTCAATAACCCACAGATAAGCGATGAAAATGTCAATGTAGGAGATTACTTTGATACTCAATATCCTGGACTTAGGGGTCTATTCAGTAAATTGTCGTTAGAATACGATATCGTTACGCTAACGACATTTTATCTAACGACAATCCTAACGATAAATTCTTGAAACATATTCAGTATCAATGTCGTTAGAACAAAATTTGGTAACATAGTATTGAATGGATTTGCTAAAGGTTGGTACTTGATCTTGAGGTTTTGTGACCGAAAACGTTTGTCGATACTTAAGCAGAATGAAAGAAATTTGTTGTATATGGTTTGGTTAGGTTTCGGTTTGTTTACATACATACACATTTCTGTAAGTTTTTCGCATATCATTGAACATTTCCAAATCATCTATAATGAATGATGATTGTTTTATTTGTTTTCATCCAGAATTCACTATGACCACTGAAAAAACAATAGCAAAGAAGCAGCGGGATCTTCAGACTACTAGGGGCCAATTTGAGGCATTTCTCAACGAATTGAGAATAAATAAGCCCTTTCGGGAGAATAAGTTCGATGGATCAGATCCAAACATTCTAAAAAGGACATGAGAACAATTATCGGCAAAGGTGAATACGCTAGGGGGGGCCTGCAGGGATGTAAATGGATGGAAGCGGGTATACTAGTATTGTGTGATACTACCAGTTCCTTTCGTAAATAATAATATTTCAGGTGTTTTGAGACTGGCAAAGTCAAACAAGAGCAAATGCTCGAAAGTTGAGGCTTGCCCATTCTGATACCGGAAATGTTGGTACCCCACCAAAACCACTCACTGATCTGAAGGAGCAGCTGTTAGATTTAACAGGACGAGTAGCGATAACTGGGATGGATAATGTTCATGAAATTGGAATTGGTTTGTTCTTTGTTTGTCTTTAAGAACGTCTGCCCATTGCTTAATAATAGAAGTTTTTTTTGTAATTTGGTCAAATTATACATAAATATATATTTAATGAAATTCCATTGCATACAGAATTTGGCAAAAATAAACCAATCACAAAGAACCGTATTTGATTACTATACAAAACATTAAAAATATGAAGTACATTAATACTTCTTGGATATTTTGATTATACACATTCATGACTCAATATTACAGTTGAAAAGCAGCATTTGAAACTGTACTCACTGATTAAAATACCTTTCTGGAGGTATCGGATGAATCACTGAAGTTGTCCAACTGTGAAAAATATTTACCAAATTCTCCTGGTAACAATAATTTGTAGCATAATGACTTATGTAAAATAATGATAAAATTTCTGAATTCATTTCCTGATCGTCAACACGTCAACACTAACGTATATAGTGCTCCTGAATATCGAATTTTTATAGTGATAAATTAACAAGATAAATATTTAATTTATACCATCATGACCATAAACACTTCAGCTACGCATTATGGATTATTTAAATGTTTGGTAATGTAGTATGTTGATGTAATTGGTAAATAACCATTACTGCTAATTAGCGTTAATCAGCAATAGAAAACACCAACCAAAAACATCTGTGCAACACATGGGAATCACGGATCACAATAATATCGACCCAGTGCCGTGTAGTGTAAAGAGTATTAGTATGGACAAGAGAGATGGCGGCAGGAGAAGACGCTCGTAATGTACCTCCTAAAATAAATTTAGTTTGTCATCCACAAACGGAATATAATCATGTTTCTTGCCTTTTATGTGATTCACCTTATTGTAAAAGTGATTTTGTTAGAAAATCTAGTAAAGGGAAAGGTTTTTTTCTTACAAATACGTCTGTAATATGCCCCGAACACGGCATAACCTACAATGCCAAACACGTACAAAATAGAGAAGATGACAATTTTAACCAACTACAAATATTAAAATTAAAAGCCGAAATCATAAATCAAGAAATACTTAATCTTACTAGCCAATCTGCTGATGATTCTACAAAATCTGAAGAAGAACTTGATGATAGTGCAAGTGATACAGTTTATTCTATAGGTATGTTGTTAAAAGAAAATGAAAATGCCAAAAAAACTATTGATGAATTAAAAAGAATAAATGAAGAGTTAATTGAAAGTAACAGATTTTTAAGATCTAGCTTTAACAACAAAATACCAACAATGTCTTATTCATCTGCAGCTAAAATAAACTATGAAGTTTACAAAAATCGGAAAAGTATTAGTAAAGTCAAAACTATAATTATTACTCCAGATAAATCTCAAACCCAAGAAGATACTTTTACAGCAATAAAAAGTTCTTTAATTGCAACTAAAAAACCAGTGAATAAAGTTTCAAAAGGAAAAAAAAAGTGTCATTGTTAAGTGTGATAAAAAAAATGGACAAGAAATAAAAATAGCTCTATAACAAGACCTTGGAGATAAGGCAAAAGTTAAGTTTGCAGAAAACCTTGACCCATTAATAAAGATCTATGGTATTGACAATGAATTCTCTGAGGAACAATTAGTTCAAGATATTTGTGAAAGAAATGACATTAAAGAAGATTCTTCGAGGATTGAATACATTTATCCTAAAAAGAAAAACACTAAAGGTATCAAACTGAGAGTAAAAGCTGACGTGTATATGAAAATTGGACAACAAAGGAGTCTACACATTGGTTATCAAAATTGCAATCTCATCGATGATGATTATAATATAAATCAGTGCAATAAATGCCAGGGTTATAACCACAAATTTTCCACATGTAATAAAATACAGTGCAGTTTCTGTGCAGATGAACATAAATCTGAAGATTGTAAAAATAAAAATAAAAAAAATGTGTAAACTGTGTTCATGAAAATCAGTTTCTGACCAAAAAGAGAAGTATTGATCATGAAGCCACAGATAAAAATAACTGTGATACTTATAAAGCCAAATTAAACAAAGTTATTAACACAACTAATTGTCCAATGGAACCAGCATTTAATAAAGTAAATAATATGATTCATCGCAATGGATAATTTATCTTCGAAAAACCAAGAAAATGATTCACCTACATTACCATCCTCCATTGATCAAAATCTTAATATGCTGGAACAACTACAGGAGCAAATGATTGATAACGAAGCTATATTTACAAACACTAGTGAACTTGATGTTTATTTACGTAACTCCAACAAGGAGTATATAGTGTGTGTCAACATAAGAAGCCCAAATGCGACCTTTACGAACCTACAAACTTTTGTGGAAAGTTTTGAAGTCAAACCGACAATTATTATATGTACTGAAACATGGAACATCGAATTTTTGACGTACTTTAAATTACCGGGATAAAAAATATATCACAATGAAAGTTGCATAAACCAAAACGATGGTGTTGTAATGTACTTTAAAGAATATGTCAATGAAACGACAGAAATAATTGAAATCGGTAAGCTAAAAGTTCTACACTCTACTGTAACAATGGATAAAAATATAGTTTTTGAAATCTCATCTATATATAGATGTCATGATACGCACAAATGTGCATTTGTACACGATTTAAAAACCTTTCTGACAAAAAAAATAAACTCTAAAAATCACATTATTATTGGAGACTTTAACCTAGATATTTTAAATTTGGATAATATTAGCCAAGAACACTTAAATAACCTTCTAGAAAAAGAATATTCACCATGCTTTCAATCCATAACAAATTACATCAGTTACAAATCCTAATCAAGGGTCATGCATTGATAATATGTTTACCAAAATTAAATCTTTTCAAACAAAATCAATAAAACTAGAAAATCTTTTCAATGACCATTACCCACTTTTTCTTGAAATTGGAAAAATAAACTTTTATAAACCCAAAAAAAAACCAATAGAAATTTTGAATAACTTACAATTGAGAAAAGAAGCTGAAAAAATAATTGGAATTCCATCTTATCAATGGATGGACCTGGTGAAGCAACAAATTTTTTTTTGAAATTAGTGAATGAGTATAATAAAATCGAAAACAAAAAAGAAAAAAATAAATAAAAAATCCCCTAGAAATCCTTGGATTACTGGGGAAATAATACAATTATGCAACAAAAAAGAAGCTCTATATAAATAATGGCACAATGATGTATCAAATATAAATCTTAAAAATGAGTACAAAAACTTAGTCAAAGAATTTGATAAAAGTATTAAAGACGCCAAATATAAATATGAGCATAATGAATTTGAAAGCAACTCTGGTGACTCTAAACGTATATGGCAACTAATTAATAACAAACTAGGTAAAAAAATTAATACAAAAAAGAATATCAAATATATTATAGATAAAAATAATAATGTAAACATAGCTGATTCAAATGAAATAGCTGATAAAATGAATTATTATTTTTGCAATGTGGGCAAAGAGTTAGCGAATAGAATAATAAAACCACAAAATAAAGTACGTAAACTGCCTCCAATGAACTCCAAAACCATTTTTCTACATATGACAAATAAAATAGAGGTTGCAAAAGTAATTAAAAACTTAAAAAATAAAAAAGGTGGCGTTGATGGGGTGAATACTAGAGTAATAAAAGTTTTATCAAACTATATAGCTGAGCTTCTAACACATATAATAAACTTATGCTTCGTTAAAGGTGAATGGCCTGATGAACATAAATGTGCTGAAATTATTCCCATTCATAAATCAAAAAGTAAACATAATTCTGAAAATTACAGACCTATTTCATTGATTTCAAACTTTGCAAAAATATTAGACAAAATTTTACATAAAACACTTTTAAACTTTATTAGAAAATGTAACATTATATCAAATAAACAATATGGATTTTTAAAAAATAAAGGAACCAAAGATGCATTAAATTTTATTGTTGACAAAATACTTAATGAATTAGATAAAAGCAAACCTATAGCCATCACCTTTTTAGACTTAGCCAAAGCTTTTGATACTGTGGACCATGAAATACTGCTTCAAAAATTATACAATTACGGGATTAGAGGCAATGTTTATAAATTGATATCAAGCTATTTAACAGGAAGATTACAGAAAGTTAGAGTTAATGATGTTACTAGCAATTTCGATGAGGTGAATGTGGGTGTTCCACAGGGAACTGTATTGGGACCACTTCTGTTCATACTTTACGTAAATGATTTACTTGTAAGCTCACCAGAAGGTGTGATAGTGTCTTTTGCAGATGATACTGCTCTAATAACGACAGGAAAAGCCTGGTTAGATGTGGAAGAAAAAATGAATAGCCAATTGAATGAAATAGCTGACTGGCTAGCATTAAATAAATTGTCACTAAATATTGATAAAACTGTATTTATAACGTTCGCTAATTATTGTGATAGTGTACCTGACACAATGCAAATAGCAATCAAAAACAAAGATGTAAAAAGGGTTGAACAAAGTAAATATCTATGTTTAATTTTGGATTATAGATTGAAATGGAATACTCATATTGAGCAAATAGTGAAAAAAACAAAATATTTAGTCTTTATCTTTAGAAAATTATCGAAAATCATGCAGCAAAAGACCCTAATGATAATCTATTATGCACTATTTCATAGTATATTAAGTTATGGTATCATAGCTTGGGGAGGTGCCTACCCAACACAAAATAATTAGTAAAAATAGATTTATATATGAAAAAGTTCCATGTAACATTGAGCAACAATTTGCTCTAGTATCAATATTATACCATTATGAAACCCTTTCCAATATATTTGCTGAGTCAACCAGTTACTAGATATAAGAGCATTCAATTACCCAAAAGAACGAAAACAGTCAGCAGTAAAAGGAGTTATGTCAAAGCAATACTTATATTTAATAGCCTACCTAATAAATATAAAACTATTGTAAATAAAATCAAAAGAAAAAAAGAATTGAAAAAATGGATAATTGCAAATATTACTGTTGCATGAAATATAATTTGAATAAGCAATAAAAAAAAGGATAATAATAATAACAACAATAATAACAATGATCAAATCAAATTTACCCTAATATTAATTTTCTACTTTAATATTAAAGTCTATTTTTTAGTTAAGTATAATCTAGTTTAGTTTATGATTATTCTCTTAGTTTTAAGCAACCAGTCTCACAAACAGGTAACCGTGTTTACCTCCGTGAGAGTATACTGGAAAAATGGTATATTTTCTATGTATATTTTCTTTTCAAACTGGTTCAATAAATAAATAAATAAATAAATTTACTGACTACTGTTTCAGATGGTCCAATAAAACCTGCCGAAAAAAGTCAACCAGGAATTGATGGAGTTGACCAAGAAAACGTGATGAAAAACAGTAATGGTGAGCCCAGTCATATGTTGACAGGTACCACAAAGATAATGGCTCCAAAAAAGAAGAGGAGTCTTATTGGTTACCTCCAAAATTTGACACACGAGTCCTCAAGTGATGATAAAACAGTGGAATTGTTGGGGAATATTGCCAATGAAATGATGTTAAAAAGAAAAATTGAAAATAAAAAATTACAAATTGAAATGGTAAAACTCAAGCTGAAATATCCAGAACATGATTTTATATTTGATTCTTCGGAATCGGAATAGATTTTGTAAAGATATTGTTGTACTGGGTTGGTAAGGATTTTTCTTCTATGTATAATATTATATCTTAGTTTCGTTACTAGTCATTCGTTTTGTTTTCTGACTGTTTTTTGGTTTGTAATATTTTATTTCATTCGCGACTGGTTCATGGCTTTTGTTGTTTTGTTACTTAACTGATGTTTGTTTTGTTGTGTACTTATTGACCAAATCATAATAAAGGATGTTGGAAATTATTTTATAAGTACTTATTACATATATTAATATAAAAATTTTTTTGTTTGTATTTTTGAATAATCGTTGAGAATATTTATTTAGTTGGTTGTTTCTAGTTTATGATTTTTGTTATTTGACTGATGCCTATTTTATTATGTACTTATTGTTCACAATCCTAATTAAGGTTTTTTGAAATAATAATGTGGATCTCTGTTTGTTTTCACTATTTATTCATTAAATAAAATGAAATGAAAATGTGTTTATTAACAAGATTCATGTGTTCTAAACGACAGGAAAATAAGCCCTTATAATACTATTTCGAATAGTATTTCCCCAATTTAACAGTTGTGCATCATATTCTACAGTATCATGTTCTATATTCTCATCCAGTAGAAGGTCTTCCATTATCAGATTGTCATTGTCCACTGAAACACAAAGTTGAAATTTCAAAATAACCTAAATAATTCAAGAAAAAATAAACATTTGAATAAAGCAGCACTTTTTAACTTGGGTGTAGTGAAAACCTACCTGGAATATTTCTCAAACGTGTAATGTTGTGTAAAACACAACAGGCATATATAATCTTGACTGCCATTTCTGGATGATAATGTAAAACTCTATCAGAATGTAAACATCTCCAAATTCCTTTAAGAATTCCATTAGTTCTCTCAATACAACTTCTAATTGCCACATGTTTTCTTGTGTATCGAGCTTCTGGTGTGTCATGTTGTGCATCGAGGACAGGTGTTAAGAGATAGGGCAACAGAGGATAACCTGAGTCACCTGCATAAAAATATTAATTCCCATAGAACATGAAGGCAAATTACTGAAAAAAAAAATCAAGACAATACTGAAGAAAAAAATTAGGACAATTCTGTTTCTATGGGTTACTTTTTTTAGGACAAGAAATGTTGATACCTCTTACTTTAGTTGCGCCCTGTATGAATAATAATGCCAATAAAATATAAATAATAGCAAAAAAACGAGTCAACACTCTCACCTATTAAATAAGTTGTATGGTCTCCATTGGTGAATTTTTCATGTAAATTGATCCTGACATTACGCATCCTCCATATAGCTACATCATGTACACTACCAGGGTATTGTGCATTGACACTCAATATTTTTGTATCAACATCACATATCTGGAGATATAAGAATGACTTGTATACAGTTTGAACATTAGTACTGTTTTACAAAAGTTGAACTTACAATTTGGCAATTAATGCTATAAAAGCCTTCTCTGTTCATGAAAACATTTGGAGGATAGCCAAGGTTCTGAAAAGTGGGTAGAAAGATTTTTATATGGGTGCAATATATACATCCTATGATTATACCACGAATCATAGGATGTATAGATTGCACCCATTCATGTTTCCTGGAGAATCTGTAAATATTTATTGATTCACTAAGAAACTGTAGATTCATCAATTATCTGTTACCCATGATTTGTGAGGAATATTTCATTAGCAGTCTGTGGAAATTACACATATCTCTGTACAAGATTGTCCACTATGATATCAACAACCTCATGAACAGATCTGCTGACATTCGGTTGAGATGAACTATTGTATCTGTCTGACCCTACAGGCTTCTGGTAGCTTCCGTGCGCCAGAAATAATAATGCGCTAAAAAACTGTGAACATAAAATAAATGATATACACTCAATATATGCATCAATTTTCATCTTACCCTGATAACAGGAGGTGTTCTTGTGTTTCTCTGTGCTGGCAACATGAACACCACAATTTCATTGAATAAATCTTGTGTTGCCTCTTTATTCAATCTGTACATCTGCCGAAAAAGAATATCTGGTAATTCAAATGGGTTGCTTGTGTCCCTCAGTATTCTGAGTCGCTGTCGATGTTGTTGTCTAAAATAATTTTATGGATTATTTATCTCAACTTTCTCATGTAAGTACTGAGAATATTTTAATATTCCACCTCCACAGTATCTCTTCTCTAACTAGTTGCACCAGTTGTCTCTGGTTATTAATTTTTTTATTGTACAAACGCACCACTATCAAAAATACCCCAAAAATTTGTTCTAACCACTCTTTCCAAATATTCAGATTCAAATATTCATCTAACAATATTTTCTGTGAATTAAATCGTGTTTCATGTTCCCAACGACAATGTCGAGAATATAAAGACATCTTCACCGACGTCGTATACAAACGATAAATTTGATCGTGCAATTACGACAATCTTTAGTTACAGAATCGCAAATATCGTTAATTAACGATTGTCGTTCACTAACGATATCGTTATGCGTTACAGAATAGGCCTCTTAGTGTCGATTAAGAAACTGTTATGAATTAAAAGAATTAAGTGTTAAAAATTGTTTATTAAAGGATACAAAGTGTCTCAAATTATCAGTGGATCAAGGTTTAGAAATTTCAAAGCATATTTCCTATAAAATCTTAAGGTAATTAGTATAATAAGTGAAATATAAGTCAATATATTGGAAGAGTAATAACACACGATTTAAGACAGTGTCTTCCTAAATACTGTTATCAATAACATATTGAATCCCTATACTAAACATCTGTATGATAATTTTTATTTTATCCTAATAAAACAAAGCAATTTTATTATGCCAGATTCCAGCTCTCTGCAAATTCTCGAAAAAATTAAACAAATTAGAAAAGAATTTAAAGAATTCAAACAACAGATAAATAAGCTGGAAAATAACATAAGTAATATAATAGAAAATATAAGTACACAAAATCAGGAACAACAACACTTGATAAATGAAAAGTTGAAGAACATATTGAAAGAAAACTGAAGAAAAATAACATTAATATATATAATGATTCCTGCATCTAATAATAATTTCTAGGCCTCACATTATTGATTAATTTATAAACTCTCACAAGTTTATTCATTATCTCATAGATTTGAAATTAATAAGGTTTCGATTTACAGTATACAATTGAGATTGCAGACTTACTTGTCTAATAAAATAAATTCAAATTTGAATAATTGAAATCTCATTCATTCATTTTCCATCCTTAATAATAATTATTGATACACGATTTAGTGATAAAAAACTTATCCTTTTTTTTTCAACACGCATGAATACAAAAAAAATATACTAAAAATAAATAGCTACATTGATGACTTAAATAACATCAAAAATATCAATACGAAAATATTAACTAATATAGAAGAAAAAACAAGGTGTTCAACGAAAATCATTTTCAAATAATTCATACCAATATTAGAAGTTTACAAAAAAATCATGACGAATTAAAAATTATTCTAACAAAGTTGAGACCATTTGATGTAATTGTTTTGTCCGAAACATGGGAACTACACGATCCTGATGTTTTTAAGCTCAGTGACTATGACATGTTGTACAATTGTGGAGACAAAAATCGGAATGATGGAGTGGTGGTGTATGTAAAAAATGAAATAAAATATTCCCATAAAATAACTAAATTATCCGACGTAACACTACTAGAGCTTAATATCAATTTATTAAATAAAGAAATTAAAATAACTTCAATTTACAGACCTCCATCAACAGATGTTGACTTATTCAACGAAAACTTAAATAACTATTTGCAACATTCCGATATATAGAATATTCACATTATAGTTGAAGATATTAACATAAACATTCTTGATGATAATAATCAATCAAATGATTATTTAAACATTATGGCCGCGCATGGTTTCACATCTTTCATTAATAAACCCACAAGGGTCCATGGAAACACCGCAACATGTATTGACCATTGCTTTGCCAAAATGAAAAATATATACGAAGTTGTCTTACATTCTAGAACATGCTGTTTCTGATCATTACCCAATTCTTTTTCAAATTGACTTCCAAATGCCTACTTCAGTAAATAATCAAAAGGAGATATTTAAGTACTATATTAATAAAGAAAAACTATCGAATCTTTTGAATGCTGAAACGTGGGTAGATATTTTTAATACAAACAAGGTCGATACTGCAGCCCAACTTTTTACAAATAAATTTAAAAAATATATTAAAGAGACAACAAGTCAAGTTAAACTATACAAAAATACATATAAACGTAAAGAATGGATTAGTAACGGAATCGTTAATTCAATAAATCAAAAAAATATAATCTATAAACAGTTACAAAATAATAAAAATAACGAGGAATTGAAAAGCCATTACAAAGCATATAAAACGTGAAAACCGTGCCTCATTCTATTCTACTGGAATATATGGATATTTATGAAATTGGTGATACAATAGATAAATTAAGATTAATTAAGTCCCCCGGTATAGACGGTATAAAGGCAGATGTGTTGAAAGAAATTAAACAATTTATTACACTGCCCTTAACATACATTATTAATTTATCAATTGAAACCGGCATTGTTCCCATAATTTTTAAAACAGCTATTATTAAGCCTTTATTCAAAACCTGTTCCAGGATAGAAATCTCTAACTATCGACCAATTAGCCTGATCACACCCATAGCAAAAATATTCGAAAAAATTCTACACAAGAGAATAACTTCTCACTTGCAAAAATATAATATTTTATCAACCCAACAATTCGGATTTCAAAGTAATATCCCGACACAGGATGCAATAGCACATCTCTTAAATAATATAAATACCGCCATAGATAATAAAAAACCAGCCATACGTGTATTTGTTCGACTTAGAAAAAGTATTTGACACAGTCAGTCATACAAATCTTTTAAATGTGTTAGAAAACATAGGTTTTAGAGGCATAATACTTAAGCTAACGGAAAGTTACTTAACTGACCGTGAACAGTGTGTTAATATTAATTGCGCAAATAGCACATTTTTAAAGACTAATTACGGCGTCCCCCAAGGCACAATTCTCGGTCCAGTCCTGTTTAACATTTCTATGAATGATCTTTTTTCTCAAGAAACGACTGGTCACATAGCTAGTTTTGCTGATGATACCGCCGTTATATTTTATACTGATGATACTTGGGATAGCTTAAAGAAACAAATAGAAATAGACTTAAACAATATATTTAATTGATTTCATTCTAAGCTTTTAACAATTAATATTAATAAAACATTTTTTTTTGCCATTTACTAGCTATTCTCAAAATTTACCACAGTATGAGTTCATTAATCTAGATAATTCCTTTTCAATTTCATCAAAAAAACAAATAAAATACTTAGGTATTATATTTGATTCTCATTTGCGGTGGAACTACCACATAAATTCCCTTGTACAGAAATTTAGAAAAATACTATTTAAATTTAGATATTTGAGATCTTGTTTGAATATAAAATATGTAAAAGTTATTTATTATGCGTTAGCACAAAGTTTATTGTATTACGGTATCTTAGC